>OX392463.1:102453121-103053121 GCA_947623515.1 Neoascia interrupta | reverse complement strand
AGTTTCGTTGTTACACGAAGCATGGGTTAGGAAAAACGTCCTTAGAGGAGCATGTCATAGATACCGGAGACGCGGTACCTATAAAGCAGCGTCACTACCCTGTCTCTCCAGCGATACAAGCCCTTTTGTATGAAGAAATAGACAGAATGCTGAGTCTGGGCGTTATTGAGGAGAGCGAGAGCGCGTGGTGTTCACCAGTGGTCCTTATACGGAAGCCAGGCAAGAACCGTTTATGTTTGGATTCACGTAAGTTGAACAACGTGACCAAGAAGTACGCTGGCCCTCTCCCCAATATCGACCAACTCATCAGTCGTCTACAAGACACATACTATATTAGTAGTGTCGATCTCAAAGACGCATTCTGGCAAATACCGCTGGAAAAACAGAGCAGGGAGAAAACTGCTTTTGCGGTACCGGGAAGGCCCTTGTACCACTTTAAGGTCATGCCCTTTGGGTTGTGTAACGCGGCCCAAAGGCTATGCCATTTAATGGACAAGGTCATTCCATCTCGGTTAAGAGACAATGTCTTCGTGTATCTAGACGATCTCCTCATTATTGCACCTGATTTTGAGACCCATGTCGCTCTGCTGGATGAAGTAGCCGAGTGCCTACGAAGGGCTAACCTCACCATCAACTTGAGCAAATCGAAGTTCTGCTTCAAAGAATTGAAATATCTAGGCTATATAGTTGGTGGGGGGATACTAAGAACCGACCCTGCCAAGGTTGAGGCAATCCGGGATTTTCCCGTTCCCAGAAACCCTAAGCAGGTTCGGCGGCTACTTGGTCTTGCAGGGTGGTATAGACGCTTCGCAAAGGACTTTTCAACCCTGACCGCTCCCATCTCCGATACCCTGAAGAAGAAAAACGAAAAGTTCAGCATGACTGATGAGGCTTTGGACGCATTTGAAAATCTCAAATTCGCTCTTACGAGCGCCCCAGTCCTCAGCCACCCGGACTTCGCTAAGCGATTTTATATCCAGTGCGACGCATCTGACTCAGGAGTCGGCGCAGTTTTCTTCCAGAAGACCGACGACGAGGCAGAGACTCCAATTGCCTATTTTTTCCAGAAGCTGACATCTTGCCAACGAAACTACAGTCTGACGGAAAAAGAGTGTCTGGCTGCTGTGTTGGCAATCCGCAAGTTCCGTCCTTACGTCGAAGGAATGGCTTTTACGGTCATTACCGACCACTCAAGCCTCCGATGGTTAATGGGACTGAAGGACCTCAGCGGGAGACTGGCAAGGTGGAGCCTCAAGCTCCAGGCATTCTCTTTCGACATTGAACATCGTAAGGGATCGCTAAATGTGGTACCCGATGCACTCTCTAGAGCTTACGTTGAAAGTTTGGAGATCGAACAAATTGCTCCCTAATTGGGTTGATCTAAACTCAAAAGAATTCGACTCGCCAGAATACATCGAATTGATGCAGACTATTCAAGAATGCCAGGACGAACTACCCGATTTGAAAATCGAAGATAATTTTGTTTATAAGCGAGCATTTCCACTGGCAGGCGGAGAATCATGCGAACATGCATGGAGGTTGTGGATTCCATTCGGTTTAACCAACGAAATTATCTCTAAGGCTCACGATCCACCTCAAGCATCACACGGCGGTATCGCAAAAACATTACACCGGATAAGACAATTCTTTTATTGGCCTAATAAAACGGTCCAAGTTCGACGATACGTCCTGAATTGCACAATATGCAAACAATGTAAGTCAACCAACCAGCAATCCCGACCCCGCTCGAAACTAGTTACTAGAAAATAAAACAGGCGAACGAAAGAAGTGCGAAGACCTACAATGTTCGTACTCGACCGATACAGTACCTACCTGGGCAAGAAGTATACCGGAGAAACTTCGTTTTAAGTGACACCTCAAAATATCTCTCGGCTAAACTCTGCCCAAGGTATATTAAGTGTCGGGTCACGAAAGCCCTCGGGAAAAATATGTATGAATTGGAAAATCTATCTGGGAAAACTATTGGAATCTTTCATGCAAAAGACCTAAAGCAATGAGTACATCTAACATCCAGTCTGTGATATTATCTAAAATCCAATAATTCTAACCTTGTTGCTACTAACATATGCTACTAACTCTTTCTTCTGTGATCGCGATAATAAAAAAATTAGGCATAAGTATTGATTATTTATTACTTGTTAAAATTCCTCTTTGTAATTTATTATTAAAGGCTTAAGGTATTGTTAATTTACTAATCTTATGAAATTGTTATTCATTTAAATTATTATTTGTTATTTAATAAAATAGGTTTAAGTACATGTTAACTTATTACTATTCGTTAATATTTATTACACTAGGATTAAGTATGTATTAAGTTATTTACTGTAAAATTAAAATTTTTGTTATTTATTGAACTAGATTAAGTAAGTGTTAATTTATTAATAGTGACGTCCCCTATGGATTGTCTATATGTAAATAAACAAGAGACAAGCTAGGTATTGAATGACTAACTACTCAGGTCTTTCTGTATTGTAGCTATAATCTATCTAACTAGGTATTTGGTGGATATTGAACATCACCGACTATATACCCGAGTGAAAAAAAAAGAAAAACCAAATGAAAATTTTCCTTAAATCATACCTCACTGTTTTTGCCCTTCCCCTTTTTTGTTGGATGATCCAAACATTCACACCCAGGTAGGTCGGCAGGTCCAATTCAGTCGGGGTGCACCTTTTTAGACGTATCTCATCACAAAATAGCCCGGCGTAGCTTAGGTAGAGAGTTATGGGTACTTCACCGTCCGCTACAAATAGTAAATGTTAAACACTGTAACAAAGAACACAATGAAACAAATTCCTACCTGACAGGAAATCCATCGACATTTTTGTCGTGGACCTCAATCGGGATTCGAGGGCCTTTAAACACCTATCGGGCCTTAAAAGCGCTTAAGCAGGCAATCCCCAACTCCAATGCTCTGCTGCTGAATCTACCGAACTCTCGGGATAGTTGCCTATTAACCGTAACTCGTACATCCTTCAAGCAGCACCATCACATCCTCAAGAGGAAACCTGGAAGGAAACAAACAAATTAGCTAAGAATGCAAGGTTATAAGGTAGATTAAATTTGCCTTGTGTACCGGCTGTTTACAAGTTCTTCGGTTTCGGTAAGGCAAAGGTGGTAGGTTGCTCATAACAAATAAAATATCATTGGGTTTCATCTGCAGGGAAAAAAATTTCCTTGCGTAGGCAGTGACCTATTTCCTGTTACTCCAGGGAAAGACTCTTGGAAAGGAAAAAAACAGGAAAGGAGTGAACTGCGAAATCTAAATATAAAAACACAAACACGCATATACCTGATGGCTTGCCTGTTCACCTCAACTTGCTTTGAGGTTGGAATTTTTTTCTGTGCCACATCCAGTCTAGTACCCTGTTCCTCGTTATGTTTCGTTGCGATTTCGATGTAACTCTTCATCACAAGCTTTGTTGCGGGTACCTGTATAAAACAAATTAACAGAAATTAACTCCTGAAATTACAAATAACAACACAAACTCACCCTCGTTCTTTCGTCAGCACGTTTGTCGTGTTGATTCTGTTTTTTCTTTTGGGTTTTGACATTTCTCCCATCTCCGCTCTTGCCCGTAGGTACCGCCAATCTTTGAGCGGCAAGTATCCGAAGCTCAGCCGGAAGTAGGGTTTGTGCATAAGCTAGGGGGATTGGTGCATTTGGAGCCAGTATAAAGAAATTAAATTGTAGTGGTGAATTCCGATACAAATGCATATTTTCACTCCCACGAAGTGAAGTAAATAGAAAATCGGATGATTGGTTTTAAAACGGTGGGCAATAGAGGCATTGTCGGGTGAGGTTGGGGCTCTGTAAAATTTATTCACCTCCAAGAATTTAAATGTGAAGAGCACCTTACCGAGACTAGAGGTCGGTGTTCACAGTACTAAAATTCTGTGTTCACAGCCGAATTCAAATTTGAGTGTATATAGCAAATAGTGAATAGTTCGGTTTATTTTGTAACGCTTTTCAATAAGTGATTTTTAAACGAAACAATTAAGTGATTTTTTTTAAACATACATTTTACAAAAAAAAAAAAATAATAAAAATAAAAAACTAAATAGCAACAAAAAAAAAAAACGAAGTGGAAGAGTGACAAACCTATTCCTTGGATAAGGCATTTAAATTTAGAAGAGAGCACAAATCTTGTAATGGTAAGTGCTAGGTTTAAGCGTATTCTTGTGCTCGGCAATTAAAGTTGAGTTCCCTTTTTTATAGAAACGTGGGCGACCGACCGGCTTTCTTCAGACAGTCGGTCGGTCGCCAAATTTTAAAAGTACCTACTAAAATTCAAATCCGAAGTATGCCCAAACAACTAAAAAGTGTCGAAATATCCCATCATATATGACGAGGAGCGCAACCACGTGGATATTACTCCGCCAAGACTACCGGCCTCGGTAAAATCTGCGTATAGGCACCTGACAAATCTATAGATATATACACATATATATATATATATATATATATAAATACATTTTCCAGAAACCTACAAAAGATTAAGTAAAATTTATATTAAAATACGAGCTAAACTACTCATATAAGAATTACGTAAGTTTTCCTAAAAGTATACTCCATTTAGAAAACATTTTATTTTGCATACCATTTGGGCGTCTCATAATTCTTCCAACAAAAATTTTTTAACGAGGGTTTGGTATTAACATTTCTCCTTTTTGCTTCTCTTTAACGATAAATGTGAAAATTTGGTTTCGCAGCTGTGACCCTAACGTGGTATTGTAGTTGTCCTATAGTTATCCTCATAAAAAACAATGTAAATAAAAACCTACATCTTCATTCCCCCTTAACTGAGCTCAATTAAGGTAGGCCGCGATATCGAGTGTTAGGAAATCTAGTGCATACCCCGGGACACTTTCCTGTATTAAGGCATAGCTTTAGAGACCTGATTTTCTTTGGAAATTTCAATTTAATATTATAATTTGTAAGATTAAAATTAAAAACAAAATCCTAAACCCCCTCGCTAGAAATTAATATACACTTAGAGACATATAAATATAAATAGCCCTCGATTGAATGCTTTGAAGTAATAAACTAACTGGTAATAAAATGAGCAAATTCTGGTATTCAATTGTGTACTGAAGCTAGAGAGACAGAACAACCATGCTCTAGGTTTTTGAATTTTCAGGGGAAGTGAGCGGGCGGTTAAAGCACTTTCGACGGAGATGATTTGACCGGTGAGACGATACCAGTCAGGGGAAGCTTCCAATTTGGGCCATGAAGCTTCATGGTAGAGGGGGGTACTGGCCAAGCGAATTCCACCTTTCGCTAATCTTCAGGTGTGGTGGTGGTGACAACCTTTTTGGTGGTAAGTTCTAATTGGCATGATATGTGTTTGCATATAGGTAGGCCAGTTAAGAGTGAGGTGCAAGAACCACCCCCATCCGGTGAGCTGAGTTGTGCATACAGCAAGCATGCCAGCGCCTCACACTTGACATTCCCTCCCCCTCTCTCTATTTCATTTCCTATCCGAAGGTCCCATCCGTTTCCGGACATCCTTACCATCTTCTAATCTCCTCCATCCCCTAAGCCTACACCTCCCTATAACATTCTTTCAAATCTGAACGATGTCTTGCGCAGATAAAAAAAAGCACTTTTTGGAGTAACTCAACCCCCAACAGGGCACTGAACATGGCACTCCCACTGCTGACAAGATTAGGGCGGAGAAGAGTCGCACAGTAGACGAATTCGCTGAAGCGATTAAATCGCGATTAAATCTAAGAAATGGCAAATCTGCTAGAGTTGATGAAATCTGGCCAAAAATGCTCAAGGCAGTGGTTGAAGAAGGTGTCAAATGGCTAATACATGTTATTTAGGTGGCTTGGGATAGCGGGAAGGCACCAAGCGAAAACAGGAGTTATAGTGCACATTTAAAAAAATACAGGGGAGATTGCTCCAACTGTATGGGCATAACTCTCTTAATTATTTGCGAAGGGGAAAGTATTCGCGGAGGTGTTGGAAATGGGTTCCAGAGCTGTAATCGAGCCTTTGTTGCTGGAAAAACAGTGCGGCTAGTAGACGCATAACCGATCAGGTTTTTATACCAGACCGAGGTTATATTAATTTTAATGTATAGTTTGTAACACAGTGAAATAATCACTGTAGACCCTTAAGACCTTTTATAGATATGATTGAGACTGACAGGTGAATCGATTAAGCCATATCCATCCGTCCGTTCGTCTGTATGTGTGAGGGTTTTAGGTCCTGAAATGCAAACTAGAGAGCTGAAACTTGGTACATGACTTGGTTCTTTGTTGCATAGCCAAGTGGGAAAATTGCCTCAGCGGCCACGCCCACTACTGATTTCAATGTGAGACAACCTCTACTTCACATTTTTTTCAAAATGTCTTTTGGCCAAGTTAGACGAAGCACAGGAACTTTAATTTTGGTACTGAGCTATATTGGCCCAAGACCTTTAACAAGGCAAAAATTGGACCGCCCCTAGTATCGACCATGCCCACCCTTAACATGTTAGATCTTTAAAAAACCCGATATCTCCAAAAGTTGACTACAAATCGAAAAAAAATTTTATGACAAATGTTGCATACTAAAATTGCTGCATACAAAGTTATGAGCTCCTCCTTCTTTTAAATGACGTTTTTAGGAAAAAACTGTTTATTTCTGAAATAATTTTCGTTTTTACCAAACATATCGTTGCTAATATTGGGGAGAGGCCCCTATGACAAAGCCATACACAAAGAGAGGGAGAAATGGATCAAAGACCGAACAACTGAAGCAGTATTATAGTTTTTCTTAAGTTTGCAGCCGGTAGCTCGCAGTATTGGTAGCCACATTTGTGTGTTGTTTTTACACACAATTTGTGTTTTGTTTTTCTGTTCACCGTAAAGGTTGTCACTTAATGTCAGCATCATTATAATATAAAGGTTCCTGACGATGTTCGCCTGGCAGCTTTTGAAATGATCATAGGACTAGCCATTATTATGTTTGTAGAATTGTAAATTGTTATATTTTTTCACTTATCAATTACAATTAAGTTGGCCCTGGTTCGAGCTGTTGCGCCACTCTATTTTTTTTTTAATTACAATTAAATGATTTTAATTTTAAGCCCATCCCCACTTTTGGTGGCGCGGCCTATGCAAATAATATATGAAATCGGGCCAAGAAACCTTAAGATTTGGTGTTACATGGTATACAGGGTCGGCTATAAAGAAGTTTGTCACAGACAAACTCTGGCACTTACCCACTTGTTACTCTCAAGGTTATTCTTGAAAAGACCGGGGAGTATGCCAAACCGGTCAATGCGTGTTTCCTAGATCCGGAAAAGGCTTATGATCGAGTCCTTCGGGGTCAAATTCCGTCCGTTTGATGTGTGCGTTGGACTCCGCCAGGGCTGTGTTCTGTCGCCGCTCTTTTTATTCCCTATTCCACAAGATAGGGAATATATATATATATATATATATATATATATTCCGAAGCTTGTATATTAAGTTTGATACAGGCGAAAATGTAACACAGAGAAATAATGACGATAGACCCCAAGACCTTAAGGGCATATGAGCGAGACCGACTTCTGAGTCGAATGAGCCATGTCCGTCCGTCTGTCTGCCCGTATGTCACCAATTAGGCCTTAAATTTTGAGCAAGGAAACTGAAATTTTGTACGTAAGCTCTCTGTCATCCGATGCAATGCAAGCGTTAAAATTTAAATCCGCCCACGGACACGCCCACAATCGGGATAAATGTGCAACAACCTCCGGTGCTTTCAAGACTGTAAGACGTCGGAAAAGCTGAAAATTATTATTTAGCATCTTCTAATAATTACAAGTCATAAAAAAAAAAATAAAGTCCGCAGACCGCCCCTTGTGGGCGTGGCTTTGATTGAAAGTGTAATTTTTCAAATGTAATTTATTCAATATTTTTGTTCCAAATCGAAAATTTTTTGCTTAATATGTTATGTAGTAAAGTTCTACATTTGGTTTATACAAAGTTTTGGGCCACAGCCATACTTAGAGGCATAATTCCATAAAAACCTCCAGAAAAACATGGATTTCGACTGCTTTTTAGGTTTACTAAGTATAGAATAAGAAATAAAATTTACCACATAAAGAGCACCGGATACTATTTAAGATTTCGTTCGTACAAAGTTTTCGGCCAACCCCATCCTAAGAGGTCGATTTCACAAAATCATTGAAATTGAACCAAAAAATTACAGTTTTGCGTAAATTTTAGCCGCAAACTTGGATATGTCTATGCTAATATTGATTTTCAGATAAAGGAGTTGGACATGCCACGCCCCTTTTTTAAGAAAAAGAAAAGAAAAAAGTAAATAAAAACTTAAAAGGACTAATTTTTTTTCTATTTAAAATGATGCAAATGGTAACAGGACGGTGATGGAAAACAAGAAAATAAACGAATGGAAAGGAGAATAGGAATGGAAAGGAGAAAAGGAATGGAAAGGAGAAAAGCAATGGAAAGGAGAATAGGAATAGAGAAGTGAATAGGAATGATAGGGAGAATCGGAATGGAAAGGATAATAGGAATGGAAAAGAGAATAGGAATAGGAATAAGAATAGGGTATGCCGCGATCCGTTACAGACGGACCGAAGCTTTTACATATGCACTGTTGCACTTACTCACTGGCTCATAATATATATGGACGGGATGGTGAAGCGTAGACTTGGCAAGCAATGTTTCGAATTGGCTGGCATCAGGATAGGCCACCTGCTTTCCGCAGATGATTTTTCCATCCTTGCATCATCCAAGGAGAAACTCCAGCGAGCACTGTATAGGTTTACCGTCTGTGGTGATTCTGGGATGAAGGTTAACGTGAAGAAATCGGAAGTGATGGTTGTTTCCCGAACTCCTGCATATAAATTTAGTTCCATTGAAACAGGTAGAGAAGTTTAAGTATCTCAGGGTCTTTTTTACGAAAGATGGGAGGTGTGATTCTCATATGTCTTGTAGCAATAGTAAAGGAACTGCGCCGGCCGCTCATCAGCAAAGCTGAGCTTGGAGTGAAAGCAAAGATCTCAGTTTTAATTCATTGTCGTTCCAACCCTCATCTATGCTCAGGAAATTTGGGTTATAACCGAAAGAATTAGATCGCGGGTACAAGCTGCCGAAATGAGATTCCTGAGGTGCATTACTCTTATGGAAAGAGTGAGAAACGTCAGTATTCGTCGGCATCTTGATGTTGAGCAGCTACTTCTCCGGGTGAGACGATCGATTCTTCGATGGTTTGGGCACTTTTTTCGCATTCCCCCTGACAGACTTCGTAGATTGGTCATGCTTGCCGAAATGCGAGCGCGTCGCCCCCCTGGTAGGCCAAGAAATAAGTGGTGGGATCAGGTTAAGAACCTCTCCGAGTTCCGCCTGGAGATTGCGTCTAGGTCTCTAGAGTTGGTGGGGGAGGATGGAGAAGGATGGAAGGAACATTCAACCACCCTCGCTCCGCGACCCATGTAGAGGATAAGCTTTTATAAACAAACACCTTATGATTTCCGTACAGAAAAAATTCAACCTCCTTGTTGGAGAAAAAGAGTTTTTGGTTTTGCATGGAAATCAAAATTCTCCACCTGTAAAGAGTACGGTTTTCCTTGGATGAATTTACTTATATTACTAGGAAAAGCGTACGGTTCGTACTTGGAAAATATGCGATTCGTAACTAGAAATCTTAGCTGTCAGTTTTACTTAGTTTCCACCGGCAATAATGCGGGGATTAGTGGAAGAAGATTAATAATAAATTCAAGTGGTTTCACCAAACAAATATGTGGCTAATTTGATATGAGCTCATTTTCTGTCATTTTGGCTCTCAAAAGAGAGTGGCGATGTAGTTTTTCAGGATTGAAAAAAGATTTCCGTTAAAATATCCCAATAGAAATCTTAATAGTAAGAAATAGCTATGTATGTAAGAATTCCAAAATTTAGCAAAAGAAAAGTAAATGATATAATAACATAAAGCCCGTATGACCCTTCCTTTTTCCTTTTTTTTCGGATTATATCTGAAAGTCAATTTCCTTTTATTTAAAAAACATTTATAAAAACATTAAAATAGTAAATAATAATTATATAAAAAAACAAACGATCTCTATGTTGTTTTACCATTTTAATGATTTTTTTTTCTTATTTAGTCCAATTTTATTTAGTTGATGTTGGTGGTGTGTGTTTGGACGGCCTTTTTGGGGAAGTTGTCATTTTAAACAGCCTTGTAGGTCCTGATACTCTTGATGTTGTTGATGGTCAGGGTAACGGTCACTGTATCGGGAGTGAACTCACGAACAATGGTGGTTGGCTTGTCGCCCTTCTCCTCTTGGGTGAGGGTGTTGCCGTCCAAAGTGGTGATACTCCTTACGGTACGTCCATCGAGGGTCTCCAATTCAAATTCCTCGCTAAGTTTGAAGACAATGGTTGAGGTCTTGAAGCCAGAGCAGCGCAGATGATTTCGCCTGAAATTTACCCTTGGAGTGAGTGTATACGCAATAGTCAAAATAAAGCCGAACCTGTCAAAATGGCAGCTGAAAAATATAAAAAAATTTCGTATTTCAGCCATTTTTTGACAGGTTGAGATTGAAATTTAACAGTGTTCATAGGTCTGGGGAAAGATTCATTTTGTGAGATTTTCGACCTTAATAGAAACAAATTATATATTAAAATAGTAAATATTACTTTGCTTTTTAAATGCGTACAATCTAATGATTGTTGAAATCGAAAACTAAAACTTATAAAAACTATATTAAGAAAATAAGTAAGTTTCTACCTAAAAATAAAGTGCAAAAAGTCATAAAACAGAGAATTCTCAGAATTTTTAAATTTGAAACTAAATTTTAATGAAATGTTATATTAAGTTTCAAGAAACATATAGCTATTTTCGCATACCCACTTAAGCTAGGAACTTCTAGCTTTCAAGTGAACAACGTTTACTTAAACCTAAATATTTCTAATAAACTTAGCTTAAGGATTAACTTAAGCTATCCGCGATTAAAATAAAACTTTAAATAAAATACTAAGAGTTGCGCAACAGCTCGGGGTGAATCAAAAGCAAAATTCTCAACAATTATGCTGTTCTAATATAATACTTACGTAAGGTGGCGCTACAGTCCGGGGTGGACCTGGGCCTTAGCCAACAAGCTTTGCCGGCCAGCTCTGTCTCTAGCCAGCCGTCTCCAGTTTCGCACGCGAAGTTGGCTGAGGTCCCCTTCCACTTGGGTGCGCCACCGGAGTCTCAGTGCTCCTCTACCGTAACTGCGGTGTGGGTTCGAAGATTTTCCGGTCCGGGGCGTTGGTGACCATCCGCTCTAGATGACCCAGCCATCGTAGACGTTGTGTTTTGACTCTTTTGGCTAGGTTGGTATCGCTGTACAGCCCGTACAGTTCGATGTTATATCTCCTCCTCCACTCTCCGTCTATGCAGACGGGACCGTTAATTGTCCGAAGAATTTTCCTCTCGAAGAAGCCTAAAGCGGTTTCATCCGCCTTTGACAGGGTCCATGCTTCAGCACCGTAAAGCAGGACTGGGATGATGAGGGTCTTATACATGGACACTTTAGTTGCTCGAGAGAGGGCTTTGCTACTTAATGGCCTTCTCAGCCCAAAGAAACAGCGATTAGCAAGAGTTATCCTTCGTTTGATTTCAGCGCTGGTGTCATTGTTTGAATTGAACCCAGTAAGACAAAGTTCCTAACTACCTCAAAGTTATAGCTCTCGATGGTGACGCTTTGTCCAAGACGTCAGTGTTGGGTGTCTTTTCTTGATGACAGCATGTGCTTGGTTTTGCCCTCATTGACTGCTAAACCCATATTCGCCGCTACCGTCCCAATACTCACGAAGGCTTCACTGACATCACGCTTTGTTCTACCGATAATGTCAATGTCGTCTGCATATGCAAGTAGTTGAACGGGCTTTTGAAAGAGTGTACCTCTGGTGCTGGCGCAAGAGTTCTGAACAATTCTCTCAAGTACGATGTTAAAGAAGTCGCATGACAGCGCGTCGCCTTGCCTAAATCCTTTTTTGACATCAAAGAGATCGGTGAGGTCTTTCCCGACCTTAACGGAACAGCGTGAATTTTCCATCGTCATCCTGCACAGACTGACGAGTTTGGCAGGGATGCCAAAACTAGACATTGCGCTATATAGCTCATCTGTATAGATGCTGTCATAAGCGGCTTTGAAATCGATGAAGAGGCGGTGTGTATCGATTAAAAACTCCTGGGTTTTATCCAAGATCTGCCGCAGTGTGAATATTTGATCGATAATGGACTTTCCTGGCCTAAAGCTGATATGGATTCTTTCTTCAGGATCGGGCAAACAATTCTGAGGTTCGTCGGGCATGCTTTCTTCCGACCATATCTTGCAGATAAGCTGGTGCATGCTCCTAACCAGCTCATCGCCAGCGGAGCTGGTTAGAAAGAAAGTTCATTTAGAAAGTTCGGCAGCTAGGCCGTCTGCTCTGGCTGCTTTGTTGCACTTGAGCTTAGACACAGCTACTTTCACCTCCTCCAGGTCGGGTGGGCGGTAACACATTTATAACAGTTTCACACTCTCATAAATGAGAAAAAAATCATCGCACAATCATCGTCTTTTGATGGAATTAAAAAAGTGTGTCTGCTTTTATTTTCGTATGATTCCCACAAAATCGAATACAATCTATTACATTTCTATTCGATCTCGTGGGAATCTAGATTCTGATGTTGATTCTACAAAGGTAATTTAAATCTAATCGATTTTAATTAGATTTGGGACTTTTTACTCTGAATCTAGATTCTGATTTGGTGTAAAAAAGTATTATCTTGGTCCGGTAGGCTTTGGAGACGATTTTATGATTTTTTTTTTTACAATAATTGTGCATTTCAAAACATTTAAACAAAGTAATCTAGGAGAGGCGGGCACTTACTTGTTATTCAATGTATCAAAAAAGTTATAAGCTCCTGTCATCAAAATATAGAACATTTTATTTTCCACTATTCGTTTTAAAAAACTAAATTCAAAACAAATTTTGTCTTAGCACAAAGTTAATAAAAAATGTTGGAACCCAAATTTATGTGTCTGTACGCTACTTTGTCTTTCACTACTTGTTTGTTATTGTCATCACACGGTTTTTGACAAGTTAAAGAATTTTCTTCTCTTACCTGGCTTACACATTGGTCAATTATACCCGGAGGAAATGCAGAAAATAAGTGTCATACGGGCTTAGACAAAAAAAAATACATTGTGTTTCCATCTTTTTATAAAAATCTAGCTCCTGTTAAGTTGTCAAAAGATTGAGTATATCTTCTAATGTGCGTTTCGTTTGGAGTCAAAAAAAAATTTGAAGTGGGTATGGGTATGTCAAAACTGACAGATTTAAATTTGAAAACGTTTCTTTGGTGGCAAAAATGAGAGGAAATTAAGGGGAAAACTGACATTTTTCGAATCTGAAATCACAGAAAATGTGTTTTTTTTGGTATTGGGTAAAATAAAAACCAAATTTTATTATTTTGTGGTTGAATCAAACAAAAAATTAGATTGAGATTTTTCGTGATAGTATAGGTGGGAATAGGTGAGACCTGCCATAACTTAGTTTTGTTTGAAGGGTGGGAAGGCCAATACAATTGCACTGGGTCGGGTTAAGCAAAAAAGTACAATCGGAGTAAAAGTACAATGTTTTGTAAAAACTATGTTTTCTTCAAGGTAAAATGGTAATTTCCTTAACCATAATATTTTTATTTCAGCAATATGTTGACGCCACTATGAAACAATAACCATGAGTGACTGATTTAAAAACAAAAACAATGACAACGCGGCGTTAGCGTAAATAAATTGCTACGCATAAGTTAGCGCAACAAAAAGAAAGACTTCGATGCGTAAGGGTGTTATATTTTTACTTTGATTTACATTCGCCAAAAATATCTAAGGTATTGAAATTATACTACGCCGAAATACTCTATTGACGAACGTTTAAAATAGTACCTTGTAGGCGTTTCGATAAAGAACTTCTTATGCTTTAATAAAAGTTGCTGCCGTTTTACTACGAAATGATGACAAATATTATATAATATAATAAACGAAATTATGACAAATATTATGTATAATATTTTTTTGCTCAATGTGATATACTTACGAGAAGAGAGCTGAATGTCTTGAAATTCATTTTCAAGATGAAAATGAGGTTAAAAACATTCATTGAAGATGTCTACATACCATACCATACCAGCCTAGCTTGAAATACATTTTTTACTTTACCGAAAATTCAAGCTATATTCTGCTTAGGAATTGAAAGTGCTTAAAAGTTCTTCTGGAGTGCAATCATTTTTCAAATTAGCGATAATTCGAGATTTTATTTGTCTAAAAATGCAGAGGAATACGAATATTTCCCATTAAAAAACTTTTATTTTAATTGGCAAATTATTTTTTAACGCAAAATTAATCTGAGTACATTGGCTTATTTTTGGTACAAATTGCAAAAATTGTTTTTATCCCTACTTTGTTAGGTACCAACTGAACAAATTGTTTCCCATCCCTAGTTTGTTTACAATTTGCTGTGGCTAAATTGCGGGAATTTTTATGTTCTTGATTTTGACGAAACTAGAAATAAAATAAGCCCTTGTTATGTTTTTACATTAAAAAACCTCAGCTTTATTCTTTGCTACTATATTTGTGCACCAAGTCCCTTATAATATACGCAATTCGAAGCCTGCTTGATTTTATTTAACATTCGGCAAAGTCGTGGGTGCTTCTTCGCCTAAAAATATACGAATACCGCGTCCTTTGAATGTCGAAGAACATGATTAGGATGAATACAGTTTTTCCATTTCAAGCCCATATTGAAATTAAAGTTTTTGCACTAGTCAATTTGTGCAACATTACAAGTCAACATTTTATAAAACAAAACAAAATTATTTCTGTAGAAAGACCAACCCGTTCCAAATTTACACAAAGGAAACAAGCGAACTGTCAACACAGTCTGTTGGTATTGGTAAATCTGAAAATGAATCTGAAACAGAATATTTCAGCGTAGTATTATTTTAATGCCTTAGATATTTTTGGTGAATGTAAAACAAAGTTAAAATGTAACACCATTACGTATAGAAGTCTCTCTTTTTGTTGCGCTAACGTAACAATTTACTTACGCTAACGCCGCGTTGTAATTGTTTCTGTTTTTAAAACAGTCACTTATGTTTATTGTAAGTAAATTACCATTTTACCTTGAAAAAAACATAGTTTTTACAAAACATTGTACTTTTACTCCGATTGTACTGTTTTGCTTAACCCGACCCAGTACAATTGTATTGGCCTTCCCACCCTTCAAACAAAACTAACATATGGCAGGTCTCACCTATTCCCACCTATACTATCACAAAAAATCTCAATTCAATTTTTTGTTTGATTCAACGACAAAAAAATAAAATTTGGTTTTTATTTTAACCAATACAAAAAAAAAACACATAACTTGTACATATTCTTTGTACGATGATAATAAAAAGTAAACATAAAACAAGTAGATTGATGATGTGGGTACCGTCCTTTTTCCTTATAATATTTGTATGAATCGTGAAATTCCCAATTAATGAGTAAAAGTACCGGTTGCAATTGCAATGTATATACCTTCGTTCACCACTATTTTAGGATGCGTTTTCCTATGTTACATAGCCCATTCTATGTGGACAATGACTCAACTTTTTACTAGCCTACAGTGTTCATCATTACCTTGTTACCAATCCTTGCTGGCAAAGAAGCCGCCAATGCAGCTAGCGCTTTTTACATCGGTAAATAAGAATCCAATTGCGACGGAAACAGTCAAAATTTTAAATGTCCACAACTTTAATTATTTTGAAGCGTTTCAAAGGTAAACGACGTTTATTTGTTGGCCTATTTAACATTTCGTATTTTAGGGACTTGCAGATAGAGGTCCCGCTTAAGACGCGACGAAATGGAACACTTTACTTGCAAGTTGTGTTTGCTAATGACGGTAAGCCATTGGAATGGAAAACTCTGAAAAGAGACGGACCGACTGTGATTCAGAGCTTATGTATCACTGAGTATATGGTGCCGAAAGCAGACACTTTCAACTTGCTAACTGAAAACGTAAGTATCAATCAATAGATATCAATTATTTGTCAATTCCCGGGTGCTAGTAGATTTTTTAAAGAAACTAGCTGACCCGACAGATGTCCTGTCTAAGTTTTGAATACTAAATTCGCCCTGAATTATTAATAACCAAAAATATTTTAAAAACATAATTTTTATTGTCCCCCAATGCTTTTTAATACTCGAGCAAAACTGAATTACTGATCTTGGTTTTCGCCTGTGTATCGGCCATTGCAAGTCATAAGTCGGCTAATGATTTCCGTTTCTGTTTTCATCTCTGGATCACTGTGTCTCGGCCGCACCGACACACAAGCATTGAAGTCACAAATGAGGGAGCAATGACCATGGAGTCTATGTCTGCTCTATCAAGAGGTGCTGATCGAATTCGTCCAGAAGAGATGCATACTAAGACTCGAGGGAATAACTGCATTGTTTAAACTTATCTGATAGATTAATATTGATTTGATTCCTTATTTAGCTTCAACTTTTTTTATAACATTTTACAAACTTTGATTAATTGAATTAATTAAAATAACAAACTTATATTTATTATATACTTATTATATACTTATGTGAGTGAAAAAGCTTAGCTTTAAGGCCCGATTTTTCAAAAGTCAGATAAAAAGGCAAATAAGGTTTATTTCCTAGATAACGCAAATAAGTCATTTTCAATAGCCAGATGAATTACTGATCTTTCAATATGCCAAAACTGAATTACTGATCTTGGGTTTCGCCTGTGTATCGGCCATTGCAAGTCATAAGTCGGCTAATGATTTCCGTTTCTGTTTTCATCTCTGGATCACTGTGTCTCGGCCGCACCGACACACATAAGCATTGAAGTCACAAATGAGGGAGCAATGACCATGGAGTCTATGTCTGCTCTATCAAGAGGTGCTGATCGAATTCGTCCAGAAGAGATGCATACTAAGACTCGAGGGAATAACTGCATTGTTTAAACTTATCTGATAGATTAATATTGATTTGATTCCTTATTTAGCTTCAACTTTTTTTATAACATTTAACAAACTTTGATTAATTGAATTAATTAAAATAACAAACTTATATTTATTATATACTTATTATATACTTATATGAGTGAAAAAGCTTAGCTTTAAGGCCCGATATTTCAAAAGTCAGATAAAAAGGCAAATAAGGTTTATTTCCTAGATAACGCAAATAAGGTTATTTTCAATAGCCAGATAGCATCTACAACAGATAAAATGCCTATCTGATGAAGGGCGATTTTCCAAAAATCGTATAAACTGGTTGATAGCTATTCAATGAATAAATTTATCTCTCTCAATATCTACTGAATAGAACAATTTAATTTTTCAATCGAAAAATTATTTGTTGATAAGTATTCGGAAATTTAACTGTCAAAGTGAATTGTCAAAATCAATTTTTCAAAAGAAATCAAAAGAAATTTTTTTTGAAGGGAAAATAATTTATTATAAGAGCGAATTTTTATAGTGCGATTAATAACAGTGAAAACAATAAGAATGGAAATAGTGGAATAAGTAGACCATGGAACGGAACAAGTGGAATAAGTACACCATGGAACTACAAAAACAAATTGCAAGGGGAGAGTCGGAGAACCAAGAAATTCAACGAATGCTGCGGATCCAAGATCATCAACTAAGAATTCATTGTCTTAAAAATTAAGAGAAAGGAATCTCGTCCTTAGAACATTAACAAAAAAAGGCAACAATAAGACAATATCAAAGTTTTATTATATATTTTATTGTTTGAAATTGAACGCTTTTATTGGGTTTTCAAAATTAATGTTGCAAAAAGTACAGGTGGAAGTATTATTATGAAATGAAGCTCTGATTCATAATAAGTTTTTGTCGTGTCTTGCTGTTTTTTTCTTATTTTAGACTCAAAACCAAATATAACAAAGTTTTAATCAGGTTGAATTGAACGTATATTTCGAAATCCGCAGTTTTTTTCCGCAGCCTCTTTTCCATTTTAGACGATTGCCATGTTTGTAATATCGCCAATTCTACAATGGTAAAAAGACAATTGTTTTTTCTAGACACCAAAGCATCTTTTTAGTCTCTACCATATACCGTGTTTTGCTTAAGTCTGCGGAAAATTTTTTCTATTCTGGATTTAAGGGATTTATTAAAAAAAATTTATCTTCAACCGACATCGTCATCCAGAAAATCAAGGGAATACATATGTTCAAGAACGAAAATAAGGCACTACGAACTAACTACTAAATGAACTAACTTTCAACAAATATGGGTCTTAGTTCATATGAACCAACTCCCACTTTTTTTGGAAAGTCCCAACATGAAATGAAGTAACTCCCAACAAAAAAATTAACTAAGTCCCAACAGTGGGACATAGTTCATATGAACTTAGTCCCAATGAACTAACTCCCAATTTTATGAACTAACCCCCACCGCCGAATTCGGTGGGAGTTGGTTCATTTTACTTAGTGGGACCTAGGTCGTTTGGCAGTTAGTTCGTAGGCCGTTCGTGACCCTACGAACTAACTCCCAAATGAATTAATTCCCAATGAACTAACTCCCAACAATTTTTTGGGACTAAGTCCCAACACGAAATGAACTAACTCCCGAAAAACAAATTAACTAAGTCCCAATTAACTAAATCCCAATTTTATGAACTAACTTCCACCACAAAATTTGATGAAAGTTAGTTCGTTTTAACTAGTGGAAGTAAAGTCTTTGGGAGTTAGTTCGTAGCCTACGAATTAAAAAAAAGACTCGGGGTGTCTTTTCGACTCATACACCGGTCGGCCTTTCGCAGCGTATGTCCAATTGTACAGTAATTAAAATCTCCTTGATCTATTTTCGAGAAATATAAAACAGTGTTCTTTATGCACATAGTTCTATAGATATTCAGATTAAGATGGACTCCTAATCTAACTGCCACTAATTAAATCGAACTAACTCCACCAAAATAAGTGGTTGGAGTTAGTTCATAAATTTGAGAATTACTTTTGGGACTCAGTTTATTTTTATTTTGGAAGTGGGTTCATTTCATGTTGGGACCTAGTTCCAAAAAAGTTCAGTTCATCTGGTAATGTACAAACGTGCCAAGAACTTTCTCCCTCTATAAAGTTACGCTTCTCTGTTTTTTTTTTTTCAAATGCAGTTTTCAAAATGCAGTGTTTTAATTGTAACCAAAAAATAGATAGAGCAGACTTAAAAGTGGAGTGCAGTGATTGCAAAGCTTTTTTTCATGGGAGCTGCGCAAAATTAAATGCCACCGAACTCGACTTTATGAAAAAGAATAAATCTGTGTGGTGGTGTATAACACGCACTAACAAGCGACGTTCTTCTTTTTCCGATTCTACAGCTGTTAATGGCAAGCAAAATCAATCTCCGTTTGCGAACCATAACCAACCATCTTGCAGCAAACAAAATAAAAACAGAACTCAATCTTTGTCCACACCAAAAGAATCTGAAAATCCTACAATAACTCTGGAAATGGTTTATAAAGAAGTCATTTCTCTCAAGGCCATCCAATAAAATCAAGTCGAATTGCTCACAGACACAAACAAGCATTTTGAGGAAAAAATCAGTTTACAGTAGAAGAAGGTCAATAACCTGGAACAGCAATTACTTGGAAACAGTATCGACATCTTCAATTTGCCTATGGAAAGATAAACACACCAGCAACAAACATTGATCTCGCTCTTAAAATATTTCGCAACGGTCTTAACGTAAACATTAATGAGAGCGACATCGACTTTTGCTACACAAAGCAAATCAAAGCTCACTCACCACCAGCTGATGCTTCGTCATCTAATGCAGCGGCAGCAGTGGTAAAAATGTAAAACATTTTGTACGCCAAATTTGTCTCGCGGAACATAAAGGACAAGATAATGAGAGCAAAGAAGGAGGCGAAAGCAAAGTTGAAGACAAATCTAATCAACACCCAAGGAGTGAAAGAGAACATGTTCATGTACGAGAGCCTGACCTACAACACACGTCAACTGTACAAGGCAGCAGCAACAGTTAAGCAGTCGAAGCAGTATAGTTTCTTCTATACGAGAAATGGGATTATTTACATGAGGAAAAAAGAGGGTGATAATGCAATAAGAATTCACTGTGCTTCTGATCTTAAAAAAATAATATGGTAACAGATAACTTCCATGTAAACAATCCCACTCTTCGTAATTGTGTAAACAAAAACAACTCTTGTGATATTGTTCCGTCTCTATCTAATTATAATGAATCTTTTTGCATACATCAAAATATTCGCAGTTTAAGACAAAATTTTGATAATTTCCCTTGTAAACCTTTGTTTATTGTGCTTAGTGAGATTTGGGTGTATGAAAATGAGTTTGACTCGTGTAACATAGATCAGATGGTTATATACCCTATGGAAATTGCAACGAATCTTATGCTGCCGGCGGTATAGCCGTTTACATAAAAAAATGGAATTGTGAAGAAGATGTGCGGATATAATTAAAGTAAATTTTTCACTTAATAAATCTAGCTACACGTTGCTTTGCATTTACCGGTTACATTGCTGTCGTAAGAGCGTTTTTATCGAAGAGTTAAATACCGTGTTAAATAGTATAAAAACGAAGAATTTAATAATCATAAGTGATATTAACATAGACCTTCTTGACGTTTCTGATTCCGAGTGTGAAGCCTTGAAGGAAAAACTCAGGTATGAAAATTGGGAAACTGTTTTCTCAGAAAGTAACCCTTCCGTAGCTTACGATAATCTTATTGCGACATTAACTTATCATATCCTTAGCACAACTACTATCCTTTACATCAGACAGCACGATTTGTTTTTAAAACCTTGGATGACATTGGTTTAATCAAATCAAGCGTAAAAAAGAAATTGCAAAAAAATTTAGAAAACACCCACAAAATCTTAGTCTGAAGATATATTATCATAAAATGTGCAATAGAACTAAGGTTATGGTGGAACAAGCACGCGATAGTTACTACATCAATTGCTTAGCGGAGGCCAGGGGAAATATAAAAAAGGAACGGGAGGTAGTAAATAGCATCTTAGGTAGGAAAAAAAAGGCTAGTGATATCCCTAACATAGAGGTTGATATTTCAACCTTGACTGATCCACGTGCTATATCAAATACATTCAATAGCTTCTTTGTTAATGTTACTGAGACTATTAAACCCTCCGAACCACCTTTCAGTTGTAACTGAAATATTTCCTCGAACTTAATGGAAGATGGGCGGCAGAGCAATGGTTTTTTTTTTTCACCAGTTCACTTCCTGTAAAATTTTCAAGACAATTATGGCCTTGCAAAACAAGAATACTTGTACAAGTTATGGTATTTCTGCAATACTTACTTACTTAAGGTGGCGCTACAGTCCGGGGTGGACCTGGGCCTCGGCCAACAAGCTTCGCCAGCCAGCTCTGTCTCTAGCTAGCCGTCTCCAGTTTCGCACGCGAAGTTGGCTGAGGTCCCCTTCCACTTGCGTGCGCCACCTGAGTCTCGGTGCTCCTCTACCGCGTCGTCCCTGCGGTGTGGATTCGAAGATTTTCCGGGCCGGGGCGTTGGTGTCCATCCGCTCTAAATGACCCAGCCATCGTAGACGTTGTGTTTTGACTCTTTTGGCTAGGTCGGTATCGCTGTACAGCCCGTACAGTTCGATGTTATATCTCCTCCTCCACTCTCCGTCTATGCAGACGGGACCGTAAATCGTCCGAAGAATTTTCCTCTCGAAGCAGCCTAAAGTGTTTTCATCCGCCTTTGACAGAGTCCATGCTTCTGCACCGTAAAGCAGGACTGGGATGATGAGGGTCTTATACATGGACACTTTAGTTGCTCGAGAGAGGGCTTTGCTACTCAATTGCCTTCTTAGCCCAAAGAAACAGCGATTGGCAAGAGTTATCCTTCGTTTGATTTCAGCGCTGGTGTCATTGTCTGAATTGATAGCGGAACCAAGGTAGACAAAGTCCCTAACTACCTCAAAGTTATAGCTGTCGATGGTGATGTTTTGTCCAAGACGTCGGTGTTGGGTGTCTTTTCTTGATGACAGCATATACTTGGTTTTGCCCTCATTGACTGCTAAACCCATATTCGCCGCTTCCGTCCCAATACTCACGAAGGCTTCACTGACATCACGCTTTGTTCTACCGATTATGTCAATGTCGTCTGCGTATGCAAGTAGTTGAACGGTCTTTTGAAAGATTGTACCTCTGGTGTTGGCGCGAGAGTTCTGCACAATTCTCTCAAGTATGATGTTAAAGAAGTCGCATGACAGCGCGTCGCCTTGTCTAAATCCTTTTTTGACATCAAAGGGGTCGGTGAGGTCTTTGCCGACCTTGACGGAACAGCGTGAGTTTTCCATCGTCATCCTGCACAGACTGACGAGTTTGGCAGGGATGCCAAAACTAGACATTGCGCTATATAGCTCGTCTCTATAGATGCTGTCATACGCGGCCTTGAAATCGATGAAGAGGTGGTGTGTATCGATTTGGAATTCCTGGGTTTTCTCCAAGATCTGCCGCAGTGTGAATATTTGATCGATGGTGGACTTTCCTGGCCTAAAGCCACACTGATATGTGCCTATCAGATTGTTGACAAACGGCTTCAGGCGTTCACACAGTACAGCAGAAAAGATCTTGTATGCGATGTTAAGAAGACTTATGCCTCTGTAGTTGGCACAACTCAGAGGGTCTCCTTTCTTCAGGATCGGGCAAACAATGCTGAGGTTCCATTCGTCGGGCATGCTTTCTTCCGACCATATCTTGCAGATGAGCTGGTGCATGCTCCTAACCAGCTCATCGCCAGCGGATTTAAAAAGTTCGGCAGCTAGGCCGTCTGCTCCGGCTGCTTTGTTGCACTTGAGCTTAGACACAGCTACTTTCACCTCCTCCAGGTCGGGTGGGCGGTATCGTTCGTATGCTTCGTCGGTAACGTCTTCGCCCGGGTTGAATGGTTCGTTCTGCCTGACAGCGGTATTTGGTTCTTCCTCGCCGTTATACAGTCTGCAGAAGTGGTCTTTCCAAATCCTCAGCACCGACTGCGATTCTACAACGATGTTCCCTTGATGGTCCTTACAGGCTTCAGTTCGAAGTTTATACCCTTGGCAGGACCTTTTGATCCTTTGGTAAAACTTTCTAACCTCATTCCTGTTGTAACATCTCTCTATCTCTTCAACCGCGCGCTTCTCGTGCTCTCTCTTTTTCCTTCGGAGAAGCCGGTGCTCCTCTCTCCTCCTCTGCTCGTAGAGCTCGCGAGCAGCTCTAGTCCTTCTGTGCAGCGCCGCTTTGTATGCTTCCTGTTTAGCTGCATGTGCTTGCCGGCATTCATCGTCAAACCAGGGGTTTCGTTGTGGTCGCCGTGTGAAACCCAGCACTTCAGAGGCGGCGTCTCTGATGGCATTTTGGCAATGTTGCCACTGGCTATCAATACTTGATGCTGGTTGCATAGGACTTCGTAGAAGGTTTTGAGAGACTCGGTTGGAGAAGGACCTGGCGATCTCTTGCGATTGTAGTCGGCCGACGTCAAACTTCCTCACAGTATTTCCATTACTTGGCGCTGGTCGGGATATCCGCAGCCGTACCTTGGCTACAACAAGGTAGTGATCCGAGTCAATGTTGGCCCCTCGGAAAGTTCGGACATCCATGATACTGGAGGAGTGCCTTGCGTCGATCGCAATATGGTCAATCTGGTTGACGGTTGATTGATCGGGAGATCTCCATGTCCCTTTGTGGATATTGAGATGCGGGAACTGTGTACTAGCTACCACAACGTGTCGCCCCGCAGCAAAGTCGATCAGCCTGAATCCGTTATCGGAGGTCGTGTCGTGCAGGCTATACTTTCCGACAGTACGACCAAAGATGCCCTCCCTTCCTAGCTTGGCATTAAAATCGCCTAGGACAATTTTAATGTCGTAGCTAGGGCACTGCTCATAAGTTTTGTCCAGGAGCTCGTAGAACATATCTTTGGTCTCGTCATCTTTCTCCTCTGTGGGGGCATGTGCGCATATCAGGCTAATGTTGGCGAATTTAGCCTTGATGCGGATCGTCGCGAGGCGCTCGCTTACAGGGTTGAAGCTCAAGACTTTTTGCCTAAGTCTGCCTCCAACAACGAAACCACATCCAAATAGGCGCTGTCTTTGATGCCGATAGCAGTCGCCGTAGTAGATGTCGCAGTTTTTCATCCTTCTTTTGCCCGGCCCGTCCCACCGCATTTCTTGGATGGCAGTAATGTCTGCCTTGCAGTCGTTAAGGGCCTCCGCTAGTTGCTCGGCTGCACGTGGTCTGTTAAGGGACCTAACATTCCACGTGCAGATCCGGAGCTCGTTGTCCTTTTCTCGTTTGCATTGGTCGTCAACAGTAAATCCGTCCGAATCCGAGGCTTGTTTCCGCTTCGTGACTGGTGTTTCTTTACGTGGCCGGGAAGTCACCCCGACGGCACGACCCCCAACCTGGAGGACCAGATCCTTTGCTTAGCTCTAAGGACGGAGAGCCGGATAGCCCGCTCCTTATAGGCCTGAGCTCCGAATACGTCGTAGTAGCCCATATAAGGTGTTCACTAAGTAGTTCGGCCTGACTGGAACTATGGACGCCACCGTTGATTCCATCTGGGGAATTCCTCCGCTGCCGTCCGGATGCAAGGAGAAGTGCCTTAGTGGGAACACTCCTCCCCCCTCTCTCGTCTGCTACCCCCAACAACCTTCCAAAGGGGTTGGAACCCAATCTCCAGTTGAGGTACTAGGCACCCGGTGTTCACCACGGGGAGGTGAGAGTAGGAGTTGATAGACAGAGGTGGGTTTAGAAAACCTGTGGATGCTTGTATCCTCTTGAGTGCACATGTCTATCCTTTGACCACCATTTGTTATTTCTGCAATAACGCCTAAAAAATCTCTTGGAAAATTGTTGATGTTCTGTGTTATTTATTTAACCTCAGCATCAACAGTGGTATATTTCCGGCGGCTCTAAAGAGAGCAGAGGTTCTACCTTTGTTTACAAAAGGGAGTTGCAAAATGATAGCCACTTACTGACCGATTTCTCTTCTTCCCACTTTTTCCGAAATTTTCGAGAAATTGATAAAATTAAGAATTTTGTCGTTCTTAAATAAAACTAACTTCTTCTCAGAAGCACAATATGGCTTGAGACCTGAAAGATTTACGGAAGATGCAAAATTAAATGTCTGCTGTGATTTGTACAGCGGTGTTAATAAAAGTCATACTACAATGGCGCTTTTCATTGATATGTCTAAAACCTATCCACCTGATCCACCTATGATATTGTGGATCTAAATTAAGTCTTAACAAAATTATACAAGGCTGGTTTCAGAGGATCGACATATAAATGGTTTAGGTCAAACTTGTTGGAAAGGGAGCAGAGAGTATTGGTGAATGGCGTTTTCAGTAATTCGCTCAATCTAAGAAATGGTGTTCCACAAGGATCTGTGCTAGGCCCTATACTGTTCCTTATATATATGAACTCACTGTTCATCCAGAACTTTAATGGAAATCTTAGCGCATTTGCTGACGGCATTGCCTTCACCTATACTGATGCCTTGCTCCATGAATGTGTTGCAAAAGTCAACAACGACCTTCAATTGCTTAGAATTTGGTTCAATTCTCATAACCTTATTGTAAGCGAAAACTCAAAATTCATGAACTTCAAACTAAGCCAAAATAATCTAGAAAGCTTCGAGTTTCAAGTGATTGCTAAAAGTTCTGCTTACCACTCCACACATGTGGGAAGTAAAATTACAGCCTTTCTGTTAATTGTTCAACAGTTTGTTTTAAGATTGAAGCAGTCGAGTCTTTCAAATATCTTGGGATTCTTATTGATAACAAACTCAATTGGAAGGCACAAGCCCTACAGTTAAAATCATACATGAATTTTATTACACGGAAAATGTATCTTCTGAAGCAGTACTGCTTGCAAAGAGTTCTCTCAATGCCTTATTATGGTTAAGTCCAGTCAAAGCTTCAATGTGAGATTGTTAGTTGGGGAGGAACCTATCTCAATACCTTAATTATATGTGGCAAAAATTTCTATTGCCACTCAGGAATCTATACGTTTTCAAGGTACTCAAAGAGTTTTTTAAACGAAGCGGGTAATGTTCCCTTTAGAAATTCTTCGACTTACAACTTGCGAGTAAATAACATTGTACTTTTTGACATCCCCCGCGTGCACAAAATACATTTTATGAATTTTTATATAATTTCTTGGCGTAAAATGTTTAACAAACTTCCTATGCCTATTCGTTCCAAACAAAACTTTTGGAACGAATAGAACGAATGCAACAAAAAAAAAAGATTCTTTTCTCGTTGTTTTTTGTTCTATTATTCATTAAAAAACTTAATTTTTTTTTTCCTGCGGTTCAACACTCAATCCTTTTTGAATTCTTAAAGTTGTAACTAAAAAACACCTGATGGTACCCCACGTTAGTTCGTAAAAATTTTTTTCGTTTCTTTCCAATAGATCTTTCAACTCAAACTTATAGGTTTTAGAATGATCTTTCATCATATAAATAAAATTGGACTAGCTCCGTTCGACAAAAGTAACAAAATATACTTGGCTTCAAATGCCAAAATCTTAGAAACTAATGATCGTATTCTCTTGATTTACATTCTGCGACTTCGATAATTATGACATCTTTTAAACTTTTAGAAAAAATAGTTAAAGAGTAACTAAACTCCACGTTTATTTTTTTGTTTGCTTCTTTGTCCGGATTGTACTGAGAAAATGCTACTGATACAGAAAAAAAATTACACTTACTTAAGAAAAACATAAAAGGCTCCTTGCTAGGCTGCTTTTTTTCTCTCTAACTTAAGATGTTTTATAATAAATAGGCAAAACTTAATAGTTTTAAAAGTTTTACAGAAGAGTTAACTGCACGTGCACTGGAATGTCGAAACAAACGTACTCGAAAATCCTTTGTACACATTCACAAAGCTACCTAAACTGTACAAAGAAGCTCCCCAACGGTAAAAAGGAAAATTGCCATCTCTTTCTCACAAGTCATAAAGCTTAACAACCATTGATCAGGTATAATGAGATAGTCAACTTCGCTGGGGTGCCTCTTTTTGCCCTCAAGCTCGATTTTCGGCTCTCTAGGGAAAATGCTGCCAGCTATCATGATTGGGTTAGTGGGTTGCAATGCTACCTTATGGGGTGCAAAAAAAAAATTCACTAACACAGTCAACCAAGCTGGGAGCAAGATTTGTGCGTCCAAGGCAAAAATGAGTGCGCTTGGTGCAGCTCATTTTGGGTTTTGAGTGCGTTTCAGGCTACACATTTTAGACATCGACTGCGTTTCAGGTCATCATGTCGAGGATCGCATGAGGTGAGCAATCGTTCGGAGTTTTGATTCAGATTTCCTTGCAGACAAGTTGACTTTTCCGAGTCCCAGCAAGAAAGTTTGACTTTTCATTTCAAATAAGAATTTATTTATTATTTTTTTAATGCTGCATTGTTCGGTTTCATGGAAAAGAAAGAAACGAATAAATTGATTGCGAAAAACGATGAAATCTTTGTTTGTGCAGGCAATATAGGGACTCGTTCAGCATTTACAATAGAAATGCTACGTTTATTATTTGCTTAAGATAAATTGGTAATTTGATAAATAGTTTGCACAAGATAAATTGGCCTTTATTAAACTTACAACTAACTGTAAATGCTAACAGCATTTGTACATTCTTTCAAACGAAATGAAATACTTCGCCGGGCTTGTCCAATGAATGCCGATGACAACTAAAGGGCACAGCATATAAAATACTGCTGTCTAGAATGGGAACTGGTCTTTGGGTGAATATTACTCTTGTTTAAAAGATCACCTTTTCTGGTGGGTGGTAAGATCTGTTTCACTCTGTATTGCTCTAAAATTCTAGTGACTTTGTCAGTGACGCCTTAAATATACTGGTAAAAAATGTACAGTCTTTTAAATTCGTGTAAAAGATATATTCAAATAAAGACCTAGGATCATCTGAGAGAAATACAGAAGAACGGATAGCTCGTCTGTTGATAAGCTTGAATACACTTTCAACCAATGAGATAAAATTAAACGCTTCGTAAATCCGTGTTGTCACAAGGAACAGAACGGGGAAAAAACAGATTTTCATACATTAGCAACGCAAAAAGCATTCAGCGAATTTAGGTTTCAGTTGCTAATGTATGAGATTCTGTTTCTGTTTCTGTTCCTTGTGATAACGCAGCTTTACTGTGCTACTTTTACTTTACACCAGCACTGCAATCATATCCACTGTATAGTTATATAATTGCATTCATCGAAACAAAAATAGCTAGTAACCGCAGTCCAGTAAACCGGCTTCTTCAATTTCCAGACGATGTCAAAGAAATCAAATATAATTAAATAGATGTCAAAATTTCAAACTATTGGAAGAGCTTATAATATACTAAATCTCTTGCTTTTAAATTTTCTTACTATTTTTAAAAATCAAACTGAAATACATTTTTCTCAATTTTGTGTGCAATCGCGAAAAAAAATCTTTTTTGGTGATAGGATCTGTAATGAAACAAATTACAGATCCTAGCACCAAAAAAGAAATTTTTCGCGATTGCACACAAAATTGAGAAAAATAAAATGTGAATAAAAACGTTATCCGTATCTAGACCCTACGTTTGTTCCTTTTATTTCTTGTCGACTTGAGACGTCAATTTATTCATTTGGATTACTATTTATAATTGGATAAATGAACTAGTTATAATTAAAACGAACTATTGAAACTATTCATGAAATCATTCGGAAACAAATAAAAAATTGAGCGAAAAAACTCCTTATTCTAAACATTGATCTAAAAGCTAACAGAGTATTGTTTAAATGTGCCTATTCATTTAAAAAAAAAAAAATGTTTTCAAAATGTGTTTCGGACTACTGGAAAATTTATCAAATTCTTTTTGCAACTAATTTTTATAAGAAGTTTAGACCAGAAAGTCCCACGTAATTTTTTTATAAGAAAACGCATTAATTAATAAAATTTATGCACACAATCAAATAGCTTGATTGTTTATTTTAAAGAAAAAATTAGCAAAACGGAAAAAAACTCCCAATAGCAAAGATTTCCACCTTCTATTTCCACCTCAATTGTGCTGAACTCTACCTATGGACTGAACTCAGCAAACCAGAATCAGATGTCTTTTGACATTTCTGTAATCAAAACAAATTCGATTTTCAGTTGACCCGATGTGCATGGCAAAAATTTATTCCTAATGGGCTTGGGCGGCAGATTTTTCCTTTACTAAGAAGATAATAATTATTTGTAAAACAAAATAAACCAAAAAAGAACGGAGGCTGTTTACTTTGTTTATATTTTTTGAATGACTGAGACGGCAGATTATCTCAGCTTCCGCCATTTTTAAATGGATTCACTGAACATCTCCATTGCTCACTTCACATGCATTCACAGGCAGGGTCAGGAGAGAGATCCCGTTACTTTTTTTTGCGGGTGTTTCAGGCAAGGGGATTGCAAGTCGCCTATCTCATTATATCTGATCAGTGATAGAGATGGTTACACGAAACACGAATGAGCCGCAGATTGTGCCTGTTGCCAGGTCTGGTCAAAAGATATTTTTTACGTTCGTCATAAATACGTTAATCAGGAAAGATTTTTCAATTTATTTCGTAAGAATTCCGTGTAAGAATTTCGTGTCAGAAATAGTTGTGAAGTGAAGTATTTATCCAAATGAGGTGCTGATTAAAAAAAAAAAAAACAAAAAAATACATCTTTGATGTGCCGGTGCCGTTTGTTCGAAATATTTGTGAAGTGAAGTACATACATATAGGTATCCAAATGAGGTGCTGATTAGAACAAATACCTAAAAAAAACACATCTTTGATGTGCCGGTGCCCTTTGTTCAAAATACCTCCGCCTAGCAATAACAATTAACAAAAATGCTTTTTATCCTTTTATTCAATAATTCTACGAATATTTTCGAAATTTGAATCCGCGAAATCTTCGATGTTGTCAGCTTGGGTTGCAACTTTTTATAAAAATCTATCCGGCTTACACTTTTTTTTACTTCTGCAAATAGCGAAATATTCTCCTCGAATTTTTCGATGAGCACCAACGTTTTTGCCTTTAGCTCATCCGCGTCCATGGTTTGTTTTGTTCACAAATTACTTAATAACTAGATATTCAACTAGAGCGTCCCTTTCCCCCCAAAACCCATTTGTTTATTTGTTGTTGTTGTTTTGAGTTCCGTGTCGGTGAATACGTGTGAGAAAAGTAAACAAAAATTTGAGAGCCCGCCAAAATAGCGAGGTGAATTTCACACTGACATGTGAAAAATTTAAATACATATCTTAAAAAGTCATAAAAGATAACACACAAGTCATTAAAGTCAAAATGACAATTCTGTTTTAATTTTGCCCACACTTGGGGTGAGCCTACATTGAGACTACAAAATCGTAAAATTTAGTTCATTTGAATGTGCCTGGAAATACTGGAATGTTTATGACGTAATTGGATATTTTTACGAATTTGGTCTTTTTTTCAATATAGTTCGGGTCACAATATTATATTGTGAAAAATAAATAAATAGTGTGGAGCAACAGCTCGAGGTGAACCAGGGCCAACTTCTCAACACTGTATGCTGGTGTGTTAATTTCTTTTACATACAAAGAGACCTACAATTTTTTGCCGAATCCGAACGGCACTTTGAGAAGTTTTTCAAGACAAATGATACTCTCGGAGGTGAATCCTCGTGGAGGTGAGGACCGTGAAAAACAACAAGTCTTTTTTTTTTCAGGTGACGATGGCAGGATTCGAACCCAGACCTCCGGCGTAGTAAGCACACACACTAACCACTACGCCACGGCACCCCACCCCACTATTATATTGTGACCCGAATACATATACATATACATTATACATATATATATACATATTCAACTTGTGCGTCCCCTTTCCCCCAAAACCTATTTGCTTATTTGTTGTTTATGCTTTTCGGTTTTGTGACGGTGAATGCGTGTGAGACGCTTATTATCATTATTACGCAGTTGGGCTTTTCTTTTCTCCAGAATCGTTCATGTGTTATTGATGTTCAGTTTTTAATTATGTAGGAATGCAGAAAATATTAGTTATTCAGCAAAACAAGAGCAACAGTTAGGAAACAATCGAGAAAACTTCCATTTTAGGAAAAGGCTTTTGATTTTTACTTGCGTAAAAGATTAAGCGTTCCCAAATTTAAGAAAAATGAAGAAGTTTAGAAGCATCAAATATAGCTTTCATTGGATTGCATCACTGAAACTTTTTTTTACTTGTGACTAAATTTTTTTGTTTAATGAATGCTTCTTTTGGTGTCAATCTCTATTGTTACCTACAAAAATATACATAAACATTTTTCTTTCGACTAATTTGCTATTTCACTGACAGGAATCAATTTCAATTTTTTTACGAAATAGGTTCACTCAAAAGTGCATTATTCTTCTGTTCTCAGTTGCCAATTTGACTTTTAATGTTCAACTCTAATCTCAAATGCATGCAATAATATCGACTTGGAAGGATAAGGATGACAATTATATCATAATATTGATTTGATTGAATAATGAATTCAAATTATAGCTATAATAAAAATAATAAAAGTGCATTTGAACCTTTCTTATGACTTTTACTTTTTAATATACTAACGATTGATTTCGTCAAAACATGTAGAAAACATTTTATTGGTACTTAACCGTAAATTTTGCTTTTTAAAGCTTTAACCCGGTAACATAAAACACAAACTTATCAGAGGCACAGGCATTTGTGCAGTAAAGAATTAGTTTCATTTGCGCTTTTTGTGTTTTGTTTTTAACTATATATGAAAATATTTAGAAGGCATTTGAAATATATAATGTATAACTGGAATACAATTAAGATAAAAATGATTTTAAGGTCTCTAGCAAAACAACATTAATGTAACACGACCCATTATGTAGCGACTTCCAGATATTGGAATTCGTTACAATTTTTGTCCGGTAGACGGAGCAAAAAGCTGATTCCGCCATGTTTTCGTGGTGAATCACTAGAACTTCGTGGTGAATCTCTTCAAGTATGGAATACATTGACAAAATGTGAGAGTATGCGTGGATTTCCAGGCATTACCATGGCAACAGCTTGTAGGCCCCCCGGCTTTCCAGTCTAGTTGAATATCTAATTCATTAAGTAATTTGTGGTTTTGTTAATGAGTTATTTAGGTACTCGGTGAACACAATAACACAGATGACAGTGACAGCTGTCACTATCTTTGTCCTGCTCTAATATCATATTTTTTGTTTGTTTTTCGTATAGGTGTGGTGTACATTAATGTAAGAGTTAACTATAGGAATTCTACATAAATATATTTTGTTCGCTTAGTCCTACATCAGTTGTTAGTTTCTGTAGTGAATCCGTTATAAAATATTGTGTAGATAATTCTCGAATGTTCAGTACATATTTTTGTTCATTCTAAGTTAAAATATTAGAATTGTGTGTTGTTTCAAGTTCGTAAACCGTGTGTATTTTTTTTTATTGTTTTCTTTGGTGGGATATACAGTTTCTCCAAAATAAAAGTTGCTTCTTGCATGCAGATAAAGTTTCGACAAAATTAGCAAGAAGTATCGGAAAAAAGTGATGATTTTTAATAGTTTTAAACAAACAAAATTTAAAATAAACAAAATATTTTTTGAGCTTCTAAAAATTACCTGGACGGCAAAAAGGCGCCAAAATAACCCCAACAAGCAGACAAACTCAAGGAAGTATTCTCTTTTATTATTGTTGAGCTCATTTTAGATCTTTTTAAGTATAAACATTATATTAAATTTATTAAGTTCCATCATGCCAAGGCGAACGACGTCAAATCTTTCGTATCGCTCTGCTGAGGCCACCAGGAAACGATTGTCTCGCTGTACGCAGCTCTTAATCGACCGGCCAATCAGGATTTATCGCCCTGCAATAGTTTGGCAGTGCAAATATAATAGCGCATTTAGTTATGACCCCCAAATAAACTACTCTGCAGCTGCAGATATAGGCCCGATGTCTTTAGTATGTGCTTTCTGCAAAGCTCTAAAATGGAAGGGGGAACCTAATGGCATCTGTTGTTTTTCGCACAAAGTGCGCTTGGACCCGATTCTTCCACCACCCGAACCACTCAAATCTTTGCTTAGAGGTGACCATGAAATCTCCAGACATTTTTTGAAAAATATCCGCAGCTATAATTCCGCGCTCCAAATGACTTCATTTGGAGCAAAAAAGGTTACTGAAGGAAATTTTATGCCTACATTTAAGGTGCAGGGCCAAGTTTATCATTTAATAGGATCACTGCTTCCTTTTGAAAATGTTAAAGAATCCTTTTTAAAAATATATTTTATTAGCGATTACCTACAGCAAAGAGACACAAGGTTGAGTTATTTTCCAAATTTAAATGCTTCATTGGTAGGTGAGCTGCAAGAATTGCTTATTGATACGAATCCATATGTTAGGGAATTCAAAACTGCCCTACAATCATTTCCATCGAATTCTAACGATATTAACTATAAATTAGTTATTAACCCTGATCGAAGGCCGTTACAAGAACATAGAGGTCGTTATAATGAACCATCATGAACGAAGTTTCTGTGCTGTTAGTAGACTAGCAATGTGACAAAAGTGATATTATACTTTACCTAAAAGATAATAGATTGCACCGAATTTCAGAGACACACAGATCTTATGATGCTCTTCAATATCCTCTCGAATTTTTGTTCGAGGAGAAGATGGATATAACTTTTTAGTTCATCAGATTGATCCAAATACAGGCCAACCGAATTTAAATAAAAAAGTCTCAGCCCTTCAATACTATTGTTTTCGATTAATGGTCCGAAAGGATGAATATAACCACCTTCATCAATACAGGCAGCTCTTTAATCAATACATAGTCGACGTCTATGCAAAAATTGAAACAGATAGACTTATTTTTATTAGAAATAACCAAACTAAACTAAGAGTTGAAAATTACATACACCTACAAGATGCAATCAGTCGAAACGAAAATGCGGAAAACTTAGAAAGATTGTTTATTTTACCTTCCAGTTTTACTGGCGCACCAAGGTACATGCACGAACGAACGCAGGATGCGTTTTGTTACGTAAGGAAGCATGGACGGCCAGACTTATTTATAACCTTTACCACTAACCCTAAATGGCAGGAGATTATTGCGGAGCTTTTGCCAGGCCAGTCAGCCTCTGATCTGAAATGAAAATAACACCAGACAAGATTGACGCTGTAATTTCAGCAGAGCTACCTGATCGAGAGAGTGACGCAGAACTCTTTGAAATCGTTCAAACTCATATGGTACACGGTCCATGTGGTGTTCTAAACCTCCAATCACCCTGAATGAAGGATGGAGTTTGTAACAAAAAGTTTCCAAAGGCATTTACTGCGGAAACAAGAACTGGTGAAGATGGTTATCCTTTTTATAAACGACGTTCCCCAGGAGAGGCAGTTCAAATGAAATTGATAACCGTTGGATTGTTCCATACTCACCGCTACTTTTAAGAGTCTTTTAAGCACATATCAACGTGGAACTCTGTAGCAGCGTTAAGTCGATTAAGTATATTTGTAAATATGTCAATAAAGGCTCTGACTTAGCAGTTTTTGGAGTCCAAAATCAAAATGACGAAGTAAGTTCGTATCAAAACGGAAGGTATATCAGTACTTCCGAAGCTGTTTGGCGCATACTGTCATTTTCTATTCACAAACGTTTTCCACCAGTCACACTTAGATATCCATTTAGAAAATGGGCAAAGGGTCTACTTTAACCCAAATAACATTCAGGATGTAGTAGAAAATCCCAGAAATACGACGTTAATGGCATTTTTTAAACTCTGTCAAACTGATGATTTCGCTAGAACGTTGCTTTATGAAGAAGTACCCGCATTCTATACATAACTATAACTATACTATAGTATAACAAACAAGACAGAAGCTTTCGTCGTCGACGCCGGGGCATTGCAGTTCCAGATCACCCTGGTGTGTTTCGTGAGAGTACTCTTGGCAGAGTTTACACAATACATCCAAATAATCACGAATGTTATTACCTGCGCATGCTTTTGCATGTAACAAAGGGACCGACGTCCTTTGAAAGCCTTAAGCAAGTTAACGGTGTCCAGTATTAGAAAGCGATAATCATTGGAAAGACGCGTTAACTGAGGCTGGCTTGAGCTTCTCTGCATCAAAATTGAGAGAGTTGTTTGCAATAATACTGGTTTTTTGCAACATACCCGACCCTTTGAATTTATGGAACCAGTTCAAAGATCAGTTTACTGAGGACTTCATCCGAGATCTTCAACGAAGTCTTCGTGATGCAGACGTAAATCCTCACATCGAAATATTAAATAACCGTGCAATGCTTTCATTGCAGGATTTCATATTATCCATTGGTGGAAATCAAATTGATTCTTATGGCTTACCATCCCCGCAAATGGAAAAAGAATTCGACACTAATTTTAACACGGAATATTTACAAGACACGAACTACGACTCCACTGAACTTCAGCACGTAATTGAACGTGATGAACCAAAATTGAACGATGAGCAGAAAGTAGTTTATCGAAAAATTATTAAGAGCGTAAATACATCTGCTGGCGGCGTATATTTTCTTGATGCATCAGGGGGTACGGGAAAAACATTCCTCATCAACCTTTTATTAGCCAAAATTCGTTATAATGAACCATCATGAACGAAGTTTCTGTGCTGTTAGTAGACTAGCAATGTGACAAAAGTGATATTATACTTTACCTAAAAGATAATAGATTGCACCGAATTTCAGAGACACACAGATCTTATGATGCTCTTCAATATCCTCTCGAATTTTTGTTCGAGGAGAAGATGGTTTTATTATCAAAATTCGTATTGATAATAAAATTGCAGTAGCAGTAGCATCCTCTGGCATAGCAGCGACTTTACTTTCTGGAGGAAAAACAGCTCATTCAATGTTCAAACCCCTATAAAAATAGACCACATAGAAACCCCGATGTGTGGTATTTCAAAACATAGCCACAGGGCTAAAGTCTTACAAGACTGCGTGTTAGTAGTCTGGGATGAATGCACTATGGCTAATAAATTGTCAATAGAAGCTGTTAATGAAGGATCTACGAAACGATACAAGACATTTCGGTGGCGTGACGTTTTTATTTTCAGGTGATTTTAGACAAACATTACCTGTCGTCACCAGAGGAACGCGCTCTGATGAGGTCCATGCATGTCTAAAACGTTCGGTGCTTTGGAGGTACCTTCGAAAACTTCATTTGACCAATAATATGAGAGCAACATCAAGGAATTCCGAATTTTGTAAACTTCTTTTAGATATTGGAGAAGGAAAACGACCGGAAATAAACAGCAACCATGATATAGAACTGCCGACTGCTCTTTGCCAGGTTGTAACAGATAGCCAATCTTTGATAGGGACTATTTATGGGGATGTTCATAATCTTAACACAAAAGATAATTCTTGGATGTGCGAAAGATCTATTCTTGCACCCACAAATGAACAAGTATACTTTCTCAACAATAAAATATTAAAAAAAAAACAAATATTAAGTATATTGCCATAAATACGATTTGTAATCAAGATGAAGCAGTGCATTATCCTGTGGAGTTTTTAAACTCCATTACAGCGCATGGCCATGCATGTCTATGGAGCGCATGGAGGTCCATGCATGTCTAAAACGTTCAGTGCTTTGGAGGTACTTTCGAAAACTTCATTTGACCAATAATATGAGAGCAACATCAAGGAATTCCGAATTATGTAAACTTCTTTTAGATATTGGAGAAAGAAAACGACCATTACAGCGCATGGCCTCCCTGCTCGCAAAATCGACTTAAAAGTGGGAGTTCCTATTATGCTGCTTCGCAATTTGAATCTGCCAAAGCTTTGCAATGATACCAGATTAAGGGTTATTTCGCTGCATAAAAACGTTATAGAAGCGCTAAGCGTGTGTGAGTGTGTTCGTTCATCACAAGCGATAGTGTGTTCATTCCGCGAATCCCAATAATTCCAAGCAACTATCCATTCCAGTTTAAGCCCAATTAGATGGGTTTCAGCAAAAACAGATCAATACAGACAGAGACTGGGCTTAAGAGTGAATTTTCTACCGGCGGTTTCCTCCGGTAATATCGAGGATACTGTAAACGCTGTTTTTAATGTAATAAAAGACTTAGAAATCCCTAACTCGGCGCCGCGTTCAAGTATAACAAAGGCTGTGTGGTATGATGCTGAATGTATCAAACTTCGGAAAAAATCGTTTGCTTTCTTAAACCTCTTTAGGAAAACAAATAACAGATGGTTTAAAAATCTTTATGTACTATCAAACAGGGTATACAAAGAAGTTTGCCAATGCAAAAAAGCTATGTGTATCAAAAGGTCTGCCTCGAAGCTTCTGCTGTGTAAGGACTCCAAAACGTTCTGGAAGACCGTTCGTTCTGTTGCCGGCCTTGAAAATAAAACTTCTTCAGTAGTGTGCGTAGATCTCCTTGCTTCACACTTTAAGAACCTATTGACTTCAGACCCCAGCCAAAAACACATGAGTTTTGCGCTACCAAACTGTGTTGTTCCCGAACTAGATGACGCTTTTGTAATGTCGGAGTTAGTAACAGCATTAAAAAATCCCTGCAGAGTTTTTCAAGAATGCAACCGCTGAATTCCTCAGCTACCTCTTGGAGCTCTGTAATAAGATTCTTAAAGATGAAATAGTTCCCGGAAGCTTCTTGTGCTCAAAAATGTTTGGTATTTATAAAAATGGTGACCCGAGTGTCCCGGAAAATTACAGGGATATTTCAGTCCTTAGCTCACTCAGGAAGATATTTACTCAAATGCTTTACCACAGGCTTGTAAGCTGGGTTGAATCAAATAATGCACTCAGTGCTTTTCAAGCAGGTTTTCGTCCAGGCCTGTCAACAATTGACCAAATTTTCACCCTAACGACTATTGCGAGTCATTTTATTGGGAAGAAAACGAAACTTTACTCCTTTTTCGTCGACCTGAAAGCAGCTTTTGACACAGTAAATAGAAATCTACTTCTTTATAAATTATCAAACCTAGGTATATCCTCCAAATTTATTAGATTATATGAAAAACTGTTGGCTAACAATTCTGCCTCAGTTTGGGATGAAAGTAAGAAATCTTCGGAATTTCTAACTAACTCTGGAGTCCCACAAGGCTGTATTTTGAGTCCCCTGCTGTTTGCTTTGTTTATCGATGATGTAATAAATTTCTTGCCAAGTGGAGTAAGATTTGGAGATACTCTAATAAAGGTACTTCTATATGCCGATGATCTTGTTGTCTTATCAGATAACCCTCTTACTCTTCAGCTTATCATCAATAAGCTGAAAGATTATTGTGATCTTTGGGACCTAAAAATTAATGTTTTAAAATCTAAAATTATGATTTTATCATCACAAATTGAGTAGGAGCGAAAGGTGGACCTTGGACAACGACAACATTGAAATTGTGAATGAATTCAAATATCTAGGCTTCCGCCTGAAATTCAATTTAGACCTTCGTCCTTACATTAAAGAAAGATCGGTGGCAGCTAAAACTGCGATCAATTCTATGTGGAACAGGTTTTTCTCCAACAAAGATGTTGACTTGCGGTCTAAATTCAGGGTTTTTGAGGCGGTAGTTAACACCTGCTTTCGTTATGCAAGTGAAGTCTATGGTCACCGAAAGCTCGACGAGGTTGAAGCTATCCAACGTTTCTTCGTAAAAAGGATTTTCAGGCTCCCTCGATCATCGCCAAACTACGCAATAGACATTGAAACAGGTTTATCTCCAGTTTTTGTAAGAAATGCCAAATCAAGTGCCGACTATTTGTCCAAAGTTATTATAAGATCTGTGAATAACTTGCAACGTAGAGTTCTTTTGGTTGCACTAGAAGGGGGCTTTTCACCTTTTAAGGAATGGCGTGAGCTTGCTGGTAACCATAATTGTCAATTAAACCTTGACGAGAGAAATTGCCACGAATGGCGAAGTATATTCTATGACTGCCTGGCAGCCATTGACGAAAAGCTCTATCAGCAGTCCTTGTGCAGAGCGAGAACATCACTTACAAGAGAACTTTATAAAAGCCTCACTCACGATTTACACACCGCCAACTATTTTTGTGATAAGCTGAACGCGTCCGAAATTAGTTTAGTATTTAAGGCCCGCACTAAAATGCTTGATCTTAACTTCAGACCATACCGAAATGACTTAAACCCGCTTTGTAACCTCTGTAACCTCAATCAGAACGAAGACACCTTCCATTTCTTAGCTTTATGTCCTATCCTTCAAGAGATCCGAAGATTATTTTTTGCCAAGAGCTTTCTCTCGATCCAGGAATGTCGCTCCTTACTAAACGGCGGATTTGGTTGGAAGATACTTACATGCTATCTAAAAGAAGCAATTGCTTTTCGTAATTTGTATCAGTCTCCGTGAGCTAAATCAGCAAAGCAAAATCAGATCTATCCACGAAGGAATCCCTTTTGTTCCGTTTTAAGCTAAACCAAAAGCCCATAAGTATAGATGACAAAGAAGTCACAATCTTACAATCTTTTCTTTTGTATTACAAATTAAATTAACCAAAAAAAAAAAAAAACCTAATATAAGCACTAATTATTAATTAACTTTCTCGGTCCTATCATTCAACGGCAGACGGCTCTAAGCCATGTTGTATACTACTTTTTGTAAACTTCTTTTTGTAAAACTTATCGAAATGAAAATAAAAAGTTTTTTGAATTGAATTGAATTGAATTAAACCCAATTCCCTATTAGTCTTTGCTTTGCTATGACGATCAACAAATCGCATGGACAAACTTTGGGAGAAGCTGGAGTTGATTTAAGCAAAAGCTGTTTTACTCGCGGCCAGTTTTATGTGGCATGCTCCCGCGTTAGCAATGCCTCAAATATAACTGTTTTAGCCAATGAGAGTAAAACCGCAAATATAGTATATAAGGAAGCACTGCGTTAGTAAATATATTTATATATTACTCTTGAAGAAATATTCCTAAAAATTTTGTAAGTTTTTATTGTTAATAAAAATAGTTTTTAACTTTTTCAAAAAGATAACCAAAAATGCGTTTTTCATTCTATTGAAATTGATAATTTGTGTTGAAGAGACAATCGGCAATAGTTGCCTTAAGTTCAAAAAAAAAAACTTCAACGCGAACGAAGTCGCGGTAACAGCTAGTTTGTTCATAATTTTCAACTAGTAATATGCTGATTTTGAATAAATAAAAAACAATACAATACAAATACAAAAATGGGAGTTGGTTCATATGAACTAACTCCCACTTTTGTTGGGAGCTTGTTCGTTTCGCTTATTTGGGAATTAGTTCCTAGGCCATTATGGGTTCTACAAAATAACTCCCAAATGACTTAAACCCCAATGAACTAACTCCCAACAAAAATGGGACTTTTTTCATATGAACCAACTCCCATTTTTTTTCGGAACTATGTCCCAACATGAAATGAACTGAGTCCCAAAATAGAAATTATTTAAGTTCTAACAATGGGACTTAGTTCCTATGAAATAAGTCCCAATGAACTAACTCCCATCACCAAATTCGGTGGGAGTTAGTTCATTTTAGCTAGTGGGGGTTAGGTCACTTGTGAGTTAGTTCGTAGGCCGTTCGTGACCCTACGAACTAACTTCCAAATAAACTAACTCCCAATGAACTAACTACCAACAAAAATGGGACTTTGGTTCATATGAAACCAGCTTCCATTTTTTTGGAACTAAGTCCCAACTTGAAATAAACTAACTCAAAAAAAAAAAAAAATTAATTAAGTCCCAGTAGTGGGACTTAGTTCATATGAACTAACGTGTCCCAATGAACTAACTCCCAATTTTATGAACTACCTTTGACAAAACTTAGTCCTATTTTGAGAATATCGTTTTATCTGCATCATAAGTCAACAGAAATTTTATCTCATCAGATAAGCATTTTATCTGTTTTAATTTTTTTTTATAATTCACTCATGAATAAGGGAATAGGCTATCCTTTGAATGTAATACATCTCACGAGCGGTAAGGAATGGAAGAAGAGGAAAAAGAGGAGAGGTACCGGTGCACTCTTGTTTTGCTGTGTGGTAGGTAAAAGACTGATTGTGGTAGGACATTCCACATTCAAGTTGTACGGCTTATGAAAGAATCTCTGAATTTTACTGTGCGTCCGAAAGTGGGCTCGATGGTGAACTGATGATTCGATCTTTGACGAGTATTATGGTTGAATATCTTGAGGAGAAGAATGCAATTGGCTATTTTGCTGGAACACTGTTCGTGGAAAAAGCGATAAAACTGTGACAGGCAAGAGACATTTCGTCTGTGTTCAAGTGAGTCAATAGACTTTCCTATGATTCTGTCGCCAATAAGCTTTAACGTCCGTTTTTATATCTTGTCCAAGAGGTGAAGGGCAGGTTTTGGGGCACCTGCCCAGACATGGGAGTTATATTCCAACTTAGGGCGAATGTATGCCTTATATAAAATAGCCAGATCAGAGTAGATGCTATCTGGCTATTGAAAATGACTAATTTACGTTATCTGGGAAATAAACCTTATTTGCCTGTTTATCTGACTATTGAAAAATCGGCCCGAAATAAACCATCTGTCGGCTTATGATGCAGATAAAACGGTATTCTCAGAATAGGACTCTGTTTACTCAAAAATTGTTATTTGTTTTTTAGTCACTTATCCATGGTTCACTTATTCTACTTTTTCCATTCATATTGTTTTCACTGTAATTAAACGCACTATAATAATTCTCGCTCTTATGAAAATTATTTTCACTTCAGAAAATATTTGCAATGACATAACTTTGATTTTGACAGTTCACTGTGACAGTTAAATCTCGGAAAAGCTATCAACAGATAACATTTCGATTGAAAAATTAAATTGTTCTATTCAGTAGATATTGAGAGAGATAAATTTATTCATTGAATAGCTATCAACCAGTTTATACGATGTTGTTAAATGGGGCGCGGAGCGAGGGTGGCTAAATGGTCTTTCCATCGTTCTCAATCCTCCGCCACCAACTCAAGAGATTCCGGCGCAATGCTCAGGCGGTACTCAGAGAGGTTCTTTACCTGATCCCACCACCTGTTTCTTGGCCTACCAGGGGGGGACGCGCTCGCATCTCGGCTAGCATGACCTGTCTAGGAAGTCTGTCAGGGGGCATGCGAAAAACGTGTCCAAACCATCGAACTATCGATCGCTCCACTCGGAGAAGTAGCTGCTCAACATTAAGGTTCCCACGAATACTAACGTTTCTCACTCTATCCCCTAAAGTTACACCAGCAACGCACCTCAGGAATCTCATTCCGGCAGCTTGTACCCGCGATCTAATTCTTTCGGTCATTACCCAAATTTCATGACCATACATGAGGGTCGGAACGAACACTGAATTAAAAACTGAGATCTTTGCTTTCACTCCAAGCTCAGCTTTTCTGATGGCCGGCCGGCGCAGCTCCTTTACTATTGCTCCAGCTTGGCCCATTCTACAGGACAACTCAGTATCACTCCTCCCATCTTTCGTGAAAAAGACCTCGAGATACTTAAACTTCTCCACCCGTTTTAATGGAACTCCATTTATATGCAGGGTACACTGCACAGGAGTTCGGGAAACAACCATCACTTCCGATTTGTTCACGTTAACTTTCATCCCAGCATCACCAGAGACGGCTGCAAACCTATCCATTGCTCCTTGAAGTTCCTCTTTGGATGATGCAATTTATGGCCAAATTATCTGACTGCGCTTCACCATCCAGTCCATATATGCTATGAAAAGAAGCGGCGACAGAACACAGCCCTGGCGAAGTCCAACGCGCATATAAAAAAGAGGGGATTTGATGCCATTTATCCGTACACAGCTTCTGCAGTTTCCATACAAAGACTGGATGGCTCTCAGAAGACGTCCACTCAGCGCATAGTCCTGCAAAACTCTCCACAGTGTATCCCGAGGGACTCGGTCATACGCCTTTTCCAGATCTACAAAATACGCATAAACCGGTTTGGCATATTCCCAGGCCTTCTTAAGAATAACTTTCGGAGTAAAAAGCTGGTCGGTTGTGCCTCTGCCAGGCCGAAAGCCGCACTGTTCTTCCCGTAACAAAGGCTCGATTACAGCTCTGGAACGCGTTTCCAACACCTTCGCGCATACTTTTCCCGGAAGACTCAAGAGAGATATGCCCCCAATAGTTAGCGCAATCTCTCCTGTTCCCTTTTTTGAAAATGGCATTATAACTCCCGTTTGCCAATCGCTAGGTACCTTCCCGCTATCCCAGGCCACCTTAATGACACGTGTTAGCCATTTAATACCCTCTTCACCCATTGCCTTGAGCATTTCTGGCCGGATTTCATCAACTCCAGCAGACTTGCCAACATTTAACGATTTAATCGCTTAAGTGACTTCGTCTACTGTGGGACTATTCTCCGCCCTTATCTCGTCAGCAGTAGGAATGCCATCTTCAGTGCTCTGTTAGTGTTCTCTCCATCTGCGCAAGACATCGCTCTCATTTAAAAGAAGTGTACCGTCCTTGGATTTAACCCCTAGAATGATATTCGACTTCCTTCCTCTGAGCCGGCGATTGGTCTGCCAAAATATCTTGTTTGCAGATCTGTAATTGTACTCCAACTTCTCGCCGAACTTTTTTCATGACTGTTCCTTGGTTGTTCTGACTGCCAGATTCGTAGCATTTACTTGACAAAATTCATTTTTTCTACTAGCTTATGCTTTTAGTAAATAATTTGTTTTATGCATACGAAAAGCAGTAAATACTTTAAATTCAAGCTTTTACTAAAAGTCGTAGCATTTACTATAAGTTTTGACTGTGTACTATTTTTTTAGGTATATGCCCCATAATCTAAGAAATAGTAGAAACTTCTGATTACCTTTTTTGTCAACAAGATTATAAAACATGTTATTTAATAAAGGCCTTAAATTATTTAATAGTTTGCCAAATGACTTAAAGTCTGAAATAAATTTGAGTATTTTCAAGAAGAAACTAATACTTTTGGCACCTGGCGAATGGCAAACAGGAGTTATAGTGCCCATTTTCAAAAAAGGGAACAGGAGAGATTGCGCTAACTATAGGGGCATATCTCTCTTGAGTCTTCCGGAAAAAGTATTCGCGAAGGTGTTGGAAACGCGTTCCAGAGCTGTAATCGAGCCTTTATTACGGTAAAAACAGTGCGGCCTTCTGGCAGAGGCACAACCGTCCAGCTTTTTACTTTGAAGGTTATTCTTGAGAAGGCCTGGGAATATGCCAAACCGGTCTATGCGTGTTTTGTAGATCTGGAAAAGACGTACGACTGAGTCCCTCGGGATACACTGTGGAGCGTTTTGCAGGACACTGCATAGTCCTGCAAGGGCCTCTTCTGAGAGCCATTCAGTCTGTGATACTGAGTTGTCCTGTAGAATTGGCCAAGCTGGAGCAATAGTAAAGGTCATCAGGAAAGCTGAGCTTGGAGTGAAAGCAAAGATCTCAGTTTTTAATTCAGTGTTCGTTCCGACCCTCATCTATGGTCATGAAATTTGGGTAATGACCGAAAGAATTAGATCGCGGGTACAAGCTGCCGAAATAAGATTCCTGAGGTGCGTTGCTGGTGTTACTCTAAGGGGTAGAGTGAGAAACGTCAGTATTCGTGGGAATCTTAATGTTTAGCAGCTACTTCTCCGAGTGGAGTGATCGATTCTTTGATGGTTTGGACACGTTGTTCGCACGCCCCTGACAGACTTCCTAGACAGGTCATGCTAGCCGAGATGCGAGCGCGTCGCCCCCTGGTAGGCCAAGAAACAGGTGGTGGGATCAGGTAAGGAACCTCTCTGAGTCCCGCCTGGGGATTGCGCCGGAGTCTCTTGAGTTGGTGGCGGAGGATCGAGAACGATGGAAAGACCATTAGTCAACCTCGTTCAGCGACCATTTTGAAGGATAAGCGGGATTCGAAAATGATGATGATGAAATGCTACGAATGCATTGGAAGTCGCTAGTATTTACTATAGAAAAATGTTTTTATGTGTATTAAATAGAATGTTTTGGTTAAAATTCTTCCTCGCACACATATTTTAGTTTTCAGCATTGCTAGGGTTTGGGGACATTCTAACCAGTAACAAAGCTTAGCGTTACCTCCAGCTTTCATTACCCTCTTCGGGTAAGTCCCCACCCAATCAACCATTGATTGGTGACGTTCGGCAAAGGCTTACACTGTCACTGATTGCCTCGACCCATCTCTTGCAAGCGGGTGGTTATCATTTCGGTCCTACAAAGTGGTATCCCAATGGCCATTCTTTAGTTTAAGTGCGTCCTTGCCTAGGAGGGACAGTCATCCAACCTGACCTAATACTTTTCTATAATTGGTGTTTTTGCCAATAAATCAATATATTTGATGCTTGCTAAAAGGCTGCTAAAGACAAATGCTTCCCCTTCATCAAAAACGTATTTGTATATTTTAAGGCACTACACGTTAAATTGTCAAAGGTGTTTAGTTCATACTAAACTCTATAACCCTTTTGACTCCTGATTGAAAATTCAGAAATCAGAGAAGCTACCCAACTATTGCCCATTTTCGGAAACTAGACATTGGGTAGAAATGCAAACCGTGCTCTTTGGAAAGTGGCTCCCGATCCTGGGATAGAATATAAAACTTTAAAAATTCCCAATAAATACTAGATAAAAATAGTAATTACTAGGTTTTTATGCATATCATAATAAGTATTTGCTAGCTTAATTCATCCGAAATTAGTAAATACTATTTCTTGTAGTAAATACTTTTTGTTCGCTGCAACTGCTTCGATTTTATGCATACCAAAACTAGTAAATACTTAAAATTTTGCTAGTAAAAGTACTACAGTTAATGCATTATCTCTGCATCTATGTACATCAGCGACATACTATCTGATTTGACAGGTACTCCGGTAAGAAAATGTTTTTTATTTTGAATATAGAGACTAGTACATTCATAATTGTTCTTTGGTTAATATTAAGCCATTCTAAGGTTAACCTATTGCACATCAAAATATACCGCATGTTGTTATTGTTGTAGCAGCTACTCCAATGATACTCTTTCTAGGCCAAGGAATGTGGCCACGTCTGTGAGTTGCAGCCAGAGTGCACTCGTCTGCAGGTTGGTTGGATTTCCTGCACAGTTGAACAGGTGCCTGGTGTCATGTGGACCATCTCCGCAGTCAGAGCAAGTGTAGAAGAAATATAAGAAACTGTTTGGAGAGCATGGTGTTGTGGTCTCTTACTGGCAGCAGCTTCGTCTTGGTATGGAGGTGATTTTAATGGGACATCAGGCGACATCCAGTGATAGTCGTCATTGCTGAATTTTGGCAGGTCTGAAGACGCCGCCAGTTTGTGTCGCTAAGTTGCGCCGTCCAAATTGGAGCTGCATAGTTTAGCACGGAGCGCCCAATGGCCTGGAGAATGTGACCCTACTTGCAACCTAAGTAGGGTCACATTCTCCATCCCCCAGGAGCTGCCAGCTATGGATTTGAGAATATTGTTCCGAGTTCTGAGGCGGTTCCAGACGTTAGCTGCATGGGTGGAAAAAGTCAGCATGCTGTAACGTAAGAAGTTAACGCCAAGAAGTTTCGGATGATTTGTGGTAGGGATGCGACGTCCTATGAAGTTGATATCCATGGCTAGCTTAACTTCCCTTGTCCAGGTTGTGAAAAGGGTAGCTAATGATTTTTTGACCCTTCTGTGTTTTGATTTGACGTTCCGGAACTTTAGAGTGGTAATTGAGTGTCAATGGCGATAACACGTCTTTTGTAGTGCGGCAGTCACTTTAAACTTTAAATGCGTCAGAAATTAATCAAAATAAAATTAACCGTCTAAATTTGTCTTGTGCAACCCAGTTCACCGATCGGTAGTCGCTCAATATATACTTTTAGCTGAGTTCTTGTCTTAAATCCGAACTCTTAAAATCAATCATCAAGCTATACGACAAGCATACGTTCAACATACACCTACCTATAGTTCACAAACAACATTTCTTTGTTTTGGCTGTTATTCCGCTCTGAGCAAAATCGGAAAGTCTATAGTAAAACTCACTCAAAGTCTTCCTACATCGCCGTCATGTCGACTGAGAGAATCACCAGACTGAATACCAAACAGCACAACCTCAATACACCCACACAGAAGCAGTCATCTCTGACTCAAAAGGTTCTCAGCTCAAGTACGAGAACACCAGAACTAAATGACACCAACGCTAACCTGTCAAAAAAATGGCTAAACTCGAGAACCAGAGCTCAGCAATTATGAAAAAACTAGCCGCCATGGAGTCAAACCTGCTTTCAAAAATTAAGGATTTTCAAGACTCCATTTCATCAAAACTTTCGGTGGTTGACAAAGAAATCACAACACTAAAGGATAGAGTTTCTGCACTTGAAAGCTTAGTCGACAAAGAAAACACTTTCAACAGAAGCAACACAAGCACAAATTCTGACATCGCCTACCTTAAGCAACAGCTGGATACCCTTAGCAACAAATCCATTGCTACTGATGCCATTCTTGTGGGTGTTCCTTTTGTGCCAGATGAAAATCTCGAAGTCCTATTCCGCCGCTTATGTTCATCAATCGACCTTCATTCACCCGACATAAACAGAATTTTTTGCACTTAACCGAAATCCGACTCTGTCATTGTGATAAAATTTCGGTTCACATATGAAAAAGCCGTCGTCATGAAACACATCACAAACTTCCGAAAAAGCAATTCGCGACAAGTTTGTTTAACCGACATTGGATACGACAGCAGTAAACCGATCTATCTTCACAAAAGCTTAACCGAATCAAATAGAACACTTCTTCGAGGGTCACTTCAATTGAAACGAAAATATTGCATGCTTTCCACATTTACCGCTAGAGGTCTTGTTTACATTAAAACCAGCACTGATAACACACCCACACTGATCGACAGAATGGAATCGCCAACTTACTAAACGAACAAAGCCGACAAAACGGTGATGAGGACGAAAACAAAAACAAAAACCATCAACAAAAATATCCAGCAAATCCACTGCACAAAGAAAACAACACACATGCTGCCGCTTCGACGAGTGCTGCTGCTGATAACGCATCACCAAAAACAGGCGATTGATTTCTTTTATCTCTTCTCATCTCTTATCTTCTGTTAGTCTTTTGTTATTTTTATTCTTACCCTCTTAATTATGCCTTTTGCTTTCTAAACATTGCTGTCCTCTAGTATTTTTTGCCTTTACTCTTTATTTATACTTTTTGTACATGTCCACTGGCCAACTTGCATTTGTTTACTTATATGGGTGGCTTGCACCCTAGCTGTTCTTTGTGGTTCCAATTCTTCGTCTTGTACACTCTAGTAACTTAAATGACGGTTGCAAATAACAATGGTGGGGTTCCTACAGGGGGTCTGGGTAGCAAGAATCTGTTCGCGATGATACGTGTATTAGGCTCACAACATCAAGGTTTGCGCATATGCCATCTGAATGCTCAAAGCTTAAAGATGAAATCGAAAATTGATGAGTTTCGTTACCTCTTTACTGGCTCAACGATAGACATTATATGTGTTTCTGAGACGTGGTTTGTACGCGAAGCTACCAGCGATGCATTGGTTTCTGTTAAAGGCGATCATATTTACCGTTCTGATAGAATTGGGCGTGTTGGGGGTGGCGTTGCGATTTACATGAGGAAGGAACTTTCGGTTATTCCAATTTGCAAATCTGAAAAAGAAGAAGATTGCGGCATAGATTACATTTTCCTGAAGCTTATTCATGCGAGTGGTAATGTTCTGTTGGGTACTGCATATAGACCTAACAAGAGCATTAGCGTGTGCCCTATAGCACGTATCCTAGAAAACACTTCCTGTGGATCGCCGCACGTTATCCTAGCGGGTGATTTAATCTTGCAATCTGCTTAATGCATGCGAATCAAACAATTTTCTAAGTGATCTAAAATCTCTTTGTCTATTTGCCGTGAATACTTCCCTCCCGACTCACTTCTCTGATGATTCTGACACACTCTTGGACGTCTTTTTCGTTAGTGACTTTTCTAAAATTAATCTTTATAACCAACTGCCAGCTTCAGCGTTCTCTAGGTATGATCTGTTATTTATAGCTCTTGACATTCAAATTGAATACGGCCCCTGTTATTTCCTATACAGGGATTTGGAAAATATAAGCTATGATTCTCTCATTTTGGACCTAGAAAGTACCGACTGGCGCAATTTGTATAGATTTCCTGATGCATGCGATCAAGTAAACTTTCTTCAAGAGAAAATAAAAGTTCTATTCGACAAGCACTATTCGATGTACCACTGAAGACCAAAACCTCAATTCCACATTTCTCTTAAAATTATACCTAATATAAGATTTACAAATTTATTTAATTCAGTCTTATTTCTCTCATGTATTTCTTTTCACAAAATCTAGGCATTTACGTTTGAATATTCTAAAAATTTTTTTAATTCCTTTCCATCAGCGTAGATCAAGGTGTCGTCGGCGTACAAAATTATCTTACAAAACTTTATTATAGTGGGCATATCGTTATGTAGAGAATAAAAAGAAGTGCGCCCAAAATTGAACCTTGTGGTACTCCTTGCTCAACCTCGATGAATTCGGACACAGTACTATTTACTTTAGTCCGTTGGAATCGCTTAGTCAGAAATGATCAAAACCATTCAAGCTCAGTACCCTGTATCCCATATTTATGTAGTTTCTTTAAAAGTATCTTTTGATCAATAGTTTCAAAGGCACGTTTAAAATCTAAGAAAAGAGCTATTATTTTCTTTTTCTTTCCGCCGTCCTTCCATTCGTTAACTAAATGGTTAACCGCTGTCTCACAGGAATAGTTTTTTCTGTACCCGGACCGATATATCGATAGAATATCATTGCTCTCGAGGTAATCCACAATTTGTTGTTTTACAACAGTTTCGATCACCTTTTCTATTGTTTTAAGTGTGTTGATTGGTCGGAACTCCTCACTTTTGTTTGTATTCGGAACCTTTTCCACCGGTGTTACCATCGAATCCTTCCAAAAACTTGGAAAATCACCCGTTGATAGCGAGTTGTTTACTATCATAAGGACGGTCCGTCCTAAAATATCCCAGTTGTCCAATATTACTTGTGGGCTAACCTTGTCGAAGTCCATTTTGTTTTTTAGTTTTTTACATATATTTTTAAGTTCATTCATACTTAGTTCTCGAAATTTGAATCTACTCGAAACTTCATTTATATTATCAACGTATTCAACATCTTCTATTGAGTTAGCGATTTGCTTTACGCTTGAAACAAAATAATCGTTAAATTTGTTTGCGATTTCTGACTCATCTGTGCATACCTTATCATCGAAGCATACATGCTGAATCCCATTCTTCTGGTGTCCAATCACCATGCTTTTGATAGGTCTCCACATTTCTTTTTGTCCATTTGCGCGTCTTATCGTGTTCCTTATGTATCTGTTTTTCGCATTTACTATTTTTACTTTATAGCAGTTCCTTATTCTTCTGTATTCACTCCAATTTTGACTGCTGCTGAAGTGCTTAGCGATTTCATATTTTTCAGTTAGTTTCGCTTTCAATACTCTCAGTTCGTTGTTGTACCATCTACTTGTTCTGTTGTCCATTTTAATACTTTTTTTGCATATGAACTTTTTTGTGGTATTTTTAAGAATCGTGTCAATTTTTTTCGCGTTTTCATGTATGCTGGCTGCCATGCTATTGCCATGCTATATGTGTAAATAGATCCTTCCTATATCTGTAAACTTCTTTTTTCTTCTGTACAACTTTTAGATTTTTCGCAGTGTTTATGAATATGTCAATACTTTCATGATCTGAAATCTTATTATTAGCATTGGAGCAAGCCGTAAAATTGTTCATGTTAGAGATAACGTAATCAATTAAACTTTTCGATGTTGCCGTCACTCTTGAATACTGCATCATTTTTTGATACAAATAACATTATTTTGCTTCTTAAGCCTTTCAATAAAGTCATTCTGATTATTTTTGAACTTCATGTTGGGTATTATGACTCTCGGCTTGATTTTATTTGGCACCTTGACTTCATAGTCATCGCCCATATTTTCTTCAATTGCACATTTAATTCTATTTCTTTCAGATGAATCTTCGCTCTCAATAATAATTATTCCGTTATGTGCTGTTTCAATGTTTGCAATTTTAAGATCTCCTGGATCCACATTTTTATTAAGATCTTCCCTTGTTTTACTACTATTTTGCCTCCCTTTTGGTTTTATAACAAGTGGCAGCTCTTTTCGCATTTTTGGCATCACCCTGTCTCGGCTATTGTCACTTGTCTTTTTGACAACTTCAGCAAATGACATTTGATTTTCCGCCATCGTTTGTTTACTATTGTTGTTGCTCATAATTTTCTTAAATTCATCACACACGCTGTTACTGTTGTTTCTCACCTCGTTGTAAATGTTTTTACTTTCTTTCGCGAAGTTTTCAGCTAATGTGCACAATTTTTCCATTTTTGCGATGCCCTTTTCACAAGTTTCTTGACTCTTCTTCATATCTCCTAATCGCATGACATACCTTGCCTCGATCGCCTCCAGTAGTTTTTTTTAGCTCCATTTCATTTTGCTTGAGTGACAAGCCGAACTCCTCTTTGTACTGCTTTAAATGCCGTGTGTTTTCTGCTACACTCTCCTGCATCTCTTTTACAACCAAATCTACGTTTTGTATGTAAAGTATACATTCATCACAAATAAATCTCACCATGTTGTCTCCTTCAATTACTCAGCTCGAATATTGGTCCAGTCCTGAGCACATCATTGTGCAGTGAAAGACCTTTTTGCACACTCCTTTACAGCTTATGCCCGTCTCACCTTTGATGGACAATTTGCACCTACTGCACTGGGCCATTTCCAAAAACTTCACTTTTTCGTTGAAGAAACCAAAGATGTAGCGCTTCACCACACTTTTGAAATTTTTTTCTCAAATTTATATGCAAAAAATTAAATAAATTCGCACTCCAATAAAACTCGCTTCCTCACAGTTTGACAGTTGACAATCATCATCAGCACTCATGAGAGCGCGTGATCTTGCTTACGCGCGATGGAAACGATTTAAGCTTATTGAACTGAAGAATACGTATCGCAACCTCCGCAACATCGTTGTTTTATGATAAAAACGGTCAAGACTCAGTTTTATGAATCTAGGATCAATACCTCGCTTCCAGGTGCGAAGTTATGGAAAAATTTGGGCCAGCTAGGTATCGACCGACAACGAGCAATAGCTGCGGACGATATTGACCTGGAAAAACTTAATGAAATTTTTGTCACCTCCAGTAGTGCAAGTTGTGTTTATGAAAAAACGTTGAGTGAAACCATAACTGCCGAAGAGAATAGCGCTTTCCAATTTATAAGAGTGTGTGATGAAAATGTTGTACAAGCGGTATTAGATATAAAGTCTAATGCTACTGGGTTGGATGACTTGAATCCGAAATTTATTAGACTGATCCTACTGTTCACACTTCCTTATGTCACACACATCTTCAATACCATTCTAACCACATCCGTCTTTCCCAAATCTTGGAAAAAGGCAAAGATTTTACCGATTCCTAAAAAAAAAACTTGTACCCTTAACGACTACAGGCCAATAGCGATACTCCCCTTTTTGTCTAAGGTTTTCGAAAAGGCAGTCCTGGTCCAAGTACAGGCTTATTTGCAACGAAACAGCTTACTCAATTGCAAGCAGTCAGGCTTTCACTCCAAGCGAAGCTGTGAATCTGTTCTTTTGCTTGTCGCAGACCAGATTCGAGTACTTTCGCTTTTGGATTTTTTAAAGGCTTTTGATACAGTTAACCATCGGCTGTTGTATTTAAAGCTATTAAGCTAGTTTAAGTTTTCTAGGAATTCGGCTAAGCTCTTTCTTTCATACCTAGTAGGCAGATCCCAATAAATCTTCGTAAATGGTCGATCATCAAGTTACCGCTCTGTTCCTAATGGCGTGCCACAGGGTTCGGTCCTGGGACCGCTCCTCTTTCTTATGTTTGTCAATCAACTACCAAACGTCGTTAGAAACTCTGAGGTTCACATGTTCGCCGATGACCTACAGTTACATCTGAGCAGCCCGATCGTTGACATTAACCGATGTGTAGCAAATATTAACGAGGATCTTGAGTGTATTCGGAGATGGTCGTGTTAAAATGGCCTTCATTTGAATCCAGCTAAATCAAAAGCTATAACTATTCACAGCTCGAAACTCAATCTAGCTAACCTTCCCCCTATCTTATTGGGCTCGTCAGTTATCGAATACATAGAGAGAGCGCGAAACTTGGGGCTTACATTTAACAGTACCCTGACTTGGTGTGATCATATTGACCTAGCAGTAGGAAGAGTTTATGGAAGCCTCCTGTATTTGTGGCAAACTGCTTCAATAATACTAGTAAAAACAAAGATGCTGCTTACAAAAACTCTTCTTCTGCCCGTTTTGCTGTATGGTTGCGAGATCTTCTGTAGTCCTAACTTCCGTAGTCGACGAAAGCTTAATGTCGCCTTTAACAATATCGCCCGCTATGTATTTATAGTGTATAATAAGATAATAAGTGTATAATAAGAAACGTTTTGATCATATCTCAGAGTACGCTAGAAAAATCGTCAGGACAACCCGCATACCTATATAATAAAATAAAATTCGCTCAATCTAATAGATCATATGCTTTAATTCAACGGAGGTACTTTTGCCAGACCTCTGAACGTCAGTTTTTCGTTTATGCAGTTCGCCTATGAAATTCCCTTCCAGTTTGTTTAAGAAGAATTGGATACACAAGTCAGTTTAAAACTTCGCTCTTAGAGCACTTGGCCGGTGCACATTTTTAGTTTTGCAATTCATTCATTGGGAAGTATATGTAGTTGCACTTAGATTGTTAGATTAATTATTTATTTATCTTTTTTTTTTCTATTTATTATGCTCTATGTAACGTTATATGTATCATTTAAGGTTCTTCTTTTTTTTAATTTTGTTCTATAACCTTTTTAAACGCTTCACAATCTTATAAGATATTATCTTAATGTATAAGTCGATTATTTATAAATAAATTGAAATTGAAAAAATTGAAACTCGACGAACGATTGGCGCCCGCTAAGGTAGTTGGCTATCCAACGCTTGTGTGTGTTGGGCAGAGAGGACTCCAGGATGTCGCGTAGGAGTGTGGCGTGATCAACGGTGTCTAACGCTTTGGAGAGATCCAAGGCGACAGCGACAGTCCTGTGGCAAGGTTGACTTTCTTTGAGTCCGTTAGCAATTTGCGATGCAATCTCATTGAGAGCTGTGGTGGTGCTATGCATTTTACGGAAGCCATGTTGTTGTGGTGCAAGCGTCAGATGGTCGGTGAGGTCGGGGAGGAGATATGCTTCGAGAACCTTGGCAACCGGGGAGAGTAGTGAGATTTGCCTTGATCAGACGGTTTTCCCGGCTTGTTTAGCGGGATAATCCGAGCGACCTTCCAGATTCCGGGGATCTGCAGCGAGTTAAACTGATGTGAGGAGATCCAGACCTGTTTTGCCGAGCTTTTTGAGCATCCGCATTGAGTTCCCGCCAGGATCGAGCGCTTTAGAGGGTTTAGCCTTCGCTATGGCAACCGCAAATTGTTTCGAGGTAAAGCTGTGGGAAACATTGTTTGTTGAGAGGTGGTGCAGTTTCCTAACTGTAACTCTTTTGTCGCGGCTGATGTTTTGTGGGTTTTCAATGAACTGTTGGATGAAACATTTGGCACATTTCTTTGGGTCGCTCACGACAATTCTGTTGAAAGAGATTTCTATGTTGTCGTTTTGTTTAGTGGGTTTGCCTAGGCTTTTGACGGTGGACCACAGTTTTTTGACACCTGAGCCAAGGTTACAGTTGTCCAGATGTTCGTGCCATTTCTTGCTGTAGTGTTCATCAACTAGACGATGGATCTCTGTGTTGAGCCGTTGGATTCTGGTATCGGCAGGGTTGCTACGTCTGATGGAGTCGCGTTCGTCGGCCAATCTAGCGGCTGTGGCAGGGAAGCTCGGACGGACCTTGGGAATTCTTCCTGCTGGGATGAAACGTGCTTTTGCTTGGGTGATGATTTTGCGGAATGTGTTCTCGCCAGTAATAGCATTTGTTGGTCGGTGTATGCTTCTAAAACAATTGTTGGTGTAGCTGGTGAAATTAACCCAGTCCGCTTTGTTGAAGTTGATGAAGGTCCTTTCTTCGGGGACTTTGAAGTTATCCGCGGTTTCAAAAGTGATGGTGATTGGCAGGTGGTCAGAACCCAAGGTGATATCAGTACTCCAGGTGAGGCTGGTTAGGAGAGGCGCGCTGTTCGTTCTGCGTTTTCTTGGACTGTTAGGCTTAGGGGTGAGCTTGATTTCCTGGATGGCAGCTATGAGGATGTCGTTGCGGTCCATGAAATCAGTCAGTTCGTGAATTTTGCCAGATATACCGTTGCAATTCCATTGAAGGATTTTTAGTTTGCGTGGTTGTTGACCTTGGACAGAAATTGCTTGTGGTTTTTCTGCAGCTCCTGCAAGTTTCGAAGATGGCACCAATTGAAGCAGGAGTTGCATTTCACCGAGGTGGAGTTGGGTTCGATTCCGGCGCACAGTAAGATAATGCGGAGCAGTCCTGCCGGTGTAGGCCGCCCCATTGTAGAAAAAACAAACTGTGATGGGTTGACTTGTCCTTTGGTGATTTGGTTTGGAGTGTAGCTGAGGTTGACGATCCTTGGTCGAGGTCGAGATGAAGAAGACTTCGAGTAGCTCCGGTGAGAAGACCCGATCGTCGTGGGAGCCAAAATATACCGCATAGCTCTATTCTGCAATTTTTGTAAACGGTTTGCCTTTTACAGAAATTATTTTTTAGGAAACGGGCATTTCCTAAAAATATTATAGTTGAACAATATTCAAAATGCGTCTAATCATTACATTTGTTATGTTTGAATAACCACAATTAAAAGTCCTTATTTATTTAATTCATTTAATTTCACTTAAAGGTAAGCTTTATTTTGTGCAGAGCAATGAGAGATGGTGTCGCGTGTCAGGACAATAGGCTGACTCAACTGACTCTATGGTTAAGTGCAAATGTATATAAATGTCTATAAAGAACCCTACGGTGACGGTATACGTGCTTAGGGCTTAATGCAGTTGCGTTAGATCAAGCTGTTTCGTAGGTACACATGTTATATTACTTCAATACATTACAACTCTCCTCTCTCAGATTGCTTTGTTAATTTTTATATTTCTAAGTTACAATTCTTAGTTCTCTATTTTCAAAACAAAATTCATCTGAATCTCGCCGCTGTGATGAAAGTGCATTTTTTTGCATTCTTTTAACTGGTTCTACTTTTGTCAGGCTTTTACAAGTAATTGATGTTCTATTTTCAAAATTACAAGTTTTATTTTTATACTCTTCAACATTTTTTTTATATAATCTTCAACAGTACTCTGATTTCTTTTGGCGTTACTCATATCTACACTATCATTTACAAATTTACCATAAGAGTTGTTTTTACAATTTGTTTTTCTTATTTGATTTATATGTCTTTTCCAATTTAAGTTAGTAGATAAAAGATTTACAATATTAGTATTGTTTACCAAGAGATTTGACAATTTTACCTTTTACCCAAGTGACTTTGCCTTCTTTACTAAAATCTTTGGTCACAACAATATCAGTTATAATTTTAAAGGTTTTGGGATATACCGCATTTTTAACGCGGTATATCCCAAAACCTTTAAAATTAGGTCTAACAACCGCCAAAGCCTTAAAAGTAATATCAGTTATGTTAAGAATTCTCTGACCATGACCTGTATAAAAATATTTTTGCCTTGACTGAATTTGCTTCACCTTCTTTTCAATTAATTCTAAGTGGATAGTATTTTTGGATTTCCTTGAATTAACTAAATCTAATCCCTAAAAGTGAAAAATTACAACAATTAACAATTCTACAAACATTATAATAATGGCTAGTCACTGTTCGGAAAAATAATCCGACTGCAGCAGTTTTATAATTTTTCATAAAATGAAAAAAAAAAAAAATTTTTCATCATTGTCTTCCTTGTTTCTTAAGTTTGCAGTCGGTAGCTCGCAGTATTGGTAGCCACACTTATGTGTTTTGATACTGTTTGTTGCTTTTATTTGTTTACCAAATACTTGTTCTCTTATGGGAAACCGTAGGAAGAGTTGTCACTTAATGTCAGCATCATTATAATATAAAGGTTCCTGACGATGTTCGGCTGGCAGCGTTTGGAATGATCATAGAGGACTAGCCATTATTGTAATGTTTGTAGAATTGTAAATTGATGTAATTTTTCACTTTTCAATAATAAATTTAATTTTGTATGGCTTTGCCATAGAGGCCGCTCACCAATATAAGCAATGATACGTTAGCTTTTTAATTAATCTTATCTCGATTTAATACTTCTATTAAACATTAATTCAGCCGGAGTTACACGAGTAGTACTATAAATGGAACTGCGATAATTTAGAAAAAGACGTTGTAGACATTGGTTCAAATCACCTCTTGCATTGCTTCCATGCAAAGTTTTTTTTTAAGGCTAGTTTAATTATTTTGATGCCATTTTCCGCCTGTCCGTTCAAAGCCGGGTGACCTACTGGTGAAGTTAAATTTTCAATTCCATTATTTTTTTAAAAAATATGAAAATTTTCTAGATTGAATTGTGTAGCGTTATCTTTTACCATTATGTTTGGAAGACCAAAACGCGCAAAAATGCATCTCAATTGGTCGATTGTATATTTACTTGTGATGGGTTTTTTCATGTCGATAAATTCGATCTATTGACTATGAGAGTCCACTAATGTGTTTTTTTTTGGTATTGGGTAAAATTAAAACCAAGTTTCATTTTTTTGTGGTTGAATCAAACAAAAAATTAAATTGACATTTTTTGTGATAGTATAGGTGGAAATAGGTGAGACCTGCCAAAATGTTAGTTTTGCTTGAAGGGTGGGAAGGCCAGTACTATTGTACTGGGTCGGGTTAAGTAAAAAAGTACAATCGGAGTAAAAGTTTTGTAAAAAAGTAGAAATGTTTTGAAAAAACTGTCTTTTCTTCAAATTAAAATGGTAATTTACTTGACCATAAAATGTTTACTTCAGCAATCTGTTAGTGCCACTATGCAACAACAACCATGAGTAACTGTTTTAAGAACAGAAACAAATAACATATATCTGATTATGATTATGACTATACATATGTTTGGGTCTATTTTGACCCTATAGCAGGTGCTGGTAATAGCGTTGTACCTCGTGGAGGATTTGGGTAGAAAAATAATACAAAGTTGGAGTTAGATTTCTGAGCTTTTATTCAATAGAGTACGGAGTACGTCTTACCACGTGGAGGGCTTGTTAAAGAAAAAAGATTTTACAATATAGAAAAGAGGAAGTAGACCATGAATTGATAGGACACTCGGTGCCGAGCGACCTCTACTTAAAATATTTGTACTACATGAAATTCGTTACATTGGAATGAGTTAGTTACAGTACTTTTTGGCGTGAACATTGCCGGCCGCCTTGCAGCAACTGCTGCAAATTAAGATAAAGATACAATTTTAAATTCAATATAAGATAGGTACTTAAACATGATTTTACTTATACATGATTATAACATAGATACTTAAAACTATGGGGAAGTCATTTGTTATCGGAGGGACTCCACTCACTCCGTTAGATTAGGATCTATACTTCATAAATTGTTCATAGCTCTCAAAAATAGATAAACTTATTACAAACAGATTTTTTTTTTTTTTTGTATGCACATATATCACTTAACAAGATTGTGAAATATTTTGTTGATCAGCGTTGAAAAGATACTCAATAACAATTAAAGAAAAGGATTGTATTAACGATTTCTAAACACGAAGCGTATGAATGTATTTAATTACTCAGGTATCTGACAGTATACAGAGTTTAACGAGAACACCGTTTTCGGTTCTTACATCCGCGACGCGAATTTTACCATCAGATCCTACGTAGACTTTAATTATTCGACCTAATCGCCACTCGTATGGGGGAAGTTTTTCGTCTCGAATGACTACCAAATCGTTAACGCTAATATTCCTTTGGGGATATTTCCACTTGTATCTCTTCTGGAGCTCCAAAAGATACTCCTGTTTCCATCGTAAGCAAAACTGTTGGTGAAGCAATTTAACTCTTTTTTTAGCACTATCAGAACTGTGATGCAGTTTGTTTAATACAAACAATATCTGCAGCAGAAATTTGCCAAGCAGAAAACTGCCAACACGGGCTCATCAGTTAGTGCAAGTGTTAGTGGTTAATAAATTAAACATAAACTAACACCAAACACAAAACACTAAGAATTACAAAAAAACAAATGATAGAAACATTATTATTACAACAGATAAAAATTAGTTACGAACACAAGTAAAAAAAAAAACATAAAAATAAAAGTATATTTAATATTTAAGACGAATAACACCGAAGCAGCCTCTTAAGTTTGGCTTCGTCCATGTCAAAGTCTAAAATACTGGTATGTGCGTTGTAGGTGAAACACATACGGCTGATAGGCTCATTTTTCCCATAATTTGTTCTGTGCCGTGGAACGTGTAAAAGCTGAATTCTTCGGAGGTTATGAGAGCCTCCACGAAATTTAAAGCTTATACTAGATAGAAGGTCCGGTGCATCTATTAGACCTTGGACCAATTGCTGAATAAAAATCAAGACATTATTTATCCGTCTTTGGGAGAGACTTTGAATGTTAAGCAATTTAAGCCGGTCGAAGTATGAGGGGAGATTGAGTGGATCTTCCCAGGGAAGTCCCCTGAGCGCGAACCGAATGAACCTCCGCTGGATCGCCTCGATCCTATTCGTATGGCATACTTGCGATGGAGACCACACTTGTGAAGCGTATTCAAGGTGAGTACGAACAAAGCTATTGTAAAGGGAAAGCGTGACGTAAGGGTCATTAAATTCTTTAGACCAACGCTTAATAAAGCCAAGCATGCAATTGGATTTATTTACAATGTAGTTTATGTGTTTTGAAAAGTCAAGGTTTTGACTAAAGAAAACACCAAGATCCTTAAAATGTTCAACACGGCAAAGAGCATGCTCACTGATGGAGTAAGAGAATGTTGTTATGATACGCTTTTTAGAAAAAGTGATAACTTGACACTTAGCTGGATTGAGGAAAAGACCGTTTTTGTTACACCATGTAGCAAAGCTGTTTATATCAGTCTGAAGAAGAACATGGTCATCAGAACTCTTAATAGTTCTAGATATCTTCATATCGTCTGCATATGATAGAATTTCGCTATAAGCGACACACGAAGGCGCATCGTTTATAGCAAGAATGAATAAGAGTGGGCCTAGATGACTACCCTGGGGAACGCCGGAAATGGCAGGAAAAGAAACTGAAAAAAGTCCTCTAAATTTAACTTGGTAAGATCTTAAATGAAGATAAGACATAATCCAACAGATGAAATTTGGTGGAAAGCCAAGAGAAGTAAGCTTAAAACCAATAATTTCATGCGAAATCAAATCGAAAGCTTAGGAAAAGTCGGTGTAAACGCAATCAACCTCGAAGCCATTTTCTACTGCATCAGAACATTTTTTATAAAACGATAAAAGGTTAGTTACGGTAGACCTATTTTTAACGAAACCATGCTGTTCTTTGCAAATTATGTTTCGGCAGTAAAATATAAGGCTATCGCAAATTAATTTTTCAAACACTTTTGGAATGGTTGAAAGTTTAGCAATCGGCCTGTAGTTCACAATATCACATTTAACACCTTTTTTAAAGACAGGCGTAATAAATGAGAGTTTCCACATGGAGGGGAAGTGACCGGACGATAGCGAAAGTTTGAATAAATTTTGTAAAGGAGTGGCAAGAACATCCTTACAGTTTTTTAAAACGATAGGTGGTATACCGTCTGGACCAGTAGAACAATCGTCTTTAAGGCTAGACAAGAGCTCATAAATAGTTTCTAAATGTACTGGTATATCACAAAAATTAACTTGAGCAGATTCTGTGAGATATTTAAAATAATCAGTGTCGACAGTAAATGGAGAATCTCTAAATGATTTGGAAAAGTGATCAGCGAAAAAATTGCATATCGTGCCAGGATCGTTGGAAGAACTGCCATTATATTTGAGAGTGGATGGATAGCCATCAACTTTCCTTTTAGAGTTAACAAACTTCCAAAATTCCCTGGGATTAGTTTTAAAATCTGAACCAATTTGAGAAACATAGTTGTAATACAAACGCTCTGCGAGAGCATTGAATTCACTGAAATGAAACATGAAATTATCAAGGTCAAATGTACTCAAATTTGTGATGTACTTTTTCCATGCTTTATTGCGTTTATTACGTAGGACTTTCAGTTCCTTGGTATACCATGGGTGGCTGAAGTTAGAGTTCTTGTTTTTCTTTATAGGTATAGTATTACTGATACAGGTATTGAGTATAGAATAAAATTTTTCTACAGAGTGCTCAAGGTCACTGGAGCAAACTATATTAGAAATACCGGATTTATTCAGTTCGTCAGATAGTGTGCGAAAGTTAGCCTTTCGGAAGTCAAAAGTGTATGAACAGTCAAATGAGTGGACATTCTCATGTATGTGACAATTCAAGTCAAGAAAAACATCCAACGGGGGATGGTGAGTATCTATCTTAGTAATGCTGCACTTGGATTTACAAGCAACAGTACTAATTGCGTCAGAAGTAAAGACCAAATCGAGTATTCGATTATTTATGTTTTTTATACAGCTTACTTGCTGTAAGTCAAAAGAAATAATGTTATCTAACTGTGGTGACGAAATATGAGGAATGAAATGCGAAACATCATCAGATAAGACCCATTTCAAAGCAGGAAGGTTAAAATCCCCAAAGAGCAATACCGTACTTTGTCCACAGGCTAAATGAAATATAAACTCAAGGGCCTTAGCAAGCTCAGAATAAATTTCAACGGGACTATCGGGGGGGGGGATGTACACATTAACAACATATACGAATTTGGGTAAAATGTCAAGTTTGACACATACAACTTCGGCATTAACAGTAAATGGAAATTTAACTTTGTCCGAGGTGATATGATCCCGAACAGCAATTAAAATTCCACCGCCTAACGCTTCGAGATCATCTTTATAACGATCTCTTCTATATACAAGAAACTCTTTGGTGAAGAGTTCTGCATCAGTAGTGCTAGCATTAAGCCATGTTTCAGTCAAAATAATGACATCATGCGGAAAAACCAAAGAATTTTTAAATACATCATCTGTTTTATGTTTGCTACGGATGGATCTTACATTTTGATAAAAAAAACATAGTCTACTATTTAGTTTTTTGAAATATTATTTGGTTGCTTAGATTTTGAGGGCCTGTATGCAAACTCTTTGACTAGAGTGTTACTCTTTTCCAACGTCTTATGAAACTGAGAGACTTTTCGGTTATATCAGGTTCAGGTGGAGCTAAGAGAGGTCCGCCACGAAGAAAATGTCCGGGGGTTAAAGGCGGTATGTCGTTAGAGTTTTCGGAAATCGGTGAAATCGGCCTGGAGTTAAGACAGGCTTCGATCCTTGTGACAAGGGTGGAAAACTGTTCGAAAGTAAGTCCTTGATTGCCAACGGTCTTTCGAAAGTGCAATTTAAAGCTCTTGACGCCAGCCTCCCAAAGGCCGCCCATATGTGGGGCACCTGGTGGAATAAACTTCCACTCCAGGCCATGGCTTTTGTATTTTTCCGTCACGTTGGAAGGAAAGGTTTTAAGGAACTGTCTGAAATCCCGTGATATAATTTTGTTTGCCCCTACGAGATTGGTGCCATTGTCTGAGTAGAGGGCTTTCGGAAGCCCTCGTCTTGAAACGAATCTTGCGGAAGGCCGCAAGAAAGCATTCAGTAGTATTTACAATATCGTCCCGAAAAAGTATGGATTGTAAAGGGACTCGCGAAATCAAGGCCTGTATGCTTGAAAGGCAATGAGATATCTGTTCGTTCTTGGGGTAGTGCTGCCATTATTTGGGATTGCACTTGCTTTTTATGTATAATACAAGTCGTGCAGGCGCGAATGTGTCGTTTTACAAGATTTTTTATGCGTGGAATCCAATACTCGCATCTTACTAGACGTATAACTAGCTGATTGCCACCGTGCAAAGATAGCTCGTGAGTAAATTTTACGAGAAGGTTTGAAATAACGGCATGGTAAGGTATTAATATTGGATATCGTTTATTATAAGGCAGTGTGGAGGATGCTAATCTCCCATTTGATCTAACGATACCATTCTGGTCTAACATTGGATTGAGGTTCAATAGTGGACTTTTCGTAGGCATTGGTTTTCCTTGCTGTAGAAAGTTGTACTCCTTTGAATAAAATAAAATATGGGTTTTTTGAATGATGCGCTTCTTCGTTTTGGTGACTTCATCGTGGGAGATATCCAAGGATTTGTAAGTAAAATTTGGTTTGTAGCTTGGATGGGTTCTGTGAAGGAATCGCAGTATGTAACTTATCACATGGAGTGTTCTCGACCAAGATGAAAATCGTTTGAGTATTGTGTCAATGTTTGGGGTTAGAGTTGTAAGATTGGTTTTAACAAGTTTTCTCTCTAAATCAGCCTCAATAGGAGAGTGCGCCAAGGTTTTTGGCCAAAGATTTAGAGGACGTTGTAGCCATGCAGGTCCGTTCCACCACAGAGTATTTTTAATCAGATCATTCGCTGGCACTCCTCGCGATGCTAGGTCTGCAGGGTTATCTTCTGAGCGCACGTGACGCCACACAGAATTTGGCAAACGTGTTTGAATTGCAGATACCCGATTGGCAATAAATGTCTTCCATGTATGAGCGGGTTTACTCAGCCATGCCAGGACAATTGAACTGTCAGTCCAAAGAATTACCTCATAGTTTGAGATGTCTAATTGCGAAAGGATATTCTTAACTAGTTTCGACAGAAGCACAGCACCACAGAGCTCAAGTCTCGGAAGAGAAACTGGTTTTACAGGCTCTACTTTACTCTTGGAACATAAAAGATGGCTGCCCCAGTTATCAGGACTCTGTTCTAAGCGTAAATACAAGGTGGCGGCGTATGCTTTCTCAGAAGCATCAGAGAATCCGTGAATTTGAAGGGACTTATTTGGGGTGTATTGAATCCACCTGGGGATCTGTATATTTTGAATCTCCGGAAGAAAAGAAAAAAACTGCTTCCAACGGTGACACGTATGAGGCAAAAGAGTTTTGTCCCATGACGTCCCATCACGCCAGATGTCTTGTAAAATTATCTTAGCAGTAACTATGATTGGCGATAACCAACCTGCTGGATCAAACAATTTAGAAACGATGGACAATACATGTCGCTTGGTGATCGGATGTTCATCGTTTTCTATTTTCAAATAAAAATGAAATGTATCAAGCTTGGCATTCCATTGGATACCCAGTGTTTTGGTATTGCTTTTGTTTTCTAGTTGGAGGAAATTCTTATCGTAAAGAAACGACTGGGGTAGTTGTTTTATTAAATCAAGACTGTTGGAAGTCCACTTTCTCAAGTGGAAACCTGCCGACTGCAGAGCTACAGACAACTCTCTTTGGGCTTGCAGTGCCGATTTGAGATCGTGCGATCCTGACAACACATCATCGACATAAAAATCATTTTTTAGAATGGAAGACGCGATTGGAAACTGATACTGTACATCGTCTGCCAACTGCCGTAGTGTACGAATGGACAGATAAGGAGCGCAGTTTACGCCAAACGTGATTGTCTTTAATTCATAATCGGCACATTTATCATTTAAGGATTTTCGAAATAAGATTCTTTGGTACGCACTATGTTCAGGATGAACCCATATTTGCCGGTACATCTTTTCGATGTCGGCATTAAAGACATAACGATAAAAACGCCACCTTAGAATAAGGGCAATAAGATCAGTCTGCAAGACTGGACCTGTGTGCAATAAATCGTTTAAGCTTTTGCCATTTGTTGTAGGATTTGAAGCGTTAAAGACGACACGAATCTTTGTCGTAAGACTATCTGGTTTTATCACGGCATGATGTGGCAGGTAGTAGGAAGACCCAGTTCGCTTTGGTTCAGTGAAGTTGGCAGGTGGAACTTGAGTCATATGTCCAAGATTTAAGTACTCTTCAAGTACTTCGTTATATTGGGAATGTAGGTCAGGTCTTTTCTTTAAAGACTTTTCATTCTGTAAAAATTGTTTAAAGGCGATATCTCGAGACTCTCCAAGAACGGCAAAAGGATCGTTAAAGGGAAGTCTGACAATATATCGTCCATTAGCATCCCTGGATGTGGTTTCGGAATACAGTTTTTCACAGTATTCTTCTTCAGGAGAAAGCGCTTTTCGATCTGGAACTTCTTCCATTTCCCAGAACTTTGATAGCTGTGTATCAATTGAAGTTTCCGTAAAGAATGAGACAAAGGTTGAAAAACACTTTGTTTCCGCTTGCCTTACCGGACCAGACAAAACCCACCCAAAGACTGTATGTTGAGCAATTAAAGATCCGAAAACATTATGCTTGATGCCCTCTAATATAATTGAAGGATATAGATCTGCTCCTATGACTTAGTCTACCTTTGAGCTTTCATAGAAGAACGGATCAGCAGGTGTGAAGTCGAGACTCTCAGAGAGTGCAACTGCGTTAAGAGAGTAGGCAGGTAAGTGTCCTGTGAGTCGCTTGAGGACAATTGCGTTTGCCTCTAGTGTAAACGATTCATTGTACCTCGAACTTAGCACTAAGGCACACAGCTTTGAAGCAGTGGCGGTGACAACCGCGCTAATGCCGCAAATGTTGGCTTGGATTGCCTGGACAGGAAGACGTAGCCTAACCTGTGCACTTTCGGAAATAAAGCTTACTTCTGATCCAGGATCAATAAGAGCACGGAGTGTATACTTATTTCCCTGATGATGGACATTAATTAAGGCCGTTGTAAACAGAACGCTTTTGTTATTCTGAACAAAATTGGATTGAACCGGAGCATCGTATGTTTCTTGAGTGGACTGTATTGGTTTGATGGGAACAGAATTTTGTATGCTTGGCTGTGGAAGTGTAGTCGACGACGAAGAACTGTGCGCATGGTCATTAGAAGAATTAGGAAGAAGGGTGTGATGCCTCTGCTTACACATCTTACAGGTGTAATTGCTACGACATTCTTTCACGAAATGATTCGAAGCGAGACAGGTTCGACAATATTTTAATGAATTTATTTTCGAAATTCGATCAGAAACAGATAATTGTAGGAACTGAGAACATAGGCGAAGAGGGTGAATACCTTTGCAAAAGGGACAACAAAGTTCCTTTGTTTTAGCGTAGAGAACACGATGTTGTTGGTTTGTCTTAGCTATCGGTGCAGATTTGGATCTGGAATCCTTTGGGTTCGAGTCCTTGATATCTGAAACCGACTCAAGTATTTGATAATGATTGGACAAGAATGAGTCCATTTCGGACCAGTCTGAGAGATCACAAGGCTTCTTGATGGATTGCTCCCAGAGTGCCAAAGTCTTTTCTGGAAGCCGACTTGAACACAAAAAGACAATGATCGGGTCCCAAGTTTTGGGTTTTCACTTCGTAGGCTTTTAGCACTAAGAGACAATCATTAATGTCACTGTGTAGCTTTTTGATACTTTGTGCTGACTCAATATTAATAACAGGCAAACTAAAGAGAGTTTTTAACTGATTGTTAACCAGAATCCTCTTGTTTTCATATTGGTCAGTCAAAGCCTTCCAAGCGAGACCAAAATGGTCGTCTGTAAGAGCGAATTTGCAAACGATCTTGTTTGCATCTCCTTTCGTTTTGGAGCGAAGATGAAATAGCTTTTGCACTGCACATAGCCTTTGATTGTTGATATAGATAGCCGTGAACATATCGCGAAAAGACGGCCAGGATATATTATCACCATGAAAATAATCAGCATCGCATGGGGGTACCTGTATAGACACAGGTGCATACACTGTGTTACCACTTTTTTCCGCAACACTTTCCGAATCTGACTTTATAAGTTCAAGTTTTCGAATCGAATCAATAATATCACTTAAGAACGTAATATATATACCTGATGATGACTGATATTTAGCCACGATGGCTTTTAAATCATCTTCTGAGAGCGATTCCTCTGCTTTTTTGCAGAAAGAATATGAATTTTTTATCTCTAACCACAGTTCCTTAAGCTCTGATTTAGCGATTTGCAGAGAACTAATAAGGAATCTTTCGAAACGTTTCATGAAATTCTACCAACCGATCAGTAACCATGATGAAATCATCTAAGCCGAGCATGATTCTACTCTCTTTTTATACAGGCAATTAAGTAGATAAACAGAAGAAAACTTCACCACAAAGAAAGCGCGCGATTATAGGTGCAAAGGAAATTTTTAATTTTGATATATTGTTGACTAGCTAGATCAATGATTTTAAACACTTTTGCATGTACACAATTCTTACACTATGGATCAGATATATAATTTATATAGCAATCAATAATTTATAATCACTGATCAATAAAATTTTCACATACCTGTTAAGCACTTTTTCAGGTTGTGCGACAGTGCGTGGTCTACTGCGACTACTGCTTGACTGATGAATAAGGCGTTGGTGGGCTGGGTGAGTTGCTTATCGTGCTGAACGATCGATCGGAGATGGGTTTGATGTAGCTGCTTGCCTTTTTCGATGATAAGGTTGTAAATCAATGGCAAGGTGTATTTTGTACAGATGGTTGATGCTTGTGTTTATAGGATTAATTCGATTAAGATGATATCTAATGATAATCTCGATATAAATGATAATGATTAAGATGATTATGATGATTCGACAGAGATGACGATGAATACTTGAGAATTTGTGTTGTAAAATGATGATGTTAGTAATTCTGATGGTTGTTTAATGACGATGCAATTGATGTTTAATGATGAGATGTTTCAAAAACGTGGTTTGTTGTAGTGGAGCAAAGCGCAAATAATTGATTTATCCGGCTCGATTGGACCAAAATGTTTGGGTCTATTTTGACCCTATAGCAGGTGCTGGTAATAGCGTTGTACCTCGTGGAGGATTTGGGTAGAAAAATAATACAAAGTTGGAGTTAGATTTCTGAGCTTTTATTCAATAGAGTACGGAGTACGTCTTACCTCGTGGAGGGCTTGTTCAAGAAAAAAGATTTTACAATATAGAAAAGAGACTCGGTGCCGAGCGACCTCTACTTAAAATATTTGTACTACATGAAATTCGTTACATTGGAATGAGTTAGTTACAGTGCTTTTTGGCGTGAACAACATAATATGCTTATATATAAATTAAATTAAATTGGTATGCTAGTTGAATGGACACTATATGGCGCGTACACTTTATGTTCAACTTTTTTCTCAAAACCAATTTGAGTGGACCTAAGCCATTACGCATTGCTCTTTCGAAAGCATTTTGTTCTACTACGTTTTGAAGCCGCGTTGTCACAAGCAACGTAAAACAGGAACAGAAACAGAATCCCATTCATTAGCAACTGAAACCTAAATTCGCTGAATGCTTTTTGCGTTGCTAATATATATATGAAATTTTGTTTCTGTTCCGTGTGATAACGCGGCTCAAGCCTAAATAAATTGTTACGCATAAGCTAGCGCAACAAAAACAAAGACTTCGATACGTAATGGTGTTACATTTTTAGTTTTGATTAACATTCGCCAAAAATATCTAAGGCATTAAAATTATACTACGCCGAAATATTCCGGTAACGAAGGTTTAAATTAGTACATTGTAGGCGTTTCGATAAATCACTTCTTATGCTTTAATTAAAGTTGCTGCCGTTTTACTACCAAATTATAACAAAGAATTTTTTTTGCTTAATGTGGTTTATTTACTAGAAAAGAACTGAATGTTTTGAAATTGGTTTCAAGAAATTCATTAAATATGTCTATATACCATACCATGCCAACCCAGCTTAAAATACACTTTTTACTTTAGCGAAAATTCAATCCATATTCTTTTTAGGAACTTAAAGTGCTTCTGCAATGCACTCATTTTGCTCAAATTAGCGATAAATCGAGATTTAATTTGTGTAAAAACGAAAAGCCTTCCGAATATTTCCCATTAAAAAACTTTTATTCTAATTGGCAATTTATTTTTTTACGCAAATTTAATCTGAGTACATTGGTTCCATTTTAGTACTAATAAAAAAATTGTTTTCCACCCCTACTTTGTTAGGTACCACCTGAAAAAATTGTTTCTCATCCCTAGTTTGTTTTCATTTTGCTGTGGCTTTATTGCTGAAAATTGTTTCTTGTTTGTGATGAAACTAGAAACCAAATAAGCCATTTTTATGTTTTTACATTAAAAAAAAACTCAACTTTATTCTTTGCTACTATATTTGTGCACCAAATTCCTTATAATATACACAATTCGAAGCCTGTTTGCTTTAATTTAACCTTCGGCAAAGTTGTGTATGATTCTTCGCCTAAAAACGTACGAATACTGGGTCCTGTGACTGTGGAAGAACATGATTAGGATGAATAAAGTTTTTCCATTTCGAAAGTTTTTCCACTAATTAATTAAATACAAACATTCTATAAGACGAAACAAAATTATTTCTGTAGAAAGACCAGCCCCTTCCAAGTTCACACAAAGTAAACAAGCGAACTGTCAACAGTTCAGTGTGTTGGTGTGTTGGTATTGGTAAATCTGAAAATGAATCTTGCTAAAAAACGAGATTTTATTCTGCGATTTCAGATTCGAGAAATGGAAGTTTCCCCCTAAATTTCCCCTCATTTTTGCCACCAAAGAAACGTTTTCAAATTTAGATCTGTCAGTTTTGACATACCCATACCCTCTTCAAATTTTTTTTGACTGCAAACGAAACGCACATAATATTAAAAACAACCTGTCAAACACTGGACCCATACAATCTACATGGAGCTTTTCCCAAGGTTTGGGTGGCCACTCCTAGGAAATAAGTTTCGCCCTTCTTTTCGTTTTGCAGTACGCTGTTCAACAGCGAAATCATACTTACTGACATTACTGTACTTAAATTCTCTCCACCTCTTTTCGTTCACGATTTATTGTCCCGGACATTAATTTGAGTGCGAAATTTTGACACTTCGAGCTCTGTGTTCATTGGTGTGTTGAAAGTTTCCTCCTTTAAAAAGATATTACTTGTGCAAACTGCAATTGAGTAATTTAATTACGAACAAATCAATTTTAGAGTTCTTTATTGAACAGCAGCAAATCGGACAGTTTTATATGCAATTGGCAAGCGAGGTGTTGGTTCCACAAAAATGGCGTGTAGGCCAGGGACACACGGCGACAGAAATACGTGCGACTAATTGCAGCCCAAATGCACAAGCGTTAAAATATTAGACAACGCACTATTGCGTCTACGACAATTAGTCGCGAGACTCGATTTGCGACAAATTTTCAATTTTTACTTGCTGCAGAAAATCGCTCTGTTTTTTGGTGCACGTATAAACAATTTTCGATGCCAATATTTTCCAACTACGTCTTACTACGTTTATAAGTAAGTAGCAAACAACTGCTAATGGCAGCTCGGGCATATGAGTAGTGTTTCGATGTAGTTCAGTTCTACTACGACTCATGGCGAACGTTGACGTATGCCTGAGTTCGTCGCGAGTGACAGTTTATTTTTTTTATCCGTTAAAACACGTTTTTCTGTAGCCTTGTGTCCCAAGCTGAAAATGTGTCTAAAAAACTAAATATAAGACTTTAAACTTTTTGACGTGGACAAAAGGCTCCCGTTGTGAACTGTCAAAGTTTATATACAACTCGCAACGACTGCTCATTTTCTACAAACTGTTTGAAAACAATTACGCAACTATAATTAGGTTTGCATAATATATCAATCATTGCTACAAAAATGTGCAATAGTCTTAAGGTTAAAAAGGTTTGTACGCAATTGCTCAATTCGTTTGCAGTCCTTAAAAGCCAATCCCATAAATATAATTTTTTACTGGTACTAAAACCTTTTTTGCCTTTTGGGATAAACTTTTACAAAAATGACTTCACAAATACTAGGCATATAAGTTAACCCCTTTTCCCATTCAACATCTTCAAGTTCTGTTAGAGTTTGTGCATAAAAAACATTGTTAAATAAATTACAAGTACAAAACTGTTGACTAGGGAAGAAAATTGGGATTCCACATAAATACATCCAGGGACTTTTTTTTATTTAAGTACGGTAACACTGGTGACCTGGTACTTTTTAGTTTTGACACTTGCATTTGTAATGTTTACTTCGAATTTGCGTGGACCGGTCGGGTTTTTTGAAGAAATTAGATTGGATTCAACAGAATTAATTTACCAAAACTAAATGACATCAAAGCAGCATTTTCCACGACGTTTAGTTTGGCGCCAAGCTTGTGAGAACGGGAGACACACATTGTTCGTGCAAGTATTTTTGCGAGTGCTGCTAGATAAACTAGAACCCAATATTAAGTGAACGTGACTGGAGGGCATTGATTGCCTACGGTTTTTTTTTGCAATTGAACGTCGCTGAAAGATAGCATACTTTGTGGAAACGATTTTTTTTTTAGCAACATGGGCATCGGGCTTTCAGTTTGCAACTTTTAGCAAGCGAAAAAAAAAAAAACAGTCACATATACTGGTACTAAAACCTTTTTTGCCTTTTGGGATAAACTTTTACAAAAATGACTTCACAAATACTAGGCATATAAGTTAACCCCTTTTCCCATTCAACATCTTCAAGTTCTGTTAGAGTTTGTGCATAAAAAACATTGTTAAATAAATTACAAGTACAAGACTGTTGACTAGGGAAGAAAATTGGGATTCCACATAAATACATCCAGGGACTTTTTTTTATTTAAGTACGGTAACACTGGTGACCTGGTACTTTTTAGTTTTGACACTAGCATTTGTAATGTTTACTTCGAATTTGCATGGACCGGTCGGGTTTTTTGAAGAAATTAGATTGGATTCAACAGAATTAATTTACCAAAACTAAATGACATCAAAGCAGCATTTTCCACGACGTTTAGTTTGGCGCCAAGCTTGTGAGAACGGGAGACACACATTGTTCGTGCAAGTATTTTTGCGAGCGCTGCTAGATAAACTAGAACCCAATATTAAGCGAACGTGACTGGAGGGCATTGATTGCCTACGGTTTTTTTTTGCAATTGAACGTCGCTGAAAGATAGCATACTTTGTGGAAACGATTTTTTTTAGCAACATGGGCATCGGGTTTTCAGTTTGCAACTTTTAGCAAGCGAAAAAAACACAGTCACATAATTGTTTTTTTTTTATTGAATGTCATTGGCAACTCTCCACAAAAAAATTTCGTTGCCTTTTCGCAAAGCATTTCGCTGTCGAAGTGGAGACCACCGGAAAATTTAGTTTCACTTCAGCTGCATACTAAGCTTTAGCTTGGATCACTTGACTTGTTTGGCCAGCCCTTGTTGACCAGGTTCATAACCTAAAGCAAAATTTCATCCTTTGCTGTTTCTCGTTGAACGTCCGCAGAAATCACCGTCGCAGAATTTTCCTTACTCGAAATATAGGTAATAAACACGTCGTTCGAAATCATTTCTGGAATGCTAAGCTTTGTCTCCTCAATATTTTCGACTGCCCAAGAAAAAAAATCAGCTATATTGTTTTTCGATTTCACATATTGAATTGTGTAATTGTAGCCAGATAAAAATAGTGCATACCTTTGCAGCCTATTTGCTGCCATGACTAGAATACCCTTTTTTTCCCCAAATATGGATATTAAGGGTTTATTATCTGCAACTAAAACAAATCTTTTACCGAAGGGATACTGGTGGAATTTGTTTTTACCAAAAACGATAAGAAGGGCTTCTCTTTCTACTTGCGAGTACTTCATTTCCGTTTTTGACAGCTCGTTAGACGTGAACGCAATAGGAAGCTCTTTACCATCACCAAACTGATGTTCTAGCACTGCGCCTAACCCTACTGGGCTAGCATCTACAATTAATTTTACTTTAACAGCAGGATCAAAGTGCGCGAGACAAACATTGGATGCCATGATTTTCTTGACTGACTCAAACGAATCTTTTTGAGGTTTTCCACAAACAAAGTTACCGGACAGGTTGTAAAGAGGCGCTGCTATTGTTGCCAAATCTGGCATAAATTGCCGATAAAAATTAATAATACTCAAAAACGATTGTAGTTCATTTATGTTCTTCGGCTCAGACAAGGTCATAATAGCCTTTACGTTGGCTGGATCTACGTAAACCGAGCTTATCTATTACGTGACCAGGGTAGTAAACAGATGCTTTGAAAAATTAGACCTGCTCCCTGAAGTTTTTAAAGAACCAACGGGAAAGTTTTGAGGTGGTCCTTTTTAGTTTTGCCCGTAACTAATAAATCATCCATGAAAATAGTAATTCCGTCTAATCCACTCAATAAAGATTCAATTTTCTTTTGAAAAATTGATGGTACATTGATACACCATTCTTGTATATTCGAACAATCCTTTCGTGGTGGATATTGTGGTTAGTTTTCTCGAATCTTTTCTCGAACTAATCGCTGTACAAATGAGTTACATAACATCTTGGCTTGCACAGGTTAAAGTTAAGGAGTTAACACATAAGAATTGTGAATATACAAGAATAATAAGGAATGTACTTTACTGCTAAAAAAATTATAAAAGATCAAAAAACTAAAAAATAAATATATTAAGATTAAAAATATTAAACTTTAATTAATTAATAATTAAATGGATGCAAATCTCTGTTAAGAGGAAAAGAAGAAGAAATATAAGAAAAAAAGGGAATAAGCATTAAATATAGTAAGGTGAAAAGAATTACGTAATACCACTACACCACGGTCGAGAAGTGCTCAAAAAGCAGTTTTTTTTAATGCACTTGTGCTTTGTGCTTGTTTGATTTCTTGTGGGATATTATTCCAGAGATGAGTTGCAAAAATGAAAAATTGTCTCGAGCTTGCTAAAGAGCTTGAGTAGGCATTACTATTTGCAATCGCCTTTGTGAAAGCCGAAATATCAATTTACTGATAAAAATAGCTTGGTGTCCTTGTGTTCACAATTTTCTGTGACGCAAGAACTGTTCTATACTTTAAAAAATTATTAAGGCTGCAGCCAGTTATTTGCCTTGTATATCCAGATATATGATCACGCCGACCCTTGTTAAAGATATATCTAGTGCAGCTGTTGTAAGCCACATTAAGTTTCCTTGACGATTCGGAGTCCATGTCAGAAAACATTTCACATCCGTAAAGAATTAGTGGAAGTACAAACGATCTTATAAGCTTCAATTAAACAAAAATTGGCAAAAAGTTTTTCGTTGGGCTAAGACCCCTAAAAACACAGTACATTTTTGAGACAACACTGTTAATGTGATTCTTCCAATTGAAGTTTTCGTTAAAAATAATGCTAAGATTTTTTATTTACAAATTAACTCCACAGGTGTATTATTTTCACATAATAAAGGAAAAAGTGTATGACTATTTTTATACCCCATCCCATAGGATAGGAGGTATATTAAGTTTGTCACATAGTTTGTAACACGGTGAAATAATAATGGTAGACCCCCAAGACCTTAAGGGCATATGATCGAGACCGAATTCTGAATCGAATGAGCCATGTCCGTCCGTCCGTCCGCCCGTCTGTATGTCACATTTTTTAGGCCTTAAATTTTGAGCTAGGGTGCTGAAACTCGTAAGTAAGGTCCACGTCATGCGAAGCAGTACAAGTGTAAAAATTTTTGAAATCCGCCCAAAGACACGCCCACAATCGGTCTAAATGTGCAACTACTTTTCAGAGTTTTCAAAACTGTAAGACGTTCTAAAAGGCTGAAATTTGACATTTATCATCTCCTAATGAATGTAAGACACAAAAAAGACAAATTTAATTGGTAAACCTCCTCTAGTGGGCGATGCATCTATTTTAAGGGTTAATTTTCAAATGAAGTTTACTCAATATTTTTGCTCGAAATTGAAAAAAATCTGCTTAATATTTTATGTAGAAAACGCTTAGTTCCACATTTTATTTATACAAGACACGCCCACATTCGGAAGCAGAATTGAAGAAAAACCTAAAATTTTCCAGAAAAACTTAATTTCGCCTGGCCTTGAGCCTAATTTAGGGAAGCACGAAACAAAAAAGTAGCAGGTTAGGTAAACGAGACTTCGTTGCAGATTTCGTTCATATGAAGTTTTTAGCCACGCCTCCTTGTAGGGGTCGATTTTTCAAAAATATTGAATTTGAAGCAAAAAATTGCATTTTTACGTACATTTAAGTGTAACTTAGAAATATCTGTGGAAACATCTTATAATTAATAGTTTGTTATTAGGGGCGGTTATACCACGCCCCTTTTCGAAGTTTGCATTACTTATAAAATGTCAAAAAATAACTATGCCATCAGCATTTTACAATGTGGGATAGGATGGGTTATTCAACGGTCCGTTTTACGGACTGTAACATTTGCGTACACACTGTAGCACCTACTCACTGGTTATTTATAAGCAACGATTTCATTTTTGTTGGGTTAAGCAGTAGCAAATTTTGCAACGACCATTGGTAAATTGAGTCGAGGTCTTTGTTTATCTCTACACACGCACGTGCCATGTTTGATTTGGGAAAAGATAAGTAAACCTGTACATCGTCTGCAAAAATGTGGTGCGAACAGTATTTTATACAATTAGGGAGATCATTTATAAATAGACTAAACAACAACGGACCCAGGAACTCCAGGAACTCCTTCCAACTGAACCTTGTGGAACACCAGATAATACATTTAACAAAGATAAACATTTATTTTTGTGGTATACGGCTTGATAGCGATGTTCTAAATAAGAAGACATGAGTTTACAGACAGACGTGTCAAAACCAAATTGTTTTCTTAACTTTGCTTATAAGATTCTATGATCAACAGAATCGAAAGCTTTAAAAAAATCTAGGAAAATAATTATAGAACACATTTTTTTTTGTCGTGGGCAACGCGTAAATCGTCTGTTACTTTTAAAAGTGCGGAGACATTTTTTTTTCCGTGGGTAGGAAAAACCGTCATAGGCACTACGAGGACCGGTCGCGCGTGCTCATAATAGTGTGAGATTCTTACTCACTAAAAAACCTCCCATTTTCCGTCAGACTACGACTAAGTTTCCTTAACAAGTAGTTCAAGCTTCTGTAGTAATCGCGTGTGGCAGGCTGCCTACCAATGAAGGCACCTACAATACCGTCAATTTATGCGGTTTCATCTTATGCTGCTAAATCTAACGGTCTCATTCGTTGTAGTTGGCGCGTAAGATTTGCCTGATCCAAAGTTCGGATAATTTCATTGTTGCAGTGTCCGCGAAGACGAGTACTAAGTTTGCGAGCAAAGTTTGTTACCTCGTCAGACACGGTTGCGATTCCTAGATCTCGGTGTAGATCGCTATTTCTTATGTACCATGGAGCATTAACGATTGCTCTGAGTGTCTTATTTTGAAAAGTTTCTAAAATAGATATATTGCTTGGTTTAGTACAACCCCATAATTGTATACCGTACGTCCAAGATGGTTTTAGCACTTGCTTATACAAAAGCAGTTTGTTATATATGCTAAGTTTCGAAAATCTTCCGATAAGCCAATTAATTTCTCTTAACTTGATTTCGCGCTCGTCGCGTTTCTTTTAAACGTGCGGCTTCCATTTAAGTTTTGTGTCTAGAGTCATTCCTAGATATTTCGCTTCATTTGAGTACGGGATTTGTACCGAGTTAATGAATAAAGGTTTGTTGTTTATCTTTTTATAAGTAAAGTTAACATGCGTTAACTTAGTCTCGTTAAGGACGACTCGCCAGCTCTTCGTCCAGTCGCATATTTTGTCTAAGGCGCGCTGGAATTTCCCAGTTGATAATTCAACTGTCGTATCAATAGCGAGAATAGCAGTGTCGTCTGCGAACGTAGCTAAATTGTTCCCTCATCGTGGGGAATGTCTCTTGTGCAAAAAAAAATAAAATTGGGCCGAGAACACTTCCTTGCGGGACACCGGCATTTATCTCTTTGAATTCCGAGTACTCATTTTCGCACCTTACGCGAAAGATTCTGTCTTTAAGGTAAGACTCTAAGATTCTTTATAGTTTTTCTGGTAAGCTAAGCCTTAACTTGTACTTCAGGCCTTCTTGCCACACCTTGTCGAAGGCTTGCGATACGTCGAGAAAAGCGCTAGTACATTTCTTTTTCGCTTCCAGAGCTTTTTCGATTTCGTTTGTTATTCGATTGACCAGGTCGATTGTTGAATGCTTTTTCGTTAATCCGAATTGGTGACCGAAATCAATCGTCTTTTTTCAATGATTGGTTGCAACCTTTTAAGCAACAGTTTCTCGAATACCTTAGATATTATCGGCAGTAGCGAAATAGGTCTGTATGACTTTTTGTCGTTTGGACATTTTCCTGGTTTCGCAAACATTATGACCTCGGCCACTTTCCATTGCCTTGGAACGTATAAAACTCTCATGGAAGCGTTAATGATATAGAGTAGCTTGACCAAAGCTCTTTTCGGTAGCTCCTTTAGAATTTCGCTAGTAATTAAGCCGTAGCCAGGGACTTTGTTGTTTTTCAGATTATTTATCGTTTGACGAAGTTCAGCCAATGACACGGTATTTATTCTATAATTATCTTGTACCGCATAAGGATTGAGCTCCTCGACCAACGGTTCCCCGTCAAACGGTTTGAATGTTTCTTCCAGGTAATCTGCAAATAAATCTGCTTTTTCTTTGTCTTCTCTTGCCCATTTGCCGTTGGCTTTTCTTAATGGCGCAGAGTGTGCTATAGGCTTCTTAACGGACTTGACTGCTTTCCAAAGAGAGTAGTTCGAATCTTTATCGGCAGTCAAACTTTCGAGGTAAGTAGTAGTCTCGCGACTTTTAAAACCTTGAAGTTCGTGCTTCAGTTTGTTAGAAAGGTGGTTCAAGATGGTCTTATCCGGGGTTGCTAGCGAACGTTGCCATTTCTTGCGTGCTCTTCTCTTTTCGCATATTAGCTCTTCTATTTTTCGCGGATATATTGTTCCGCTGTTCGTAAATTCGGACCTCCGAAAAGAAGTGTTATTCCACGCAGTGCTCTGAATAACTCTCACGAGTTTATCTAATTCGTCTTCTATTTCAAGTTGCGTTTTGAGCGGTACATTTAAAGCTATGTTTTCTTTGCAGTATTTTCTAAAGCCGTCCCAGTCGGTGTTGTTGTTAGTAAATCTAGGCGCTCTATTCTTTTTCGCTAGGCTTCAGCCGATTTTCAAAAGAACTGCCAAGTGATCTGAACAGAGATCAAAGCGTTCTTCTACGTTCGTAAGGTAACGAGGTACCCCCTTGGCGATAAAGAAGTCGACGAGATCAGGATCAAGCTTTCCCGTCGATAAAAAAATCAAACCGCGTTTTTTACTTGCCTTAAAGAGGGCTCTGCCTCTTGTTGAATTGCACCGTGAGCCCAAAAAAGTATTTTTCGCGTTTAAGTCCCCGCCGATGATAAAGTTTGACCCAAGTGAATCAAAGATCAGAGCAAGATCTTCATCTGCCAGCCGATACTGCGGAGGAAAATAGCTCGTCGCGATGTTGTAATTTATGTGACTTAATTTTACTGAGACTGAGGTTATTTGCATAGAGTCAAGTTCTATTTCTTCGTTTTTGGAGTTCTTAATGCAGTCTTTAATGTAGAGAGAGGATCCACCTCTCAAATTTTCTGAAGGATCATGCGCGTGATAGTCAATGTAACCTTTTATTTTGCGTGCTGAACCCTTTTTAAAGTGGGTTTCCGAAATCAGGCATATGTCTACATTATTCTTCCGTAGGAATACTTCTAGTTCGTCAATTTTTTGCAAAAGGCCGTTTGCATTCCATGTAATTATTTTGATTGACTTTCCCATATTCATGATTTTTTATTAAATGCTTTTCGAGGTTTAAACTCGAGCTCGCTCAATTTGTTGAATATTACTTGATTAAGTTTCGTCTGTTGCTCAAACTTTTCTAAAATCATGCCTAGAATTTGAGAGACCGAATATGATGCGGCCGATTGTGGCTTACTTTCACGTGACGCGACTTGAAAGTACGATCTTGGACCAACAAGTGTGGATTCTCCCTTTCGACTCCGGCGGGAACTAGGACCAGCGACGTTTTTTTGCGCTTAACTTTCCAGTTAACGTCGATGACTCTGATGCCTATCGGTCACTGTCACAAAAGTTAAATTTAGAGAAAATCCAATGGTTTACTTATGAAAATCACCTCGAAAAGCCGCTGATATCGCGAGGGGACTACACCCATCCTGTACCAAGGACGAAATAATACAAGACGTTCAAGCCCAAGGCTTTAAAATTCTTGATGCCGTGAACATAATAAAGAAAGATAAGCAACGTACGGACGAAGGCAAAGATTCCGCTGTTGTCCGACGCGGCCTGCAAATTTTTATGCTTTCTTTTAATAGAACTGAAAATATTAACGAAATCTACAAAATTAAATCAATCCTTAACATCAAGGTAAAAATCGAGCCCAAGCGGAAGGGCAAAAGGCTAGTTCCCCAATGTAAGCGATGCCAAGGTTTCCGACACACGCAAGCGTACTGCCAGAAAAAGCCGCGATGCGTAAAATGCGCCGGCGAACATCTCTCGACGGATTGCAATGTCAGCAGTCAGGCCCCCGCGGTTTGCGCCAATTGCAGGGGAAGTCACCCAGCGAGCTACCGAGGTTGCGAAATTTCCATTGAGCTGCAAAAACGACATAAAGCTCAGAAAATAAGAAAGAAAAATAGTGAAAATAAGGGCCCAAGCCATAAACCTCCTAAAGTAGATAAGCCAAAAAACCCTAAGTCGACAAGGGGTAAGGGTTTGATTAAAGGCAAAATTCAAAATGCGCAAGAAAACGTCGCTGGTCCTAGTTCCCGCTGGAGTCAAAAGGGAGAATCCACACTTGTTGGTCCAAGATCGTACTTTCAAGTTGCGTCACGTGAAAGTAAGCCACAATCGGCCGCATCATATTCGGTCTCTCAAATTCTAGGAAAAGTTTGATCAACAGACGAAACTTAATCAAGTAATATTCAACAAATTGAGCGTTGATACGTTGTTTCGAAGCGATGTTAAGTTATATTTCGTCCCAAGAGTATTTTTAAGGATGTTTCGCAACTTTCCGTAGTCCGTGATCCCAACGACATTTATTGCAGGTGGTCGGCGGTTTTTTTCTTGGGATATTCCTGTCGCTTTGTTTGATACGACTGGTGTTTCTTCTTTTTGCTGCACGGTTTCTACTTCGGGTGAAGAACCGTCCTTTCGCTTCTTGGTAAGCCTTTTCCTAAAGACCGGATTTGTTTCGCGTGCAAGTTCTTCCTCGTCCGTCTGGTATTCACATTGACGTTTCGGCGTTTCCTCGCATACTATAGTACCACGGGGGCTCCTTAAGGCTTCATTTTCTTTACGTAACGAATCTACTTCGCTTTTAAGCTCATGGTAGAGACGTTCTATTTCATTAAGCTTAGCACGGAGTTCGTTGTTTTCCGCTTCAAAGCATTTAATTTTCGCTGAGTCCTGATTAACCGGCGGACTTCCTTTCCCGGAGACCTTCGATCCTGCTGGTAGAGATCGAGGCACCCTTGATTTTTTCAAAAAGGGATTTATAAGCAATAAATGGCTCTCCCCAGAATCCGTAGAGCCTACCTCCGAAGAGGGTGGATTTGCCAGTGAAACTGGATTGCCACCTGGGGTAATAATATCTTTTGTTTTGTCCATTGCATAGTTTGTATGCGCTACGCGCTCGGCATACGGAGGGTGGATTTTAGTCGGATCTTACGACAGGCATGCTTTACCTCGGGTATATTCTAACCCCTACCCGAAGGAGACATGTGCTTTTTCCTAAACCATGACAGACTTTCAGTGATTAGATTATATCTTGCGATGTGATTTTTTATTTGTGTTCCTATAATCTTCTCTGCAACTTTGCTTAAGAATAGCAAGATAGCTATTGGTCTGAACTCGCCATTTCTTTTGGGAATCGGAGCGATTTTTCCACTCAGCAGGAAATTTTGATGTCATTCGGATGGTATTAAATATGTATGTTATGTGTTTAAGTACATATGGCATTAAGATTTTAATGAAATCGGGGTGAATTCCATCAAGTCCAATAACCCTAGATTTTATAGACAACAAATATTTCATCCAAATGTGATAGGCAAAACCTTTCGCGTATAGATATTTCTGAGATAGTAATCGCCTCATCAGCACTAGGGATTGGTTGCCTGTATAAAAAAGAACGTCAAGTATGAAGACATACGCGGAGCGGTCCGTCGGCTTTCGTTGAAGGTTAAAGTCATCTATATTGCGCAGTTTGTGTAACATTCTATTTATATATTAAAATTATTTCTGCATATATTTTACAGTCTGTAATATACTTTTTTCGTAGTGCTGTCTACTGTTCTTATATTGGGTGATTCTATATAATCATCACCCAACATAATAGGGTCCCTTTATGTTGGGTGATGAGCCCTTTTTAGGATTTTTATAATTTAAAACCCATAAAACAGTTATTTCGATTATTTTTTATTACCGTTAGACTTTTTGATCAATTCTACTACCACCTGTGCTAGCATTTGCCACTTTTCTCAATTTCTGCGGACATGGATTTCTGATAAAACGGTAAAAATATACTGTTTTATGTTTCGGTTGTTTGAATGGGCTTAAAAACTTATGGTCGAAAACGGCAATTTCGAAACGTTTTTCATGCAGTTCGCTTGCCTTTTAAACATTACATACTTCAGCCAAATTTAAACAAGGTTGTCATAACCCTTAAGGAACTAGAAATCTTTAAAAAATAGTTTTCGAAAATGTTTTCACGTTTTTCAGTTAATTCTTCGAAGTTTTTGAATATTCGAAGTCTGATATAGTTTTGTACAAAATTTAGGAAGATGGACTATGCCCGGTGTTAATTTAAAAATTATACTTTATACCGGTTGGGGAATAGAGGGGGGGATATGCGTTCTTTTGACCTTTTTTATAATTTTTTAAATTTCAAATCCATAACACAAATATTTTGAAGTTTTGTCCAGTTCCCGTTAGACTTTTTTCCAATAGCACAACCAGTGCTGTGTTGTGCTAAAATGCACACGTTTTTTCATGCATTTTAGCGATTTTTTTTCGAAAATGCGTCAAAACTGCAGTACTCAAACTGTTTTTGAAAAATATGACCTAAGCACTTGGTTAACTTTGAGTTGCTTTAAACGTGTTATATACGAAGTTATATTGATTTTGAGCAATAAGCAGTTCAAAAGTTATGGCCTCCAACACTTTGAAAACGTCATGCATTTTCGACTCTTCATTTCCCAAAAACGTCTTGATATTTTCGAAAAGTTTTTTTCTTAATTAAAGCTTAGTATTTTTTAAACTTAAGTTTCTTTTTTCTAGTTCTTGCCTACTTAACTTCTTGAAAAAACACTATAAGTCCATTTTCACATGAAATTTCAAACTGTAATTAAACTGTTATTTGTGCTTAAAAAAAATTGCCCTCTTTGGATTCTCTGACTATTTCCGCATATTATACGCACACCAAATTTTGTCTTTCTACGAGTTACCGTTCAGAAGTTATAAAGCGATTGGACGGACGGACGGACAACGTAGCGATACCATAAAAGGTCCTTTTTCCATTTTGGACGGACCGCTAAAAACTTGCATTGATTTCGTCGAGATCAAAGTCGGCCAAAATAGGTTTGTTGTTAGAATGCAGACCAACGTCTCGAAAATTTCTCCAAAATTGTGAACTTGAAGCTTCTGGTCGAAATTTATCTGCGTAGCCCGCGCTTTATGCGCTTCGCAATTTGTTTGTTAATAATTTACGCGCATTTTTATATTCAACTAATATTGTAGAACACTTATATCTACGCCACCCTAGGTACAAAGTGTCACGCTTACATTTCAAAACTCAAACTTCTTTTGTATACCACGGTATATTCCATTTTCTGGACCTTTTTCGTTTCAATGAAACATGTTTTTGAAACAAAAAGCTTATATTTTTTTGAAATGCACTAACCTGGTTAACAACGTCTGCTGAGTTGTATATTGGTGACCAGTCGAGAGACACACAATCACTGAAAAGTAAATTAGGGCTTATAGATCGAAAGTCTCTATAGTAAACAGGCTCCTCGGCAGCTTGAACAGAAAAAACAGTAAGTGTTAAAACAATCAAATCATGATATAAAAACGACGGAGAAATTATTTGGTCATAATGCTCAATGATTTCATTTTGGGAAATAAGAAAAACGTCTATTAAGGATGGTTCGCATTAAGTGTGTTGGGGTTTGGTTATTAACAAAATGAAAGCCAAGTGACTCAAATGCATCAACAAACAGTCTATTATTGTTCCTTAAAATGTTAAGATTTGAGTCTCCACATAACACAACATTGGTATAAAGGGGTCCTAGTTCCTCTAATATATTTCGTACAAGCTCATAGTTAGCCACATTTGGAGCCATGTACATATAACCTACTAAGAGTTTGACGCAACCTTGAGATATCTCAACAAATATGAACTCAGAATCGTCAAGTTCTGTGGATTTCTTAATCTCCTTGCATTTAAAACTATCTCTGACATAGATTGCAGCTCCTCCCCATCCCACCTGGCGAAGGCAATCGCCGCGAAATAAATGGAAGCCATCTATTTCGTATAAGATATTACCTTTCCCCGGTTTGAGCCAAGTTTCGGAAACACAAATTATGTCTTTATTCATTAACTACCTTTATTCATTAACTCGGTACAAATCCCGTACTCAAATGAAGCGAAAAACTTAAATGGAAGCCGCACGTTAAAAAGAAACGCGACGAGCTCGAAATCAAATTAAGAGAAATGAATTGGCTTATCGGAAGATTTTCGAAACTAAGCATATATAACAAACTGCTTTTGTATAAGCAAGTGCTAAAACCATCTTGAACGTACGGTATACAACTCTGGGGTTGTACTAAACCAAGCAATATATCTATTTTAGAAACTTTTCAAAATAAGACACTCAGAGCAATCGTTAATGCTCCATGGTATATAAGAAATAGCGATCTACACCGAGATCTAGGAATCGCAACCGTGTCTGACGAGGTAACAAACTTTGCTCGCAAAATTAGTACTCGTCTTCGCGGACACTGCAACAATGAAATTATCCGAACTTTGGATCAGACAAATCTTACGCGACGACTACAACGAATGAGACCGTTAGATCTAGCAGCATAAGATGAAACCGCATAAATTGACGGTATTGTAGGTGCCTTCGTTGGAAGGCAGCTTGCCACACGCGATTACTACAGAAGCTTGAACTACTTGTTAAGGAAACTTAGTCGTAGTCTGACGGAAAATGGGAGGTTTTTTAGTGAGTAAGAATCTCACACTACTATGAGCACGCGCGGCAGGTCCTCGTAGTGCCTATGACGGTTTTTCCTACCCACGGAAAAAAAGAAAAAATTATGTCCAGACAATCATTTTCAAGTAATAATAGTAAGAGACAGGCTTTTAAGAGAAATAATGCATCCTAGGGAAAGAGAACTAGTGGGAGGGTTACAATCCGCTCAGGCGAATCGTTGGATATCCCATCCCAATTGAACGCTGTCAAGCTCCGAATTGTCTCATAAATCTTGGTTGTTAAATTTCAGTTAAGAATCTTCTCCCTAAGAAAGGGGCGTGGCATCCACCCCTTCTCAACAACATCGTATTTTTGTTTATATATTTATTAGAAGTCCTGCATTTTCATATTAAAAAATTGGTTTATACTTAAAAACGCCCCCAAAGGCGCGGCGAAAATTTATTCACTTGAGTTGATAGCTTACGCATATATCTGAACATTTTATAGTGCAAATTTTTTGGATTTAAAGCGAATATATCAAATAAAGACCGTTTATTAAGGTGGTGTACTCATAAAAACGAAACCGAGTGAAAAAACTGTAAAACACGTGTTTTATTCCTAGTCTGATGATTAAAAGAGAGCATCGTCTTTATTTCATTTCCTTATAAACTAACAATATTGCGTTGGTATTACTGTTTCTATATGAGCAAAAGGGAAAATAGAAAACGTTGGAAGTTTTGCCATGGTTGTAAGAACTAGGACGTACACTACACGTCCTCCCTTAAGAATCTTAACACTCTTTACTAAGTAGCAATTAAGTTTAAAGCAATATAATTTATATATTTAAATAATCAGTCATCGACTATCACTCGTGCCGAAAACATCGTTCCCTGGTTTAGTGTTCTCGCTCTACTTTTGTTGGTGTCTTTCCCCGCTAATTTAATAGCATGGTCTCACTCACGCGTTTCCTTTTTTTCCTTGTTTGAGTGAATATAAAGTCAACGCTACCTGTGATTAAAAAAAAATTAATAAAAAATCTCCAAACAAAATGGCCCCAGGGCCACGTGGTGTGCTAGAGGGAAATCCTTTCAGCATTCTTTCCGAAGAATTGCGTGATAGCAGTTTTTTAATTCTTGTTAATTCTGATAAAAACGCGAAGATCTTCTTATCTAAAAAAAATCTTTCTAATGTCTGTGCAATTTTCGTAAAACTCCACCATCAGCTAAACACGTGTAAGGGAACAGCTTATGCTCCATGCCTCATAAATATTCCAGAAAATGAAATAATCGAGGAAATGAGCTCACAAGGAGTTAAGGAAGTGTATAAATTCAATAAATCTATTGATGGTTAGCATATCCCATCTAAACTAATGCTTTTCATATTTGAGCTCTATCGACCCCCTCCTACCATTAACGTTGGATGGTACAACATCAAAGTAGATGAATACTATCCCAACCCTATGCGATGTCGCAGTTGCCAAGAACTTGGACACACTGCAAAACGCTGCACTGGCATGCCCGTATGCGAAGGCTGCAACGTACCAATCCACACTCCCGAAAAATGCACTCGCATCTTATGCGCAAATTGCATGCAAAACCATCCATCATCGTTCAAAAAATGCCCGAAATTCCTTCAAGAAAAGGAGGTACTTAAAATTAAAACCGTTAAAAAATGTACCATTGCCCAAGCAAGATGAGTCTTTAAGGAACAGTACCCTCTGCGAACTTCCCAACCAACTTTTTGTGAAGTCATAAAAAACACAAAGCAAAAAGGTACCATCAACCTTAATGAGCCCTCCATACAAAACAACAGTGTAAATAATACGTCAACAAATTTCAATCTTATTCCAAGGGTACATACAACAAAAACATCTCCCGAACCTAAAAAAAAAAAAAACCCATCATCTAACTGAAAGTCCGTTGGCTATTGCTGACGATGTTATTTCCAACACTCAATCCACACCAACACTCATAACTTCACAGCAAAACAACATGTCCGGCATCAATTTTACACCACACCCATCTTCTCCATCTTCCTCAAATAATATAATATATGAAACTAATAACAACACATTAACGCCTTCACCTATTTCAAAACTAACTCAAGAACAAATTAAACAAAACAAATATTTCATAAAAAGTCCTGTGAACTTGACACACAGTAATAATTCGTTCCCCAACAGCAGTAACCCTAACGTTCAACATTTGAGTCAATCAAATTCTAATTTGGGCTTATTGTTTGACCCAAGTATTAACCGCCGGTTTCGCAACATTCCCCCGAAAAATTCACTACAAACTGTCTTCACACAGTATGTTCAGCCTACTGTGCAGAAGAAGTCCCTCACTCAAACTACAGCTCAACTTAAGATTCTACAATGGAACCTTAAAGGCTATGTTAACAACTACAATGAGCTTAACCTTGTTATAAAAGACCAAGATCCCAGTGTAATTTGCTTGCAAGAAACACATTGTCCATTCAATTACACTCCAATCTCTTCTAAATCTTTCGAACCTTACTTTAATAATTTACCTACTAATACAAATGCTAAAGCAGGAGTTGCTGTTTTAATCAAAAGAAATATCCCACACAAAAAGATCTCAATTAACTCCAATATAGCATGCTCCGCTATAGAACTCTTGCTACCGACTAAAATCTATATAGTCTCATTTTACATTCCTCCAACACAGTCTTTCTCAAAAAACGAACTCGAGGCGATGTTGAGTCAAGTTGGTCGTCCTGTTATTTTAGCAGGGGATGCCAACTCTTGAAACATTCTATGGGGGTCATCCACATCGAATAAAAGAGGAAAAATAATTGAGGATCTTATGATTGCAATCTCGCTATCTTAAATGATGGCTCACCTACACACTTCTCCACCCACAGCACGTTTACTAATGTTGATATCACCTGCGTTTCTCCTGAACTTCTACCCAAAATACACGGGTTCATATCCAATGACTTTTATAACAGCGACCACTTCGCAATAACCACTGCCATAAATTTAGGACCGAATTCCAAACTTATCTCTCCAGTTACCAAATTCCATGTCAACTATGCTAACTGGGCTGTTTTTAGATCTGAAATTTCAATATATTTAAAAGACAAGACTCAATACAGCAATACAAACAGAGAGGCCGCTGTTATCCAAAAAGCCATTCGTTTTGCTGCAAACACAGCTATTCCCCAGAAAACTACTAACCGCCACAAACGAGAAGTCCCCTGGTGGAATCAAGACCTCGCCGACCTTCGCAAAGCTAAAATGGCTGCCTGGCAGAAATATAAAAAGAACATTAATCAATATAACCTAATATCATTCAAAAAATCAAATGCAATATTTCGGAGCCAGCTCAAATTTGCTAAAGCAAAAAGCTTTGAAAATTTTACAGCCACAATCAACCCTCAGACCTCTCCAGGCAATATTTGGAGTAAAATTAGAAAATTAACAGGTAGCCCGTCTTCGACTTCTAGCAATTACCTTAAAACACCGTCTGAAATACTCTCAGACCCTATCCAAATTGGTAATTATATAGCTCATTGCTGGTCAAATTATTCCGACGATTCTAACTTTACAACTGACTTCAATAAACAAAAATACGAGACAATTTCCAAAACTTCCGTCACTTCTGCAACGATCCCCATGCCCAACTCATCGAAAGAAGTATTTCCCTTAATGAATTTGAAGCATGCCTCACTAAGTTAACTCCAAGTAGGGATAGGATATCCTACCCAATGATAAAAAATCTTCCAAATTATGCTAAACAAAGACTTCTTAATCTTTATCACAATAATTTTAACACAGGTGTTATACCACAAAGATGGAAAACAGCCTCTATTATACCCATCCCAAGACCCAAAAAAGACAAATTCTCAGTAGAAGGTTACCGTCCTATCTCCCCTCTTCCTTGCACCGCGAAAGTTCTGGAAAAAATAATTGCAAAGGGAATTCTTCGGTACGCTGAAGCTAATATCACCTTAGTCGAAATCAGGTCGCATTCAAAGCTAATCGTGGTTGCACTGACGCTCTTCTTTACATAGATAACTACATTTTAAAAGCACTGTGCTCTAAAAATCATGTTTCAATACTTACTCTTGACTTCGAAAAAGCGTTTGACAGAATGGGAATCCATGTTGTTTTAGACAAACTTAAAAAATGGGGTAATGGCCCTAAGATTTTTAATTATGTAGAAGCGTTTCTCAGTAATAGGAAATTTTAACTCCCCAAATTATAAAACCAATCTACCATCAGGCAGCTAGATGCAGCATTGGGGCATTTCGCACAACACCCATACGAAATATTTTGGCGGAAGCTGGTCTCCCTACTATCGAAGAGCGAAGAGATGCTGTTATTTCGAAACTATACGCCAAACTTTCTTTTACAAGCAACTCTATAATCGACAAAGAAGTGAGCCTAACGCGGATTCGCAAACGAGTTAATAGAATCCCCTCGACCATCTTTAAAATTATTAACTCCAATAAAGATATGGAGCCTCCACAGCGCTCATTTTTTAACCCAAGAGTACTGCATCCCCCATGGCTTATAAGTCTTGACTCTTTTGTGCTGGATCTGTCAACATATGGGAAAATGGACACAAATGACGAAATATACCGCACACTCTTCTTAAGCATTTCTGAAGCACTTAAATCCGAGGACTGGAACTTTATATTCACGGACGGATCTAAAACCCTGGATAATACTTTACGTACGTTTGCTGTTATGTCTGACGACGGTACAACGCTTAAGCTTGGAGTACTCCCACAAATTTCATCCATCCTCACTGCAGAAGCCTTGGCCATCCTAATAGCCGTCCAGATTTCCAAGAAACCCCAAGGAAAACATGTGATATGCACAGACAGTCTTTCAACTATCAAGGCTATCGCAAACTCAAATAACAACACGGGATTGATAAGTGCTATACGGGATTTGATGATTACAAATTCGCATTCAACGAAATTGATGTGGTGCCCCGAGCACGTTGGCATTCGTGGTAATGAACTAGCAGACAAAGCCGCTAACTTCGCAAACAAAGCGCCAGTGTTTCTTCACAATGCTTACACGAAGGCTGACCTCATCAAGCACATTAAAAAGAGGGTCTCTTCAAAAGAAACATCTGACTGGAGTCTCTACCAATACACATACACAGAAATCAACCCTACGAAATCGCACCCTGTTTATCCAACAAGCATCCCAAAGGATAGTATAAACAAGTTTGTTAGACTTCGACTAGGACACACACCCATCTCCATCTCCTGAAAAAAGATCCCCCACCAACCTGCTCTACCTGCAACACAGCATTAAACCTACAACACCTGCTTCAACATTGCAACCAAACAAGACCATCCATCAATACTATATTTGGAGGGGAAGATGTCATCGATATATTAAAACCAGTGAGGAAGTGCCCCTAATTACAAACTATTAATTCTAAGATACTTCCACAGATATTTCCAAGTTACACTTTAATGTACGTAAAAATGCAATATTTTGGTTCAAATGCTATATTTTTGAAAAATCGACCCCTAAAAGGGGGCGTGGCTAAAAACTTTATATAAACGAAATCTGGACTGAAGTCTCGTTTACCTAACCTGCTACTTTTTTTGTTTCATGCTTTCCTAAATTAGGCTCATGGCCAGTCGAAATTAAGTTTTTCTGGAAAATTTTAGGTTTTTCTTCAATTCTGCCTCCAAATGTGGGCGTGGCCCAAAGTCTTTTATAAATAAAATGTGGAAATAAGCGTTTTCTAAATAAAATATTAAGCAATTTTTTTTCAATTTCGAGCAAAAATATTGAGTAAACTGCATTTATAAATTTACCCTCAAAATAGATGCCACGCCCACTAGAGGAGGTTTTCCAATTAAATTTGTCTTTTTTGTGCATTACATTCATTAGGAGATGCGAAATGTCAAATTTCAGCCTCTTAGAACGTCTTACAGTTTTGAAAACTCTGGAGGTAGTTGTACATTTAGACAGATTGTGGGCGTGTCTTTGGGCAGATTTAAAATTTTTTTACACTTGTACTGCTTCGCATGACGTGGACCTTACGTACGAAGTGTCAGCAGCCTAGCTCAAAATTTAAGGCTTAAAAACATGTGTCATACAGACGGACGGACATGGCTCATTCGATTCAGAATTCGGTCTCGATCATATGTCCTTAAGGTCTTGGAGGTCTACCATTATTATTTCAACGTGTTACAAACTATGTGACAAACTTAATATACCTCCTATCCTATGGGATGCGGTATAAAAACCAACCAAGCACAACATTTTATTACTTAATAAATTTCTTACACAAACAGGCATTCTCGTATAGTATAGTTAATTAAGTTCGTTAAATTAAGCATGTATTATTAAAATTAACTGTGTATCCCAGAGCCGTAGGCTTTAGCTGCCAGTAGCTCACTTATCCGTTGTTAATGTTAATAACTAATAATTTAAATGATAAAGTATAAGATATAAGATTATATTATAGATAAAGTGATAAAGTTCAGTTTAAATTTAACAATTCAGTACGAAAGGTTTAAATTATTAAGTTTAGTTTATATTAAACATTTCAATTTAGTAGATTTAAGTTGAAAGGTTAAGTTAACATCAAGTGATTCAATCTAGCAAGAATTATTTCTCTTTGCTACCTTTCCATCTCGACGTGGTCTTAACGTTCTTCCAGTGATGGGTGTTAACGATGAGCTTACAGTTTGCTGACCATTGATATTGGCGTTTACATCTTCGATTGGTCCATCTTGCACGTTGATTTCAGCTTCCTTTATGCCGCTTCTTATTTGATTTAGATGTAAGATGCAAGTTAAGATGCAAAAGTACGATCGACGACCTAACCTTTCTTAAATAGTAGCTTTAGTCCAGCTTGGCTTGTTAGGGTTCTTATAATCTCTAACCATAACACACTGCCCTGTTGAAAATTCGACATTGCGTTTACCTTTAAAGTTCAATATATTTTTACTTTGAATAGCATTTCCATAGTAGTAGGAGGTCTAAGGTTTGAAAAGCGAGTTTTCACAGACCTTCCAAAGAAAAGCTTAGCTGGAGTTTCACCAGTTGCACAGTGTTTCGTGTTTCGGTAGTCCGCCATAAATCTTTGTAGAATAGTGTCAAAAGAATTATTAAAACCATCCCTAAGATTTGAGAAAATTGACTTTTCTTTTTAAATTTTTACGAAGTTTTCAGCTTGCCCATTAGTAGCAGGATGGCCAGGAGCAGAAAGACATGTCTTATGCCGTTTCGAGCCAGGAAAAGTTTAAAATCTTCAGAGGTAAATTGCCAACCATTGTCGCTAACAAGTATATCCACTAAGTCATAACAACAAAATAGTTCCCTAAGTTTAGCAATGGTAAATTGAGATGTGATCACTTTTGTCCTAAAAACTTCGATCCATTTCGAATATGAATCAATCACAATTAAGATATGAAAGCAATTGATCGGCCCAGCAAAGTCAATATGAATGCGATTCCATGCAGAGCCAGTAGGTTCCCAAGGTATTAATGAACTCTTTTCTGGGCTTGACTGCATTTCTTGACAGGGTTTGCAATTGCGAATCAATTGCTCAAATTCGCTGTCAACTCCAGGCCACCATATATATGATCGCGCTAACATTTTGGTTTTAACAATTCCTAAGTGAGAAGTGTTAAGCTCTCTTAGTATGATGGATTGAAGTTTCTTTGGAACAACTGTCCTATAACCCCAGAGAATGCAATCATATTCGACAGATAATTCATTACATTTATTTCTAAATGGAGAAAACTCATCGCCTTTAATTGCAGAAACTGTACCATTTTGCACGGCTGCACTCACTTTTGACAAAATCGGATCATGTCTTGTTTCTCGTGCAATATCTTTAAAGTTTATATTTAAGTTATTTTCTGATTCAATAAGATTTACATAATTCATTTCATTGTTGTTGGATGAACACATCTACTTTGGTTGTGGCATGCGTGAGAGCCCATCGGCATTATTGGAAGAGCCCTTCACATACTCAACAGAGTAATTGAACCCTGATAAAATGAGCGACCATATTTGCATTCGTGCTGAAGCCATTATAGGCAAACCCTTATGCTCACCGAAAATGCCTAGTAAGGATCTGTGGTCAGTTCTTAGCAAAAACCTGTAACCCAAGAGGTATTGTCCTAGTTTTGTGACAGAGAAAATAATGGCAAGAGCTTCTTTTTCCAATATGCTATAATTGCTTTCACATTTGGATAAAGCTCGCGAAACAAAAGCTATTGGTCTATCAAAGTCTTTATATTTATGTGAAAAAACTCCGGCTACAGCATTGTTGCTGGCATCAGTTGTTAAGATTATTGGAAGTTGGGGATTAAAGTATATCAAAACCTGATCCGATGTGATTTCAGATTTAATCAACTTATATGCGTTCTGACAATCTTGCGACCAATAAAACTTAACATTTTTGCGCAAAAGTTCATATAACGGGTGCATCGTTTGAGCAAAATTGTAGATAAGTTTTGAATAGTAGTTCGCCATGCCGATAAAGGCACGAAGTTCTGAAACATTGTTTGGAATAGGCGCTGATAAAATGCTTGCAGTTCTTTCACTGTTCTTACTGAGTCCAGTTTTATCTAGGGAAAATCCCAAATAACAGATTTTGGGTTTGAAAAATTCACATTTGTTAATGTTTAATTTTAAACCAGCCGACAATAGCTTTCCCAAAATCAATTTCTATGTCTGCATGTGCTGTTTAAAATCCTTTCCGGTAATGGTAATGTCATTTTGATAAACAACTACAAACTCTATTCCGATCAAAATGTTTTCCATAACCTTTTGAAAAATACTTGCTGCTGTTTTTATGCCATACGGTAGTCTTTTAACTTTTAATAAACCTATGTGTGTGATCCAAGTGCAAAGAAGTTGAGATTCTTCATCTAGTAACAACTGATTGTACGCGTTCGATAAGTCGAGTTTGGTAAATTGTACACCCCCTTCCAAGGAAGCAAAAATTTCCTCAATGCGAGGCAATGCATAACTAAATTTTCATAAGACATTTATTAACTGTTACTCTATAATCTCCACAGATTCTTAAGTCACCATTTGGCTTTAAAGCGGGAACTAAAGGTGTTCCCCAATCCGAACTATCAACTAGCTCAAGAACGTCCTCCTGAATCAGATTTCGTAATTGTTTCTCAACATTATTTTTCCACGCGAATGGTAATGGTCGAGGCTTGAAAAATATGGGCTTAGCATCATTGAAGATTTTCAAACTGATCTTGTTTCCTGAATACGCTCCAAGCTTTTGATCGAAAACTTCGGAAAATTCTAATCTTAATTGTTCAATGATAATGCGTGATTTATTATTTTCACTTATGGAATGCACTTGGACTTATTCGAAATTAAATAAACTTAGAAATGTTCTGCCAAGCAAAGATGGACTATTTGTATTTGTAACTACAACTACTATTTCTTTTTTGATGTTTTTATATGTAATACTTGCATCAAACTCACCCAAAAGTTGAATGGTGTCACCACTGTAGCTAACAAATGGGATTGGACATTTTCGAAGCGGCTTGTTTTTCCAAAACTTTTCATAGCAGGAAGCGGGAACCAACGTGCAGGGTGCACCTGTGTCACAGGCTATTTCCATGTGTATTCCATCGATTACAACTCGTAGACAATACACACCACTAGGAGAACCATTAGTCACACTGTAAATAGAAGATTCATAAAGATCATGCCGCTACCACTGCTTGCACCAAAATCACCACGACTGCTACTGCGATCACCCTTTTTGCTGCCTTGTCCAACGCCCGCGCCGTTGAAACGCTTTTGCCTCTCTTCTTTCTTTGACCACATACTTTTTTTATGTAATTTATGGATTCCTCGTCTGCACTTTTTGTTGTTAATTTAGTCTCCATGATTAGGTTTAATTTTTCGTCCTCCTCACACAGTCTTTCAAAGGTAACACTTGGTAGATTCATGATGAATTGATTGAGCACGAAGTCGTCCAAGTTCGCACCAAATTTACAGTTTAATGCTAAAGTTTTGACACGTGCTAACCACTCTGCCACTGTTTCGCAATCTTGTTTGGTCGAAGAGAAAAATTTTTTTCGTTCCCTGAAGATGATCGTAGATGATCCTTGGTGGGGTATAATGCGTGTCCAGTATTTTGCAAAGCTCTTTGTATGATTTTGATACTGGTGACGTCGGATTGCATAAGCTGTGTGAGACACTGTATGGGTCTGAACCGACTGATTTCAGCAAAATCGCCTTTTTTGGCTGTCCTCTGTGCAGTTGATTTCACAAAAGTGGATGTCCAATTTCTCTTTCCATATGCAGAAAGTCTCGTGGCTTGGCGAGAATTCCGTCAAGTTTGAAGTATGCAGAAGCGTAATTGAATTATTATTCTCCGCTTGATCCGCTGGCATGTTGCGTGTGGGTTAACTACTTGCCTTTTTTTACTTTTTTTAGATTGGAAATATTTCCTTATTTTTCACTAAACGAAAAGAACTTTATTTTAACTTTTACTTTTAATATTGAAGAAAAAAAAAATCACTACTCGTCGCCAAAGTGGTGTACTCATAAAAACGAGACCGAGTGAAACAACTGTAAAACACGTGTGTTATTCCAAGTCTGATGATCAAAAAAGAGCATCTTCTTTATTTCATTTCCTTATAAACTAACAATATTCCGTTCGTATTACTGTTTCTATAAGAGCAAAAGGGGAAATAGAAAACGTAGGAAGTGTTGCCATGGTTGTAAGAACTAGGACGTACACTACAATTAGAATGCATATTAAGTATGACCACGCCTACAAGGGGGCGGTATTCGCTTGTTTTGAAATGCCAATCACAAAACACTTAAGCGAGGATATCGCATACCAAATTTCAGTTTCCTGCGACAACCTTGATTTTTCATGCTATTAAGTAAAGTGGGCGTGTCAGTGGGCGGATTTCAAAAATATTTTACACTTGTACTGCTTCGGGACCTAGAAAGAACAGATATCAAGTTTCAAGTTCCTAGATTAAAATTTAAGGCCTAAAAACTAGCGACGGACGGACGGACGGACATGGCTCATTCGACTTACAATTCGGTCTCGATCATATGCCCTTAAGGTCTTGGGGGTCTACGGTGATTATTTCTCTATGTTACAAACTATGAATCAAACTTAATATACCTCCTATCCTATGGGATGGGGTATAAAAAATATTTGAAGTTTTTAAATAATAAAAAGTGCAATAAGCCATACAATTATATAATGTAAAAATTTGAATTGTTTTCATTGTTGACTGTTAAGTCCGCAAGTTTTTCCAAGTCATCTTTGGATGTAATTAGCATGCTGTCATCTGTTAATGATTTCCGTACGAAGATTTGTCCATTATGGGTAGATACCGAACTTATTTGCTTTGATTGCTTGAATTTAAGTGCAAGCCGTTGCAGTTGATAGTTTTTTCGTGTCAAACTCTCGTTCAGGAAAATTTTCGCATCAGAGTCGAAGCCAACATCGCGTAGAGATAGGCCGCTCCTAGTTGTCTTGAATCGGTCGAGGCACCCTTTAATAATTTTCTTTTTGTCAGAAGCATTTTGGAATTTTATTACGATGGTGCCATCATGTGACGAACGTCTACCCTGCGAGCTTCTGGGCCTCACCCTGAACATTGTTTTAATTGGTGGGGTGCGAGTGTTAGTTGCTTCACACAATCTGGAAAAAACATCTTGTAGGTTCTCATTTTCAGTAGCTGGTATTCCAACAAGTACGGCATCAGCTCAGCGTTGATGGGCTGTCTCTCCAGGCGGTCGATTCGAGTCTCGAGCTCTCCGAAATAATTTTTTAGCTTATTCAGCTCAGCTTTCATGTTTTCTTCGATTACACTCACCTTGTTAAAAATATTTTCTTCTAGTGAGGTAACTTTAGAAATTTTGCTATTCAGTTCCTTAGCAAAAGCGGTAAAACGGCTCTCAATTTTTCTCCAGAGATCCGCTACATCGAGTGGTTTACAATTAGAAGCCCGCGACGATGGAGATGGAAAGTTTCTCTGCTGAATAGACTGCAGTTGGAGTTGTTTCCGGGTCTTAGCTTTTTCTGTAGACATTTTTACTCAGTTCAGTATTGTTCACTCACTTTGCTTATGGAATTTCTTTGCCTTATTTATTTTTCTTTAGAGAGATACACAAAGGTAACTAGAGCACCAGATGAATAAATTAATTTATATTATGGGTGTATGGGTTCAATCCCGTCTTTATAGATATCTAGGGGTAGCTTACAAAGAAACTTGGGAAAAAAACTGCGGAGCAACAAGAAACACGTCTATTCACTTTGACTCATTTGAGTAATTGTTGGTAAGCCATTTCTAATTCTATCTTTGAAAATTTGTGTCTTCCATGAAGGCTGGGGACGTGACTAACGTGACTTTATAGTCACCACAAATTCTGACTGTACCATCTTTTTCATAATAGGCACAATCTGAGTTCCCCACTCACTATAGTTTACCAATTTGAGAACCCCAAGGGTAAGAACACTATCAATTTCTGACTCCACTTTGTCTTCGATTGCGAATGGCAATTTTCTGGGGCGGAAAAACCTTGGCACCCTCTTTTAGCTTCAGAGAAACTGTGCCATATTTGTTCCCAGAGTTCCATCGAAAAGGTCTTCATAATTTTCATAATTTGTTCCCAGAGTTCCATCGAAAAGGTCTTCATAATTTTCTAACACTTTGCTTAAATCATTATCTAGATTATTACTGTATTTAATTTAAAATCATATACTAGATTACTGCATCTCATTTAAAAAATTTACGTTTTCAAAACTTATGTTGAATGCTTTCATCCAACATAGGTTTGATTCAACAGCTCCTCCCAAATGTCGGTGGACCCCCATTTTTAATTATAAAAATATCTACTATTTTTGTTACGATTCTGAATTGAACATTTACCTTACATTCAGGTTTAATTATAGCACCATAATAAGTTTTTGTATACCTGAATCAGTCATTTTGAGATTACTTAAATGCTGTCGGTAAACATTTTCAGAAATTGCTGGGATGGACGCCCCACTTTCGACTTCCATTTCGATATCAACTCCATTCATTCGGCTTAAACCAATTATCTTTTCTGCAATAAAAAATTGATAATTCATTACTTTGATATTTTTTTTGGATTTCTTTGATTTCTACACATTTTTTTAATGTGCCCCTTTTTACCACACTTCTGGCAAATGTAGTTCTTGAAGCGGCAATTGCCCGCTATGTGATTTTTTAATCCACATCTGGTACACAGTGCATGCTGCTTTGTTGTTTTCGCTTGTGCTGCCTCTGGATTTTGTTGCTTAAGAGATGCTGATGACGACATTTAAGTCGTAAAACTTTAGTCGAAAAACTTCTGACTCGGTTTTTATTTCCACGTCAGGTGCTTCGTATTGCCGTCGGCTGCATTCCTTTGCTAAAGAAATTTCTATAGCCTTTTCAAACGTTAATGTGGTCACAACCTCCATGAAAAATTTATCTTTTTCTGGACCTTTATCCAATCGCATTACAAATTTGTCTCGTAACGCATTTTTGAGATGTTCGTCGAACTTGAAATCCGCTGCCAAAAACACGCTTCGAACACGTGCTGCCCACTGCCGAAGAGTCTCATGCGGTAACTTCTTTGCCTCGTAGAATTTTAGGCTCTCCGCACTCAACCACCTTCATCCCAACTACAACAACAAGATGAGTCAGAACCGTCTACGCACCGCTACAATCTACGCAGCCGATCTCAGCGATAACACTTTCATAGCAGTTTCCCGGTGACCACGCTCAATGCAACATGAGCGAAACGTTCGGGGTGAGTCTAGTATTGTACTCATTAAAATATATATTAACGCGGTTAATCCGAAAAGTTTCTTGTCATGTCAATTAACAACCGCGAAAGCCTTAAAACTTATATTTTAATTGTTGTTATTCAAACATTACAAATTGGCGACGAGGATTGCTCGAAACTTTAACGATAGTAAGTACCCTGTGGTTAGTGTAAAAGTGCACGTGTCATTCTAAAAGGTTAGAATAAAAGAACAATAAAATGGCCCCGTTTGGAGAACTTACAAAGTTTTATCATGAAGTAAATTATATAAGTGTATAGCAAAGGAGAGCGCTTCTGTTGATTTCGTTACACGATGATACCCTCAAACTCTTGTCCGACCTCGTTGCTCCAGCCACCGTCGCGTCGCTTTTTAGCATAATTGACTTCATGACGAAATTGGGAAATCTTTTCAAACCAGCGTTTTCTGCTTTTTCGGAGAGCCTAAAATTCTACGAGGCAAAGAAGTTACCGCATGAGACTCTTCGGCAGTGGGCAGCACGTGTTCGAAGCGTGTCTTTGGCAGCGGATTTCAAGTTCGACGAACATCTCAACAATGCGTGTGTGTTGAATGTGTTGAATAATTTATCAAATTTCTGCTGTTGTTTTTGGGTGCACAATTCTTTTATCCGTGTTGCTTGCAGGAAGGTCGTCTTATCACACAAACAGAAATCTTCTACCTTAAGAACCGATGCAAGATGTTGGTGCATTTTATCATAAAAAATGCATAAATGGTCATAAAATGCACCAACATCTTGCATCGGTTCTTAAGGTAGAAGATTTCTGTTTGTGTGATAAGACGACCTTTCTGCAAGCAACACGGATAAAAGAATTGTGCACCCAAAAACAACAGCAGAAATTTGATAAATAATTCAACACACAGTACAAGCGACCAAATGCAAACACAATCGACTTGACAAAAGCCGTTGTCAATTTATCAAGCACAAACTTGAGTGCAGCAGCCACAAGCATTCTCAGCAAAGGTTTGACCTTTGCCCCCACACCGCGATGTGTACCACTCGAGAGCCTAATCGGCAGCGTCGAATCTATTCGGCAAGACGTAGCGGTTTTGGTGAGAAAAACAAAGCTACGAACAACGAGAAATGTAAGCCGAGATGAGATGGTCGCTCTGAATGATTTGCGGACGAATGAAAATATTTTTTATTCTGCCTGCAGACAAGGGAAATGCAACTGTTATCCTAAACAGATGTGATTATCACGCTAAAATGAATGTTTTGGTTGGCGACGCGAACACATACATGGCCGTAAATTATGACCCCACTTCTCGTGTTTTAAGGAAAGCAACAAAGCTTGTCAACGAAAACAAAGCAATTTTGGCATCGAAACGCCTAATCCTATCATGTGCACAGCCACCTAAATTATATGGACTACCAAAAATTCACAAAGAAGGATATCCTATGCGACCAATAGTTAGTCAAATAAATGCCCCGTGCTATCTTTTAGCAAAGCATTTAGTGGAAGTATTTAAACCTTTGACTGGGTCAACGGAACACCATATAAAGGATTCCTCTCACTTTGTGTCCATTTTAAGTGGTTTAAGACTCGACGCTGATAAGGTCATGGTGAGTTTCGACGTGGAATCACTATTCACAAATGTCCCAAGTTCTCGATGTTGTCCGTGATCTTATCCCTGATTTCGGCATTAACGACAAATACCTGCCACTCTTAGAGTTTTGCCTAACATCAGGATATTTTTGCTACAACAAGCAGTTCTATCTACAAGTAGATGGTGTTGCTATGGGTTTACCCCTAGCCCCTCTTGTGGCGAACTTGTGGATGGAATATTTTGAAGCAAAAGCCCTAAGAAACTTCGAAAATAAGCCAAAAATCTGGCTGAGGTATGTGGATGACACTTTCTGTATATTAAATATCTCCACCATCACGAGTTTCCTAGAACATCTTAACTCGCAACATCCAAAAATCAAGTTTACGATGGAAAAAGAAAAGGACAATTCAATCGCGTTTTGGGACACACAGTTTTTCGCAAAAACACACACACAAACAGATACTTACATGCTACTTCTCACCACCACCCGGCAAACCTAAGATCCGTTGTCTCGACACTGGTTCAGCGCGCACACAAAATTTGTGATAACGACCATCTTTCCGCTGAACTTGTCCTGGTCGACGACGTGCTTAAAGCAAATGGCTATGAGAAAGGGACGAAAGCAATTTAGACAAGAAAGCTTTCTTACCATACATCAAAGAGTTACAGACCGAGTAGGAAAAGTACTCAAGAAATATGGGATAAAATCCATATTTCTACCGCCAAAAAAGGTGAGAAGTTACCTAACGTCGCCGAAAGATTACTTTCCTCTTCAAACGCCGGGCGTTTATGCAGTCCCCTGTAGCTGTGGTTCGTCTTATTTAGGGCAAACCAGAAGGAGTATTGCAACCCGTTTGAAAGAACACATCACTGCGCTGACTAAAAAACAACGGAAAAAATCTGCAATATGCGAGCATATCTTGTATAATCCAGATGGACACCACTGGATTCATTTCGATCAAGCCAAGATTTTAGCTCGTGAAAATACATCCCTCGATTGGTCCGCGAAGCGATTGAAATAAAACGCCACCAAAACTTCAATCGTGATGATAGTTTTAAACTTTCGCGTACATGGGACCCCGTGATCAACATCACACGCCCACTCCCAATCATCTTAAAAACGCCCCGTGATGTAGTTAGTACAGTTTGCACTCAACCACCTTCATCCCAACTACAACAACAAGATGAGTCAGAACCGTCTACGCAGCCGAACTCAGCGATAACACTTTCATAGCAGTTTCCCGGTGACCACGCTCAATGCAACTTGAGCGAAACGTTCGGGGTGAGTCTAGTATTGTACTCATTAAAATATATATTAACGCGGTTAATCCGAAAAGTTCCTTGCCATAACAACTAAAAGTCCGTATATCTTATTTATTTAATTTCGCTTAAAGGTAAGCTTAATTTTGTGCAGAGCAATGAGAGATGGTGTCGCGTGTCAGGACGGTAGGCAACTGACTCTCTACGGTTAAGTACAAATGTATATAATGTCTATAAAGAACCTTACGGTGACTGTATACGGGCTTAGGGCTTAATGCATTTGCATTAGATCAAGCTGTTTCATAGATACGCATGTTATATTACTTCAATACATTGCAAGATTGTAAACTCTCTTTGTACTAACCATTGATACTTTTCGCCTTATTCTTCGAAAAAATCCTATTATTTTTGCAATTTTATTACTATATAATCAATGTGTCAATATTTAAAGTAATAAAATCATCAAACATGGACCATGTCCTTCTTCAGTCCGATTTAACAAGTTTTGCTACCTGGTATTGCAAAAATGGTCTCAGCCTCAAACAAGTTAAGTGTTAAGTGATGACCTTTTTAAAAACACGTGTACCTCTATCACACGTTTATTTCATCAATGAACACACTCTTTGCCGCGTTCTAACCTTCCCTCATACAGTCAACGACTTAGACTGCTAAACTTGCAAAGTTTATCTCAACGGCGAACCAACAGTGAGGTGATATTTATTCATCAACTTGCACTAGGTCACATTGACGCACCTGATCTTCTATCATCTGTAAAATTCAAGTTTCGTGGAGGATCGCATAATATTAATTGCTTGGCATACCTCTGCTTGTAGATGTTGCTCGCATTAAGCACGCTACAACACAGTTCTGATAGTGTATGTGTGACTCAAAACTTAACTTTCGATATAAAACTACGCCCAGGTATTTTTTTCCTCTACTTTTTCTTTAGTTTCATTATTCATTATAATATTTTAGTGGATTCCCCATTAATTATCATTGCCTTTGTTTTGCCTATATTAAGCTTTAATTTATTCATTCTAAAATAAACTTCCAGCTGTTCAAGATCCGCATTCACTTGAGTGATTCACTTCTCCACCGAGCTACCAACGGCATACAGCAAAGCATCATCCGCAAACAGTCTAACTTTTGCAAGTCTTGAGACCAACTCCAGATGTCTCCAGAAAATCTGCTCCTTGAGGTACATCCAGGTTCACAGACAAAACCTTCGAAAGATGATTCGCAATTTTTGTTCGTTGGGTTCTGTCCGATAGATAACTCTTGAAACATTTAAATTCTACTCCTCCAATGCCGTAGCTTACACAGCAATATTTCTCGATCAATCGTCTCGATCAATGCCCTCAAGTCCAAGAACACCCAAACTATAACTTTCTTGGTTTGCACTTCGGTTTAGTGATTTAATGATTATCCTCCATATAGTTCTGTAAATGCACATGCACAACTTTTTCCAAAATCTTGCTTTCCATAATAACCGTTTTCTTTACTTTTTGTATTGCTACTACGGTTGACTCCTTCAACGGGTAAGGGAAAATACCGCTGCTAAATAGCTTATACTTATTCCAGTCGCTTGTTCTACTAGTCCACACAGCTCTTTGGTAAAGTTTGATTTTTTCCCGTTTCATATTAAATAATGTTTTTCTTATCTTCATTTTTCCCATTAAGCTACTTCATTTATCACTGAAACACTTCGCTGGACCATTCATGCCATTGGCACTATGATTTTCAATTTCACTGTTTATGAGGTCCCTCCGGAAAACTTCTTCTTTGAATGCCAATTATTTTATAACTTTTAAGCGCACACTTTATTTATTCCATTAGTTTTTATAATTATTTCTAATGATTCATGGTCACTGATTTTATTCTATATTTTGACCTTTGCTGGAACATTCCGACTGTTTGTGACGACGTAATCGACGAATCGAAGCAATACAAGTTTTTTTTTTTGAATACTAGGGTAGACGGACGCTTAAACTCCAAAAATCTTAAAATATACCAATATGCCCACTATAGCAAGTATATAATGCTATATACCTGCTATAGTGGGTATAAAGAACGAAATATAGTGTAAAATATAGTCTATCTTATAGTGCCTCATTGCATAAGAAAGATTTGGTGAATTGCCGCTGGCAGGAAGATATTGATTTGGATTCGATTGTTAACCAATTGTTCCTAATTCGATAAGTATTATTTTTATTATTTAATTTTTTTTTCCTGCAGGGTCGGGGTAAGAATAGCCTAAGGTATGCCTGTCGTAAGAGCCGACTCAAATCCGCCCGAAGAAGTAGTCTGTAATCTTTCAACGGATGCTGTCGATGCTGCTCCATTCTGGGTAACATTTTATAGCAAAGTTTAAACTTTTAGATGAACCTAAAGGCTCAATAAAAATCCAGAAGCGTCTGTCACGTATTGTGCGTCTCACTGATCGGCGTCTGTCTCCAAAGGGCCGGCTGAATTTAAAAATGGAAATGGAAGTGACTTACCTATTTCTCATAAAAAAGACAAGTTAAAACCAGTGAGTAAGTGCTACAGTGTGTACGCAGAAGTTACAGTCCGTAAAACGGACCGTTGAATACCCCATCCTATCCCACATTGTAAAATGCTGATGGCATAGTTATTTTTTGACATTTTATAAGTAATGCAAACTTCGAAAAGGGGCGTGATCCAACCGCCCCAAATTACAAACTATTAATTATAAGATATTTCCACAGATATTTCCAAGTTACACCTAATAGTACGTACAAATGCAATTTTTTGGTTCAAGTTCAATAATTTTTGAAAAATCGACCCCTAAAAGGGGGCGTGGCTAAAAACTTTATATGAACGAAATCTGGACGGAAGTATTGTTTACCTAACCTGCTACTTTTTTGTTTCATGCTTTCCTAAATTATGCTCAAGGGCAGTCGAAATTGAGTTTTTCTGGAAAATTTTAGGTTTTTCTTAAATTCTGCCTCCAAATGTGGGCGGGGCCCAAAGTCTTGTATGAACAAAATGTGGAACTAAGCGTTTTCTACATAAAATATTAAGCAATTTTTTTTCAATTTCGAGCAAAAATACTGAGTAAACTGAATTTGAAAATTTACCCTTAAAATAGATGCCACGCCCACTAGAGGAGGTTTACCAATTAAATTTGTCTTTTTTGTGTCTTATATTCACTAAGAGATGCTAAATGTCAAATTTCAGCCTTTTAGAACGTCTTACAGTTTTGAAAAATCTGGAGGTAGTTGCATATTTAGACCGATTGTGGGCGTGTCTTTGGGCGGATTTCAAAATTTTTTACAATTGTACTGCTTCGTAAGACGTGCACCTGACGTAAGAAGTTTCAGCACCCTAGCTCAAAATTTAAGGCCTAAAAACATGTGACAAACAGACGGACGGACGGACATGGCTCATTCGATTCAGAATTCGGTCTCGATCATATGCCCTTAAGGTCTTGGGGGTCTACCATTATTATTTGACCGTGTTACAAACTATGTGACAAACTTAATATACCTCCTATACTATGGGATGGGGTATAAAAAATGGCAATGAAAAAAACGAAAGATATAATTACAACAGGTAGCAGCCCAGCTATGCTGGAAAATCCACCCTCTTCGGAGGCAGGCTCTACGGATTCTGGGGAGAGCCTATTATTGCTTATGAATCCTCTTGAGAAAAGGACAAAACTAAATCGATCACCGAAAAGCTTAGAAAAGGAAAACAATGAACTTCTGGAGTGAACTGAAATAGAGCGACTCTTCCACGATCTTAAAACAGAAGTTGACTGTCTGCGGAATGAAAACGAGGATATTAAAAATACTCGTGTAGCAAAAGACTGTGAGGTAACGAAGGAGTGTGCAACACCGAACCGACCAGCAAACGAAAACTTTACGGACGAGGACGAACTTTCACGTGAGACCGATTCCACTTTAAAGAAAAGGTATAGCAGGAAGCGTAAGGTGGATTTCTCTTCCGAAGTAATACAAAGAGAAGCCCTCCATCTCAAACAAGGCTAAATCACAAGAAGAAGATAAGCCTTCTGTATCAAACAAGGCTAAACCACAATCAAAAATTCGCCCTCCGCCAGCAATAAACATAATCGGAATAGCAGACTACGGAAAACTGCGCAATCTTTTTGCCAGCACGGTGGGAACCAAAAATTATAAGCTTACTTCGCACCGGAATAACGTGTAGAAAGTTAATGTAGACGACGCCGATTCATATCGTGTGCTGTGTCGTAAGTTAAGTTCAGAGAATATCGAGTGGTTTACCTACCAAAATAAGTATGAAAACCCGCTTCGAATCATTGCGTGCATTAGGGGGTTCACTCCTCATGCAGGAAAGAAGACGTTGTTGGGGATGTAAAACCCAACTTACTTAAGGTGGCGCTACAGTCCGGGGTGGACCTGGGCCTCAGCCAACAAGCTTCGCCAGCCAGCTCTGTCTCTAGCTAGCCGTCTCCAGTTTCGCACGCGAAGTTGGCTGAGGTCCCCTTCCACTTACGTGCGCCACCTGAGTCTCGGTGATCCTCTACCGCGTCGTCCCTGCGGTGTGGATTCGAAGATTTTCCGGGCCGGGGCGTTGGTGTCCATCCGCTCTAGATGACCCAGCCATCGTAAACGTTGTGTTTTGACTCTTTTGGCTAGGTCGGTATCGCTGTACAGCCCGTACAGTTCGATGTTATATCTCCTCCTCCACTCTCCGTCTATGCAGACGGGACCGTAAATCGTCCGAAGAATTTTCCTCTCGAAGCAGCCTAAAGTGTTTTCATCCGCCTTTGACAGGGTCCATGCTTCTGCACCGTAAAGCAGGACTGGGATGATGAGGGTCTTATACATGGACACTTTAGTTGCTCGAGAGAGGGCTTTGCTACTCAATTGCCTTCTTAGCCCAAAGAAACAGCGGTTGGCAAGAGTTATCCTTCGTTTGATTTCAGCGCTGGTGTCATTGTCTGAATTGATAGCGGAACCCAGGTAGACAAAGCCCCTAACTACCTCAAAGTTATAGCTGTCGATGGTGATGTTTTGTCAAAGACGTCGGTGTTGGGTGTCTTTTCTTGATGACAGCATATACTAGGTTTTGCCCTCATTGACTGCTAAACCCATATTCGCTGCTTCCGTCCCAATACTCACGAAGGCTTCACTGACATCACGCTTTGTTCTACCGATTATGTCAATGTCGTCTGCGTATGCAAGTAGTTGAACGGACTTTTGAAAGATTGTACCTCTGGTGTTGGCGCGAGAGTTCTGCACAATTCTCTCAAGTATGATGTTAAAGAAGTCGCATGACAGCGCGTCGCCTTGTCTAAATCCTTTTTTGACATCAAAGGGGTCGGTGAGGTCTTTGCCGACCTTGACGGAACAGCGTGAGTTTTCCATCGTCATCCTGCACAGACTGACGAGTTTGGCAGGGATGCCAAAACTAGACATTGCGCTATATAGCTCGTCTCTATACAGGGTGTTTCCAAATTCGATGCAAATATTTTGACACAAGATTCTTGGGTATATTTGAAGAAAAAAATTGTTCTACAGTATGGGCCTATCTCAAATTTTGATACCACTTATTGAGAATTTAAGAAAACACCTACTTTGAGGTACCTTGACCCATACTAACACAAATATCTCCGCTAAAAATTACAACAGGAAGAACTAGTACTCCTTTTAACTGCATTAAAATAAAATTTATGACTTTTTTAACTTTCGAGATATTTGCTTTTAAGTCGGATCCTTTTTCCCTGCCCATGACATTTTTTTGACTTTCAAGACACATTTCTGCGAAAAATGCGTTATAAACATATCGGTAATTTTTTTTTTCTAGTGCACCTAACAATACTTAATAAAAATTGCTAAGACAAGTTACCCGAAAAACCCACAGATTTTATGATACTTGGGAAATTCCATAGCAGGTAAAATTATGAAAAACTCTTTTCACGAAGCCGCGACAGGTATAAGGTGGAAATATGATTTGTTACCTACTTTTATAACCGCGATTGACAACAAGAACGATTTTTTGACTATGTTTTAATAATTTACGTAGGTTTTAGAGCATGCATTTTTATTAGACTACCTGATAAGAAGGTAATTTCCCTATCATTTTTCTGTTAAATCCCAAAAAGGATTAAGTTTGAGGTTGGTCGCCTAGTTGGAAAATTTACCTAATGTAAATTGTATAAAAGGTTAGAAAACAAAATTAAATCCATCAAAGTCATTTTTGAAGCCGAGGTGACACAACAGTTGTTAAGAAACCCTACTTGAAATGGCATCTACAAACGAAGAATACGCCGATATTATCTACGTTTATGGGATGTGCAACGGAAGTTCTATTAGAGCACAACAAAGATACCATCAGCTTTATCCTAACCGAAGAGTACCTAATCCCCGCGTATTTACAAATTCGTTTCGAAGACTTCGGGAAACGGGATCTGTTTCAACAAGACGACCTAACGCAGGAGCTTCACCAGGAAGAATTGCAGTTGATGAAAGAATACTGGAAGCGGTTGCAAATGATCCATCAATCAGCATCAATCGCTTATCCTTGCGATTTAATGTTTCAACACATAAAATTGTTCGTCTCCTGCATACGGAAAACTTGTATCCATACCACCATACACCTGTGCAGGAACTGCTTCCGAGTGATTTGGAGCCGAGACTTGAGTTTTGCAACTGGTTGTTAGAGCGGAACTTGGATGACAACGGTTTTATAAGCAGAATCCTATGGACAGACGAATCTCAATTTACTAGAGATGGGATTACAAATTTTTACAATCTACACACATGGGCTGCGGAAAACCCACACACAAGGAAAGAGTCATCATTTAAACACAGATTTAGCGTCAATTTGTGGGCAGGTGTTATTGGAATCAACTTAATCGATCCCTTCAAACTGCCTCCCACACTGAATTCTGCAAACTATCTGGAATTTTTGCGCAATGATTTAACAGATCTACTGGAGGATGTTCCGGTAACTCAACGAGCTTCGTCATATTTTCAACAGGATGGAGCCCCAGCCCACTTTGGTCGCGAGGTTAAGAATTGCCTGGATGAAAAGTACGCTGGTCGTTGGATAAGAAGAAATGGACCAGTTCACTGGCCTGCAAGATCTCCAGACCTTACAATTATGGATTTTTTTTTGTATGGGGGAGAATGAAAGAACTTGTTTATTCTACAGAAATATCAACTCTAAATGATTTAGAAGATCGCATTCTCCGAGCCTCGTCACAAGTGAGGCAGGAGTTATCCTCAATAAACGTTGACAGCGCAATCCAAAAACGGGCTCTAGCATGCATACAAAATGGAGGAGGACACTTTGAACACCTTATTTGATTGTAAAGTTAACTTAATGAAATAAAAAAAAACATAAACCAAACACAAGCATTTTTATTCAGAATAATAGGAATTGAACACTATGAATCGAGTTTTTCATAATTTTACCTGCTATGGAATTTCCCAAGTATCATAAAATCTGTGGGTTTTTCGGGTAACTTGTCTTAGCAATTTTTATTAAGTATTGTAAGGTGCACTAGAAAAAAAAAATTACCGATATGTTTATTACGCATTTTTCGCAGAAATGTGTCTTGAAATTCAAAAAAATGTCATGGGCAGGGAAAAAGGATCCGACTTAAAAGCAAATATCTCGAAAGTTAAAAAAGTCATCAATTTTATTTTAATGCAGTTAAAAGAAGTACTATTTCTTCTAAAATTAAAGTCCTAAATGAAGTACCTGTTGTAAGTGTTAGCGGAGATATTTGTGTTAGTATGGGTCAAGGTACCTCAAAGTAGGTGTTTTCTTAAATTCCCAATAAGTGGTATCAAAATTTGAGATAGGCCCATACTGTAAAACAATTTTTTTCTTCAAATATACCCAAAAATCTTGTGTCAAAATATTTGTATCGAATTTGGAAACACCCTGTAGATGCTGTCATACGCGGCCTTGAAATCGATGAAGAGGTGGTGTGTATCGATTTGGAATTCCGATACACACCACCTCCACCATGTAAAACCCAAAGGCCTTAAAATTATTGATGACGTTAATATCATAAAAAAGGAAAAGCAACGCACGGAAGGCGAAAGAGACACTGTGATCACCACGCGGCCTTCCAATTTTTATGCTTTCCTTTGAAAGAACTGAGGGCATAAATGAAATTTATAAAATTAAAATGATACTTAACATCAGGGTTGAGTAGCCATAGAGCTGCAAAAGGGACAAGAATCCCTTAAAGAAAACAATCGAGGTCAGAACCCTAGCCTTGAACGTGCGTAAACTGCAGAAACTCCAAAGCCAAAAACCCCAAGGACGCCAAAGCCAATTAAGAGTGCGAGATTGAGAAAGCAAAGCGTAAAACCGCCACAAAAAACCGTCGCCAAATCAAGTGCAGTGGAAAAAACGCCGCTTGTTGGACGGAAATCGTACGCACAGGTTGCATCAGACGAAAACAAGGCAAGATCGCCCGCAACAGATGCAGTGGCTCAGATCCTCACTGTAATCTTGGAAAACCTGAGGATCAGACTTAAATTAACAGGTTAATATTTGACAAACTGAGCAAGCTCGAGCTCAAACCTCAAAAAACTTACAAGAAAACATGAGCATGAAGCAGTTATTTAAAATACTTACATTGAATGCAAACGCTCTTCTGAATAAAATAGACGAACTAGAAGTAATTCTACGGAAAAACGATATTGATATTTGGGTGATTACGGAAACTCTCGTTACAAAGGGGTTTGGACCCAAATAAAACGTTACAATGATTCAGCACATCACCCTTCGGAAAATTCGAAAGGAGGATCCTCCCTCTATATCAAAAACTACATTAAACACTCCAAGAACGCAGAAGTTGAGCTAGACTCCATGCAGATAAGCTCAGTTTCTGTTAAAGTAGGCTGTTAAGATTACAATATTGCATCTTGCTATATCCCGCCGGAATATAGACTGGTAGGTGACGATATTGATTGCATGTATGGCTTGATTGGGACGAATTTCATCATTGGGGGCAACTTTAACGCGAAGCATAGTTTTGGGGTTCAAAATGAAATTCAGCAAGAGGCAGATTACTGTACAAAAACAGTATGAAAAGTGGTGTGGACTATTTTTTCCGCGGGGAATTCAACATATTGGCCAACCGATAGGAATAAAAAGCCTGGCCTTGTCGACTTCTTCATCGCTAACGGTATCCCAAATACCTTACGCGAGTCGAAGAGTGTTATGATCTTTGCTCAGACCACTCCACACAGGAGTAATCTTGAAGATGGGTGGAAGACTGGCGTAAATAGAAAGAGCTCGCAGATTAGCTAGCAAAAACATTAACTAGGACGCCTTCAGAAAGAACTGTAAGGAGGGTGTTGGCTTGAATGTGCTACTGAGAACTCCTTTCGAGTTAGAAACCGCAGTTGACAAATTCATTGACGCAATTCAGGGCTTGGAACAACACTTCGTCGCAAAAGAACGAAGTTAGCACCGACGGGTATGTACGCACAACATATCCGCTCGAAATCGAAGAATTGATTTGTGAAAAGAGAAGAGCGCGTAGAAGATGACAAGGGACGAGGGCTCCTCCAGACAAACCCCTCTTGAACCACCTCTCTAACCAAGTGAAAGAAATGTTGCAAGATTTAAAAAATCGTTAGAGCAATGAATACTTTGAAAGCTTGTCGGCGGATAGGGGCTCAAACTGCTCGCTGTGGAAAGCAGTTCAGTCCATCAAGAAACCTATAATGCACTCGGACCCAATAAAGAAAGATAATGGCGAATGGGCAAGAGAAGACAAAGAGCAAGCGGATTTGTTTACGGAAAACTTGGAAGAAACATTCAAGCCTTTCGACGGTCCACCGATGGCTGACGTTCAAAACAACAACGCGGAACCTGAAAGCTTCAGAATGAAAAAAGTGTCATTAGCCGAACTTCGGCAGACAATAAGCAAACTTAAAAATAATGTGGCCCCGGGATGCGACCTGATCACTGGCGAAATAATGAAAGAACTACCGATAAAGCACTAGTGAAGCTACTTTATATGATAAACGCTTCTCTTAGACTTCTATACGTTCCAAGGCAATGGAAAGTTGCTGAAGTCATTATGGTTCCAAAACCGGGGCCATATCACCTCTGTCGATAATATCGAAGGTCTTTGAGAAACTTCTGCTGAAGCAATTACAACCAATAATTGCAGAAAGCGCTTGATCCCGGATCATCAATTCGCCTTTAGAACTCATCTTCCAACAATAGATCAAGTCTACAGAATAACGCATGATATTGAAAAAACCTTAGAAGGGAAAAAGATATGTTCTACTGTTTCCTCGACGTATCGTAGGCTTTCCTCAAGGTTTAAGTATCGTCGAGGGCTTTAAGTATAAGCTACAGCAAACCTTGCCAGAAAATATGTATAGAATATTGGAAAACTATCTTACTGTCTTTTACTGTTTACTGTATCTTATTATCTTACTGGTACTGAATACTCGAGTTTCAAGCAAATTTGAGCTGGCGTGCCCCAGGGAAGCGACGAAAACGAGGATATTAAAAATACTCGTGTAGCAAAAGACTGTGAGGTAACGAAGGAGTGTGCAACACCGAACCGACCAGCAAACGAAAACTTTACGGACGAGGACGAACTTTCACGTGAGACCGATTCCACTTTAAAGAAAAGGTATAGCAGGAAGCGTAAGGTGGATTTCTCTTCCGAAGTAATACAAAGAGAAGCCCTCCATCTCAAACAAGGCTAAATCACAAGAAGAAGATAAGCCTTCTGTATCAAACAAGGCTAAACCACAATCAAAAATTCGCCCTCCGCCAGCAATAAACATAATCGGAATAGCAGACTACGGAAAACTGCGCAATCTTTTTGCCAGCACGGTGGGAACCAAAAATTATAAGCTTACTTCGCACCGGAATAACGTGTAGAAAGTTAATGTAGACGACGCCGATTCATATCGTGTGCTATCGTAAGTTAAGTTCAGAGAATATCGAGTGGTTTACCTACCAAAATAAGTATGAAAACCCGCTTCGAATCATTGCGTGCATTAGGGGGTTCACTCCTCATGCAGGAAAGAAGACGTTTTTGGGGATGTAAAACCCAACTTACTTAAGGTGGCGCTACTATCCGGGGTGGACCTGGGCCTCAGCCAACAAGCTTCGCCAGCCAGCTCTGTCTCTAGCGGCTAGTCTCCAGTTTCGCACGCGAAGTTGGCTGAGGTCCCCTTCCACTTACGTGCGCCACCTGAGTCTCGGTGCTCCTCTACCGCGTCGTCCCTGCGGTGTGGATTCGAAGATTTTCCGGGCCGGGGCGTTGGTGTCCATCCGCTCTAGATGACCCAGCCATCGTAGACGTTGTGTTTTGACTCTGGCTAGGTCGGTATCGCTGTACAGCCCGTACAGTTCGATGTTATATCTCCTCCTCCATTCTCCGTCTATGCAGACGGGACCGTAAATCGTCCGAAGAATTTCCCTCTCGAAGCAGCCTAAAGTGTTTTCATCCTCCTTTGACAGGGTCCATGCTTCTGCACCGTAAAGCAGGACTGGGATGATGAGGGTCTTATACATGGACACTTTAGTTGCTCGAGAGAGGGCTTTGCTACTCAATTGCCTTCTTAGCCCAAAGAAACAGCGGTTGGCAAGAGTTATCCTTCGTTTGATTTCAGCGCTGGTGTCATTGTCTGAATTGATAGCGGAACCCAGGTAGACAAAGCCCCTAACTACCTCAAAGTTATAGCTGTCGATGGTGATGTTTTGTCAAAGACGTCGGTGTTGGGTGTCTTTTCTTGATGACAGCATATACTAGGTTTTGCCCTCATTGACTGCTAAACCCATATTCGCTGCTTCCGTCCCAATACTCACGAAGGCTTCACTGACATCACGCTTTGTTCTACCGATTATGTCAATGTCGTCTGCGTATGCAAGTAGTTGAACGGACTTTTGAAAGATTGTACCTCTGGTGTTGGCGCGAGAGTTCTGCACAATTCTCTCAAGTATGATGTTAAAGAAGTCGCATGACAGCGCGTCGCCTTGTCTAAATCCTTTTTTGACATCAAAGGGGTCGGTGAGGTCTTTGCCGACCTTGACGGAACAGCGTGAGTTTTCCATCGTCATCCTGCACAGACTGACGAGTTTGGCAGGGATGCCAAAACTAGACATTGCGCTATATAGCTCGTCTCTATACAGGGTGTTTCCAAATTCGATGCAAATATTTTGACACAAGATTCTTGGGTATATTTGAAGAAAAAAATTGTTCTACAGTATGGGCCTATCTCAAATTTTGATACCACTTATTGAGAATTTAAGAAAACACCTACTTTGAGGTACCTTGACCCATACTAACACAAATATCTCCGCTAAAAATTACAACAGGTACTTCATTTAGGACTTAAATTTTAGAAGAACTAGTACTCCTTTTAACTGCATTAAAATAAAATTTATGACTTTTTTAACTTTCGAGATATTTGCTTTTAAGTCGGATCCTTTTTCCCTGCCCATGACATTTTTTTGACTTTCAAGACACATTTCTGCGAAAAATGCGTTATAAACATATCGGTAATTTTTTTTTTCTAGTGCACCTAACAATACTTAATAAAAATTGCTAAGACAAGTTACCCGAAAAACCCACAGATTTTATGATACTTGGGAAATTCCATAGCAGGTAAAATTATGAAAAACTCTTTTCACGAAGCCGCGACAGGTATAAGGTGGAAATATGATTTGTTACCTACTTTTATAACCGCGATTGACAACAAGAACGATTTTTTGACTATGTTTTAATAATTTACGTAGGTTTTAGAGCATGCATTTTTATTAGACTACCTGATAAGAAGGTAATTTCCCTATCATTTTTCTGTTAAATCCCAAAAAGGATTAAGTTTGAGGTTGGTCGCCTAGTTGGAAAATTTACCTAATGTAAATTGTATAAAAGGTTAGAAAACAAAATTAAATCCATCAAAGTCATTTTTGAAGCCGAGGTGACACAACAGTTGTTAAGAAACCCTACTTGAAATGGCATCTACAAACGAAGAATACGCCGATATTATCTACGTTTATGGGATGTGCAACGGAAGTTCTATTAGAGCACAACAAAGATACCATCAGCTTTATCCTAACCGAAGAGTACCTAATCCCCGCGTATTTACAAATTCGTTTCGAAGACTTCGGGAAACGGGATCTGTTTCAACAAGACGACCTAACGCAGGAGCTTCACCAGGAAGAATTGCAGTTGATGAAAGAATACTGGAAGCGGTTGCAAATGATCCATCAATCAGCATCAATCGCTTATCCTTGCGATTTAATGTTTCAACACATAAAATTGTTCGTCTCCTGCATACGGAAAACTTGTATCCATACCACCATACACCTGTGCAGGAACTGCTTCCGAGTGATTTGGAGCCGAGACTTGAGTTTTGCAACTGGTTGTTAGAGCGGAACTTGGATGACAACGGTTTTATAAGCAGAATCCTATGGACAGACGAATCTCAATTTACTAGAGATGGGATTACAAATTTTTACAATCTACACACATGGGCTGCGGAAAACCCACACACAAGGAAAGAGTCATCATTTAAACACAGATTTAGCGTCAATTTGTGGGCAGGTGTTATTGGAATCAACTTAATCGATCCCTTCAAACTGCCTCCCACACTGAATTCTGCAAACTATCTGGAATTTTTGCGCAATGATTTAACAGATCTACTGGAGGATGTTCCGGTAACTCAACGAGCTTCGTCATATTTTCAACAGGATGGAGCCCCAGCCCACTTTGGTCGCGAGGTTAAGAATTGCCTGGATGAAAAGTACGCTGGTCGTTGGATAAGAAGAAATGGACCAGTTCACTGGCCTGCAAGATCTCCAGACCTTACAATTATGGATTTTTTTTGTATGGGGGAGAATGAAAGAACTTGTTTATTCTACAGAAATATCAACTCTAAATGATTTAGAAGATCGCATTCTCCGAGCCTCGTCACAAGTGAGGCAGGAGTTATCCTCAATAAACGTTGACAGCGCAATCCAAAAACGGGCTCTAGCATGCATACAAAATGGAGGAGGACACTTTGAACACCTTATTTGATTGTAAAGTTAACTTAATGAAATAAAAAAAAAACATAAACCAAACACAAGCATTTTTATTCAGAATAATAGGAATTGAACACTATGAATCGAGTTTTTCATAATTTTACCTGCTATGGAATTTCCCAAGTATCATAAAATCTGTGGGTTTTTCGGGTAACTTGTCTTAGCAATTTTTATTAAGTATTGTAAGGTGCACTAGAAAAAAAAAAATTACCGATATGTTTATTACGCATTTTTCGCAGAAATGTGTCTTGAAATTCAAAAAAATGTCATGGGCAGGGAAAAAGGATCCGACTTAAAAGCAAATATCTCGAAAGTTAAAAAAGTCATCAATTTTATTTTAATGCAGTTAAAAGAAGTACTATTTCTTCTAAAATTAAAGTCCTAAATGAAGTACCTGTTGTAAGTGTTAGCGGAGATATTTGTGTTAGTATGAGTCAAGGTATCTCAAAGTAGGTGTTTTCTTAAATTCCCAATAAGTGGTATCAAAATTTGAGATAGGCCCATACTGTAAAACAATTTTTTTCTTCAAATATACCCAAAAATCTTGTGTCAAAATATTTGTATCGAATTTGGAAACACCCTGTAGATGCTGTCATACGCGGCCTTGAAATCGATGAAGAGGTGGTGTGTATCGATTTGGAATTCCGATACACACCACCTCCACCATGTAAAACCCAAAGGCCTTAAAATTATTGATGACGTTAATATCATAAAAAAGGAAAAGCAACGCACGGAAGGCGAAAGAGACACTGTGATCACCACGCGGCCTTCCAATTTTTATGCTTTCCTTTGAAAGAACTGAGGGCATAAATGAAATTTATAAAATTAAAATGATACTTAACATCAGGGTTGAGTAGCCATAGAGCTGCAAAAGGGACAAGAATCCCTTAAAGAAAACAATCGAGGTCAGAACCCTAGCCTTGAACGTGCGAAAACTGCAGAAACTCCAAAGCCAAAAACCCCAAGGACGCCAAAGCCAATTAAGAGTGCGAGATTGAGAAAGCAAAGCGTAAAACCGCCACAAAAAACCGTCGCCAAATCAAGTGCAGTGGAAAAAACGCCGCTTGTTGGACGGAAATCGTACGCACAGGTTGCATCAGACGAAAACAAGGCAAGATCGCCCGCAACAGATGCAGTGGCTCAGATCCTCACTGTAATCTTGGAAAACCTGAGGATCAGACTTAAATTAACAGGTTAATATTTGACAAACTGAGCAAGCTCGAGCTCAAACCTCAAAAAACTTACAAGAAAACATGAGCATGAAGCAGTTATTTAAAATACTTACATTGAATGCAAACGCTCTTCTGAATAAAATAGACGAACTAGAAGTAATTCTACGGAAAAACGATATTGATATTTGGGTGATTACGGAAACTCTCGTTACAAAGGGGTTTGGACCCAAATAAAACGTTACAATGATTCAGCACATCACCCTTCGGAAAATTCGAAAGGAGGATCCTCCCTCTATATCAAAAACTACATTAAACACTCCAAGAACGCAGAAGTTGAGCTAGACTCCATGCAGATAAGCTCAGTTTCTGTTAAAGTAGGCTGTTAAGATTACAATATTGCATCTTGCTATATCCCGGAATATAGACTGGTAGGTGACGATATTGATTGCATGTATGGCTTGATTGGGACGAATTTCATCATTGGGGGCAACTTTAACGCGAAGCATAGTTTTGGGGTTCAAAATGAAATTCAGCAAGAGGCAGATTACTGTACAAAAACAGTATGAAAAGTGGTGTGGACTATTTTTTCCGCGGGGAATTCAACATATTGGCCAACCGATAGGAATAAAAAGCCTGGCCTTGTCGACTTCTTCATCGCTAACGGTATCCCAAATACCTTACGCGAGTCGAAGAGTGTTATGATCTTTGCTCAGACCACTCCACACAGGAGTAATCTTGAAGATGGGTGGAAGACTGGCGTAAATAGAAAGAGCTCGCAGATTAGCTAGCAAAAACATTAACTAGGACGCCTTCAGAAAGAACTGTAAGGAGGGTGTTGGCTTGAATGTGCTACTGAGAACTCCTTTCGAGTTAGAAACCGCAGTTGACAAATTCATTGACGCAATTCAGGGCTTGGAACAACACTTCGTCGCAAAAGAACGAAGTTAGCACCGACGGGTATGTACGCACAACATATCCGCTCGAAATCGAAGAATTGATTTGTGAAAAGAGAAGAGCGCGTAGAAGATGACAAGGGACGAGGGCTCCTCCAGACAAACCCCTCTTGAACCACCTCTCTAACCAAGTGAAAGAAATGTTGCAAGATTTAAAAAATCGTTAGAGCAATGAATACTTTGAAAGCTTGTCGGCGGATAGGGGCTCAAACTGCTCGCTGTGGAAAGCAGTTCAGTCCATCAAGAAACCTATAATGCACTCGGACCCAATAAAGAAAGATAATGGCGAATGGGCAAGAGAAGACAAAGAGCAAGCGGATTTGTTTACGGAAAACTTGGAAGAAACATTCAAGCCTTTCGACGGTCCACCGATGGCTGACGTTCAAAACAACAACGCGGAACCTGAAAGCTTCAGAATGAAAAAAGTGTCATTAGCCGAACTTCGGCAGACAATAAGCAAACTTAAAAATAATGTGGCCCCGGGATGCGACCTGATCACTGGCGAAATAATGAAAGAACTACCGATAAAGCACTAGTGAAGCTACTTTATATGATAAACGCTTCTCTTAGACTTCTATACGTTCCAAGGCAATGGAAAGTTGCTGAAGTCATTATGGTTCCAAAACCGGGGCCATATCACCTCTGTCGATAATATCGAAGGTCTTTGAGAAACTTCTGCTGAAGCAATTACAACCAATAATTGCAGAAAGCGCTTGATCCCGGATCATCAATTCGCCTTTAGAACTCATCTTCCAACAATAGATCAAGTCTACAGAATAACGCATGATATTGAAAAAACCTTAGAAGGGAAAAAGGTATGTTCTACTGTTTCCTCGACGTATCGTAGGCTTTCCTCAAGGTTTAAGTATCGTCGAGGGCTTTAAGTATAAGCTACAGCAAACCTTGCCAGAAAATATGTATAGAATATTGGAAAACTATCTTACTGTCTTTTACTGTTTACTGTATCTTATTATCTTACTGGTACTGAATACTCGAGTTTCAAGCAAATTTGAGCTGGCGTGCCCCAGGGAAGCGACGAAAACGAGGATATTAAAAATACTCGTGTAGCAAAAGACTGTGAGGTAACGAAGGAGTGTGCAACACCGAACCGACCAGCAAACGAAAACTTTACGGACGAGGACGAACTTTCACGTGAGACCGATTCCACTTTAAAGAAAAGGTATAGCAGGAAGCGTAAGGTGCATTTCTCTTCCGAAGTAATACAAAGAGAAGCCCTCCATCTCAAACAAGGCTAAATCACAAGAAGAAGATAAGCCTTCTGTATCAAACAAGGCTAAACCACAATCAAAAATTCGCCCTCCGCCAGCAATAAACATAATCGGAATAGCAGACTACGGAAAACTGCGCAATCTTTTTGCCAGCACGGTGGGAACCAAAAATTATAAGCTTACTTCGCACCGGAATAACGTGTAGAAAGTTAATGTAGACGACGCCGATTCATATCGTGTGCTATCGTAAGTTAAGTTCAGAGAATATCGAGTGGTTTACCTACCAAAATAAGTATGAAAACCCGCTTCGAATCATTGCGTGCATTAGGGGGTTCACTCCTCATGCAGGAAAGAAGACGTTTTTGGGGATGTAAAACCCAACTTACTTAAGGTGGCGCTACTATCCGGGGTGGACCTGGGCCTCAGCCAACAAGCTTCGCCAGCCAGCTCTGTCTCTAGCGGCTAGTCTCCAGTTTCGCACGCGAAGTTGGCTGAGGTCCCCTTCCACTTACGTGCGCCACCTGAGTCTCGGTGCTCCTCTACCGCGTCGTCCCTGCGGTGTGGATTCGAAGATTTTCCGGGCCGGGGCGTTGGTGTCCATCCGCTCTAGATGACCCAGCCATCGTAAACGTTGTGTTTTGACTCTTTTGGCTAGGTCGGTATCGCTGTACAGCCCGTACAGTTCGATGTTATATCTCCTCCTCCACTCTCCGTCTATGCAGACGGGACCGTAAATCGTCCGAAGAATTTTCCTCTCGAAGCAGCCTAAAGTGTTTTCATCCGCCTTTGACAGGGTCCATGCTTCTGCACCGTAAAGCAGGACTGGGATGATGAGGGTCTTATACATGGACACTTTAGTTGCTCGAGAGAGGGCTTTGCTACTCAATTGCCTTCTTAGCCCAAAGAAACAGCGGTTGGCAAGAGTTATCCTTCGTTTGATTTCAGCGCTGGTGTCATTGTCTGAATTGATAGCGGAACCCAGGTAGACAAAGTCCCTAACTACCTCAAAGTTATAGCTGTCGATGGTGATGTTTTGTCAAAGACGTCGGTGTTGGGTGTCTTTTCTTGATGACAGCATATACTTGGTTTTGCCCTCATTGAGTGCTAAACCCATATTCGCCGCTTCCGTCCCAATACTCACGAAGGCTTCACTGACATCACGCTTTGTTCTACCGATTATGTCAATGTCGTCTGCGTATGCAAGTAGTTGAACGGACTTTTGAAAGATTGTACCTCTGGTGTTGGCGCGAGAGTTCTGCACAATTCTCTCAAGTATGATGTTAAAGAAGTCGCATGACATCGCGTCGCCTTGTCTAAATCCTTTTTCGACATCAAAGGGGTCGGTGAGGTCTTTGCCGACCTTGACGGAACAGCGTGAGTTTTCCATCGTCATCCTGCACAGACTGACGAGTTTGGCAGGGATGCCAAAACTAGACATTGCGCTATATAGCTCGTCTCTATAGATGCTGCCATACGCGGCCTTGAAATCGATGAAGAGGTGGTGTGTATCGATTTGGAATTCCGATACACACCACCTCCACCATGTAAAACCCAAAGGCCTTAAAATTATTGATGACGTTAATATCATAAAAAAGGAAAAGCAACGCACGGAAGGCGAAAGAGACACTGTGATCACCACGCGGCCTTCCAATTTTTATGCTTTCCTTTGAAAGAACTGAGGGCATAAATGAAATTTATAAAATTAAAATGATACTTAACATCAGGGTTGAGTAGCCATAGAGCTGCAAAAGGGACAAGAATCTCTTAAAGAAAACAATCGAGGTCAGAACCCTAGCCTTGAACGTGCGAAAACTGCTGAAACTCCAAAGCCAAAAACCCCAAGGACGCCAAAGCCAATTAAGAGTGCGAGATTGAGAAAGCAAAGCGTAAAACCGCCACAAAAAACCGTCGCCAAATCAAGTGCAGTGGAAAAAACGCCGCTTGTTAGACGGAAATCGTACGCACAGGTTGCATCAGACGAAAGCAAGGCAAGATCGCCCGCAACAGATGCAGTGGCTCAGATCCTCACTGTAATCTTGGAAAACCTGAGGATCAGACTTAAATTAACAGGTTAATATTTGACAAACTGAGCAAGCTCGAGCTCAAACCTCAAAAAACTTACAAGAAAACATGAGCATGAAGCAGTTATTTAAAATACTTACCTTGAATGCAAACGCTCTTCTGAATAAAATAGACGAACTAGAAGTAATTCTACGGAAAAACGATATTGATATTTGGGTGATTACGGAAACTCTCCTTACAAAGGGGTTTGTACCCAAATAAAAGGTTACAATGACTCAGCACATCACCCTTCGGAAAATTCGAAAGGAGGATCCTCACGTTAAGAAGAAGCGTGACAAGCTCGAAATAAGACTCAGAGACATGTATTTGAAAATCTATCTATATGATAGAGAGATATGCTTATAGGAAAATTTTCAAAACTGAGCATATATAACAAACTGCTCTTGAACAGGCAGGTGTTAAAGCCCTCCTGGACATACGGAATTCAACTTTGGTGTTGTACCGAGCAACATGTCCATGTTGCAGACTTTCCAAAACAAGACACTTAGAGCAATTGTGAATGCTCCATGGTATATTAGGAATAGTGATATTCACAGAGATCAAAGAATAGCTAATGTGAGCGAAGAAGTAACAAACTTTGCTCGAAAGCTAAGTGCTCGTCTTCATGTCCATTGCAACAATGAAATGATCCGAACTCTTAATGAGACAAACAACGAGCGACTATTAGAAAGAACAAGACCCTTCGACCTAGCGATGTAGGGTTGAACCGCACGAACTGACGGTTTTAGTAGGTAATTCATTGGATAGCAACCTACTCAACGCGATTAACACTACAGAAGCGTAAACTACTTGTTAAGTTAACTTAGTTGTAGTCAAGAGGAATTATGAGAGAGCAAAAATTTACTACTATGACGTGTGTTCTGGCAGATTTCATAGTGTCTCTCATAAATGGGTGGCTTTTTTTAGCAAGTGGAAATCGGGCATAACCAATATCAGCTACTTCGATATTACATTTTTTTAATGTCTTCTCTCAGGAAAGGTGAACCTATAACACTGAAACAGTGCCCCGAGATGTAAGGACATACTTTATTACTTTATTTTAAAAAGTTTGCAGTTTATAAGTGTTAGGAAATATGTAATCAGGCAGTGAATTCCAAAGTGTACTTGTTCTATCTTCTTCTTATGGTTCCTCTCCGTTCTGGAGGTTGGAAATTATCAATGCAAGTGTTTGTTTGTTACGTTTCGAAATATTTCTGTAGTTGAAAGATTAAGCCATTCTCTTAGGTTTGACATCCATGTTGATCTCTGTCGTCCAACGCTCCTTCTTCCTTCGATCTTCTTTTGCAGAATCAATTGGAGACGTCTATATTTGTTGTTTCTTGGGATGTGTCCGAGGTACTCGAGTTTTCTGCTTTTGATTAACAGAATAATTTCTCTCTTCATTCCTATTCTTCTTAAAGCTTTATTACTTGTGATTCTGTCAACCCAGGAGAGTTCTACGAATTTCCTTCTTAAAGCTTTATTATTTGTGATTCTGTAAACCCATGAAATTCGTAGAACTCTCCTGTATAAACACATCTCAAACGGTTCTATTCTTCTTATAGTTGCGCTGTTTAGTGTCCATGTTTCTGCACCAGATAAAAGAACCGACCAGATGTAGCATTTGATCAACCTTACTTTTAGCTTTAAATTTATTTCTCTGCTTGTGAATACTTTTTTCAGTTTACAGAAAGCTGATCTCGATTGTTCTATTCTGCACTGTATTTCTTTGTTGGGATTCGCATCATTGTTTGTTATTGTTCCTAGGTATTTTATGTTGTTTACTCTTTCTACTTTCACGTTATTTATTTTAAGTTCGTAGTTTTGTGGCTCTTGACTTTTGTCAAACACTATGAATTTTTTTTGCTCGTGTTTGTTTTTGATCCAAACTTGTTGCTCTCGCTGCTTAGTTTGTTCATGATTTTGGTTAGCTCTTCCCTGCTGCTTGCTATTATAACCGCGTCATCTGCGTATCTGATGTTGTTGATCAAAGTTCCGTTTACTTTTATTCCTCCAATTGGATGTGCTAAAATGTTTTTGAAAATTTCTTCAGAGTACATATTGAGAGCAACGGGGATAAAGTGCAGCCTTGTCTAACTCCTCTGGAAATTGTGATCTCTTCCGACTCTTCACCTTCTATGGCAACATTCGCAATTTGATTCCAGTACATATTTTCTATTAATTTGATTTCATTTTTGTCTAGTTGTTTGCTCCTTAAGATGTTCATCATGATTTTGTGTTTTAAAACTTTGTCGAAAGCTTTTTCATAATCGACAAAACACACAAAGACCTTTCTGTTCATTTCCAGACTACGTTGAATAAGCATGTTAAACGCGAAAAGAGCTTCCCGTGTTTCGAATCTATTCCTAAAGCCAAATTGGGAGTTACTTAAATCACCCTCGAGCTTGTTATAGATCCTTTTATGTATAATTTTAAGGAGGAAGGCGGCTCATTAAACTTATTGTTCTGTACTCACAACAATTTACTGCTTTATTCTTTTTGGAAAGAGTAATAAATGTTGATTTGAGCCATTCTTCTGGAATTTTGCCATACCTGTAAATCGCATTTAATAGATTCACTACTATTGAGCAGTTTGAGTAGTTCATTGGGTACCCGTCAGGTTCCGTCGCTTTCTGATCTTTTGCGTCTTTCGACGCTTTTTCCACTTCGTCTCTTGTTATCTTTGGCCCTTCGGGCCCATTGTAGGTTTCTAGTTGCCTGTTTTAATCTCGAAAGAGTTCCTCTAAGTACTCCTTCCACTCGACCAGCTTCATCTTTGTATTTAGCAAGAATTGACCCTCTCTGTTTCTTAAGCTATTTGTAACTGCTCTACGTTCAACACCAGCGATTTCTTTTACTTTTTTTGTGGAGGTTAAAGCTGTCATAGTTCCTGTTGTAACGTTCCAGTTCCTCGCATTCTTGAACGGTTCTTGGCCTCTCTGATTTTATACTTGATCGATCTGTTTATGGCTTTATATGTGTTCGGAAATGATTTGTTTTGCCTTCTTTGTTCTGTAAGGGTCTTTTTATTGTTTATAGCTGAGGTTTCGCTCGTCGGTCCACAGAGAAGACGATAACTCTGTGTTTGCCGGTTTTTCTTATTCCACTATACTTTATTGTTTTACTTATGTTAATAACTTAACAACTATACATACAACAAGCTTATAGATATCTTAAACTAGCTTAACTATTGGTGGATATCTTAACTAGATTGTGAAGGACTCAGTCGGAGGACTGGAAAGTGGACTCGGTCTTGAAGACCGGAAAGGACTCTATCATTTGATAGGAAAAGTATTGAAGGACTCAGTCGGATGACTGGAAAGTGGACTCGGTCTTGAGAACCGGAAACGACTCTTACGTATGATAGGAAAAGTATTAAAGGACTCAGTCGGATGACTGGAAAGTGGACTCGGTCTTGAAGACCGGAAAGGACTCTATCGTTTGATAGGAAAAGTATTGAAGGACTCAGTCGGATGACTGGAAAGTGGACTCGGTCTTGAGAACCGGAAAGGACTCTAACGTATGATAGGAAAACGGCGTCGGAACTCCTATTGGATTAAAGAACTACTTTAATCGGTCGGTCGATGTCGGCGGTCGGTTGATTTCGGTGCTAGATAGGAAAGAACGGTTTAGCTTGCCTTTATCAGGCGGACGTCCAAATGGACGTCTGGGTTTTAAATAAAAAAAGTAAAAAAATATAAAATAATCGGGAGTGCTCTCTGAATATATATATTCAAAGTGGCTTACTGTTCAGACCAACCGCAACTCCAACTTTTCCCACTGGCGAAGTAGTACTTTATAAATGTGAAATGTGAAGTCTATAAACGAGTGAAACTCGAAATAGAAAATAAAATAAAAAAGTATTTTTGTCACATGTGTTTTAATGTGGTTCCTCATCCAAGTACTCACTATGATCAGTGCTGCTTGATTTATATAATCAACGGTGGCTACGGAACAACTGTGTTGGTCTGTACTTGGGTGTGGGATTGCCATGGTTTTTGTGATACCAAAATGTAAGGGTCTTTTTATTGTCTATAGCTGAGGTTTCGCTCGTCGGTTCCAGGGTGTCCACAGAGAAGACGATAACTCTGTGTTTGCGAAGTCTTAATGCACCAGTTTTTCTTATTCCACTACACTTTATTGTTTTACTTATGTTACTAACTTAACAACTATACATTAACAAGCTTATAGATATCTTAAACTAGTTTAACAATTGGTGGATATCTTAACTAGATTGTGAAGGACTCAGTCGGGGGACTGGAAAGTGGACTCGGTCTTGAAAACCGGAAAGGAATCTATCGTATGATAGGAAAAGTATTGAAGGACTCCGTCAGATGACTGTAAAGTGGACTCGGTCTTGAAAAACCGGGAAGCATCTTTTATTTTACGGATTATATGTCTTATTACTAATGTACAGACTTAAGATTATTTATTATTTATAATTATTTATCTTAGACTAAATCTTAGGCTAGAGGCGTCATGATCATTGGTGTTGGTATCGGTATCTAGTCGGAGGTCGACGATTGAGGTATTCGGTAAACCTTCGACGGTCGGTGGCTACGTTGAGCTTCGGTAATGTATCGTTGGTTTCACTCGTTTGGATAGTTGCGCCACAAAAGGTATTCTATTTTAGGTAGTGTAAGAACAAGTAAATTAGCATGGCTCAAACAATATTTTAGTTCATTAATTAATTCAATAATTAATTTTTTTTCATTCTTCTTTTCTTAAACTCAAAATTGTACAAGAATCGGTTACTTAGTCTACGCTTAATCCTAAAAGGGAACAACTTAATGACTAAAGGTAACAAATTTCGGTAACTACGGTATTCATGATTTGTTATTCTTAATTTATGTGTGTACTTCGGGTTATTGGTTGCAGACGGTATTGTTCGTCGTTGTTTCCTTGTGAGTTTTCATAATGCTTCGGTATTGTAACGTATCTGCGTTAAGCCGGTTCCACTGCTTCAGTGTTGCCCTCGATCACGTCTTCTTCCATCGCGGCATTTATGGCTCGATTTGCTATTTTTGCGCATAATAGCTCGTCATCCGGAAGTTGACATGACACCTCTATGGCAGAAGCTTTCTGTGATTCCTTCTTGGCGTCGGCATCGGTCAAATATTCCACACTGGCGAATAGGGGCTCGTTCAAGTTTGGGACGGGTTCATGACTCTCTTTAGCTTTCTTCCGGTCGGTAATGACTTTTTGATCATATGCTGCATAATTTTCTGCCTCCTTCTCGAAATCGGTAATTGGTTCTTCGGTTTCAATATCGGACAAAGGCTCGGTAGGTGCTGAGACAGATTGCGGAATGATGGGGATGAAACGGCGTAGATCGGTCGGTGCTGGTCGGGAAATTACTGCCAAGGCTCCTTGGTGGCACTGGCACTCTCTGGTACGATGTCTATCCTCCCCACAGAACGAACAGAATAGCCGAAAAGGTCTTCGGCATTCCTGCTTGCGGTGTCCCTTCTGCTTACAACTCCAGTAGTGGGTTTCTCTATTGTACGGTACGGTGTCTGGGGCTGGTATTACAGCGGCTTGGTAATTGGATTTGGACGGCATATTTCGGCTATGGTCTTCCTGCTTGATATACTCGAATTCTTCTGCTAGCTCCATCAATTCCCCTACGGTTTGGAAGTCACGTACGCGAATATACAGTCTATATTCTGGCCGAAGTCTGCCGTAAATGTGTTCCACGCTTTCTACGACAGTTATATGGGGATATTGGTAAATGAGATATTGTAAGGCCGTTATAAAATCTTGTGCCTTCTCTCTTGGGCCTTGCTTTCTTTTCCATATCTCATTCTCTAGTTTGGACAGGTAGCGTGCGGGTAAAATGTCGTAAGAACTCGGTTCGGAACTGTTCTCATGTTCGAAGATTGTCTCTTTTAATTTGGAGTCACTCCAACGCTCTTCCTTTGAGCATTTCTGGGAGGGTCCTCACTAAGGCATCGAATGGGACATCATAGCATCGGGCTAGTTCTTCGATTCTTTCTATGAACTCGAGGGCGTTTCCGTTGGGTTCGAAACGTAAACCCCACTTGCGGACGGTATTCATGTTCTCGGCTTCATAACTTAGATCTTTTTTTGGGGGTTTTTGTGTCTGGTAGCTTCGGTTTGTCGGTGGGTTATTCGAAGGTACAGTGAGAGACTGCTTGTAGTCAGTTAGGGAGTCGGATATGCCAGTCGGTTCTATCTGTGGAACTGGGACTAATATGTCCCTATACGGCGTAATTACTTCGGTTATCGGTTTAGTATGTCCCTCGGCTGGACCCGAGTACTCTCTGGTTATTACCTGCTCCTCCCATTCTTTGCTCAAATCTAGAGTGGATCGGCTGGTCCGTGCCTGCTTCAAGAATTCGCTAAGCCGCTTTCTCAACTCACTTACTGTTCCGGTAGAACCTAGGCCTCGGTTCTCCATTGCTTCAATCAGCTCCTTCTTACATAATAAATAAATCCACCCGATGCTGGGAATATACGGACTCGGATCGGTCGGTACGGTAACGGTGTCGTTTGGGGGATTATCTTCGGAATCGGGCATCTTGGAGACTGACTCGGCGGTTGGCCTTGGGATTTGGCTACGGCAGTGGGTTTTTGGTGATTGGTTGGATTAGGTGACTGGACGGGCTAAGATGACATAAATTTCGCTGGACTACGCTGGTTTTTTTTTGTTTTTTATCGGGAACGGACTGGTTGACCTCGATTGAGGTCCCTGCTCGGGCGCCAAAACAAAGAAGTAGACCAACTTCTAAGCGAGGGAAAGATCGAACCGTCCCATAGGCCCTATAGCTCAACCCCTAGTACTGATAAAGAAAAATGACGGAACATGGCGCATGTATGTCGACGCGTGCCTGCTGCCATTCATCAATGCCAAACTCGATAAACTGCGTGAAGCCAGGTACATTTCTACAATAGATTTGAAACAAGGCTACTGGCAAATACCAGTGGGCAAAAAGTCACGGCCCTACACGGCTTTTACTGTTACTGGACGAGGTCTGTTTCAATGGACAGTCATGCCGTTTGGCTTACGTACCGCTCCGGCTACTTTTCAACGACCCCTAGACACTGTAATCACCCCAGAGATAGAAGAATATGCGTCGGCATATTTGGATGACATTATTGTCACGTCCAAGAAGTTCAAGGAACACATTGCTCACTTGCGGGAGGTATTCAGTCGCTACGGCTGATTTAATTTTTTTTTTTAAGAAAAAGTTTATTCAAATTCGTCAATATCGGCAAAAGCTTCTAGAAATTGCCGTAATATATATATGTAAAATTTCTTTAGCCTGTTTTTGTGGACTTTAGTCCTTTTTCCTTCGTATTTTATTTCACAATTCACGCCTTCCTCTGATAATACTTCGTATGGTCCTATATAGATTGGGTCTAACTTCCTACGATTTTCGTTTCTCAACAGTACTAAACTACCTACTTCAAAACTAGCTTGCTTACTCTTAGCTTTCGTATCGTACGCATTTTTCCTTATTTTCTTCTTTTCGACTAACTGATCTCTAGCATCTCGGTGGGCTACTTGTAATTTCTGTTTCAAATCTATTACGTAGTCTTCGTAGTTATATCTGGGGTCTACCTGTTTTGTTAGATTGGTCGGCAATTTGCATTGCCTTCCGAATACTAATTCAAATGGTGTATACCCTGTTTCCGAATGTATTGAGGTGTTATAACAGAAGACATAGTATGGTAACCAGTTACACCAGTCCGTATGTTTTTCGGACACGTAACACCTGAGGTATGCTCCGAGAACTTTGTGGGAATTTTCTAATGCTCCTATACTTTCATGATGGTAAGCAGTGGACTGTAGCTGTTCTATCTTCAGTAATTTACACATATCTTTAAAGATTTTATTTATAAACTCTGTTCCCTGGTCTGAAGCTATTGTTATGGGAACTCCATATTTAAGGATAAATCCTTCTACAAGTCCTTTGGCTGCAGTGCTAGCTTCTTTGTTTTCAAGAGGTATAGCTTCTGTGAATTTTGTAAGTTCGTCTTGTAGGGTAAGTATGTATTTATATCCGTTTACAGACTCATCTAGAGGACCAACCAAGTCAAGATAAATTTTTTCAAAACTTGTATCGGCGGTTGAAGTTATTTCCATTGGTTGTTTCTTGGGTGTTATATATTTATTCTTTTGACATATAGGGCAATGCTTCACAAATGTCGTCACATCGTTCTGCATTCCTGTCCAGAAGTATTTCTTTCTTATGGTTTTTAGCATGCGGTTTATTCCTGCATGTCCACTTGTTGGTAATATATGATAATCGTTGAGCAGTAGTTTCTTTTCCTGAGGATCGGTAATCTCTTTAAATTTATCTATGAGGTGCACCTTTATATTACTTTCTTTAAACATTTCTCCTAAATTTTTCTGTTACTCGGGAATTTTATATTCTCGACGGCCGACTGCGAGTTTTCTTAATTCTTCTTTAGTAATGTATAATTTTTCAATGGCTAGGGGTCCGCAGATACTTTGCACGTCCCCCGACATCAATTTGACAATTGAAGTCGATAGAGCTGTAGTGCTATCCTTGGAGATATCTAGCAGTTCACAAGGTTCCTGCACGTCCCTCAACAACATTTTGCCAAATGACGTCGATCGGGCTGTAGTGCTTATCCTGGGCTTTTTTAGGAGTATTAAATTCATCTCTGGGAGATATGCCAAAACGTCGTTGGGTCCCAGGAGTAGTGTCGTATCATTTATTCGATACTCATCGTCCTCGAAACTATTACATATTTTTAGCTCAACTATCTGCTGTCCATTTTCTGGTGGTTTCAATAACTCTGTAATTTTGTTATATTTATCCGTTTCTTCCTCATCCTTTGTTTCTGTTGATTCCTTTTGTACCTTGTTTGCCTTGGATCGTGACCTGGTCATGACATATATTTGTAGTTGTTTTAATTGATCGGTGTCTATTCGTATACGACTCAGAGCATCAGCTGTGCAATTATCTTTTCCTGGAGTATATTCGATATAAAAATTATATTGTTCTGAAAGCAATCTAAACTTTGTGAGTCTACTAGATGGTTCCTTAAGTGAGAAAAGATATACTAGTGGTCTGTTATCTGTTATGATTTTGAATTTTCTTCCGAAAAGATATGGTCGGAGATGTTTGATTGCCCATACTATGGCTAGTAGCTCTTTTTCAATAGTGCTGTAATTTTTCTGTGCACCATTTAATGTTTTACTAGCATATGCTATGGGTTTATCATCGAAATTAGAAAGAACAGCACCTAGGGCAAAGCCTGAAGCATCTGTTCGCAGAATAAATTCTTTTGAGAAATTTGGAAACTGTAAAACTTGATTACTTGAGAGAATTACTTTCAGAAGTTTAAATGATTTTTCGCAATTTTAACAGAAATTGAACTCTACGTTCTTACGGAGTAATCTGTTCAGAGGGATTGCAATGGTAGCAAAATTTGGAATGAATTTACGATAATAGTTTGCAAACGCTACAAATCTTCTAACTTCGTCTGCATTAGTAGGGGTAGGATAATTGCTCATTACTGCTGCTTTCTATGGGTCGGGATGTATTCCTTTTTCTGAAATAACATGTCCCAAATATAGCACTTCTTTTCGTAGGAAAGAACACTTTCTCGGATGGATCTTAAGATTCACCTCCCGTAGTCGTTTAAACACTTCGACCAAGTTTTTGTTGTGGTCTTGGAGGTTTTTGCCAAAGACGATAAGATCATCTAGATAGACAAAACATCTTGAATAGGTCAGTCCCGCCATTGCGATTGACATCATTCTAAAGAATTTGCTTGGCGAGATCTTGAGTCCCATTGGGAGTCGTTTTAGTTGATAGTGTCCTCCTTCAGTAGAAAATGCTGTTACTTTTCGGCTATTTGGGTCAAGTTCCATTTGGTAATATCCTTGACTCAAATCAATGCATGAGAAGTAGGTTGATCCTCCTACCATATCGTATATGTCCCTTATATTTGTTAACGGATATTTATCGTCTTCGATCCGTTCGTTGACATTACGGTAGTCAATTACCATACGGAATTTTTGTTCGCCAGTAATGGGGTCTTTCTTTTTGGGTACAATTAGGATTGGAGAATTCCACGCTAAAACGGATGGTTCTATTATGTCATTATCCAACATCTTATCGATTTCTTCTTGTATGTCCTTCTTCTGTGTGTGCGGTAATCTGAGCTTGTCTCCTTCAAGATGGAATATATCTTGGAACTTGGTACATATGGCTTCAATTTCGCTTTTCTCTTCTGTATTTAAAGTGTCAAAATTTATTTCATTTAATATTTTCTCTACTCTGGACACAGTTGGTTCATCTCTTTTGTTGTGTCGCAGAACGTAGTGTTCCGCTGCGGGCAGGGATGGTGGTTCTGCCCATTTGAGTACAACCTCTCTTTCGCGGGTGTTCAAAATTTTGAATGGAATTTTCCCTTTGGTGGCGTGGGATATGGATCCAGCCATAAAGACACCTTTGCACAGTTCCTGGGAATTGAATACTCGTATATCTGTATGTGCTGTGTCTAGCCAGTAGGTGGCTTCACATCTGGGAGCAATGGTTATTGTGTTCAAACTGTGTTGAGAAAGAATGGGTATTGATGCCCCTGTGTCTACCAAAAATCGAACTCGTCGTTCATTAAAAGGTAGTTGCACATAAATGCCGTGTTCTATTCCCGTTGTGCATATGGCCTTATTCACTTGGGAACTTAATGATCTCCCTCCGAAAGGTCGGCAATCCCTTCGGTGGGTTGCTCGTTTCCCGAAGTCGCTATTCTTACTCTTTCCCTTTGCTGCTGAGTTTGGTTGCTATAACTCCTATTGTTGTCTGAAGTTTCATTTCTATACCTATTTTGTGATTGATTAGGGAATGGATAGCTATTATGGTTGCCATTTGATTGCGGGCCATTGCTTGGTCCTCTGTTTGCCGGAACATAATTGTTCTGGTTACTTTGGTTACCAAAATTGTTGGAGCGGAAATTACCTCTGGGATAATTATTATTATTCCCGGAATAATTATTAGTCTGACCTTGACGATGAACTTGCTGGGAGCCTCGGTTGCGAGCTCCTCGAAAATTATTGCGTCCACCTCTGTATGATGGTCTTCCTGAATTTTGATTTCTCCTATCTTCCCATCGACTGCTATTGCCTGGATCTGAGTAATACTCTATATGATCGGTCTTTTCTGTCGAGGTTTGATCGACTTCTAGCAGGTGTTGTGATGCGCTTGTTAAAGTCGTATGCCTAGAACTGTCTAACACGATTCTTAGACGGTCGTTAACTCCTTTCTTCACGAAAGCTAGTCCTCTTCGGTCATTGGCGGCAGTGAGCGTTGCTCTTGCCTCCTCGCCATGAACTGATATTTCCAGTTCCGTCATTTTGGTGACGAGGGATTCGATATCTTTTACGAATTCCCTGGCTGGACGGTTACCTTGGTAGGTGCGGCTTAGCTTCGTCTGAATCGTTTCAAGGGTTTCTCTTGGTCCACATTTTTCCAAGAGGGCCTTTTTTAATTCATCAAACTTTTCGACTTTAGTAGCTGGCGGTTCGATGCCTCATAGTGTTTGCGGTTGGCTACATTCCGTTCCGTTTACATTGTAGCATCTAAATCGTATGCTTTGACATCCATACTATGAACCACACAATCTAAACAAAAAGTGAAGCGAAAAAAAACTTTCTATATCTACTATAAGAATAAATGATAAACTTATCAAATTAAGAATAATTATATCTAAAAAACGGGTTTCTGTTGAGGTAGATGCGATCGCCTTCTAGCAGGTGTTGTGATGCGCTTGTTAAAGTCGTATGCCTAGCACTGTCTAACACGATTCTTAGACGGTCGTTAACTCCTTTCTTCAGGAAAGCTAGTCCTCTTCGGTCATTGGCGGCAGTGAGCGTTGATCTTGCCTCCTCGCCATGAACTGATATTTCCAGTTCCGTCATTTTGGTGACGATGGATTCGATATCTTTTACGAATTCCCTGGCTGGACGGTTACCTTGGTAGGTGCGGCTTAGCTTCGTCGGAATCGTTTCAAGGGTTTCTCTTGGTCCACATTTTTCCAAGAGGGCCTTTTTTAACTCATCAAACTTTTCGACTTTCGTAGCTCCTAATTCGGTAAGAGGTGATACAGCTCCCGGATCTCCTTGCGCTGGTTCACCAGCTTGCCTCCCCTGGTTGACTTAGGGGCTACTGGTGGCAGTGTGGTCTTCTGCGCTTCCAGTCGTTTGATTTGGCGCTGTCTATATTCTTCTATTGTTAGCCGCTGGGGTCCCTCAGTTGATTGGGCCTTCTGTTGGCTGGGTAGTTCGGTATTGGCCTGGAGCAGGGCGTTTGCTCGGGCCAGGTGTCCTTTCGCTAAAGCGAGGATGTATGCGGGTGTTGGCGGGGCCTTTAGTACTTCTCCTTGACAGTCTTCTCCGTGGGATCCTGTCACGGTGGCCATGTAGTGTCGCTCGACTAGGTTCTTCTGGGCTAGCTGTAATAAACCTAACCGAGAGAGAAAGAGTAGACCAACGGAGTTAGACTATCATTTCTTAGCTATACTCACCAGCGAGTTACTCGCTATGTTGGTGAGTAGAAATGATTTCAAAGATAGCTGTAAAAGAACGGTTACCAGAGCCCAAGCTCTATTGGTTGTATTAAAAGAGATGTGGTTTCTTTAGTAGCTTGATAGCAAAAGAGACATTTATTCTTGGGTTGCATCGGTATTTATACAAATAAAATCTACTGCGTTTTTGATCTACTTCCAAGTCCGAACCCCAATCCATACTCGATATTGCAGCGTCATCGATTTGCACCCTTCGATATTTGAACCCGCATATAATGCATTGGTCATCATAAAGCATTGGCTATGCTTTACCAGTGTATACTTGACTTGACTATACTTGACCAATATTCGTCGAGTCAGCGCATCGGCGCCACCGTTCAGTGTTCCCGATTTGGTCACACATGCCCTCATGCACTTGTCGTACCATTTCGGATATTTGACCCTGACTCATTCATAAACATAGAAAGCGTGTATCGTACTATGCTTGGAACAAATCAACGTAAACAAAACCTGTGGCGATATACTGCCGGCTTTGCCTGTTGATATGTGATCCCATACATTCTGTTGGGAATGTACGATCGCTTATAGTGAGTGGGTACCGAAATATGTATGTAAGTATGGTACGTGTGCTGGGGTGACTGACGGATTGTTGTTCTTTAATGACTTTGGTCTTTGATGACTTAATGCTTAGTCGATGTATGTGAATACTTTGTATGAAGATAAATGGGTGCCTGCTATCGAGTATCGGGTAAGAGGAACGTAAAGGCAAGTATAAGCGTACACTGGCGCTATTCCCTACAAACGGAAAAGGAATGCTTAGCAATCCTCTGGGTAATCAGCAAAATGAGACCATATTTGGAAGGGTGCCACTTCACCGTCCTGACCGATCATCACTCGCTTAAGTGGCTACACTCGCTGGAAAATCCGCTTGGTAGGCTTGCTCGATGGGCTATCGAGTTACAACAATACGACTTTGAAATCAAGTATCGAAAGGGATCAATGAACGTTGTAGCCGATGCATTATCTCGAGACCCCCTTCCCGACCTCAGCAACTTGCAAGCCGCAACCAACCCGCCCGATGACTGGGTAAGTCGGAGAAGCAAGCCGTAGAAGAGCATTCTGAAGAGGACCCTGACTACAAGGTCGAAGGAGGAAGATTATACCGCCGATTTATAAATAGTAACCCGCTTGAACCAAACGCACACGAATGGAAGTGGTGCGTACCAAAAGCTGACCGAGAGAAAGTATTGATTGAGAATCATGGCGCAGTCACTGCTGGCCACCTAGGAATCATGAAAACTACCGCCCGTATAATGAATAATGAGAGATTAAACCGCACAATAAAGACGATGATAGCACAATACGTGCAAAACAACCACCGACATTGGGATGAATACCTACCCGAACTTTGCTTTGCAATAAACACAAGCAAAAATTAAACAACCGGGTTTTCCCCTGCATTTCTGAACTATGGCAGGGAGTTACGCTCACCAAGGCAGCTCGAACACCAATACGAAACAAACGACCGAACCGAAGAATTGTCTACCTGGGGTGAGCAAATGAGAGCGATGTACGAACTCGTAAAAACAAACTTACAAGAAGCAGCACAAACTCAAGCTAAATACTACAATATGCGAAGACGACCGTGGCGACCAGGCATCGGGGAACAGGTATATAAGAAATTGCGTGTACAGTCCTCCGCAGCAAAACATTTTACAGAGAAACTGGTATCACATTTCGACGGCCCATACGAAGTGGTGAAATACGTGTCTTCCGTTATTGCTGTGGTAAAAAGAAAAGGAGATAAGAAAAAGCAGCTGTTCCGGGCGCACGTACAAGATTTGAAAGGCTACCAGGGTGAAAATTAAACTCAGGAGCTCAATTCTTGTTCAACTATGGAGACGACAACATCCATCAAAGGAAACAAATCAAGCTGCAAGGACAGGCCCAAGGAGGCAGTTGCTAGCGACGACATGACAATGACCTCACTACCACGTGCTCCGAAACGGACAGCCCACGAAAGTACCATGGACCCATGCATTCGCCAAGCAACCAAACCCAGGCGTATCAACAGCAAGATAGTACGGCCCAGCACACCTATCGACAGGGTAGTCGTCGAATCCGTGCAAACACTTCCGCGCACGGATCCGTATACCAAGCTGGCAACCATCCGAAATGCCCGACAAGCAGCGTCAGCTAAATGGACCAGTCGAAACAGCCAACCCGGAGGCAGGACAGAGCACCTCGCTGTGACTACCACATACACCAGCCAACACACCGATCCACCGACCGCCAAACCACAGACCACCAAACCACCGGCCGCCAAGCCACAGGCCACCAATCCACCGACCGCCAAACCAAAGACCACCAATCCACCGACCGCCAAACCACAGACCACCGATCCACCGACCGCCAAACCACAGACCACCAAACCACCGACCGCCAAGCCACAGACCACCAATCCACCGACCGCCAAACCACAGACCACCAATCCACCGACCACCAAACCACCGACCACCAAGCCACAGACCACCGTAAAGTTTGACCCATTTGCTGGCATCCAGCTAAAGGCCCCTACTGACGGGAAGCGACGCCAATTCTCCATCAATCGGCCCAGGGAACTGTCTCGGGCTTATAACGAAGGGCAAGAAAGCCCTCCTCGCCTACCGAGGCCAGAAGAAGACACTGGACCTCAACTAGAACCCGCAAACAACCCACTAGCACCACATCCGCTTGAAAGACGACGATCACACTAAGTTGAGATGGAGATCACGTTAAGTTTTTTTTGCCATGAAGGCTATTGTTTAAGTTTAAGTTGTTGATAATAAAGATAAGAATTTCAGAAATTATAATGTTAAATTATAATGTTTTTGAAAAAAATTAGAAAAGAAAAGGATTAGTGTAAAAAAAAAGAAAAAAAAATCTAAAAAAAAAAAAAAATAAAAAAGTATTTTTGTCACATGTGTTTTAATGTGGTTCCTCATCCAAGTACTCACTATGACCAGTGCTGCTTGATTTATATAATCAACGGTGGCTACGGAACAACTGTGTTGGTCTGTACTTGGGTGGGGGATTGCCATGGTTCTTGTGATACGGTCAGCGGGCGGTCGGCTATTTTATGAATCGATTGTGTAACGAATCACTTCGTTACATTCCCCCCTTCCTTTTCCAGACGAGAACCTTCTGGGAAGACGTCGATCATTTTATTTTACGGATTATGTCTTATTACTAATGTACAGACTTAAGATTATTTATTATTTATAATTACTTATCTTAGACTAAATTTTAGGCTAGAGGCGTCATGATCATTGGTGTTGGTATCGGTATCTAGTCGGAGGTCGACAATTGAGGTATTCGGTGAACCTTCGACGGTCGGTGGCTACGTTGAGCTTCGGTAATGTATCGGTGGTTTCACTCGTTTGGTTAGTTGCGCCACAAAAGGTATTCTATATAGGTAGTGTAAGAACAAGTAAATTAGCATGGCTTAAACAATAATTAAGTTCATTAATTAATTCAATAATTAATTTTTTTTCATTCTTCTTTTCTTAAACTCAAAATTGTACAAGAATCGGTTACTTAGTCTACGCTTAATCCTAAAAGGGAACAACTCAATGGCTTAAGGTAACAAATTTCGGTAACTACGGTATTCATGATTTGTTATCCTTAATTTATGTGTGTACTTCAGGTTATTGGTTGCAGACGGTATTGTTCGGTCGTTGTTTCCTTGTGAGCTTTCATAATGTAACGTATATTGTAACGTAGCTGCGTTAAGCCGGTTCCACTGCTTCAGTGTTGCCCTCGATCACGTCTTCTTCCATCGCGGCATTTATGGCTTTCAATATCCGACAAAGGCTCGGTAGGTGCTGAGACAGATTGCGGAATGATGGGGATGAAACGGCGTAGATCGGTCGGTGCTGGTCGGGAAATTACTGCCAAGGCTCCTTGGTGGCACTGGCAGTCTCTGGTACGACGTCCATCCTCCCCTTAGAACGAACAGAATAGCCGAAAAGGTCGTCGACATTCCTGCTTGCGGTGTCCGTTCTGCTTACAACTCCAGTAGTGGGTTTCTCTATTGTACGGTACGGTGTCTAGGGGTGGTATTACAGCGGCTTGGTAATTGGATTTGGACGGCATATTTCGGCTATGGTCTTCCTGCTTGATATACTCGAATTCTTCCGCTAGCTCCATCAATTCCTCTACGGTTTGGAAGTCACGTACGCGAATATACAGTCTATACTCTGGCCGAAGTCTGTCGTAAATGTGGTCTACGCTTTCTACGACAGTTATATGGGAATGTTGGTAAATGAGATATTGTAAGGCCATTATAAAATCTTGTGCCTTCTCCCTCGGGCCTTGCTTTCTTGTCCATATCTCATTCTCTAGTTTGGACAGGTAGCGTGCGGGTAAAAAATGTCGTAAGAACTCGGTTCGGAACTGTTCCCATGTTCGAAGATTGTCTCTTTTAATTTGGAGCCACTCCAACGCTCTTCCTCTGAGCATTTCTGGGAGGGTCCTCACTAAGGGATCGAATGGGACATCATAGAATCGGGCTAGTTCTTCGATTCTTTCTATGAACTCGAGGGCGTTTCCGTTGAGTTCGAAACGCGAACCCCACTTGCGGACGGTATTCATGGTCTCGGCTTCATAACTTAGACCTATTCGGGGTGGTTGTGTCTGGTAGCTTCGGTTTGTCGGTGCGTTATTCGGAGGTACGGTGAGAGACGGCTGCTTGTAGTCAGTTCGGGAGTCGGATATGCCAGTCGGTTCTATCTGTGGAACTGGGACTATTATGTCCCTATACGGCGTAATTACTTCGGTTTTCGGTTTGGTATGTTCCTCGCCTGGATCCGAGTACTCTCTTGTTATTACCCGCTCCTCCCATTCCTTGCTCAAATCTAGAGTGGATCGGCTGGTCCGTGCCTGCTTCCAGAATTCGCTAAGCCGCTTTCTCAACTCACTTACTGTTCCGGTAGCATCCAGGCCTCGGTTCTCCATTACTTCAAACAGCTCCTTCTTACATAATAAATAAATCCACCCGACGCTGGGAATATACGGATTCGGATCGGTCGGTACGGTAACGGTGTCGTTTGGGGGATTATCTTCGGAATCGGGCATCTTGGAGACTGAATCGGCGGTTGGCCTTGGGATTTGGCTACGGCAGTGGGTTTTTGGTGATTGGTTGGATTAGGTGACTGGACGGGCTAAGATGACATAAGTTTCGCTGGACTACGCTGTTTTTTTTGTTTTTTATCGGGAACTTATCACTCTCTCTCTCTCTCTCTCTCTCTCTCCTATAGAAATAGTATTATAGGATTATGGATTATTAGTAATATTGTTAAGTCAGTCAATAAACTGAACTCGAGAAGAAAGGTCGCGTCTATTAATTCGTGCGAGCACTACACTAGTGTCGATAAAACTTCCTAATTTTTTTTTATTGCTGTGTTTCTTGTAAACCCCAAACCCACAGGCCACTCACTTGTCAATATCACAAAACGAATAAAGTAACCGAATGAAGCGAGACACACGCAAACAATGAAGCTGAGGGGATGAGCAATCCCAAAAACCGAGTTCGCGCCTGACCACAATCAGGGCTGTCTTTTCATGTTTTGAAAAAACAGTACTACAACAAAAAAAAAAAATGCAGCACGCGGCAGCAGGGTTTGTAGTGTCGCTCGACTAGGTTCTTTTGGGCTAGCTGTAATAAACCTAACCGAGAGAGAAAGAGTAGACCAACGGAGTAAGACTATCATTTCTTAGCTTGGCTTAAATGCCGTTTGCTATACTCACCAGCGAGTTACTCGCTATGTTGGTGAGTAAAAATGATTTCGAAGATAGCTGTAAAAGAACGGTTACCAGAGCCCAAGCTCTATTGGTTGTATTAAAAGAGTTGGGTTTCTTTAGTAGCTTGATAGCAAAAGAGACATTTATTCTTGGGTTGCATCGGTATTTATACAAATAAAATCTACTGCGTTTTTGATCTACTTTCAAGTCTGAACCCCAATCCATACTCGATATTGCAGCGTCATCGATTTGCACCCTTCGATATTTGAACCCGTATATAATGCATTGGTCATCATAAAGCATTGGCTATGCTTTACCAGTGTATACTTGACTTGACTATACTTGACCTATATTCGTCGAGTCAGCGCATCGGCGCCACCGTTCAGTGTTCCGGATTTGGTCACACATGCCCTCATGCACTTGTCGTACCATTTCGGATATTTGACCCTGACTCATTCATAAACATAGAAAGCGTGTATCGTACTATGCTTGGAACAAATCAACGTAAACAAAACCTGTGGCGATATACTGCCGGCTTTGCCTGTTGATATGTGATCCCATACATTCTGTTGGGAATGTACGATCGCTTATAGTGAGTGGGTACCGAAATATGTATGTAAGTATGGTACGTGTGCTGGGGTGACTGACGGATTGTTGGTCTTTAATGACTTTGGTCTTTAATGACTTAATGCTTAGTCGATGTATGTGAATACTTTGTATGAAGATAAATGGGTGCCTGCTATCGAGTATCGGGTAAGAGGAACGTAAAGGCAAGTATAAGCGTACACTGGCGCTATTCCCTACAAACGGAAAAGGAATGCTTAGCAATCCTCTGGGTAATCAGCAAAATGAGACCATATTTGGAAGGGTGCCACTTCACCGTCCTGACCGATCATCACTCGCTTAAGTGGCTACACTCGCTGGAAAATCCGCTTGGTAGGCTTGCTCGATGGGCTATCGAGTTACAACAATACGACATTGAAATCAAGTATCGAAAGGGATCAATGAACGTTGTAGCCGATGCATTATCTCGAGACCCCCTTCCCGACCTCAGCAACTTGCAAGCCGAAACCAACCCGCCCGATGACTGGGTAAGTCGGAGAAGCAAGCCGTAGAAGAGCATTCTGAAGAGGACCCTGACTACAAGGTCGAAGGAGGAAGATTATACCGCCGATTTATAAATAGTAACCCGCTTGAACCAAACGCACACGAATGGAAGTGGTGCGTACCAAAAGCTGACCGAGAGAAAGTATTGATTGAGAATCATGAAAACTACCGCCCGTATAATGAATAATGAGAGATTAAACCGCACAATAAAGACGATGATAGCACAATACGTGCAAAACAACCACCGACATTGGGATGAATACCTACCCGAACTTTGCTTTGCAATAAACACAAGCAAAAATTAAACAACCGGGTTTTCCCCTGCATTTCTGAACTATGGCAGGGAGTTACGCTCACCAAGGCAGCTCGAACACCAATACGAAACAAACGACCGAACCGAAGAATTGTCTACCTGGGGTGAGCAAATGAGAGCGATGTACGAACTCGTAAAAACAAACTTACAAGAAGCAGCACAAACTCAAGCTAAATACTACAATATGCGAAGACGACCGTGGCGACCAGGCATCGGGGAACAGGTATATAAGAAATTGCGTGTACAGTCCTCCGCAGCAAAACATTTTACAGAGAAACTGGTATCACATTTCGACGGCCCATACGAAGTGGTGAAATACGTGTCTTCCGTTATTGCTGTGGTAAAAAGAAAAGGAGATAAGAAAAAGCAGCTGTTCCGGGCGCACGTACAAGATTTGAAAGGCTACCAGGGTGAAAATTAAACTCAGGAGCTCAATTCTTGTTCAACTACGGAGACGACAACATCCATCAAAGGAAACAAATCAAGCTGCAAGGACCAGCCCAAGGAGGCAGTTGCTAGCGACGACATGACAATGACCTCACTACCACGTGCTCCGAAACGGACAGCCCACGAAAGTACCATGGACCCATGCATTCGCCAAGCAACCAAACCCAGGCGTATCAACAGCAAGATAGTACGGCCCAGCACACCTATCGACAGGGTAGTCGTCGAATCCGTGCAAACACTTCCGCGCACGGATCCGTATACCAAGCTGGCAACCATCCGAAATGCCCAACAAGCAGCGTCAGCTAAATGGACCAGTCGAAACAGCCAACCCGGAGGCAGGACAGAGCACCTCGCTGTGACTACCACATACACCAGCCAACACACCGATCCACCGACCGCCAAACCACAGACCACCAAACCACCGGCCGCCAAGCCACAGGCCACCAATCCACCGACCGCCAAACCAAAGACCACCAATCCACCGACCGCCAAACCACAGACCACCGATCCACCGACCGCCAAACCACAGACCACCAAACCACCGACCGCCAAGCCACAGACCACCAATCCACCGACCGCCAAACCACCGACCACCAATCCACCGACCACCAAACCACCGACCACCAATCCACCGACCGCCAAGCCACAGACCACCGTAAAGTTTGACCCATTTGCTGGCATCCAGCTAAAGGCCCCTACTGACGGGAAGCGACGCCAATTCTCCATCAATCGGCCCAGGGAACTGTCTCGGGCTTATAACGAAGGGCAAGAAAGCCCTCCTCGCCTACCGAGGCCAGAAGAAGACACTGGACCTCAACTAGAACCCGCAAACAACCCACTAGCACCACATCCGCTTGAAAGACGACGATCACACTAAGTTGAGATGGAGATCACGTTAAGTTTTTTTTGCCATGAAGGCTATTGTTTAAGTTTAAGTTGTTGATAACAAAGATAAGAATTTCAGAAATTATAATGTTAAATTATAATGTTTTTGAAAAAAATTAGAAAAGAAAAGGATTAGTGTAAAAAAAAAGAAAAAAAAAATATAAAATAAAAAAAAATAAAAAAGTATTTTTGTCACATGTGTTTTAATGTGGTTCCTCATCCAAGTACTCACTATGACCAGTGCTGCTTGATTTATATAATCAACGGTGGCTACGGAACAACTGTGTTGGTCTGTACTTGGGTGGGGGATTGCCATGGTTCTTGTGATACGGTCAGCGGGCGGTCGGCTATTTTATGAATCGATTGTGTAACGAATCACTTCGTTACATTCCCCCCTTCCTTTTCCAGACGAGAACCTTCTGGGAAGACGTCGATCATTTTATTTTACGGATTATGTCTTATTACTAATGTACAGACTTAAGATTATTTATTATTTATAATTACTTATCTTAGACTAAATTTTAGGCTAGAGGCGTCATGATCATTGGTGTTGGTATCGGTATCTAGTCGGAGGTCGACAATTGAGGTATTCGGTGAACCTTCGACGGTCGGTGGCTACGTTGAGCTTCGGTAATGTATCGGTGGTTTCACTCGTTTGGTTAGTTGCGCCACAAAAGGTATTCTATATAGGTAGTGTAAGAACAAGTAAATTAGCATGGCTTAAACAATAATTAAGTTCATTAATTAATTCAATAATTAATTTTTTTTCATTCTTCTTTTCTTAAACTCAAAATTGTACAAGAATCGGTTACTTAGTCCACGCTTAATCCTAAAAGGGAACAACTCAATGGCTTAAGGTAACAAATTTCGGTAACTACGGTATTCATGATTTGTTATCCTTAATTTATGTGTGTACTTCAGGTTATTGGTTGCAGACGGTATTGTTCGGTCGTTGTTTCCTTGTGAGCTTTCATAATGTAACGTATATTGTAACGTAGCTGCGTTAAGCCGGTTCCACTGCTTCAGTGTTGCCCTCGATCACGTCTTCTTCCATCGCGGCATTTATGGCTCGATTTGCTATTTTTGCGCATAATAGCTCGTCATCCGGAAGTTGACATGACACCTCTATGGCAGAAGCTTTCGGTGATTCCTTCTTGGCGTCGGCATCGATCAAATATTCACCACTGGCGAATAGGGGCTCTCTCCTCACTTTAGCTTTCGTCCGGTCGGTAATGACTTTTTGATCATATGCTGTATAATTTTCTGGTTCCTTCTCGACATCGGTAATTGGTTCTTCGGTTTCAATATCGGACAAAGGCTCGGTAGGTGCTGAGACAGATTGCGGAATGATGGGGGTGAAACGGCGTAGATCGGTCGGTGCTGGTCGGGAAATTACTGCCAAGGCTCCTTGGTGGCACTGGCAGTCTCTGGTACGACGTCCATCCTCCCCACAGAACGAACAGAATAGCCGAAAAGGTCGTCGACACTCCTGCTTGCGGTGTCCGTTCTGCTTACAACTCCAGTAGTGGGTTTCTCTATTGTACGGTACGGTGTCTAGGGGTGGTATTACAGCGGCTTGGTAATTGGATTTGGACGGCATATTTCGGCTATGGTCTTCCTGCTTGATATACTCGAATTCTTCCGCTAGCTCCATCAATTCCTCTACGGTTTGGAAGTCACGTACGCGAATATACAGTCTATACTCTGGCCGAAGTCTGTCGTAAATGTGGTCTACGCTTTCTACGACAGTTATATGGGAATGTTGGTAAATGAGATATTGTAAGGCCATTATAAAATCTTGTGCCTTCTCCCTCGGGCCTTGCTTTCTTGTCCATATCTCATTCTCTAGTTTGGACAGGTAGCGTGCGGGTAAAAAATGTCGTAAGAACTCGGTTCGGAACTATTCCCATGTTCGAAGATTGTCTCTTTTAATTTGGAGCCACTCCAACGCTCTTCCTCTGAGCATTTCTGGGAGGGTCCTCACTAAGGGATCGAATGGGACATCATAGAATCGGGCTAGTTCTTCGATTCTTTCTATGAACTCGAGGCGTTTCCGTTGAGTTCGAAACGCGAACCCCACTTGCGGACGGTATTCATGGTCTCGGCTTCATAACTTAGACCTATTCGGGGTGGTTGTGTCTGGTAGCTTCGGTTTGTCGGTGCGTTATTCGGAGGTACGGTGAGAGACGGCTGCTTGTAGTCAGTTCGGGAGTCGGATATGCCAGTCGGTTCTATCTGTGGAACTGGGACTAATATGTCCCTATACGGCGTAATTACTTCGGTTTTCGGTTTGGTATGTTCCTCGCCTGGATCCGAGTACTCTCTTGTTATTACCCGCTCCTCCCATTCCTTGCTCAAATCTAGAGTGGATCGGCTGGTCCGTGCCTGCTTCCAGAATTCGCTAAGCCGCTTTCTCAACTCACTTACTGTTCCGGTAGCATCCAGGCCTCGGTTCTCCATTACTTCAAACAGCTCCTTCTTACATAATAAATAAATCCACCCGACGCTGGGAATATACGGATTCGGATCGGTCGGTACGGTAACGGTGTCGTTTGGGGGATTATCTTCGGAATCGGGCATCTTGGAGACTGACTCGGCGGTTGGCCTTGGGATTTGGCTACGGCAGTGGGTTTTTGGTGATTGGTTGGATTAGGTGACTGGACGGGCTAAGATGACATAAGTTTCGCTGGACTACGCTGTTTTTTTTTGTTTTTTATCGGGAACTTATCACTCTCTCTCTCTCTCTCTCTCTCTCTCCTATAGAAATAGTATTATAGGATTATGGATTATTAGTAATATTGTTAAGTCAGTCAATAAACTGAACTCGAGAAGAAAGGTCGCGTCTATTAATTGGTGCGAGCACTACACTAGTGTCGATAAAACTTCCTAATTTTTTTTTATTGCTGTGTTTCTTGTAAACCCCAAACCCACAGGCCACTCACTTGTCAATATCACAAAACGAATAAAGTAACCGAATGAAGCGAGACACACGCAAACAATGAAGCTGAGGGGATGAGCAATCCCAAAAACCGAGTTCGCGCCTGACCACAATCAGGGCTGTCTTTTCATGTTTTGAAAAAACAGTACTACAACAAAAAAACTTCTTTTGGGCTAGCTGTAATAAACCTAACCGAGAGAGAAAGAGTAGACCAACGGAGTAAGACTATCATTTCTTAGCTTGGCTTAAATGCCGTTTGCTATACTCACCAGCGAGTTACTCGCTATGTTGGTGAGTAAAAATGATTTCGAAGATAGCTGTAAAAGAACGGTTACCAGAGCCCAAGCTCTATTGGTTGTATTAAAAGAGATGGGGTTTCTTTAGTAGCTTGATAGCAAAAGAGACATTTATTCTTGGGTTGCATCGGTATTTATACAAATAAAATCTACTGCGTTTTTGATCTACTTTCAAGTCTGAACCCCAATCCATACTCGATATTGCAGCGTCATCGATTTGCACCCTTCGATATTTGAACCCGTATATAATGCATTGGTCATCATAAAGCATTGGCTATGCTTTACCAGTGTATACTTGACTTGACTATACTTGACCTATATTCGTCGAGTCAGCGCATCGGCGCCACCGTTCAGTGTTCCGGATTTGGTCACACATGCCCTCATGCACTTGTCGTACCATTTCGGATATTTGACCCTGACTCATTCATAAACATAGAAAGCGTGTATCGTACTATGCTTGGAACAAATCAACGTAAACAAAACCTGTGGCGATATACTGCCGGCTTTGCCTGTTGATATGTGATCCCATACATTCTGTTGGGAATGTACGATCGCTTATAGTGAGTGGGTACCGAAATATGTATGTAAGTATGGTACGTGTGCTGGGGTGACTGACGGATTGTTGGTCTTTAATGACTTTGGTCTTTAATGACTTAATGCTTAGTCGATGTATGTGAATACTTTGTATGAAGATAAATGGGTGCCTGCTATCGAGTATCGGGTAAGAGGAACGTAAAGGCAAGTATAAGCGTACACTGGCGCTATTCCCTACAAACGGAAAAGGAATGCTTAGCAATCCTCTGGGTAATCAGCAAAATGAGACCATATTTGGAAGGGTGCCACTTCACCGTCCTGACCGATCATCACTCGCTTAAGTGGCTACACTCGCTGGAAAATCCGCTTGGTAGGCTTGCTCGATGGGCTATCGAGTTACAACAATACGACTTTGAAATCAAGTATCGAAAGGGATCAATGAACGTTGTAGCCGATGCATTATCTCGAGACCCCCTTCCCGACCTCAGCAACTTGCAAGCCGCAACCAACCCGCCCGATGACTGGGTAAGTCGGAGAAGCAAGCCGTAGAAGAGCATTCTGAAGAGGACCCTGACTACAAGGTCGAAGGAGGAAGATTATACCGCCGATTTATAAATAGTAACCCGCTTGAACCAAACGCACACGAATGGAAGTGGTGCGTACCAAAAGCTGACCGAGAGAAAGTATTGATTGAGAATCATGAAAACTACCGCCCGTATAATGAATAATGAGAGATTAAATCGCACAATAAAGACGATGATAGCACAATACGTGCAAAACAACCACCGACATTGGGATGAATACCTACCCGAACTTTGCTTTGCAATAAACACAAGCAAAAATTAAACAACCGGGTTTTCCCCTGCATTTCTGAACTATGGCAGGGAGTTACGCTCACCAAGGCAGCTCGAACACCAATACGAAACAAACGACCGAACCGAAGAATTGTCTACCTGGGGTGAGCAAATGAGAGCGATGTACGAACTCGTAAAAACAAACTTACAAGAAGCAGCACAAACTCAAGCTAAATACTACAATATGCGAAGACGACCGTGGCGACCAGGCATCGGGGAACAGGTATATAAGAAATTGCGTGTACAGTCCTCCGCAGCAAAACATTTTACAGAGAAACTGGTATCACATTTCGACGGCCCATACGAAGTGGTGAAATACGTGTCTTCCGTTATTGCTGTGGTAAAAAGAAAAGGAGATAAGAAAAAGCAGCTGTTCCGGGCGCACGTACAAGATTTGAAAGGCTACCAGGGTAAAAATTAAACTCAGGAGCTCAATTCTTGTTCAACTACGGAGACGACAACATCCATCAAAGGAAACAAATCAAGCTGCAAGGACCAGCCCAAGGAGGCAGTTGCTAGCGACGACATGACAATGACCTCACTACCACGTGCTCCGAAACGGACAGCCCACGAAAGTACCATGGACCCATGCATTCGCCAAGCAACCAAACCCAGGCGTATCAACAGCAAGATAGTACGGCCCAGCACACCTATCGACAGGGTAGTCGTCGAATCCGTGCAAACACTTCCGTGCACGGATCCGTATACCAAGCTGGCAACCATCCGAAATGCCCGACAAGCAGCGTCAGCTAAATGGACCAGTCGAAACAGCCAACCCGGAGGCAGGACAGAGCACCTCGCTGTGACTACCACATACACCAGCCAACACACCGATCCACCGACCGCCAAACCACAGACCACCAAACCACCGGCCGCCAAGCCACAGGCCACCAATCCACCGACGGCCAAACCAAAGACCACCAATCCACCGACCGCCAAACCACAGACCACCGATCCACCGACCGCCAAACCACAGACCACCAAACCACCGACCGCCAAGCCACAGACCACCAATCCACCGACCGCCAAACCACAGACCACCAATCCACCGACCACCAAACCACCGACCACCAATCCACCGACCGCCAAGCCACAGACCACCGTAAAGTTTGACCCATTTGCTGGCATCCAGCTAAAGGCTCCTACTGACGGGAAGCGACGCCAATTCTCCATCAATCGGCCCAGGGAACTGTCTCGGGCTTATAACGAAGGGCAAGAAAGCCCTCCTCGCCTACCGAGGCCAGAAGAAGACACTGGACCTCAACTAGAACCCGCAAACAACCCGCTAGCACCACATCCGCTTGAAAGACGACGATCACACTAAGTTGAGATGGAGATCACGTTAAGTTTTTTTTGCCATGAAGGCTATTGTTTAAGTTTAAGTTGTTGATAACAAAGATAAGAATTTCAGAAATTATAATGTTAAATTATAATGTTTTTGAAAAAAATTAGAAAAGAAAAGGATTAGTGTAAAAAAAAAAAGAAAAAAAAATATAAAATAAAAAAAAAATAAAAAAGTATTTTTGTCACATGTGTTTTAATGTGGTTCCTCATCCAAGTACTCACTATGACCAGTGCTGCTTGATTTATATAATCAACGGTGGCTACGGAACAACTGTGTTGGTCTGTACTTGGGTGGGGGATTGCCATGGTTCTTGTGATACGGTCAGCGGGCGGTCGGCTATTTTATGAATCGATTGTGTAACGAATCACTTCGTTACATTCCCCCCTTCCTTTTCCAGACGAGAACCTTCTGGGAAGACGTCGATCATTTTATTTTACGGATTATGTCTTATTACTAATGTACAGACTTAAGATTATTTATTATTTATAATTACTTATCTTAGACTAAATTTTAGGCTAGAGGCGTCATGATCATTGGTGTTGGTATCGGTATCTAGTCGGAGGTCGACAATTGAGCTATTCGGTGAACCTTCGACGGTCGGTGGCTACGTTGAGCTTCGGTAATGTATCGGTGGTTTCACTCGTTTGGTTAGTTGCGCCACAAAAGGTATTCTATATAGGTAGTGTAAGAACAAGTAAATTAGCATGGCTTAAACAATAATTAAGTTCATTAATTAATTCAATAATTAATTTTTTTTCATTCTTCTTTTCTTAAACTCAAAATTGTACAAGAATCGGTTACTTAGTCCACGCTTAATCCTAAAAGGGAACAACTCAATGGCTTAAGGTAACAAATTTCGGTAACTACGGTATTCATGATTTGTTATCCTTAATTTATGTGTGTACTTCAGGTTATTGGTTGCAGACGGTATTGTTCGGTCGTTGTTTCCTTGTGAGCTTTCATAATGTAACGTATATTGTAACGTAGCTGCGTTAAGCCGGTTCCACTGCTTCAGTGTTGCCCTCGATCACGTCTTCTTCCATCGCGGCATTTATGGCTCGATTTGCTATTTTTGCGCATAATAGCTCGTCATCCGGAAGTTGACATGACACCTCTATGGCAGAAGCTTTCGGTGATTCCTTCTTGGCGTCGGCATCGGTCAAATATTCACCACTGGCGAATAGGGGCTCTCTCCTCACTTTAGCTTTCGTCCGGTCGGTAATGACTTTTTGATCATATGCTGTATAATTTTCTGGTTCCTTCTCGACATCGGTAATTGGTTCTTCGGTTTCAATATCGGACAAAGGCTCGGTAGGTGCTGAGACAGATTGCGGAATGATGGGGGTGAAACGGCGTAGATCGGTCGGTGCTGGTCGGGAAATTACTGCCAAGGCTCCTTGGTGGCACTGGCAGTCTCTGGTACGACGTCCATCCTCCCCACAGAACGAACAGAATAGCCGAAAAGGTCGTCGACATTCCTGCTTGCGGTGTCCGTTCTGCTTACAACTCCAGTAGTGGGTTTCTCTATTGTACGGTACGGTGTCTAGGGGTGGTATTACAGCGGCTTGGTAATTGGATTTGGACGGCATATTTCGGCTATGGTCTTCCTGCTTGATATACTCGAATTCTTCCGCTAGCTCCATCAATTCCTCTACGGTTTGGAAGTCACGTACGCGAATATACAGTCTATACTCTGGCCGAAGTCTGTCGTAAATGTGGTCTACGCTTTCTACGACAGTTATATGGGAATGTTGGTAAATGAGATATTGTAAGGCCATTATAAAATCTTGTGCCTTCTCCCTCGGGCCTTGCTTTCTTGTCCATATCTCATTCTCTAGTTTGGACAGGTAGCGTGCGGGTAAAAAATGTCGTAAGAACTCGGTTCGGAACTATTCCCATGTTCGAAGATTGTCTCTTTTAATTTGGAGCCACTCCAACGCTCTTCCTCTGAGCATTTCTGGGAGGGTCCTCACTAAGGGATCGAATGGGACATCATAGAATCGGGCTAGTTCTTCGATTCTTTCTATGAACTCGAGGGCGTTTCCGTTGAGTTCGAAACGCGAACCCCACTTGCGGACGGTATTCATGGTCTCGGCTTCATAACTTAGACCTATTCGGGGTGGTTGTGTCTGGTAGCTTCGGTTTGTCGGTGCGTTATTCGGAGGTACGGTGAGAGACGGCTGCTTGTAGTCAGTTCGGGAGTCGGATATGCCAGTCGGTTCTATCTGTGGAACTGGGACTAATATGTCCCTATACGGCGTAATTACTTCGGTTTTCGGTTTGGTATGTTCCTCGCCTGGATCCGAGTACTCTCTTGTTATTACCCGCTCCTCCCATTCCTTGCTCAAATCTAGAGTGGATCGGCTGGTCCGTGCCTGCTTCCAGAATTCGCTAAGCCGCTTTCTCAACTCACTTACTGTTCCGGTAGCATCCAGGCCTCGGTTCTCCATTACTTCAAACAGCTCCTTCTTACATAATAAATAAATCCACCCGACGCTGGGAATATACGGATTCGGATCGGTCGGTACGGTAACGGTGTCGTTTGGGGGATTATCTTCGGAATCGGGCATCTTGGAGACTGAATCGGCGGTTGGCCTTGGGATTTGGCTACGGCAGTGGGTTTTTGGTGATTGGTTGGATTAGGTGACTGGACGGGCTAAGATGACATAAGTTTCGCTGGACTACGCTGTTTTTTTTTGTTTTTTATCGGGAACTTATCACTCTCTCTCTCTCTCTCTCTCTCCTATAGAAATAGTATTATAGGATTATGGATTATTAGTAATATTGTTAAGTCAGTCAATAAACTGAACTCGAGAAGAAAGGTCGCGTCTATTAATTCGTGCGAGCACTACACTAGTGTCGATAAAACTTCCTAATTTTTTTTTATTGCTGTGTTTCTTGTAAACCCCAAACCCACAGGCCACTCACTTGTCAATATCACAAAACGAATAAAGTAACCGAATGAAGCGAGACACACGCAAACAATGAAGCTGAGGGGATGAGCAATCCCAAAAACCGAGTTCGCGCCTGACCACAATCAGGGCTGTCTTTTCATGTTTTGAAAAAACAGTACTACAACAAAAAAAAAAATGCAGCACGCGGCAGCAGGGTTTGTAGTGTCGCTCGACTAGGTTCTTTTGGGCTAGCTGTAATAAACCTAACCGAGAGAGAAAGAGTAGACCAACGGAGTAAGACTATCATTTCTTAGCTTGGCTTAAATGCCGTTTGCTATACTCACCAGCGAGTTACTCGCTATGTTGGTGAGTAAAAATGATTTCGAAGATAGCTGTAAAAGAACGGTTACCAGAGCCCAAGCTCTATTGGTTGTATTAAAAGAGATGGGGTTTCTTTAGTAGCTTGATAGCAAAAGAGACATTTATTCTTGGGTTGCATCGGTATTTATACAAATAAAATCTACTGCGTTTTTGATCTACTTTCAAGTCTGAACCCCAATCCATACTCGATATTGCAGCGTCATCGATTTGCACCCTTCGATATTTGAACCCGTATATAATGCATTGGTCATCATAAAGCATTGGCTATGCTTTACCAGTGTATACTTGACTTGACTATACTTGACCTATATTCGTCGAGTCAGCGCATCGGCGCCACCGTTCAGTGTTCCGGATTTGGTCACACATGCCCTCATGCACTTGTCGTACCATTTCGGATATTTGACCCTGACTCATTCATAAACATAGAAAGCGTGTATCGTACTATGCTTGGAACAAATCAACGTAAACAAAACCTGTGGCGATATACTGCCGGCTTTGCCTGTTGATATGTGATCCCATACATTCTGTTGGGAATGTACGATCGCTTATAGTGAGTGGGTACCGAAATATGTATGTAAGTATGGTACGTGTGCTGGGGTGACTGACGGATTGTTGGTCTTTAATGACTTTGGTCTTTAATGACTTAATGCTTAGTCGATGTATGTGAATACTTTGTATGAAGATAAATGGGTGCCTGCTATCGAGTATCGGGTAAGAGGAACGTAAAGGCAAGTATAAGCGTACACTGGCGCTATTCCCTACAAACGGAAAAGGAATGCTTAGCAATCCTCTGGGTAATCAGCAAAATGAGACCATATTTGGAAGGGTGCCACTTCACCGTCCTGACCGATCATCACTCGCTTAAGTGGCTACACTCGCTGGAAAATCCGCTTGGTAGGCTTGCTCGATGGGCTATCGAGTTACAACAATACGACTTTGAAATCAAGTATCGAAAGGGATCAATGAACGTTGTAGCCGATGCATTATCTCGAGACCCCCTTCCCGACCTCAGCAACTTGCAAGCCGCAACCAACCCGCCCGATGACTGGGTAAGTCGGAGAAGCAAGCCGTAGAAGAGCATTCTGAAGAGGACCCTGACTACAAGGTCGAAGGAGGAAGATTATACCGCCGATTTATAAATAGTAACCTGCTTGAACCAAACGCACACGAATGGAAGTGGTGCGTACCAAAAGCTGACCGAGAGAAAGTATTGATTGAGAATCATGAAAACTACCGCCCGTATAATGAATAATGAGAGATTAAACCGCACAATAAAGACGATGATAGCACAATACGTGCAAAACAACCACCGACATTGGGATGAATACCTACCCGAACTTTGCTTTGCAATAAACACAAGCAAAAATTAAACAACCGGGTTTTCCCCTGCATTTCTGAACTATGGCAGGGAGTTACGCTCACCAAGGCAGCTCGAACACCAATACGAAACAAACGACCGAACCGAAGAATTGTCTACCTGGGGTGAGCAAATGAGAGCGATGTACGAACTCGTAAAAACAAACTTACAAGAAGCAGCACAAACTCAAGCTAAATACTACAATATGCGAAGACGACCGTGGCGACCAGGCATCGGGGAACAGGTATATAAGAAATTGCGTGTACAGTCCTCCGCAGCAAAACATTTTACAGAGAAACTGGTATCACATTTCGACGGCCCATACGAAGTGGTGAAATACGTGTCTTCCGTTATTGCTGTGGTAAAAAGAAAAGGAGATAAGAAAAAGCAGCTGTTCCGGGCGCACGTACAAGATTTGAAAGGCTACCAGGGTGAAAATTAAACTCAGGAGCTCAATTCTTGTTCAACTACGGAGACGACAACATCCATCAAAGGAAACAAATCAAGCTGCAAGGACCAGCCCAAGGAGGCAGTTGCTAGCGACGACATGACAATGACCTCACTACCACGTGCTCCGAAACGGACAGCCCACGAAAGTACCATGGACCCATGCATTCGCCAAGCAACCAAACCCAGGCGTATCAACAGCAAGATAGTACGGCCCAGCACACCTATCGACAGGGTAGTCGTCGAATCCGTGCAAACACTTCCGCGCACGGATCCGTATACCAAGCTGGCAACCATCCGAAATGCCCGACAAGCAGCGTCAGCTAAATGGACCAGTCGAAACAGCCAACCCGGAGGCAGGACAGAGCACCTCGCTGTGACTACCACATACACCAGCCAACACACCGATCCACCGACCGCCAAACCACAGACCACCAAACCACCGGCCGCCAAGCCACAGGCCACCAATCCACCGACCGCCAAACCAAAGACCACCAATCCACCGACCGCCAAACCACAGACCACCGATCCACCGACCGCCAAACCACAGACCACCAAACCACCGACCGCCAAGCCACAGACCACCAATCCACCGACCGCCAAACCACAGACCACCAATCCACCGACCACCAAACCACCGACCACCAATCCACCGACCGCCAAGCCACAGACCACCGTAAAGTTTGACCCATTTGCTGGCATCCAGCTAAAGGCCCCTACTGACGGGAAGCGACGCCAATTCTCCATCAATCGGCCCAGGGAACTGTCTCGGGCTTATAACGAAGGGCAAGAAAGCCCTCCTCGCCTACCGAGGCCAGAAGAAGACACTGGACCTCAACTAGAACCCGCAAACAACCCACTAGCACCACATCCGCTTGAAAGACGACGATCACACTAAGTTGAGATGGAGATCACGTTAAGTTTTTTTTGCCATGAAGGCTATTGTTTAAGTTTAAGTTGTTGATAACAAAGATAAGAATTTCAGAAATTATAATGTTAAATTATAATGTTTTTGAAAAAAATTAGAAAAGAAAAGGATTAGTGTAAAAAAAAAGAAAAAAAAAAATATAAAATAAAAAAAAAATAAAAAAGTATTTTTGTCACATGTGTTTTAATGTGGTTCCTCATCCAAGTACTCACTATGACCAGTGCTGCTTGATTTATATAATCAACGGTGGCTACGGAACAACTGTGTTGGTCTGTACTTGGGTGGGGGATTGCCATGGTTCTTGTGATACGGTCAGCGGGCGGTCGGCTATTTTATGAATCGATTGTGTAACGAATCACTTCGTTACATTCCCCCCTTCCTTTTCCAGACGAGAACCTTCTGGGAAGACGTCGATCATTTTATTTTACGGATTATGTCTTATTACTAATGTACAGACTTAAGATTATTTATTATTTATAATTACTTATCTTAGACTAAATTTTAGGCTAGAGGCGTCATGATCATTGGTGTTGGTATCGGTATCTAGTCGGAGGTCGACAATTGAGGTATTCGGTGAACCTTCGACGGTCGGTGGCTACGTTGAGCTTCGGTAATGTATCGGTGGTTTCACTCGTTTGGTTAGTTGCGCCACAAAAGGTATTCTATATAGGTAGTGTAAGAACAAGTAAATTAGCATGGCTTAAACAATAATTAAGTTCATTAATTAATTCAATAATTAATTTTTTTTCATTCTTCTTTTCTTAAACTCAAAATTGTACAAGAATCGGTTACTTAGTCCACGCTTAATCCTAAAAGGGAACAACTCAATGGCTTAAGGTAACGAATTTCGGTAACTACGGTATTCATGATTTGTTATCCTTAATTTATGTGTGTACTTCAGGTTATTGGTTGCAGACGGTATTGTTCGGTCGTTGTTTCCTTGTGAGCTTTCATAATGTAACGTATATTGTAACGTAGCTGCGTTAAGCCGGTTCCACTGCTTCAGTGTTGCCCTCGATCACGTCTTCTTCCATCGCGGCATTTATGGCTCGATTTGCTATTTTTGCGCATAATAGCTCGTCATCCGGAAGTTGACATGACACCTCTATGGCAGAAGCTTTCGGTGATTCCTTCTTGGCGTCGGCATCGGTCAAATATTCACCACTGGCGAATAGGGGCTCTCTCCTCACTTTAGCTTTCGTCCGGTCGGTAATGACTTTTTGATCATATGCTGTATAATTTTCTGGTTCCTTCTCGACATCGGTAATTGGTTCTTCGGTTTCAATATCGGACAAAGGCTCGGTAGGTGCTGAGACAGATTGCGGAATGATGGGGGTGAAACGGCGTAGATCGGTCGGTGCTGGTCGGGAAATTACTGCCAAGGCTCCTTGGTGGCACTGGCAGTCTCTGGTACGACGTCCATCCTCCCCACAGAACGAACAGAATAGCCGAAAAGGTCGTCGACATTCCTGCTTGCGGTGTCCGTTCTGCTTACAACTCCAGTAGTGGGTTTCTCTATTGTACGGTACGGTGTCTAGGGGTGGTATTACAGCGGCTTGGTAATTGGATTTGGACGGCATATTTCGGCTATGGTCTTCCTGCTTGATATACTCGAATTCTTCCGCTAGCTCCATCAATTCCTCTACGGTTTGGAAGTCACGTACGCGAATATACAGTCTATACTCTGGCCGAAGTCTGTCGTAAATGTGGTCTACGCTTTCTACGACAGTTATATGGGAATGTTGGTAAATGAGATATTGTAAGGCCATTATAAAATCTTGTGCCTTCTCCCTCGGGCCTTGCTTTCTTGTCCATATCTCATTCTCTAGTTTGGACAGGTAGCGTGCGGGTAAAAAATGTCGTAAGAACTCGGTTCGGAACTATTCCCATGTTCGAAGATTGTCTCTTTTAATTTGGAGCCACTCCAACGCTCTTCCTCTGAGCATTTCTGGGAGGGTCCTCACTAAGGGATCGAATGGGACATCATAGAATCGGGCTAGTTCTTCGATTCTTTCTATGAACTCGAGGGCGTTTCCGTTGAGTTCGAAACGCGAACCCCACTTGCGGACGGTATTCATGGTCTCGGCTTCATAACTTAGACCTATTCGGGGTGGTTGTGTCTGGTAGCTTCGGTTTGTCGGTGCGTTATTCGGAGGTACGGTGAGAGACGGCTGCTTGTAGTCAGTTCGGGAGTCGGATATGCCAGTCGGTTCTATCTGTGGAACTGGGACTAATATGTCCCTATACGGCGTAATTACTTCGGTTTTCGGTTTGGTATGTTCCTCGCCTGGATCCGAGTACTCTCTTGTTATTACCCGCTCCTCCCATTCCTTGCTCAAATCTAGAGTGGATCGGCTGGTCCGTGCCTGCTTCCAGAATTCGCTAAGCCGCTTTCTCAACTCACTTACTGTTCCGGTAGCATCCAGGCCTCGGTTCTCCATTACTTCAAACAGCTCCTTCTTACATAATAAATAAATCCACCCGACGCTGGGAATATACGGATTCGGATCGGTCGGTACGGTAACGGTGTCGTTTGGGGGATTATCTTCGGAATCGGGCATCTTGGAGACTGAATCGGCGGTTGGCCTTGGGATTTGGCTACGGCAGTGGGTTTTTGGTGATTGGTTGGATTAGGTGACTGGACGGGCTAAGATGACATAAGTTTCGCTGGACTACGCTGTTTTTTTTTGTTTTTTATCGGGAACGGACTGGTTGACCTCGATTGAGGTCCCTGCTCGGGCGCCAAAATGTAAGGGTCTTTTTCTTGTCTATAGCTGATGTTTCGCTCGTCGGTTCCAGGGTGTCCACAGAGAAGACGATAAATCTGTGTTTGCGAGGTCTTAATACACCAGTTTTTCTTATTCCACTACACTTTATTGTTTTACTTATGTTACTAGCTTAACAACTATACATTAACAAGCTTATAGATATCTTAAACTAGCTTAACAATTGGTGGATATCTTAACTAGATTGTAAAGGATTCAGTCGGAGGACTGGAAAGTGAACTCGGTCTTGAAAACCGAAAGGATTCTATCGTATGATAGGAACAGTATTGAAGGACTCAGTCAAAGGACTGGAAAGTGGACTCGGTCTTGAAAACAAGAAAAGGACTCTATCGTTTGATAGGAAAAGTATTGAAGGACTCAATCGGATGACTGGAAAGTGGACTCGGTCTTGAGAACCGGAAAGGACTCTATCGTATGATAGGAAAAGTATTAAAGGACTCAGTCGGATGACTGGAAAGTGGACTCGGTCTTGAAGACCGGAAAGGACTCTATCGTTTGATAGGAAAAGTATTGAAGGACTCAGTCGGATGACTGGAAAGTGGACTCGGTCTTTAGAACCGCAAAGGACTCTATCGTATGATAGGAAAACGGCGTCGGAACTCCTATTGGATTAAAGTAGTACTTTAATCCTCGGTCGGTCGATGTCGGCGGTCGATTGATTTCAGTGCTAGATAGGAAAGAACGGATTAGCTTGCCTTTATCAGGCGGACGTCCAAATGGACGTCTGGGTTTTAAGTAAAAAAGTAAAAAAATATAAAAGAATCGGGAGTGCTCTCTGAATATATATACTCGGCTTACTGACTATACTAGTGTTCAGACCAATCGCAACTCCAACTTTTCCAACTGGCGAAGTAGTGCTTTATAACTTTCCAGCAAAACGGAAATGTGAAGTCTATAAACGAGTGAAACTCGAAATAGAAAATAAAATAAAAAAGTATTTTTGTCACATGTGTTTTAATGTGGTTCCTCATCCCAGTACTCACTATGACCAGTGCTGCTTGGTTTATATAATCAACGGTGTCTACGGAACAACTGTGTTGGTCTGTACTTGGGTGTGGGATTGCCATGGTTCTTGTGATACGGTCAGCGGGCGGTCGGCTATTTGATGAATCGATTGTGTAACGAATCACTTCGTTACAGTTTCATCATGTCCAAAAGTTCGCTCGTCATCCACTCTTTTTTTGGTTGCTGTATTCTGCTTGTAAGATCTTTTTTACCTGTTTCTAATATTATATCTTTTATTTGTGCCCAAGCTGTGTTTACATTTTTTCCATTTATATGATTTGTGTTTACATGGCTCATTTTTTCATTTAACTCCATCTTAAGGTTATTCTCAATTTCCTCATTTTTTAGTAGGCTTAATTCGAGCTTGTTTTGCATGAACTTTTTTCGTATGCTTTTTAGTTTTATGTTGATTTTTGCTACCACTGGGTTGTGATCTGATCCAATAACCACACCTGGGTAGCATTTTGCTGATAAGCCAATACATTTCCCTGAGCCTAATCTCGGGCTCGTCACGCTTCTTCTTTACGTGTGGTTTCCACCTTAGTTTAGCGTCCAGTGTCATCCCTAGATATTTCGCTTCATTTGCATAAGAAAGTGCAGAATTTATGAGCAGAGATAAATTGTTAACCCTTCTGTAAGTGAAATTCACATGCGTAGACTTGTTCTCGTTAAGAGCGATTCGCCAAGTCTTCGTCCAGACACAAATTCTGTCCAATGCTCGTTGAAGGTTTCTCGTTGATAAATCGACTGATTCACCTGTTGCCAGGATGGCCGTATCGTCCGCAAACGGGGCCACGACTGTCTCGTAATCTATTGTAGCTTATATTTCAAGCTTTCGTGCCATACCTTGTCGAAGGCTAGCGATACGTCGGGGAAAGCACTTGAACATATTTTTTTCCCTTCTAAGGCTTTTTCAATTTCATGCGTTATTCTGTAGACTTGATCTATTGTGGAATGGTTAGGTCTGAAACCGAAATGATGATCTGGGATCAAGCGTCTTACTGCAATTATTGGTTGTAATCGCTTCAGCAGAAGTTTCTCGAATACTTTCGATATTATCGGCAGAAGCGATAGGGCCTACAAGATTTTTTATCATTTGCACATTTCCCCGGTTTTGGAACCATAATGACTTCAGCAACTTTCCATTGCCTTGAAACGTATAGAAGTCTAAGAGAAGTGTTTATCATATAAAGTAGATTGACTAGTGCCTTTTTTGGTAGTTCTTTCAATATTTCGCCAGTGATCAGGTCGTAACCCGGGGCCTTATTATTTTTTAGTTTGCTTATTGTTTTTCGGAGTCCAACTAACGTTGTTGTTTTGAACGTCAGCCAACGGCGGACCGTCGAAAGGCTTGAATTTTTCTTCTAAATGTTCAGCAAACAAATTCGCTTTCTCTTTGTCTTCTCTTGCCCATTCGCCGTAAGCTTTTTTTATTGGTGCCGAGTGGATTATAGTTTGAGCTCCTGTCCGACGACAAGGCTTCAAGGTATTCAGTGGTCTTAAGATTTTTAAAATCTTGCAACATTCCTTTCAGTTTGTTAGAGAGATGGTTCAAGAGGGTTTTGTCTGGGGGAACCCTCGTGCCTTGCCATCTTCTACGCGCTCTTCTCTTTTAACGAATCAATTCTTCGATTTCGAGCGGATATGTTGTGCGTACATACCCGTCGGTGCTAACTGCGTTCTTTTGGGACGAAGTGTTGTTCCAAGCAGCGCTCTGAATTGCTTCAATGAATTGGTCAACTGCGGTTTCTAGATCGAAAGGACTTTTCAATGGCACATTCAAGGCGTCCCAGTTCAAGTTTTTGCTAGCTAATCTAGGAGCTCTTTCTATTTTCGCCAGTCTTCCACCCATCTTCAAGATTACTCCTGAGTGGTCTGAGCAAAGATCATAACAGTCTTCGATTCGCGTAAGGTATTTGGGGTACCCTTTAGCGATGAAAAAGTTGAAAAGGTCAGGCTTTTTATTCCTATCTGTTGGCCAATATGTTGGCTTACCCGTGGAGAAAAAGTCCACCCCGCGCTTCATACTGTTTTTGTACAGCAATCTGCCTCTTGTTGAATTGCATCGTGAACCCCAAAAAGTATGCTTCGCGTTAAAGTCACCCCCAATGATAAAATTGGACCCAATGAAGTTATACATACGATCAAGATCATCTTCCACCAGTCTATATCCTGGCGGGAAATAACAAGATGCAATGTTGTAATCTAAGCCGTCAATTTTTACAGAAACTGAACTGATCTGCATAGAGTCTAGCTCAACTTCTGTGTTCTTGAAGTGCTTTATGCAGTTCTTAATGTAGAGGGAGGAACCTCCTCTTGAATTTTGCGAAGGGTGATATGCGTGATAGTCATTGTAACCTTTTAGTTTGGGTATACTAAAAGGTTACAATGACTTTGGGTTTAGTTTTATAGAAATACTTCTAGTTCGTCTATTTTATTAGGCCATTGCATTCCATGTTAGTATTTTAAATAACTGTTTCATATTCATGCTCTCTTGTAATTTTTTCGAGGCTTAAACTCGAGCTTGCTCAGTTTGTCAAATATAACTTTGTTGATTTTAGTCTGATCCTCAAGTTTCTCCAAGATTACAGCGAGGATCTGAGACATTGCATCTGTTGTGGGCAATCTTGCCTTGTTTTCGTTTGCCGCAACCTGTGCGTATGATTTCGGTCCGACCAGTGGCAGTTTCTCCGCTGCACTTTTGATCGTCTTTGGAGTCTTTGGCTTAGGAGTTTTGGCTGTTTTTGGACGTCCTAGGCTTGGATTCTGACCTCGAGTATTTTCCTTAGGAGGTTCTCGTCCCTTTTGCAGCTCTATGGCTTCTTCGCATCCTCGATAGTTTGTGGGGTGGTTTCCGTGGCAATTGGCGCAAACTGCTGGAACCTTTATGTCAACTTTGCACTCTGTTGAGAGGTGTTTTCGGGCACATTCTACGCAACGTGGTTCTTTTGGCAGTAGGCACTTGTGTGCCTGAATGCTTGGCATCGCTTACACTATGGTATCAGTCTATTGCCCTTTCGCATGGGTTCGATTTTAACCCTGATGTTAAGTATCATTTTGATTTTATAAATATCGTTTATGCTCTCAGTTCTTTCAAAGGAGAGCATAAAAAGTGGAAGGCCGCGTCTGATCACAGTGTCTCTTTCTCCTTCTGTGCGTTGTTTTTTTCTTTTTAATGATATTACTTACTTACTTACTTAAGGTGGCGCTACAGTCCGGGGTGGACCTGGGCCTCAGCCAACAAGCTTCGCCAGCCAGCTCTGTCTCTAGCTAGCCGTCTCCAGTTTCGCACGCGAAGTTGGCTGAGGTCCCCTTCCACTTGCGTGCGCCACCTGCGTATCGGTTCTCCTCTACCGCGCCGTCCCTGCGGTGTGGATTCGAAGATTTTCCGGGCCGGGGCGTTGGTGTCCATCCGCTCTAGATAACCCAGCCATTGTAGACGTTGTGTTTTGACTCTTTTGGCTAGGTCGATATCGCTGTACAGCCCGTACAGTTCGATGTTATATCTCCTCCTCCACTCTACGTCTATGCAGACGGGACCGTAAATCGTCCGAAGAATTTACCTCTCGAAGCAGCCTAAAGTGTTTTCATCCGCCTTTGACAGGGTCCATGCTTCTGCGTCGTAAAGCAGGACTGGGATGATGAGGGTTTTATACATGGACACTTCAGTTGCTCGAGAGAGGGCTTTGCTAATCAATTGCCTCCTTAGCCCAAAGAAACAGCAATTGGCAAGAGTTATCCTTCGTTTGATTTCAGCGCTGGTGTCTGTTTTAATGATATTGACGGCATTAATAATTTTAAGGCCTTTAGTTTTTACGTCTTTTACAACGTCTTCTTTTGTGCATGATGGGTGGAGCGCCCTTACAATGACTCACAGTGGTTTTTCGTACTTATTTTGATAAGTATACCACTCGATTCTTTCTGCATTCAGTCTAAGAGACAGCGCGCGATAGGAATCGGCGTTGTCAACATTTACTTTCCACACGTTATTTCGGTGGGAAGTAAGTTTATAGTTTTCTGTTCTCATCGTGTTTGCAAGAAGGTTGCGCAATTTCCCGAAGTCTGTTTTCCCGACGATGTTTATTGCGGGAGGTGGACGAATTTTCGCTTCTGGTTTGGCCTTGTTTGAGCCAGAGGGCTTTTCTTCTTTTTGTATTACTTCGGGAGAGGAATTCGCCTTACGCTTCTTGCTAGACCTTGTCCTTAAAACTGAATCGGTCTCAAGTGCAAGTTCGTCCTCGTCCGTGAAGTATTCGACTGCTGGTCGGTTCGGTGTTACACTCTTTCGTTACCTCACAGTCTTTCGATAAACGAGTAATTTTAATATCCTCGTTTTCTTTTCGCAGAGAATCAACTTCCATTTTTAGATCGTGGAAGAGTCGCTCAATTTGAGTAAGCTTAGCTTGGAGTTCATTTTTCTCCTTTTCTAAGCTCTTAATTTTCACTGAGTTCTGGTTTACCGGTGGACTGCTTTTTGCCGATATGTTCGATCTAGGTGGTGGTGATCGATTTAGTTTTGTCCTTTTCTCAAAAGGATTTATAAGCAATAAAAGGCTCTCCCCAGAATCCGTAGAGCCTGCCTCCGAAGAGGGTGGATTTTCCAGCATAGCTGGGCTGCCACCTGGGGTAATCAAATCTTTCGTTTTGTTCATTGCCATTTTTTTTCAACCTGTCGTTTTTATAAGAAATATGTAAGTCACTTCTATTTTCATTTTTAAATACAGCCGCCCCTTTGGAGACAGACGCCGACCAGTGAGACGCACAATGTGTGACAGACGCTTCTGGATTTTAATTTAACCTTCAGATTCATCTATAAGTTAAAACCTTACCGCCAAAAGTTGCCCCAAATGGAGCAGCATCGACAGCATTCGTTGAAACATTAAATAATACTTCTTCCGGTGGATTTTAGTCGGCTCTTACGACAGGCATACCTTACCTGAAGGCTATTCTAACCCCGATTTTGCTGACTTTTATTTATGACGATGTAGTCTATTTGGTTTCATACTATCGAATCCGAGGTATGTCTTGGGGATGTCCATGTATATATTTTTCTTGGCGGGAGTTTAAACCAGGTATTCATTATTATTAATTCGATTAATTGGCAGAATTCAATAAGCCTCTGGCCTCTATCGTTCTTGTTCCACAAACCATGATCGCCTACTACATCTTCAATCCTTCCTTTCCCTACTTTGGCATTGAAGTTGCCAAGAATAAGGGTGACGTCTCTCTTTTTTGTCAATTTAAGGGCTTGCTCCAGGTTGGTTGAGCTGATTATAAAAAAAAAACCTTCAAATACTTCTTCATCACAGTCACTTGTTGGCGCATATACCTGAATGTCGTTGACTTTTGTGTTTTCTGCTTCTAGTTGCAAAAGCATTTCCCTCTCTGACAGGTTAACCACACCTGTTACTGACTTTTCACTTTTTTCGGAGACAGTTACACGTACATCGTATCTATTTTGTGCTATGTTGGCGCAAGAATAGTAAAATTTGTGTCCATCTATTATAATCGCTCCATTTCCCTTCGTGTACATCTGCGATTCCCATTATATCAACTTTCAATCTTTTCATTTATTTAATTGTATTATCAAGCTTACCTGCTTGTACAGACTTCGAACGTTTCATGTTGCAATTTTGAAATACCCACCGGGGATTCTTAGCACCCAGGTCAGGGCCATTTGTATAGTTTGTGCTTGCTTGATAATTTTTACTGGGGAGAATGGAGTTAATATACACGGGAGGTGGTTTCCCGTTGCCTTCCTCTCTTTTTACTTAGTGCATTACTTTATTATTCAATTGATATTAATATTCAATATTCCTTTATGCCTTTAATTGATTTTTAGTTTCAATATCCTTTTATTTACTTATTTTCTTTCTTCTTCTTTTTTTATTTTTTTTTTTATAATTATTGCGTGTTATCATTATATTCGTTTACCTTATCCGTGACTTTTCTAATGCCATGGTATCCTCCTTGTGCGATGCTGAAGTTGAATTCTATTTCCGCTGATCTCTTGAATAAGCCTTTGCTTTTTAGCGGTCCGTCCAAAAATGGAAAAAGGACCTCTTATGGTATCACTACGTTGTCCGTTCGTCCGTCCGTCCAATCGCTTTATAACTTCTGAACGGTAAGTCGTAGAAAGACAAAATTTGGTGTGCGTATAAACTGCGGAAATAGTCAGAGAATACAAAGAGGGCAATTTTTTTAAGCACCGTTATTTGGTTTAATTACAGCTTGAAATTTCATGTGAAAATGGACTTAATGTTTTTCAGTGTTTTTTTCAAGAAGTTTAGGAGGCAAGAACTAGAAAAACGAAACTTAGGTTTAAGAAATACTAAGCTTTAATCAAAAAATAAAACTCTTCGAAAATATCAAAACGTTTTTGAGAAATGAAGAGTGGAAAATGCATGCTTATTCCTCAAAATTAATTTAAAAAATAACTTGAACGGCTTATTGCTCAAAATCAATATTGAACACACGTATAAAGCAACTCAAAGTAAACCAAGTGCTTAGGTCATATTTTTAAAAAACAGTTTGAGTACTGCAGTTTTGACGCATTTTCGAAAAAAATCGCAAAAATGCACGAAAAACGTGTGCCCCCCTTATCTTCGGTGCTGTTTGGTGGAATTCGATGAAAAATATCACACGTATCAGAAATATTTCAAAATTTTAAGGAAAACAAGTGGGAAAGTGCAACAGTGGGTATGCAAAATCTTCAATCCATCTACGACTGATTGCAAGATACCCGACCATACCAAAAAGAAAACTGCCACGCCTCCAAAAATAGGGCGGGATATAAAAATATAACTGTTGAATGCTTTATACTAGGTGGTTGCATACACTAGTATAACTAGAAAAACAGTCATTTTAAGCTAAAATCCTTTAAAAAGTGGGCGTGGTCAATGAAAAAGCTAAAATCTTTTGGCTTTCTTAAAGACAATTATAAGGCAATGTTACGTACCAAAAATGAATGCGCTAGCGCCATTGTAACAAAGCTAAAATTTGCAAAATGTATTTTTTTAAATTAGAGATGGTCGCACATACAGGCCTGTAGTGGGCGTGTCTGTGGGCGGATTCAACTTATTTTCAAACCTGATCTGAAGGACTGGACTTCCAACCAACCCACAAAATTTCAACTCTCTGCTTAAAATTTAAGGCCTAAAAGTTGTTAACATACGGACGGACGGACGGACGGACATGGCTTAATCGATTCTCCTGTCGGTCCCCTTAATATCTCTAAAAGGTCTTAGGGGTCTTCGGTGATTATTTCACTGCATTACGGTGATTATTACTGCATTGGAATAAAGTCTAACGGGAACTGGAAAAAACTTCAAAATATTTATTTTATGGATTTGAAATTTAAAAAATTAAAAAAAAGGTCAAAAGAACGCATGTCTCCTCCTCTATCCCCCAAACGGTATAAAGTATAATTTTTAAGTTAACACCGGGCGTAGTCCATCTTCTTAAATTTTATACAAAACTATAGCAGACTTCGAATATTCAAAAACTTCGAAGATTTAACTGTAAAACGTGAAAACATTTTGGAAAACTATTTTTAGAGATTTGGAGGTCCTTAACGGTTATTACGACCTTGTTTAAATTTGGCTGAAGCATGTAATGTTTAAAAGGCAAGCGAACTGCATCAAAAACGTTTCAAAATTTCCGTTTTCGACCCTAAGTTCTTAAGCCCATTCAAACAAGCGAAATAAAAGACAGCATATTTTTACCGTTTTCTCAAAAATCCATGTCCAAATAATTTGTGAAAAGTGGCAAATGCTAGCACAGGTAGTTGTAAAATTGATCAAAAAGTCTAACAGTAATTAAAAATAATCTAAATTGCTGTTCTATGGGTCTTAAATTATAAAAATCCTAAAAAAGGCCAAGAAAGAGTATGTCCTTCCCTCTATTTTCGTAACGGTAAAGCTTTTTGCCAGCATTTTTTTAGAGTTACGAAACCCAATATAAAATCACCCAATATAAGAACAGTAGACAGCACTATGAAAAAAGTATATTACAGACTGTAAAATATATCCAGAAATAATTTTAATAAATAAATAGAATGTTACACAAACTGCGCAATATAGATGACCATAACCTTCAACAAAAACCGACGGACCGCTCCGCGTATGTCTTCATACTAGCAAGCAATATTCAGGAAAGCAACAAACAGAAAAACAGTGTACGGAAAACTATTGGCGGTTCAAAGAACGGCCTGTATAGCCATCACGGGTGCGCTCCGTACTACACCTACGGAAGCTCTGAACACTCTACTGCACCTAACACCGCTTGATCTACATATAAAAAAACTCGCTGGCAATAGTGCGTTACGACTCACTAATTCAAATCATTTTAAGAGCAGTAGGTACGGGCACGGCATGATCCTGACGGAGCTACTGCCAGGCAATCCAACACTAACGGACTTGGACATACCGTATTTGGTGAGTATTCCTCCCGCTCTTGGCAACGGTGTTAGAGGCAGAAGGCACAGCGGCAGCGTCAGCTGTGTCCGAACCTTTCATCGAAGAAGCGATTCCCTTGGTTATGCCCTCCTTGGAGATAGCTTCGACTGCGGATGTTCCAGCTATCTTGGCAATTTCCTCGGCCTGCATACTGCCCCTTAAATCACCGGTGAGAGTGCCGGCCTGCACACCGATGAAATCGCTAGCGAGGGTGAGTGTTCTTTCGAACTGTCGCTAGCGGAAAGTCCCGTATCATCCGAAGCCCCTACCAGGAGAGAGATGGATGAATTCGAGAGCTCATCTTCACTCAGCTCTACCTGGATAGGGCTTGTTTATTTAAATAATTTTTTTGTTTTGTTTTGTTTATCCATGTTAGTTTCAATTTGAAAAACAAAACAGAAAAAAAAAATTAATTAAACAAACAAACCCTGTCCAGGCAGAGATGAGTTCCATGACGCTCACGACAAGGCGTTGTCACGTGGAGGGGTACCACCGTTAAGATACCAGAATATTTTGAAAAATAATTTTTGAAATGTTTTTAAAGCTTTCGAGCTAATTTCTAAAGTTTTCCCGAAAATTTCAAATAATTCTTAATGTGTATGATTTTTTTCAAATCATTTGGCCGATGTTGTTTCGAAGATAATAGTCGGACAAATCTTTTTCACGATTTTTTTTTTGAAAATGCGATAAAACTACAGTTCTAAAACCACCTTTAACCAAAAATTGATTTTAGTCTTTGCTTTACCTGCGGCTGCTATATAATAGCCTAATAACGGCTTTTTTAATTAAGTGATGAAAAAGTTATGACGCTTAACACGTTGAAAATGGGTATCTATTTTCCATTCCTTATTTCTTACTAACTTTTCAATATTTTGCAAAGGCTCGATTTTATTATGAAAGTCCAATATTTTTTTAGTGCATGTTTTAATTCTCTGATTTTTGGCTGTAAAACTTTTAAAGATAAGGCCAAAACACTTTTTGTCTTTTTTACCATTAATATTCAAACTGTTATAATATTAAAAACTGAAGAAATGAGACCCTCTGAATTGTGCCAACTACAGAGACATCAGTCTTCTTAACATCGCTTACAAGATCTTTTCTGCTGTACTGTGTGAACGCCTGAAGCCGTTCGTCAACAATCTGATAGGCACATATCAGTGTGGCTTTAGGCCAGGAAAGTCCATCGATCAAATTTTCACACTGCGGCAGAGCTTGGGGAAAACCCAGAAATTCCAAATTGATCAACACCACCATTTCATCGATTTTAAGGCCGCATATGACAGCATCTATAGAGACGAGCTATATAGCGCAATGTCTAGTTTTGGCATCCCTGCCACACTCGTCGTTCTGCTTAGGACGATGGAAAATTCACGCTGTTCCGTCAAGGTCGGCAAAGACCTCACCGAATCCTTTGATGTCAAGAAAGGTTTTAAACAAGGCGACGCGCTGTCATGTGACTTCTTTAACATCATCCTTGAGCGAATTGTGCAGAACCCCCGCGCCAACACCAGAGGTACAATCTATCAAAAGTTCGTTCAACTACTCACATACACAGACGACATTGACGTAATCGGAAGAACAAAGCGTGAAGCCTTCGTGAGTATTGGGACGGAAGCGGCGAGTATGGGTTTAGCAGTCAACGAGGGTAAATCCAAGTATATGCTGTCATCAAAAAAGACACCTAACACCGACGTCTAGGACAAAACATCACAATCTACAGCTATAACTTTGAGGTAGTTAGGGACTTTGTCTACCTGGGTTCCGGTATCAGTTCAGACAATGACACCAGCGCTGAAATCAAACGAAGGTTAACTCTTGCCAATCGCAGATTCTTTGGGTTAAGAAGGCAATTAAGTAGCAAATCCCTCAATCGAGTAAATAAAGTGTCCATGTATAAGACCCTCATCATCTGTAACATTTCTACATCCACCCATCCAGGAGCGAAGTAGAACTTAGAAAGAAATTAGGTCTGGTTTCAAAGAAGATACTGTATGATCAACCCCAACGGAAAGAGGCCGATCCGCTTACGATCCACAATAGTTAGAGTCCCATTCGCTGAATGCGGATGACCCCTTTTCGTCTTCACTTCAAACCAGGTCCTAATCACTTATACCCTCCTGAACCAGAAACCCACCCTTAGAACGAAGGTCTACAGGAATCCTTCGCCCGTCCGGGCGGAAGTTCAGGAGGGGTGTCCGGTCCCTAAGTAGCGGTAGGCCTGCTGGCGTTATGCGCGGTCTAGCTCGCCGTAATGGGGTAGGATCTTGCTACCGGAACACGGACAGGGTTACGTTGTTTCAGGCCTGTCGAGAAGGAAATCGCAAAAAAAAAACAACAAAAGTCGGTGATGTTATCCGACATTAAAACAAAATTGCCATAAATTAAAAGAGATAGGAAGCCCGAATGTTGTACCTTATTCCCAACGCAATGCGCTTCTAGCAGGGAGCAAAGTTGTTGACACCCTGGGTGTGACCCTCCCCTAGCATTAGGTTTAACCAAAATGCTCCATGGTTACTACCATCACCCGAGAATTGGATAGTAACCCCAAGATAGATAAAAAAAAACCAAAAGTCTGCGACTCCGGTTACTTCAAGCTTTCGCTAGCCGACAACCTTGATTACCTCACATCCAACTAAGTAAGCAATCTATAGCATAGTAACCTTGGTGGTACCTGTGGTAATTCTTAACTTGTCGACTCCAAGAAGCATCTCTATTGATGCCAATGAAAGAGTATAATTGTGTTTGTAATTCAATACAGAATTAAAATTTGGTTTATTACATTCCGGATACTATAAGGTACAAAACAAGAGAAGGTCTTGGAGTGCCAACAAAAAGTTACATTCAATTTAGCATTAACTTTAATTTGAAAACCTTAACTTTAAATCTAAATCAACAAAAAAAAATTAAAAAAAAAAAATAAAAGCATATGGTTCAATTTAAAACTATCAAGGCAAAGAAAAAGGGTGAAAACAAGGTGGCAGTACTCAAGTTACATGAATTATAAAAATTGTTTTAACAACCGAAAATTCCATTAAAATTAATTGGCTCAATTTATAGGCGCAGGTATAGGGGCACGGGGGGTGGGAGGGTTAATGCAGTTTTCAATACAAGAAAACCAAAAAAAAAAAAAATCAATCAAAAGGAAAGGTATTGTTAACATGAAAATTAAATGAATTTCCCGCATTTTTTTGATCAAGTCATAAGGGTATATACCAATACTTCTTTTTCTCTAGATAGAAGCAAAGGTTAGTACTTGAGAATAAAAAAACGTATCTTTTTTTTCACCAATTAAGCTTTTAGAATTTATAGTCAGAGTTCCCAAAAAAAATACAAAAGTTCAAAATTTTAAATACGCAATAATTTCAAAAAAAAAATTGAAGTTCACTTACCAAAAGTCTACGAGAGTTACCTTGGAACTCCCCGGCGATCCTGTGCACAGCATCTAAGGGTTGTCGTATCCAAAAACAAATATCACTAGGAAAGATTATTTAAAAGTTTGAACTTTTAATTTATTGTTGTAGGAACCATAGGGTACACTAAAGAGGTTTTTTTTTTTTTCTAAACTCTTCACGGGGCACTAATGAATCCTATATTTTTTTTTCTTTCGTTTCTTGATGTATTATGTAATTTCCTATAATTTCACTCTATTATTATTTAACCTTTTTTTTCGTTTTTATTTAACTTTTTTTTTCTCTTTAGTGACAGGAAAAGCAGGTGGGGGGGAAAGGGAATTGGGGAAGTTATAAAAAGCCAGTACAAGTAAAAAAACACTTCCGATGGTTGGTGGTCGATGATGACGTCGTCGTTGACTACCGGAATCAATCAAGCCGATGGGCGCTCAGGGGATCTCATATATGACTCTCCGATCTGGGCTTAGATCTTGCGGCCTGGAATTTGTTGGCGTTGGTCTGCAAAAGCGTCTCTGATGATGGTCAATCGAATGCTGATAATGTGACCCCTTTTTTTTATGGTTCTTTCTCTTCTTTGACACTTGTGTCTGTATGTGTATGGGCTTTGGGCAGCGGATATTTGTACTTTTGTTCAGCGTTTAATTTTTATATTAATGTACTTTCCTCTTTTTTTTTTTTGTTCACAGGGTATGCGGTTAAAACAGTTCTTCTGTTCTCACATTGAAGGGGGGGGGGGGGCTTGAATCGGTGGTGTTTAATTTGAAGTGTAGGTTTAAATGGTTGAAGGTTTTAAATGGTATAGTTTTTTTCCTCACTTGGCAAATTAATCCAAGAAGGAAGGATTTAGGGACGTTATCAAAAACTTTTTTAGCAACTTTTAACAAAAAAAAACTTTTATGAACACCGCACCGAATGTATATGGTCGTGGCCACCCGCGCGAATTACCGACTGTCTTGACCCGAGCCCAAACACTCACTGAGGTCCTAGCCACTCTTTGGATTGCTTATAGGCTTATTTGCCATACACAGCTCGCTATCGCTAAACGGTTTTGGGTGATGGTACCATGGAGCGGACCAACCATCACCAACATACTATGGAAAAACCCTCGGACGATCTCCAGGCTATGTAAAAAGTTTACTGCATTGCTCTTTTCTTAGACTTTACATAAGCAAGTCAGCAACACTAGCTGGCGAGCAATGTAATAGGCGCGAGGGATAGTATAGCTTTAAAAGCAATGAGCCAGTGTTGAGAGCGTTGGGGAAATATTTTTGCTTTTCGAGTTTTTTTTGTAAAGGGAGGTTTCCTACACATCCCAGACCTGCTTTACGGTGCAGAAGTATGGACCCTGTCAAAGGCGGATAAAAACACTTTCGGCTGCTTCAAGAGGACAATTCTTTGGACGATTAACGGTCCTGCCTACATAGACGAATAGTCGAGGAGAAGATATAACATCGAACTTATAACAGCACCGATACTCAGGTGGCGCACGTGGAAGGGGACCTCAGCCAACTTCGCGTACGAAACTGGAGACGGCTAGTTAGAGACAGAGCTGGCTGGTGAAGTTTGTTGGCTGAGGCCCAGGTCCACCCCGGACTGTAGCGCCACCTTAAGTAAGTATTCAAACTATAATAAGACCGTTATGTCTGTATATGAAAAATTGCCCTTAACGCGTTCTCATTTTTTCACGGACTTTATAAGTGCACAAAATTTCATCTTTCTACGGCTTACCGTTCAAAAGTTACAGCTGCGGACGGACGGACAACAGAGTGATACCATGAGAGGTCCTTTTGTGCATTTTTGAACGGACCGCTAAAAAAATTTAAGGTCAAAATCATAACGTACATTGCAAATCTATTGATCTGCTTCACTTGCAGCCAAAATTCTTTTTCATAATATGTATGTACATACATATTTTTTAATCCAAAAAAATGTATTCGACGTTAACAGTTGCTTTGTTCATGCAAGAGGTTCTTTGTTTCAGGCTGTTTAAATGCCTTTGGTAAATTTTTTTGCATATTTGGTGGCGCGAAAGGATTGAATTTTTTTCAAATGGTCGGGTCAGAAAGTATTATATTTTCTCTGCCCCACTGATTTATAAGAAACCAGTTGGCAAACGATGCGGCGCATAAAAAAGAGTGTCAAAAAATGAAATACTGCGAATTAAAGGCTGCGTGCCTAAAGCGATGCATGGCTTCTTGGTTTGAGGGTGTTTTGAAATGAGAGGCCTTTGTCCAGAAATCTGGTATATTACAAATAGCGAATAGATTGTTTTTTTAAGCGGTCCGTCCGAAAATGGAAAAAGGACCTCTTATGGTATCGCTACGTTGTCCGTCCGTCCAATCGCTTTATAACTTCTTAACGGTAAGTCGTAGAAAGCCAAAATTTGGTGTGGTATAAATTGCGAAAATAGTCCGAGAATCTAAAGAGGGCTTTTTTTAAGCACAAATAAGGGTTTAATTACAATTTGAAATTTCATGTGAAAATTAATGTTTTTCAGTGCCTTTTTCAAGAAGTTAAGAAGAACTTAGAACAACTTCGGCTTAAGAAATACTAAGCTTTAATTAAAAAATAAAACTTTTTGAAAATATCAAAACTTTTTTGAGAAATGAATAGTCGAAAATGCATGACGTTTTTCAAAGTGTTGGAGGCCATAACTCTTGAACGGCTTATCGCTCAAAATCAATGTTGAATACACGTATAAAACAACTCAAAGTAAACCAAGTGCTTATGTCATAATTTTCAAAAACAATTTAAGTACTGCAGTTTTGACGAATTTTCAAAAAAAAAATCGCAAAAATGCATGAAAAAACGTGTCCCCCCCCCCCCCTTATATCCGGTGCTGTTTGGTGAAATTCTATGAAAAGAATCACACGTATCAGAAATAATTCAATTTTAAGGAAAATTATTGCAGATTTTGAAATTTCAAAATCTTGTGAAATTTAACTGAAAAATATGAAAGAATTTTCAAAAAAATTTTTTAAGTCTTCTAGTAGCTTAACGGTATAAGTGATCTTTTTCAGATTCTGTTAAAGTACAAAGCTTACAACAAGATGGAAGGCTGCGTTAAATTTTTTATACAGGGTATATTAAGTTTGATGTATAGTTTGTATCGCAGTGAAATAATCACCGTAGACCCCTAAGACCTTTTAGAGATATGAATGGGACCGACAGGAGAATCGATTAAGCCATGTCCGTCAGTCCGTCCGTATGTAAACAACTTTTAGGCCTTAAATTTTAAGGCAGAGAGCTGAAATTTTGTGGGTTGGTTGGAAGTCCAGTCCTTCAGATCAAGTTTGAAAATGAGCTGAATCCACCCACAGACACGCCCACTACAGGCCTGTATGTGCGACCATCACTAATTTAAAAAAATACATTTTACAGATTTTAGCTATGTTACAATGGCGCTAGCGCATCCATTTTTGGTACGTAACATTGCCTTATAATTGTCTTTAAGGTAGCCAAAAAATTTTAGCTTTTTTATTGGCCACGCCCACTTTTTAAGGGATTTTAGCTTAAAATTACTGTTTTTCAATAAATATATATGAAATTTGACAAAAAATTATATGACAAAAGCTGTAGATATTAGCATTTTCTAACTTTTATGTATATATTGTATGTGCCTCCGCCCACTTTTGTGGGCGTGGCGTTAAAAAAGTGATTTTTTTAGTTAAAAAGGCGGAGTTTTAGGCCGAAATGTATGCAACCACCTAGTACAAAGCATTCAACAGCTATATTTTTATATCCCACCCACTTTTCGGAGGCGTGGCAGTTTTCTTTTTGGTATGGTCGGGTATTTTGCAATCTGTCGTAGATGGATTGAAGCTTTTGCATACCCACTGTTGCACTTTCCCACTTGTTTTTTATTGCCGTTTTTAAACTAAGTTTTTAGAAGCCTATTTAAAACACGAACTAAAAAAGAAGTTTGTTTTACCGTTTACACATAAGCCGGTGCCCATAGAACTAAAAAAAGAACATCACAGGCTAGTGCTGGTGGTTGTGCAATTAGAAAAAAGTCTAACGAGAACTGGAAAAACTTCAAAATTTTGTTTTATCGATTTAAAATTTAAAAAATTTTAAAAAGGTCAAAAGAACGCATATCTCCCCCTCTATCTTCCAAACGGTATAAAGTATAATTTTTAAATTAACACCGGGCATAGTCCATATTTTCAAATTTTAAACAAAACTAAAGCGAACTTCGAAGATTTAACTGAAAAACGTGAAAACATTTTCGAAAACTATTTTTTAAAGATTTCTCCTTAACGGTTATGACGACCTTGTTTAAATTTGGCTGAAGTACGTAATGTTTAAAAGGCAAGCGAACTGCATCAAAAACGTTTCCAAATTGCCGTTTTCGACCCTTAGTTTTTAATCCCATTCAAATAAGCGAAGTAAAAAACAGTATATTTTTACCGTTTTCGCAGAAATCCATGTCCGCAGAATTTAAGAAAAATTCCAAATGTATATAGAAGTGTGAATGTTCTACACAGGAAGGCAAGCGCAAAGTTACCTGACGCCACCGAAAGAGAAAAAAAACTGAAAAGAAAAGATCGGAATCAATCGGTACAATCGTACAAGTAGGTATGTTGACGTTAATGGTATGGGTGTAGTTTCTTCATCGAGCGCCGACTGTAGTTAGATAAGCTTGGTATGTTTGCAAAATGGACTAAACGAAAATTTTGCAACTTGGGAGTTCAAAATCTGAAAAATAATTTTTGTGCTAATTTTCATGTTCATGTTTTGGGGAGAGAAAAACGTTAGTACATTTAATTAAAAGTAAATAATTAATAATTAAATATATAATTAGTAAATAAGTAAATAATTAAAATTTAATATAAGTAAGTAAGTAATATTTAAAATTTAAAAAGTAAATATTTTGAATCATGGGTTGGTTACAAAATAAATAGGTAAACATGCTTCAATAATGTTGACATTATAGCTTTACTGGGAAAACTACAGCCAAGAACCGCTTTTTATTATAAAATATATATGCCTGCAAATTCTTAATTTAATATTCTTGAATTTAATAAAAATATTGATGGTACTCAAAAGGCGTGCAAAAATTTTCTGGATATTTTTTTTTGCTGCGCAATTTAAAGTAATTACCAATTTTCCGTCCGTATTTAGTCAAAAACACAAAAAGCTGAACCAATTTTTGGGTAGATTTTGTGTTGTATGTTGTCCGCAGCAATATCCAAATCCAACAAAATATTTCCCCAGGAAAAATTAAAGCCAAAAACTGCTTTTTATATAAAAAAGATATGCTATTTATAAAATAAAATGGTTTTATATGGTTAAAATTATGATTATGATAATCATTATATGATTAAAATTAAATGGTTTAATAAAGCGTACCCTAAGCTCAATAATTTTCTGGATGTGTATTTTTGCCGTGCAATTTAATGGCGTTGAGGGGGCGGCTGTATTTAAAAATGAAAATAGAAGTGACTTACCTATTTCTCATAAAAACGACAAGTTAAAAAAAATGGCAATGAACAAAACAAAAGATTTAATTACTCCCGGTGGCAGTCCAGCTATGTTGGAAAATCCACCCTCTTCGGAGGCAGGCTCTACGGATTCTGGGAGAGCCTTTTGTTATACATATCCGGAAAAAGCAGTCCACTGGTAAACCAGGACTCAGTGAAAATTAAGAGCTTAGAAAAGGAGAATAATGAACTCAGAGCTACGCTTACTGAAATGGAAGTTGACTCTGCGAAAAGAAAACGAGGATATTAAAAATACTCGTGTAACGAAAGACTGTGAGGTAACGAAAGAGTTTGTGACACCGAACCGACCAGCAGTCGAATAGTTTACGGACGAGGACGAACTTGCAATTGAAACCGATTCAGCTTTAAAAAAAGGTCTGGCAAGAAGCTTAAGGCGAATTTCTCTCCCGAAGAAATACAAAAAGAAGATAAGCCCTCTGGCTCAAACAAAGCTACACCAGAAGCGAAAATATATCCACCTCTCGCAATTAACTTCGTCGGGATAGCAGACTTCGAGAGATTGCGCAACCTTGCAATAACGGTGAGAACAGAAAACTATAAGCTTACTTCGCACCGAAATAACGTGTGGAAAGTAAATGTTAACAACGGCGATTCCTATCGCGCCCCCCGCTCTTAGACTGAATTCAGAAAGAATCAAGTTGTATACTTATCAAAATAAGTACGAAGAACCACTGCGAGTCATTGTTAGGGGGCTCCACCCAACATGCATAAAAAAGACGTTGTAAAAGAAACCAAGTTGCGTCAAATCTACCGGAAAACACCTCTTAACAGAGTGCAAAGTTGACATGAGGGCTCCAGCAGTTCGCGCCAATTGCAACGGAAACCACCCCGCAAACTTTCGAGGATGCGAAGTAGCCAAAGAGCTGCAAAAAGGACGAGAACCTCTTAAGGAAAATATTCGATGTCAGAATCCAAGCCTTGGGCGTCCAAAAACTGCTGAGACTCCTAAGCCAAAGACTCCAAAGACGCCAAAGCCGATCAAAAGTGCGAGATTGACAAAGGAGGCGACGAAAAAAGGCGTAAAAGGTCAACAAAAGAGCGGTGCCAGTTCAAGTGCAGCGGAGAGACCGCCACTGGTCGGACCAAAATCATACGAACAGGTTGCGTCAAACGACAGCAAGGCAAGATCGCCCACACAGATGCAGTGTCTCAGATCCTCGCTGTAATCTTGGAAAAACTTGAGGATCAGACTAAAATCAACAAATTTATATTTGATAAACTGAGCAAGCTCAGGTTTAAGCCTCGAAAAAACTACAAGAGAACATAAATATGAAACACTTATTTAAAATACTAACATGGAATGCAAACGGGCATTTACGCACAACATATCCGCTCGAAATCGAAGAATTGATTCGCACGAGGGCTCCCCCAGACAAAACCCTCTTGAACCAACCTCTCTAACAAACTGAAAGAAATGTTGCAAGATTTTAAAAATCGTGTGCCCACTGAATACCTTGAAGGCTTGTCGGCGGATAGGAGCTCAAACTTCTCGCTGTGGAAAGCAGTTAAGTCTATCAAGAAACCTATAATCCACTCGGCACCAATAAAAAAAGCTAACGGCGAATGGGCAAGAGAAGACAAAGAGAAAGCGAATTTGTTTGCTGAACATTTAGAAGAAACATTCAAACCTTTCGTCGGTCCGCCGTTGGCAACGCGGAACCTGATAGCTTTAGAATGAAAAAAGTTTCGTTAGTTGAACTCTGACAGACAAATAAGCAAACTTAAAAATAATAAGGCCCCGGGTTACGACCTGATCACTGGCGAAACATTGCAAGAACTACCGAAAGCTACTTTATATGATAAACGCTTCTCTTAGACTTCTATACGTTCCAAGTCAATGGAAAGTTGCTGAACTCATTATGGTTCCAAAACCAGGGAAATGTGCAAATGATAAAAAATCTTATAGGCTCATATCGCTTCTGCCGATAATATCGAAAGTATTCGAGAAACTTTTGCTGAAGCGATTACAACCAATAATTGCAGAAAGACGTTAGATCCCGGATAATCAATTCGGTTTCAGACCAAACCATTCCACAATAGATCAAGTCTACAGAATAACGCATGAAATTGAAAAGGCCTAAGAAGGGAACAAATATGTTCAAGTGCTTTCCTCGACGTATCGCAAGCCTACGACAAGGTATGACACGAAGGCTTGAAATATAAGCCGGAAGACAAGTTTAAAATATTGAAAAACTATCTTGAAGGAAGGCTCTTTCGTGTTAGGTGTAGTACTGAATATTCGAGTTTCAAGCAAATTCGAGCTGGCGTACCCCAGGAAAGCGTCCTCGGTCCGACCCTGTTCCTGCTCCACACAAGAGACATACCTCTAGATGACGAGACAGTCGTGGCCAGGTATTATATACCTGCTATAGTGGGCAGGCTGCTATATACCTGCTACTGTGGGATGCCGTGGCGTAGTGGTTAGTGTGTGTGCTTACTACGCCAGAGGTCTGGGTTCGAATCCTGCCATCGTCACCAGAAAAAAAAGACTTGTTCTTTTTCACGGTCCCCACCTCCGCGAGGGTTTGACAAGCCCTCCGAGAGTATCAATTGTGTTGAAAAACTTCTCAAAATGCCGTTCGGATTCGGCAAAAAATTGTAGGTCCCCTTGTATGTAAAGAAATTAACACACCAGCATACATTGTTGAGAAGTTGGCCCTGGTTCACCTCGAGCTGTTGCGCCACTCTATTTATTTATTTTTTTATAGTGCGCATATTGGCATCTTTGAAAGATTTTGGAGTTTTAGCCTCCGTCCACCCTAGTATTAAAAAAAAAAAAGAAATGTGTCTCATTTTTAAATTTTCTGGAACAATAATAATGTTTAATATGGATATATTGATACATATTTATTTCACTGTTTAAGAAGTTGTCTTGCTTTTGCTATCACAATCAATAAGGCATATGACCAAGAATATGCGGAAGTAAATCGAAGGTTCCATTATTTGCGCATGTGCAACTGTATATTGTACATTCACGTGCAGGCAAACAATCTGGCTTGCTTATTTTGACCGAAACTTTGAATACAATACATACATTAATCAAATTTTTTGTATAATTTTTTTCACACGACGAAGCCGGCGAAATAAATTTATATTTATTTTATATTTACAATTAATAAATATAGAAACCAGTGTATAAACTAATTTTAATTAAACAATCTTTAGATTGCTTTGCGAGATCGACACTCGAGAAAAGGCTTGACAGAAATATATTCGAGGCCAGTAACCCACATAACATCAAAAGCATTTGTAACAATTCTTACTGATATGATAAGCCTTTCGCAACAAGATGTCCCACCTGAGCTTGCACCTTTCATTCGAGTCAACCAAAATGGCGATATACTACCCATAGTTAAAAATGATTTTTTCAACACACGAATAAAAAATCTTGTTAGAGTGACAAAAAACACAACTGAGTTGAAACTCTCGATAGTTTACAATCCGATTAGTGTTGGGAAACTGCGCCTTATGCTTCTAATTGAACATGCAACTAAATCTATGCATACTTTGGGCTTTTCAAACAAGGACGTTGACGAAATGAAAGGGATTTTCTCTGACACAAATGTGTACCTTTTATGCGGAACTTTGTTTGTCGGAAGTGTTCATGTAAGTACATATTTGACATGAAAAATATTTTATATTAATTTCACAACTTTCAGCTTCTTTTTGACTTCCTTTCTTTTAAAAATGATGTAATATTCTGGCGAAGAAAAAAGTCATATGAAGGACTTTCAACACGAACAACACTCTGGAGAGCATTTTCGCAATTTGTTATATTTTTTTATTTGATGGACGAGAGCACTTCCTTGCTTGTCCTTCTCCCCGCTGCTGTCGGAGCGGTGATTGAACTATGGAAGTGTAAAAAGATTCTGAAATTAGAAATAAACTTCAACGCTATCAGCAGAACAAAGAAGATCATCAAAGGTAAAGAGGAAATGAAAACAGAACAGTTTGATAAGGAAGCCATGAAATATCTCAGTTACATTTTGTACCCTCTCTGCTTAGCTGGAGCAGTATATTCGTTGATGTACCAACCTCACAAAAGTTGGTATTCTTGGACACTTAACTCGTTGGTTAACGGTGTTTATGCTTTTGACTTTCTTTTTATGCTTCCGCAGCTGTTTGTAAATTACAAACTTAAGTCCGTAGCCGCTTTATCGTGGCGGTCCTTTATGTATAAAGCTTTCAACACTTTTATTGACGATCTGTTTGCTTTTATCATAACCATGCCAACAGCTCACCGTGTAGCGTGCTTTAGAGATGATGTGATTTTCCTTATATATCTTTACCAACGTTGGCTTTACCCAGTTGATAAGAGTCGTTTAGAAAATGGTTTGACCATAAAAGAGCAATCTGAGACTGAAAACAGTCTTACCCATCCACAAACAACAATTGTGTGCACAGATAAAAAAAATAAATAAAGCAAATACAACAAGCATGTGAACTGTATTATTCTTTTACAAAAACTAGTGGGCGAGTTACAATCCGCTTTGGCGAATCGTTGAATACCCTATCTTAGTAGAGCATTGTCAATCTCTAAATCGCATTATTGTAATAAGTATAGTAAATCTGTTCTGGCAACACCATTAATATGCTAATGTCAATGACAACTTATGTATGTACTATGGTCAGGCAGTAGCGTTTGGTCATTGAGACGACGAATATTATTAAAGTGAATAATAAAATAAAGAGTAATAAAAGAGCCCGTTTTCATTTGAATAGTACATGGTGTCAGAAGTGTTTCCAACTTATCAAAAGAATGGCCGATGTGGAAAAGAAACTTTTTAATGTATATGATGGCAAATGGCAAGATGGAGGAGCCTGAAGACCGCCAAATCGCTAACTTTTTGTTATTAATTGGCTCTCGTGGAGTGGAAATATACAGCACACTATTTCCCAACGATGGCTCACTTTTTGGTATAATGGGAGCGGACGACGCAAAAGGAGAAATAGCTGGTGGCGGCAATAGTGTTCCTGGTGGAGGAGGTGCAGACGGTGATAATCAAGACCCACCGCAAGGCGCACGGAGATTGAACGATGTATTGAAAGCCTTTGACGATTACTGTGTGCCTCTGAAAAATGTAACCATGGAGTCGTACAAATTCAACACCATCATTCAATGCGAAAAACAACCGTTTTCAGAATTTGAAACTTAACTACGCAAACAAATTCAATACTGTGAGTTTAAGTAAAAGTGCGGCAAATCGTACGAGGAGCGAATGCTTCGAGACTGCATCATTATTGGGGTTTCGGACAAAAAATTGCAGCTTAAGCTTCTGGATGGGAAAAACGAAACTCTTAAAACGGTAGTGGACACATGCAAAGTATTCGAAGCTGCAAACAGCAACAAAAAACTATTTGACAACAACTACAAGTGCACAGTGTAACAAGGGAACAAACGAAACCAACGGCTTCTCGCCTCTGTTATAACTGTGACTATATACCATTTTCAACAGCACACTCGCGTGAGTGCAAAGCGAACAACAAAATGGAATGGTCTTGTGGAAAAAAATGGCATTTTAGCAAATGGTGTAAGAAGAGTGACAGCAGCAAGAGGGCAGACACAAAAGCGGGCAACAGCAACAACATTTTCTTGTTGTTGATGATGCATGTGAGTCCTTACTCGGTTTAAAAACATGTGAAGAATTCAATTTGATCACTCGACTGGATATAAATACAGTTACTTTGCCAAAAACTGTTGAAGAATTTAAAGAGGAAAACCATGATCTTTTTGATGGGAGGATCTTCTTTTTGTTAGGAGAACTTCCGGGCAACATGAGTATTGAGTTGAAGGAAAACTCAAAGCCAGTATTGCATTACAAAAAACGTATTCCTTTAAGTCTAGTCGAAAAATTAAATAACAGGAATTAAATAAAATGATCGATTTAAAAGTTATTTCGTCTGTCGACTATTCTACTGAATGGGTAAACAACTTGCAGGTGGTTGAAAAACCTAATTGAAAGTTGCGTTTATGTTAAGATCCAAAACCTTTAAATGCTTGAGCATTTTCTAATCCGAACTATAGATGATTTCTTAAGCAAATTAAATGGAAAACGTATCTTTACGGTTCTTGATTTAGCGAGTGGATTTTGGCACATGAAACTTGACGAAAAAAGTTCCGATCTTACAACATTTATGACTCCCTTTGGCAAACATAAATTCAATCGGGTGCCTTTTGGCTTGAATTGTGCTCCTGAAATGTTCCCACGGAGAATGGTACACATTTTTGGAGACATTCCAGGCGAAGTAGTTTATTTTAATGATATTGGAATTGCGGCAGAGACAGAAATAGATCATGATCGAATTTTAAAAGTAGTCATTCAACGTGCACGAGCGAACAACATTAAGTTCAATGCAGAGAAAATTCAATATAGGAAAAATCAAGTGAAATGTATGGGGCATATTTTAGAAAATGGGCAAATTAAATCTCCGGAAGTATATCGTAAAGCAATTTTAAACATGAAAAGGCCAGAGAATAAACATGACGTTATGCGAATGTTAGGCCTTTTTAAGTACTTAGGAAAATTCATCCCAAATTTGTCACAGAAAACTGCCGCATTGCGTAAGTTGACTCATAATAATTCTAAGTTCTGTTGGACTTCAGACCATGAAACTGAAATGAATAATCTATTGAAAATAGTTGCATCTGATCCAGTACTTGGTGTTTATGACCCAAATAAACCTGTTACTGTTCAAACGGATGCTTCTAAGGATGGATTAGGCTGTGTTTTGATATAAGAGGGTCATCCAATCGCATACGCATCGCGTACATTAAGCAAGTCTGAACAAAAATGGGCGCAAATCGAGAAAGACTTTTTAGCAGTTGTTTTCTTGTGTCAGCGATTCCATTTTTTTATATAGACGCGATTTCATCATAGAAAGTGATCACAAACCATTGGAGGTTCTCATTAAACGAGATATTGATGATGTTTCACCGCGTTTGCAAAGGTTGTTTATGTTCTTGCTTAAGTATCCTTTAATGGAGTTAATTTATAAACCTGGCAAGGAAATGTTGGTGGCTGAATGTCTTTCTAGGGCTCAGTTGTCAGACAATATGGAATTCAATGATTTATCAGGCGTCGTTCACATTGTTACAAAGTCAGCATGCTTATCAAACGAAAACTTGGAACATTATTTGTCAGTAATCAAACGGGATGAAAAATATGATCAATAACGCACTTATGTTAAGAAAGGATGGCCTAAATTCCACCAAATTGATGATTTTTCTCAAAAATTTGACAAATATAAACATGAGTTGCATTGTGAAAATGGACTTTTGTTCAAAGACCACCGATTAGTTACCCTATCTGAATTGCAAAAAAGATTAACAAAAATGATTCATGATCCACACCTGGGCATAGAAAAATCGCTTTCGTCAGCTAGAATGAAATATTTTTGGCCGGGTATGTCATCGCAAATAAAGGAATTGGTCGCTTCTTGTGAAACGTGTGAAAAATTCAGGCGCAATAATCAAAAAGAGCCATTAGTGCAGGAAACCTCACCTGAATATCCCTTTCATATAGTGGCTATGGACTTGTTCGAATATGCCGGCCAGGACTACATATCCTTAATTGATTCCTATTCCAATTTTTGTTACGCCGAAAAGCTTACAAACAAAATTTCGAAACATGTTATTAGAGTAATTTCGCGTATATTCAATATGGTGGGCTTCCCCACAATTTTAAAATGTGTAAACAGTCCATTTAGCTCTTACGAATTCGAACTATTTGCTTAAGCAAGCAATATTGTCCTGAATTTTTTAAGTCCTCGATGCGCCCAAAGTAATGGACTTGCAGAGAAAAGAGTTGGTATTACTAAAAATATTTTAAAACGATGTGTGGAAACAGGTGAAACTGATTATTTTAAGTATAGAATTTTGGAATACAATTCGACCCCAGTGACGAGTATGAACTATGCACCATCTGAGTTATTTCTTGGCAGGGTAACAAAAACTAAACTACCGATCTCAAACGCATTGCTTTGTCGAAACAATTTAAGTCAGCAGATTGTTCAAAACAAAATCGAAAGCAAAAAGCAAAAACAAAAATACTATTATGATAGACATTCAAGAGCATTACCTGCTCTTAATATTGGGGATCGAATTATTTAAAAAAAAAAAAAAAAAACTATAAAGAATGGAACTACGGCACTGTAACTGGTATCGTGAACTGGTATCTGTTACTGGTATCCTGAACTGGTATCTGTAACTGGTCTTACATTGTAAAAGACTGTTTTAATATTTATTACAGAAGGAATCGCAGGTTTATTGCTAAGACGTCAAATAAAGGATTTGACACAAGTGAATTTGTATTTCAAGAAGATGTAAGCAGAAGATGTAAGATCGAAAATTGATATTGCTGTCCCTCTACAAAATATTATCTACAAAATATTACCTAACGAAGTTTGCAGTTTGGTTCACAGCGTTCATAGATTTCTTGGAGCATTAAGAAATTGGTTGCTTTCTAGAGCAGAAGTGGAAACTCTTCTGCAAGTGGTTACGTAAGCCTAGCTACTCTCGGTCATAGTAATGTAGTTTATTGCGATCTTAGCTACTGTCTTTCTTAAAATAAAGTTCGTTTCATTCTAAGCATGATTTGATCAAAAATCTAACAATCTACAGTTAAAAAATCAAGACCTTTGCCTGCGCTCTTCCCCTTTTTTCCTCTACACAAGTCTTTGAATATCAAATTTTTTTTATACATTTATAAACACTTGACACTGGAATAAATCTTCCACAAAGTGTTAGTTCTAAAGTTCTTTTTCATGGTCAAATATGTCAGTATAAGGATAGGTCCGTAAAAACATTACATTGTAAAACATAATCATGAGAATAAGCAAACCAATAATAGAAGTTGAAGACACTTCTTAGGATTCCAAAGATAACAACAGTTTAAACAGAGCCAACTGTGAACATAGTAATCCTACATTAATCAATTTAAATGTGAATGTGGACGAACATAAGTCATCAGCAGGAACTACTAATTTGAATAGTAGTGATTTGGGCTCCGAAACATCAGTAGATACTGATTTGAAGACAGTGCCAGATGTTTCTGACAATTAATGTACAAGGAGTGGTCGCGTTGTTCGGCCACCCCAACGATATGGTTATGATTAAGTCATAGTAGAGTAGGTATTTAAAAAAAAAAATAGAGCGTGTAATAAGTATAGTAAATCTTTTCTGGCAACACCATCAATATGCTAATGTCAATGACAAATTATGTATGTACCATGGTCAGGCAGTAGCGCTTGGACATTGAGACGATGAACATTATAATAGTGCATAATAAAATAAAGAGTAATAAAAGAGCCCGTTTACATTTGAATAGTACAGTTATACAAGTCCTTTGTGAAATATTTTGTATTAACTAAAATATTACTTGGATGGAGTGCCGTGGCGTAGTGGTTAGTGTGTGTGCTTACTACGCCGGAGGTCTGGGTTCGAATCCTGCCATCGTCACCTGAAAAAAAAGACTTGTTCTTTTTCACGGTCCCCACCTCCACGGGGGTTTGACAAGCCCTCCGAGAGTATCATTTGTCTTGAAAAACTTCTCAAAGTGCCGTTCGGATTCGGCAAAAAATTGTAGGTCCCCTTGTATGTGAAGAAATTAACACACCAGCATACATTGTTGAGAAGTTGGCCCTGGTTCACCTCGAGCTGTTGCGCCACTCTATTTATTTATTTATTATTTTATTTATAAAATATTACTTAGAATAAATCACGGGTGCCTATTGTTTCGTTTTTCTTATTTCGATTTTGCGTTAATACGTTTTTGTCGAAATTGTTTTCGTTCACATTGTAAAAGCTTTTCTTATTTTTCTCTCATTTCGTTGTGCAGTTAAGCAGCAACAATGCTGCGTTGCTGCGTGCGTACGTTAATGCACGTTACCATGTCAAGGCAGGTGCGTAGCAAATAAAACGAAATGCAGCTTTGCGTTTTGGGGTAGGAAATTGGATTTTTTAAAAGTTATAAAAGTTATTTTCAAAGAAAAGAGCAAAAAAGATGCTTTTTAAAAATAAACCAAGTTGCCTAGCAATGAAAATTAAATCATTTCTATTGATTCGATCGCAATTATATCCAAGTTGGTGCACTTGTGACTTTGTGCATGCTAAAAAACCAAGACATTGCTAGTTGTCGGGAAGAACTGTAAACAAAAATAATATCGAAAAACATCGCATTCTCAACTCAAACCAAATGTTTATATTCAAACAAACTGATTATATTCTGTCTATGAACATAACCAACCCTTTTTTGTCCCCACAAACTACTGACGACAAGAGAACTATACTCACTCACCACACAATGAGGGAGCATGACGTCGTTCCACGCACGCAAAAGTAGAAAGTAGACCTACTTTTCAGTTCATGTAATTACATATTTCACTTAAAAGATTTTATATTAATGTAAAAACGAATTTCATTTTATAAATGTAAATACAATGGATTATTCTATTTTCTAAATGAGAAGACAATGAACTGTTTAATATTTTGAATGAAAATACAAAGGGCCGGTCAAGTTTCTGAATGAGAATACAATGAGAATGAACCGCCCGCCCGCCGTGGTTGAAGAAAGTCCAGCCATCATCATCGTCGTCGTCGTCGCCGTCGGTTTTGCTTATTTAGAGAAAATTCCATACGCCCACTGAGCTCACTATCCGATACCAAGTATACACCTTCACTCCGAAGGCGATGAGTAATCCAGCGAACAAGTTTACCGTAGGTCCAAGTGGAATTTCTTTGTTATTTTTACGCTAACATGTGTATTTGAGTGTCCTTATTACGAATATGTTATTAAAAATTGTCGGTCTCATTTATTTTAAAAGTTATAGCTATTCAAAGTTTATATTTTTCCATACAAAGTAGTTCATCTTACTTTGCATGACTTAAAATTTCTGCCTAAGAATATGCAATGGAAATTTGACAAGTTTCTCTGGAAAAATATTGCTTTTAGTTACAACAGTGTTTGGGTGGCACGCTTCGCGGGTTTAAAGGATTTCAACTCTCTTTTTCTAAGAAACTAAGGGTAGGTTGTCTGGCAGGCGCCTGTGGCCATTTACGTGTATGTTAAAGTTGCACTCTTTTTGAACTTTTTTTGCCTATAACTTCTAAACTAATCGAGACCAACAATTTTTAACAGCATATCCAGAATGAGGACTTACTTAAGGTGGCGCTACAGTCCGGGGTGGACCTGGGCCTCAGCCAACAAGCTTCGCCAGCCAGCTCTGTCTCTAGCTAGCCGTCTCCAGTTTCGCACGCGAAGTTGGCTGAGGTCCCCTTCCACTTGCGTGCGCCACCTGAGTCTCGGTGCTCCTCTACCGCGTCGTCCCTGCGGTGTGGATTCGAAGATTTTCCGGGCCGGGGCGTTGGTGTCCATCCGCTCTACATGACCCAGAATGAGGACACCCAAACCCATATATATGGATAAAAAAACCCAACAAATTCCACTTGACCCTACGGTAAACTTATGCCTAATCCAGCGCCGCACACGGTGGCCAGTATCACAATCGTTCTAATTGCTCAGGATAACATTTTGGTCATTTGGTGATTTGGGAGGGTGGCCATGGCGTTTTATGCATGCAAAAAAATGGGTCAAGAAGACAATAGCATAGGAAACATTTTCCCTATGCTTTTGACCCCCGACGACGTGACAATGACTGGAAAAAAAGAAGAAACAATATACGACTGGAATGCGGGTTTTCACATTGCCTGGCCTCGTAAAATTATGATAATAATTGAAAAAATGTATGACTCATCATACAAGGCCATCCTGGAATTGCCGACTGTCCTAAGGCGGAATGGACTTCGCCATCGTCTTCTTCTTCTTCATCTGATTCGTTTGATGTGTCGTTTATCCACGGTTTCATATGACCAGCTGCGGTAGATGTCACGTTTGGGCGCTCGTGCTGGCCCGCCTTCTGTACCTCATACCGCTCGTTCCTCTTCACCTTCGTTACCTCATATGGCCCGAGCGCAACCGACTCCAAATTGGGTGCGCTGGATTGCCAGCAGATCTCCCACCTCATTCGCTCGTGGTTGCTTCCGCTTCCGGTTGTAAGTTCGCCTGTTCTCATCCTGTACTTTCAGTATTTCTTCCCTCGCAACTCTTCTCATAGCATACCTACTGTTCTTAAAGCCATCCACAATCGTCTCCTCGAGCAGCATCTTAAGTTCAGAATAAGGTTCTTTTCTCATTACCGTGCCAAACATCAATTTCAATTGAAAAGGACTTCTTTTGGTGCTTCTTGAAACTGTCGAATTTAATGTCATTTGTAAGTTACCAACGAATTTATACTATTTCTTGGGATCATCGACAGTCATTTTTGCCACTCCACTAGTCCGTTTCCCCTTGGAACTCCTGTCGTGGTCAGCACGTGATGAATTTTGTTCCGCTCGCAAAATTCCTTGAAGTCATTGAAAGTGAAAGCCGGTCTTCTGTCAGAAGCCATGCGGAGTGGGTTGCCGAAAATTTCACTCTGCATCTCCAATTTCCTTTTCACTCTTAGTAGTTTTGACTGGATAAATCCACGTAAACTTGGTGAACACGTTCACCACCACAAAGACATATTTGTACAGCTTGCTAGTGAACGGCAAAGGACCCATATGTTCGACGTGATACGTTTGCAGTGGTTGATCGCTTTTTTTCGATGGGGATCATAAATTCCTCGCCTTTACCCGATTTTCGTGCTGCAAGGATGCATGCAACACAATTTGAAATTACTTTTCCGACGGCCTCAGATAAATTAGAATACCTTACCTTAAGGCTAATCTAATCCCGGCAAGGTCGGGGTTATAATAGCCGTGAGGTAAGGTATGCCTGTCGTAAGAGTCGACTTAAATCCACCGGAAGAAGTATTCTTTAATGTTTCAACGGATGCTGTCGATGCTGCTCCATTTGGGGCAACTTTTGGCAGTAAGGTTTAAACTTATAAACCTCACTGGTCAGCGTCTGTCTCCAAAGGGGCGGCTGTATTTAAAAATGAAAATAGAAGTGACTTACCTATTTCTCATAAAAAAGACAAGTTTAAAAAAATGGCAATGAACAAAACGAAAGATTTGATTACCCCAGGTGGCAGCCCAGCTATGCTGGAAAATCCACCATCTTCGGAGGCAGCCTCTACGGATTCTGGAGAGAGCCTTTTATTGCTTATAAATTCTTTTGGGAAAAGGACAAAACTTAATCGATCACCACCACGTATTAGATCGAACATATCCGGAAAAAGCAGTCCACCGGTAAACTAGGATTCTGTGAAAATTAAAAGCTTAGAAAAGGAGAATAATGAACTCCGAGCTAAGCTTACTGAAGCTCCATTTCAGTAAGCTTAGCTCGGAGACTCTTCCACGATCTTAAAATGGAAGTTGACTCTACGAAAAGAAAACGAGGATATTAAAAATAGTCGTGTAACGAAAGACTGTGAGGTAACGAAAGAGTGTGTAACACCGAACCGACCAGCAGTCGAATACTTAACGGACGAGACCGAACTTGCAATTGAGACCGATTGAGTTTTAAAGAAAAGGTCTGGCAAGAAGCGTAAGGCGAATTCCTCTCCCGAAGTAATACAAAAAGAAGATAAGCCCTCCGGCTCAAAAAAAGCTAAACCAGAAGCGAAAATTCGTCCACTTTCCGCAATAAACATCGTCGGGATAGCAGACTTCGGGATATTGCGCAACCTTCTTGCAAACACTGTGCGAACAGAAAACTATAAGCTTACCTCGCACCGAAATAACGTGTGGAAAAGAAATGTTGACAACGCCGATTCCTATCATGCGCTGTCTCTTAGACTGAATGCAGAAAGACCCGAGTGGTATACTTATCAAAATAAGTACGAAAAACCACTGCGAGTCATTGTAAGGAGGCTCCACCCATCATGCACAAAAGAAGACGTTGTAAAAGACGTAAAAACTAAAGGCCTTTAAATTACTGATGCCGTCAATATCATTAAAAAGGAAAAGCAACGCACGGAAGGAGAAAGAGACACTGTGATCAGACGCGACCTTCCAATTTTGATGCTCTCCTTTGAAAGAACTGAGAGCCTAATATCAGGGTTAAAATCGAACCCATGCGAAAGGGCAATAGACTGGTACCACAGTGTAAGCGATGCCAAGAATTCAGGCACACATGTGCCTACTGCCAAAAAAAGCCCGTTTGCGTCAATTGCAACGGAAACCACCCCGCAAACTATCGAGGATGCGAAGTAGCCATAGAGCTGCAAAAGGGACGAGAACCTCTTAAGAAAAATATTCGAGGTCAGAATCCAAGCCTTGGGCGTCCAAAAACTGCTGAGACTCCTAAGCCAAAGACTCCAAAGACGCCAAAGCCGATCAAAACTGCGAGATTGGTAAAGGAGGCGTCCACAAAAAGCGTAAAAGCTCCACAAAAGAGCGGCGCCAGTTCAAGTGCAGCGGAGAAACCGCCACTCGTCGGACCGAAATCATACGCACAGGTTGCGGCAAACGAAAACAAGGTAAGATCGCCCACAACAGATGCAGTGTCTCAGATCCTCGCTGTAATCTTGGAAAAACCTTAGGATCAGACTAAAATCAACAAACTTATATTTCACAAACTGAGCAAGCTTGAGTTTAAGCCTCGAAAAAATTACAAGAGCACATGAATATGAAACAGTTATTTAAAATACTGACATGGAATGCAAACGGCCTTCTGAATAAAATAGACCAACCTTAAGTATTTCGTTAGGAAGAAAAATAATATTGATATTTGCATCATTACGAAAACTCACCTAAAAAACGGGTCTAGACCCAAACTTAAAGGTTACAATAACTATCACCCTTCGCAAAATTCAAGAGGAGGATCCTCCCTCTACATTAAGAGCTGCATAAAGCACTTCAAGAACACAGAAGTTGAGCTAGACTCTATGCAGATCAGTTCAGTTTCTGTAAAAATTGACGGCTTAGATTACAACATTGCATCTTGTTATTTCCCGCCAGGATATAGACTGGTGGAAGACGATCTTGATCGTATGTATGACTTCATTGGGTCCAATTTCATCATTGGGGGTGACTTTAACGCGAAGCATACTTTTTGGGACTCACGATGCAATTCAACAGAGGCAGACTGTACAAAAACAGTAATAAACGTGGGGTGGACTTTTTCTCCACGGGTAAGCCAACATATTGGCCAACCGACAGGAATAAAAAGCCTGAGCTTGTCGACTTTTTCATCGCTAAAGGGTACCCCAAATACTTTAAGCGAATCGAAGAGTGTTATGATCTTTGCTCAGACCACTCAGGAGTAATCTTGAAGATGGGTGGAAGACTGGCGAAAATAGAAAGGGCTCCTAGATTAGCTAGCAAAAACATGAATTGGAAGCCTTCAGAAAGGACGGTAAGGAGGGTATTGGCTTGAATGTGCCATTGAAAACTCATTTCGAGTTAGAAACCGCAGTTGACAAATTCATTGAAGCAATTCAGAGCGCTGCTTGGAACAACAATTCGCCCCAAAAGAACGCAGTTAGCACCGACGGGCATGTACGTGCAACATATCCGCTCGAAATCGAAGAATTGATTTGTGAAGAGAGAAGAGCGCGCAGAAGATGGCATAGCACGAGGGCTCCCCAACCCAAAACCCTCTTAAACCACCTCTCTAACAAACTAAAAGAAATGTTGCAAGATTTTAAAAATCGTGAGACCACTGAATACCTTGAAGGCTTGTCGGCGGATAGGAGCTCAAACTACTCGCTGTGGAAAGCAGTTAAGTCTATCAAGAAACCTATAATCCACTCGGCACCAATAAAAAAGCTAACGGCGAATAGGCAAGAGAAGACAAAGAGAAAGCGAATTTGTTTGCTGAACATTTAGAAGAAACATTCAAGCCTTTCGACAGTCCGCCGTTGGCTGACGTTCAAAACAACAACGCAGAACCCGATAGCTTTAGAATGAAAAAAGTTTCATTAGTTGAACTCCGGCAGGCAATAAGCAAAACTTAATTATAATAAGGCCCCGGGTTACGACCTGATCACTGGCGAAACGTTGAAAGAAGTACCAAAAAAGGCACTAGTCAAGCTACTTTATATGATAAACGCTTCTCTTAGACTTCTATACGTTCCAAGTCAATGGAAAGTTACTGAAGTCATTATGGTTCCAAAGAAATGTGCAATCGCTTCTGCCGCTGCAATATCGCTTCTGCCGATAATATCGAAAGTATTCGAGAAACTTCTGCTGAAGCGATTACAACCAATAATTGCAAAAAGACGTTTGATCCTGGATCATCAATTCGATTCCGGATCATCAATCTCCATCATTCAGACCTAACCATTCCACAATAGATCAAGTCTTCAGAATAACGCATGAAATTGAAAAGGTCTTAGAAGGGGAAAAAATATGTTTCCTCGGCGTATCGCAAGCCTTCGACAAGGTATGGCACGAAGGCTTGAAATATAAGCTACGTCAAAACTTGCCGGAAGACATGTTTAGAATATTGACAAACTATCTTAAAAGCAGACTCTATCGTGTTAGGTGTAGTCCTTCGACAAGGTATGGCACGAAGGCTTGAAATATAAGCTACGTCAAAACTTACCGGAAGACATGTTTAGAATATTGACAAACTATCTTAAAAGCAGACTCTATCGTGTTAGGTGTAGTACTGAATACTCGAGTTTCAAGCAAATTCGAGCTAGAGTACCCCAGGGAAGGGTCCTCGGTCTGACCCTGGTCCTGCTCTATACAAGAGACATACCTCTAGATGACGAGGCCAGGTTTGCGGACGATACGGCCATCCTGGCAACAGGTGAATCAGTCGATTCATCAACGAGAAACCTCCAACGAGCATTGGACAGAATTTGTGTCTGGACGAAAACTTGGCGAATCGCTCTTAACGAGAACAAGTCTACGCATGTGAATTTTACTTACAGAAGGGTTAACAATTTACCTCTGTTCATAATTCTGCGCAAATACCTTATGCAAATGAAGCAAAATATCTACGGATGGCACTGGACGCTAAACTAAGGTGGAAACCAAACGTAAAGAAGAAGCGTGACGAGCTAGAGATTAGGCTCAGGGAAATGTATTGGCTTATCGGAAGATTTTCGAAATTAAGCATATATAACAAACTGCTCTTGTACAGGCAGGTGTTAAAGCCGTCCTGGACATACAGTTTACAACTTTGGGGTTGTAGCAAGCCGAGCAACATGTCCATATTGCAGACTACAAAACAAGATTGTGAATGCTCCATGGTATATAAGGAATAGTGATATTCACAGAGATTTAGGAATAGCTACTGTGAGCGAAGAAGTAACGAACCTTGCTCGAAAGCTAAATGCTCGCCTTCATGTTCATTGCAACAATGAAATGATCCATACTCTTAACGTGTAAACAATGAGCGACGACTACAAAGAACAAGACCCTTCGATTCACGAAGTAGGGTGAAGCCGCACGAACGAACGGTTTTAGTAGGTGCATTCACGGGATAGCAACCTACCCAATGCGATAGAGACTACGGAAGCGTGAACTACTTGTTAAGTTAACTTAGTTGCTTACTACTTGTTAAGTTAATTTACTACTATGAAGTGCGTTCTGGCAGTTTTCATAGTGTCTCTCATAAATGGGTCGTGTTTTAGTATGTGGAAATCGCGCACAACCAATATCGGCTAATTCGGTATTATATACCTGCTATAGTGGGTGTATTGGTATCTTTGAAAGATTTTGGAGTTTTAGCCTCCTTCCACCCTAGTATTAAAAAAAAAGGATCATTCCTTCTTCGATGCGCATCACAGCTGGGTAGCGACTGAGAGCGTCCACATGTAGAGAGCGGCTCGATGTAGCATGTCACAATCGAATTCCTGCAATATCAAAGCCCATCTTCATCCACGTGGCAGACGCCTTGTCGTGAGCGCCGTCTTCAACGGCGCCGGTGTGGGGGCTTAAGTTACAAAGATTCAACCAGCTCGGCCGGCTGATGAGTAGCGAACTAAGATTTGCCAAACCTGATTCCAGTGGTGGTGTGAGCGTAGTGCAAACCGTGCCAAAGGATGCAAGGTTCAAAAGAGCTGGAACTCTTGCCGGTGATTTATAGGGCTGCACAGGGGCCGAAGAGATTTCAAAGAAGCTATCTCCGAGGCTGAAAACGATGAAATCGCTTCAGTGATGACAGGTGTCGACATAGCTGGCTCGTACGCTGTGCCTTCCGCTTTCGCGGAGGCTAGTAATCTGGCCGAGGGGAGTGCTTAGACAGCTGGAACATCCGCAGTCGAAGACTTCCCCAAGGCTGGAAAATGTGAGGGAAATGCTTCGGTGAAGGTTAATGTAAAATCAGCTGGCGCGACCGCTGTGCCTACCACCTGTAACACTGCTGCTAAGGGTGTGAGGAACGCTCACCAGAGGAACAAGCTCCTGCTTCGCAACGCCCAGCGTAAGATAGCCAAGTATGCGGGTATTGACCCGGATATCTTGGCCAATCCACCCCTTCTTCAAAAGGCGGTTGATAGGGATAATACTGCTGCAAAGGCAGGAGTAGTAGCTTGCCAGGCGCCCGCTGCCTCCTATACGGCTGCCTGCTAAGCTTTAAGAAGAGAATAGTGTATCTGATAGGAAGGACAGTTTCAGCAGCAAGAGAAGCAGATCTGACGATGTCGTGGAGCCTAACGATGCAAAAAAGAAGGCTGGTGCTTCATCTGCCTTGCAAAGGATTGGGTAAGCAAAGCGATCCCAATGACGAGCTTCTCGTTGCTGTGGTAAACGAGCTGCAACCCTGCGGTCGTCTGACAATCGACCAGTGGAAAAACATCGAGGAGAAGTTTCAGGACGCCCTGTGGAAGGAATTATCCACCGCAGAAAACGAAAAGCTTCAATTTGATAGTGCTGGTTGGGAGGGCGGCCGCAAGGTTGTAGCTTGGAAACAAGCTTTCGGTGGATTTCTTTTGCCGCTTCATTTTAGAGGTGATCGAAGCGTGGAAGGACACCAAGCTCAGGTGCACAACGGTAGCTGAACTGGAAAAATACACTCTACCGTCGGCATGGGTATGGGTTCCGTGCCCTTACACGTACACAGAAAAACCTGCACCACAGTAGGGCAGCGACGGCCTTTCTGATCGAGTACATCTCCAGACAGGACGTCACAGCCGCACTAATTCAAGAGCCCTGGATCGATAAGAAGAACACGATCCGAGGACTCAGGCTAAGAGGCTACAACTTGCTCTTCAAGGCAGTACGGTAAGATCAGGACTTGCATCCTAATCAAAAAATAATGAAAGTCATTTCTTTTAGAAAATTACAGCTCAGGTGACCTGACGGCGGCAGTATGGGAAAGAGAGGGCGGCAAACCACTTTGTCTGACCTCAGTCTATCTCCCCTATGACTCCAAGGTTGTCATCCCGGAAAAGCTTAAAGACCTGGCAACACATAATGATTGGATGCTGGTGTTGGGCTGCGACGCTAATGCCCATCATTCACAATGGGGAAGCAGTGACATAAATGCAAGAAGTGAGTGTCTATACGATTTTATAATATTTTCCGCCCTCAACATTTGCAATAGAGGGAACTCACCCACTTTCGTGGTAAGAAATAGGCAAGAGGTGAGTGATATTACCCTTGCCTCAAATACGGAAGGGTTAGAAATAAGGGAGTGGAGAGTACTTGATGCAGCTTCGATGTCGGCTAATCGATGGATACGATTAAAGGTGAATCTTCAGATCAGGGTAATGTGCAAGCATAATGTGGTTTTCAAAGAAATCCCAGAAAAGCCGATTGGGTCAAATACATGGAGATGGCGAATAGGCACCTGAAAACCCAAGTGGTCATCTTGGATGGCTCTGATGACTTAGATAGTTTAAAGAGGAAGGAGTTTAGAAAACTTTACAATAGGGCGAAGCTTTTTAAAACTGATAGCACATGGAACGAGTACAACGAGTGCAAAAAGCAGTTTAAGTACTTAGTTAGGAAGCCAAAAAGGCTTCATGGCAAAGATAAGGCGAATCTATTGCAGTAACAGGCGAGGCCTCGAATCTAAGCATATTGCTTTCAAAAGAAGCTTGCCTTTTCAGCTACCATAGAAAAAATGATGGAACCTGGTGAGTAGCCAGGAGGTTCTGGAAACTCTGGTGGAAACTCACTTTCCCGGGTCCACATTAGCGGATGGTATGCCTCGGCAATCTCAGAGAATAAGCATCTCACTCTCCGAAGAGATAATTTTTTTTTTTATTGAGAGGAGGAAACTACGGTGGGCAATTCAGTCATTAAAGCCGTTCAAATCTCCGGGACCGGATGGCATTCTCCCGATCATGATGCAGAAAGCACCGGAGTCGGCAATCCAAAACATGATGGGAATTCTTAGACACAGTCTAAGAACAGGGTATATTCCTTTAGCTTGGAGGGAAGTTAGAGTGATTTTTATACCTGTTAAATAATCAAGTAATTAAAGCCGAAATGTTAAATAATATAACTTAATTAAAATAATAAGTAGTACAACAACTATGTACTTAAATAATGTAAACTTATTTTAAAACTATATAACAAACAAACAGGTCTGTAGCCATTAGCTTTTAGTTATATTGCTTCATTCATCCATATTGTTTTCTTCCTCTTCATTTCATATCCTCTTTACTCCATATTTTTCTATTCTACTTCGTTCATTACTCTTTTAACTCTCATCCAAAAAGCACATCATTAATAAAAATTGTACTTTTATATTAAAATTTAAAAGTTTGCTCTTTTATTTCCGCACACAAATTGGTTGCAGAGCGTAGTTAAGCAGCGCAAAATCCAAGTGTGCTTTATGTAGTAAACATCTTAGTAATCAATTTAATTCAGTACAAGTTTCGTGCTTAAGAACTTCGATATATATATTTTTTTGACACATATCGAGTGTTGAGGTTAGAGTAATCCACGTGAGATAGTTCACCAGTGTGCTGACCGGACGGTACCACATTGTATTGTGACATTTTCTTGGCATCATATTGAACATTTTCTTGCCCAGCACAACATTGGTGAGTTTAATCAGCCAGCAGATTTGCTAATAAAATAAAAATAAACAAAAAAGTGCACTCACAATGCCAGGAGATTTGTCAACTGATGCAAGCTTGAAAAAGCTAAAAAGATTCGAGCTTCAATATTAGGCCTTCTAACCTAGCAGTGTAATATTTTTAAGGAGCAAGAGAACGCTCTTACTCATTCTGCTCTGACTGTTATGCTGCAGCTCATCGATGATTATCATAAGCGGAATAATGCAGAAAGAAGACGAAAATGCCAGTGAGAAAGGAGCAGGTTTCATAGCAGCGTATACTGAACTTAAAACCAAGATGATAAATTCAAGACAAGAAGTTTGACATGAATGCTACAATCCTCCAAGCTCCATCGATTGCCCCGCCAGCGCTTGCCGACAGATTACCAAAATTGGAACTTCCGCGGCTTTCGGGAAAATACTGCGAATGGCTAGTATTAATCCTATTTAGTTTGAGTCAATGATTTGTCCCATTAAAGCTAAATAAAAACATAACCTATTCTCATGCATAGTACACAAATGAATTACGAATGTTGCGGAACAGACGTAATAGATCTTGGAAAAAATACATTCATACTCTGTGTTCAACTGATTTTGATACTTATTTGTGTTTGTTTAACCAATTCAAACTGCTTTCCAATGAGCTCTATTACAACTACGTGTCCCGAATTAGGAGCTCGTTTAAAACCAAACTCAAAGAGTTTTGGAAATTTGTAAACGCTAAACAGAAAAGCGACGGTTATCCGGCTAATTTCAAATACAACAATTGCACATTAAATGACAACAATATGATCTGCAATTCTTTTGCTGAGAGTTTTTCCAAATCGTTTAGGCATGCACCGTTCAACATCGATAATGATTATTTCAAACATCTTGTGAACACCTCTCAAGTTAATTTTAATAATATTCCTGTAAATTTAGATACTGTTTCTAAATTTCTGTCCGAGTTAAATGACGATTACTCCTCTGGATCAGACGGAATACCACCCATTGTCCTAAAAAAATATAAGGACTCCCTTGCAATACCTCTCCTTCACCTGTTCCCCTTATCACTTTCCTTGGGTGCATTTCCCGAAGTTTGGAAGCGATCATTCATTACGCCAGTTTTTAAGAAGGGGGACAGAAGTGACATTAACAACTATAGACCTATAGCTAAACTTTCAAGCATCCCAAAGCTTTTCGAACAAGTAATTTGTGACAGTTTAGTGTTCTACTGTCGCAATGTTATTTCAACAAAGCAACATGGCTTTGTGAAAAACAAATAGACAGTTACCAATCTTCTCTCCTTTCTCAATAAATGCTCTGCAACTATTGAGAATCGGAACGAAGTTGACTGCATATACACTGACTTTTCCAAGGCTTTTGATATGATTTCGCATGAAATAATAGTCATGAAACTAAAAGCTATAAGCTTTCAGGGTCCACATTAGCGGATGGTATGCCTCGGCAATCTCAGAGAATAAACATCTCACTCTCCGAAGAGGAGACAGGTTTTTTTTGTTGACAGGAAGAAACTACGGTGGGCAATTCAGTCATTAAAGCCGTTCAAATCTCCGGGACCGGATGGCATTGTACCGATCATGCTGCAGAAAGCACCGGAGTCGGCAATCTAAAACATGATGGGAATTCTTAGACACAGTCTAAGAACAGGATATATTCCTTCAGCTTGGAGGGAAGTAAGAGTGATTTTTATACCTGTTAAATAATCAATTAATTAAAGCAGAAATGTAAAATAATATAACTTAATTAAAATATAAAGTAGTATACCTTATAACAACTAATTAATATAATGTAATAAAATAACTATGTACTTAAATAATGTAAACTTATTTTAAAGCTTTTAGTTATATTGCTTCATTCATCCATATTGTTTTCTTCCTCTTCATTTCATATCCTCTTAATTCCATATTTTTCTATTCTACTTCGTTCATTACTCTTTTAACTCTCATCCAAAAAGCACATCATTAATAAAAATTGTACTTTTATATTAAAATTTAAAAGTTTGCTCTTTTATTTCCGCACACAAATTGGTTGCAGAGCGTAGTTAAGCAGCGCAAAATCCAAGTGTGCTTTATGTAGTAAACATCTTAGTAATCAATTTAATTCAGTACAAGTTTCGTGCTTAAGAACTTCGATATGTATATTTTTTTGACACATATCGAGTGTTGAGGTTAGAGTAATCCACGTGAGATAGTTCACCAGTGTGCTGACCGGACGGTACCACATTGTATTGTGACATTTTCTTGGCATCATATTGAACATTTTCTTGCCCAGCACAACATTGGTGAATTTAATCAGCCAGCAGATTTGCTAATAAAATAAAAATAAACAAAAAAGTGCACTCACAATGCCAGGAGATTTGTCAACTGATGCAAGCTTGAAAAAGCTAAAAAGATTCGAGCTTCAATATTAGGCCTTCTAACCAAGCAGCGTAATATTTTTAAGGAGCAAGAGAACGCTCTTACTCATTCCGCTCTGACTGTTATGCTGCAGCTCATCGATGATTATCATAAGCGGAATAATGCAGAAAGAAGACGAAAATGCCAGTTAGAAAGGAGCAGGTTTCATAGCAGCGTATACTGAACTTAAAACCAAGATGATAAATTCAAGACAAGAAGTTTGACATGAATGCTACAATCCTCCAAGCTCCATCGATTGCCCCGCCAGCGCTTGCCGACAGATTACCAAAATTGGAACTTCCGCGGCTTTCGGGAAAATACTGCGAATGGCTAGTATTAATCCTATTTATTTTGAGTCAATGATTTGTCCCATTAAAGCTAAATAAAAACATAACCTATTCTCATGCATAGTACACAAATGAATTACGAATGTTGCGGAACAGACGTAATAGATCTTGGAAAAAATACATTCATACTCTGTGTTCAACTGATTTTGATACTTATTTGTGTTTGTTTAACCAATTCAAACTGCTTTCCAATGAGCTCTATTACAACTACGTGTCCCGAATTAGGAGCTCGTTTAAAACCAAACTCAAAGAGTTTTGGAAATTTGTAAACGCTAAACAGAAAAGCGACGGTTATCCGGCTAATTTCAAATACAACAATTGCACATTAAATGACAACAATATGATCTGCAATTCTTTTGCTGAGAGTTTTTCCAAATCGTTTAGGCATGCACCGTTCAACATCGATTATGATTATTTCAAACATCTTGTGAACACCTCTCAAGTTAATTTTAATAATATTCCTGTAAATTTAGATACTGTTTCTAAATTTCTGTCCGAGTTAAATGACGATTACTCCTCTGGATCAGACGGAATACCACCCATTGTCCTAAAAAAATATAAGGACTCCCTTGCAATACCTCTCCTTCACCTGTTCCACTTATCACTTTCCTTGGGTGCATTTCCCGAAGTTTGGAAGCGATCATTAATTACGCCAGTTTTTAAGAAGGGGGACAGAAGTGACATTAACAACTATAGACCTATAGCTAAACTTTCAAGCATCCCAAAGCTTTTCGAACAAGTAATTTGTGACAGTTTAGTGTTCTACTGTCGCAATGTTATTTCAACAAAGCAACATGGCTTTGTGAAAAACAAATAGACAGTTACAAATCTTCTCTCCTTCCTCAATAAATGCTCTGCAACTATTGAGAATCGGAACGAAGTTGACTGCAAATACACTGACTTTTCCAAGGCTTTTGATATGATTTCGCATGAAATAATAGTCATGAAACAAAAAGCTATAAGCTTTCAGGGTCCACATTAGCGGATGGTATGCCTCGGCAATCTCAGAGAATAAACATCTCACTCTCCGAAGAGGAGACAGGTTTTTTTTATTGATAGGAAGAAACTACGGTGGGCAATTCAGTCATTAAAGCCGTTCAAATCTCCGGGACCGGATGGCATTGTACCGATCATGCTGCAGAAAGCACCGGAGTCGGCAATCTAAAACATGATGGGAATTCTTAGACACAGTCTAAGAACAGGATATATTCCTTCAGCTTGGAGGGAAGTAAGAGTGATTTTTATACCTGTTAAATAATCAATTAATTAAAGCCGAAATGTAAAATAATATAACTTAATTAAAATATAAAGTAGTATACCTTATAACAACTAATTAATATAATGTAATAAAATAACTATGTACTTAAATAATGTAAACTTATTTTAAAGCTTTTAGTTATATTGCTTCATTCATCCATATTGTTTTCTTCCTCTTCATTTCATATCCTCTTAATTCCATATTTTTCTATTCTACTTCGTTCATTACTCTTTTAACTCTCATCCAAAAAGCACATCATTAATAAAAATTGTACTTTTATATTAAAATTTAAAAGTTTGCTCTTTTATTTCCGCACACAAATTGGTTGCAGAGCGTAGTTAAGCAGCGCAAAATCCAAGTGTGCTTTATGTAGTAAACATCTTAGTAATCAATTTAATTCAGTACAAGTTTCGTGCTTAAGAACTTCGATATGTAACGGGTGATTTTTTAGCTGGTTTGGTTTTGGCAACACTGGTTTTGACAGCTGACGTGTGTTTAGTACCTTGTGTCACTGTCAAACAGCTTCAGTTTGGTTTGCAATTAAACCATGGATCGTCTTACAAATGAACAACGCTTGCAAATTATTGAATTTTACTATCAAAATTTGTGCTCGGTTCGAAATGTTCATCGCGCGCTGCTTCCATTTTATGGTCGGCATTCTCGACCTTCTGACAGTTAACAGTTAATTTCACGTTTCGGGCCGGTCAATTGGCCGCCTAGATCGTGCGATTTGACACCATTAGATTATTTTTTGTGGGGGTATGTCAAGGCTAATGTCTATAGGGACAAGCCCGCTTCCATTGACGCACTGGAAGCCAACATCCATGCATTCATTCGTGAGATACCGGCCGATATGTGTGAAAGAGTATGCCAAAATTGGACTCAGCGGATGGGCTACCTGAGACGCAGCCGCGGTCAACATTTGCATTAAATTATCTTTAAACATTAAATTGCAAGGTTCAAACTATCGATTCAAATAAATATTTCATGAATTTTTTTGAATTTTTTGTGTTTTTTTTTAAAAAAAGTTCTCAACCTCTTAAAAAATCACCCGTTATATGTAGGAGCGAGTTGAACCAGATGGCAACACTAAGCCTTCGCACGCCGAAACCAAAGACACTTCAGACAAGAGATCGTGCTTTTGGCTGGAGAGGAAAAAAAAGAAGACGTGATTTTAGATGACAAACGACAAGGACGTGAAATCATCCGCTTACGTTTCTCTAGCGTAGTATATACACTCAATAATTCAATCAATTGTTAAATCTTTCATTTTAATTACCTAGTTAATAAAAACTGAATTCTACAATTGGGGGCTCGTCCAATTTCGCATTATTCTACTCAGAAACTCAGTTTTAAAATCTAGTACGCGTAAGAAAAACAAAACAATTGAATTATCGCATACACGTGAGTTATCGGTCGGGAATTGATAAGAACAGCATAAGCGTGAAAAAAATATGGGAAAAAACGAAGCAAACAATCAAACAGCACAGCCATGCCTTTAGCTGATGATCTTTCCGGGGTATTTGAGGTTCTTTTACAGAAGGAGTTGGAGTTTAAAAAACGCGAGAAAGAGTTGGAGTCTAACAAGAACATGTGGAAAAAATCTATACTCTCACATGGGGGTAACTTGGAGCCAGTTCAGAGCGAGGACGACGAGGTGGAAGACGTTCTACCTGGGGTTAGTGGGAAGACAACGAGGATAGAAAATAAGGCAGGTCCAAGTAGTGTGCGGGGACGAATACAGACTGCAGGTAGATTCAACGAAGAAAAACGCGGAGACGACGGTGCAGATGGGTTGGCACCTCCAACAAGAGATAAAGGTAGGAATGAAAACGGTGTGCCAAGTGTGGAATTAGAATGTTCATTGCTGCGAAATGAGCTAGAGGAGCTTAAAAGACGTAGTCTTCAGGCACCTGTTGGATCCTTTGAAGGTGCACTTAATGCTGTGTCATGTTTCAGTGGTCAAGGAGATGTTGTGGCATGGATCGATGAGCTTGAAACGGTATCGGCGCTAATGAAATGGGATGACACTCGTAAGATTTTGTTAGCTAAACGGTTGTTGGTGGGTACTGCTAATGTGGCGATGCGAACTAAACCAACCATTTCGACGTGGTGGGCGTTAAAAGAATTTCCGCTAGATGAATTTGGAAACGTTATGAACACGGCTGATGTGCATAAGGGACTGGCAGCCAAAAAACAGAAAAAAGGTGAATCTTTGATCGAATATTGGTTTGCTATGCGGGCGTTGGGGACAAAAGGTGGAGTAGACGACCCATCCGTTATTCAGTATGTAATCGATGGTCTACGATTTTGCTAGAAACAAGGCCATGCTATATGGGGCTCGGACGATAGGAGATTTTAGAGCTATGCTCGTGGAGTACGGACGCTTCAGAGACAGCCTCGGACAGCACGCAGGTTCGCAACAGTCTGTTAAGCAGAAGGTAAAAGAAGCCAACGATTGGCTCAGTCATTCGAGAATTCGTTGCTTCAATTGTGGGCTGACTGGGCATAAGAGCAGGGCGTGTGAAAATAAGTCGAGGGGACCGAAATGCTTCAACTGTGACAACTTTGGACACCTTTCACAAAATTGTACAGTGGGAAAAGATGCCACGAAGACAATTAATGTGATTGAGAGGGACGTGAGCGACTTAGAGGTTAAAATGGTGACGGTGAATGGCTCACAGGTTAGGGCAAGAATAGATACGGGAAGTGATGTGACGGTGATGGATTCAGCAGAGTACTTTTGAATAGTATGTTCACCGTTAGAGGACGACGACGTTACTTTTCGAGGATTGTCTAAACAAAGTACAAAACCGTTTGGGTACTTCAAGGCAACTGTTCAGATTGACCACATGGTATATCAAACTAACATTTACGTTGTGTCGTCGAAGTACTTACAGCATGCTTTGTTGGTTGGGAAAGATACGTTACGTTTTTGTTGGAGGTTGCTACTATCCGATGGAGCACTCAGACACAACTACTGGTCCATTGTACTACCATGCAGACACCTTACATTAATGTATTTAGTTTACCCGTCTTTCGAAGAAAGATCAGAAGGAGCTTCAGTGATGAAGAGCTTAGGTGTTCGGCACTCACCACGTCAGCCCCAAAGATCCGCCACCTGATGCGAGCAAAGGCAGGACAACTACAGAGAAAGTGTTTCGCTGTATCGTGCGCACGAGAAACCCAAGTATCAATGGCAGACGTGACAACAGATACAGGCAGGCCTAAAGCAGGTTCGGGTCCTGAGAAAACCTCTTCTGAGCCAAGTCTGGCAAGCTCATCAGAGATCTCATTTCCCTGGATACCAGTATGACCTGGAACCCAAACAAGATTCACTGCATTTAGCCTTCCGACTAAGTTCAACGAATTCTTGAGTTCGAGCACTATCTTGGACGAGGTAAGAGGGTTGAGCAACGCATTTAGAGCGGCTTGGCTGTCACTGCAAACGCATATGCTTCTTGCCCTCCACCTGTTACAATATAGCGCATCACAATATAGCGCATAGCCATTAGGATAGCGAAAATCTCCGCTTGGAAGACAGACACATATTTACCTAAGGGGTAGTGGAGTCTAATGTTCTCGCTTTCCACAAAGACTCCAGCACCAGACCCCTGACGGTTTTGGAGCCATCCGTGAAAATACGATGGCATTCTTTCCCTGGCTCAGAGTCTGGCCGAAGCCATTCCATTACCTGAGGAAAGTTGACTTGGTAATTTTGTCGCAAAAGGATTTCTGGGGTCATTGCGTCAGAGGGCATGTCCATAAGACAGGGGTCAAAGGACAATTCTCGAACAAGTTCTTCAAAATTCCAGTGCGTGTGGTACCAAAAACCACCTCTCTTTAAGCGAAAGATGGTTTTCAGCGTACACCCCATGATAAATATATCAAGGGGGGGGGGGGGGGAGGTTCCTCAAAGCATCTAGAGCAGAGCCCGGTGTGCTAGGGAAGGCCCCTGTGCAGCCAAGACAAGCCGTTCTTAGGAGTTTGGCAAAAGAGGCAGTAACACGTTTCCGCGAAAGCCTGTTCCACCAAACAACCGATGCGTATGAGAGGAGTGGTCTAACCATGGCAGTATAGATCCAGAGGACCCTTTTCGGAGATAAGCCCCATGTCTTGCCAAAAGCGCCTCTGCACTGCCAGAAGGTGGAAAATGCTTTTTCGGTTTTGGATTCAACATGCTTAGACCATAGAAGTTTTCTATCAAGGATTACTCCCAGATATTTGACTTTATCGGATATCGGGATAGTGACACCTTTAAGCACTAGTTGAGTCAGACCAGTGACCTTCCTCCTTCTCGTAAAGAGAACAACCGTAGTTTTAAGAGGATTCACTGAAAGCTCATTCCTAGTGCACCAATCATCGATCAAGTCCAGGGATCTCTGCGCCTGAGAGCACACAGTCCCTAGGTTTGAGCCGACAGAAAGAACGGCGACATCATCCACGTAGGCTTGTGTGTAGGTTCCAGGAAGGTTGTTGAGAGCCGATAGTAGAGAGTCTACAACCATGCACCATAAAAGGGGAGACAGAACACCACCTTGCGGGCAGCCCTTGTTTACCCCAGTTATGACGCACTTGCCACAATCTGCTTCGGCTATCAGCGTCCTGTTCATTAGCATTGCCCTAATCCATTGAACTAATGTTTCATCTACACCATGTTGTCTGGCTGAGTTGCACATGCTATCAAACGTCGCGTTATCAAAAGCACCCTCAATATCGACGAAAACGCCCAGCACGTACTTCTTCTGGTCAAGAGCACATTCAATCCTACCAACAAGATTTTGAAGCGCAGTTTAGCAGGACTTTCCGCGCTGATAAGCGTGTTGCATCTCAGATAGAGGGTGCAAACGAAGAGCAACTTTGCGCACGCGCAGCTCAACCTGTATCTCTAAGCTTTTCAGCAGGAAGGAAGACAGACTTATGGGTCTTAAGCTTTTGGCTAGGCTATAGTCTGACTTACCAGGTTTTGGTATGAAAACGACTTTAACCATACGCCAAAGGGTGGGTATGTAAGCCAAGGCAAGGCTCGCAGTGAAAATTCTTTTCAACGTGGGTAACAGCTGACCTAAACCTTGCTTCAGCATAACCGGGTAGATTCCATCTGGACCAGGTGACTTAAAGCTTTCAAAAGATGCAATAGCATATTTGATAGCGTCATCAGTCACCACTCTAGATGCAATGTACCAGTTAAGCCTCGTTGTGTTCGCTGGCTCTGCAGTGGCCACCGTTGCCGGTACCACTGAAGAGCACGTGGTGACCTGATTTCCCGGGAAGTGAGTCTCAAGGAGAAGACTGTAGGTCTCCGCCTTGGTCTCAGTGTAGGTGCCATCAGGTTTGAGTGTTGAAGCTAGTCTGCTTGGCCTGTTCCTCTGAAGAACTTTCACAAGCCTACTAGTTTCACTTAGAGATTCGATCTCGTCACAAAATTTTTTATAAGAGTCATTTTTCGACTTGCGAATAAGTCTCTTAAAATCCTTTTGCCTTGATCGATATAGATTCCAGTCTTCTACTAAATTGGTTTTTAAGGACCAATTCAGGAGCTTCCTGGTCTCTTTGCGAATACGCTGCAGTTCGGCATTCCACCAAGGTACCGATTTTCTACGGAGGTTTTGCGTAACTGGGCACGCGAGTTCAAAACAACGGGTAAGGATGCTGTTCAGATTTTGAGCAGACATCTCTTCCCCTTGTCGTGAACTCAGTTTGAGTGGAACTTGAACAGAGTAGCCAAGCTCCTCTCTAAACTGTGACCAATTCGTTTTTCTCGGATTTCTCCTCTCTTGCAAAGGTAGAACTTCGCAATTGATTTGAAATTCGATGTATCTGTGATCTGACAGGGTGCTATCTGGCGATACCCTCCATTTTGCGATAGTCCTTGAAAACTTGTTGGACAGGGTAAGGTCAATTACCTGCTGTCTCCTGGCGGTAACAAAAGTGGGTCTGTGAGCCAAATTATTGATGGTAATGTCAGACGATAAGATGAATTCCAAAAGACGATCTCCTCTTGCGTTACATTTGCTGCTGCCCCAGACAGTATTCTTCAATACTGACCCAATCTTTTGGATTCACAATAATCTACAAGCTCAACAACTGCCTTTGGTGGAGGAGGAGTCAAAGAGTCATAGGGGAAGTAGGCCGAGGCAACGACAAAGGTTTCCCATTTGCCGTTAGCATGGCAGGGAATAGAGGCAGCAACCAGATCTTGGGCACAAAACCTTTCGATCGTGACGGCCTCTAAGGATTTGGATGCGATAAGACAAGTCCTAGGTCTTTCGGACTTCTTATCGTAAAGAATATCGTGTGAAGCACTCAACCCACCAAGACCACAGATGTTACCTTTCCACACCCATGGTTCCTGGATGGATGTTATGCATGTTTTTGTACTACATGCCGCAAGCCTGCTACTTAGGAGAGCAGTAGAGGCCTTGCAGTGCTGTAGGTTAATCTGAGTAAGCATTATGGATGTAGACTCAGGGTTACGTACACTATTAGCGCTGTTTGGCATTGAAACGGAAGTGAATCCTACCAAAATGCAGATAGAGACGCATGTTGTACCTAGATTCAATGACCTCGGCAGAAGCCATGTCCATGCCCACGACCAAACAACTACCATCTTCATTAAGACGATTTTTTTTTTTTGGTCTATGCGAACGGACAATCCAGGCTTTTGTGTCGAGGCCAGGATTCTGGGCTCGCAAACGCTTCAGCACATCCGCCGTTTTCCCCAGTTTCCCAGGGATCCAGCAGACGGCTCGCGTTAGCTTGGGTGGCTTGTAGACCTCAAAAGTTGAGGTCCCAAGGGGAGGGATTTTCGGCACCATACTGCATAGCCATTCAGAGGTTTGCTGCGATGAGGTCTTCACCCAAAAGGTTCCGTCCTTCAAACCACAGCTCTCCACCTGAATGCAAGCATTAGTTGCCTCAGCAAGTTCTAACAGTCGAGTTTTGCAGTGTTCGCACTCCGCAGCACTCAAACTGTTGTCATTACCTGCTTTCCCAATTCGAACTGCTAAGGAGGAGACAGCAGCATTCCGATAAGAACGCCTCTGATCTCCCACCATAGCTGTCGTGCGTTCAAAAGGTTTTCCAGTGTCACACTGACCTTCAGGACCGCCCGCGTCGACACAGTTCTGTCCACTAGTGCTGCAGCCTGTTAAGGTCACATCACCAGCATCCATCACCAGTGCACGGGCAGCACTGACGGTTTGTGCGCTTCCTGGACTCATGCCCGTTGGAGTGCTCGCGACGTCCGGTTTCGATCCGCCAGCACTGCACCCTTCAATGGGCGAGGCACCGGCTTCACTCGGAGACCGGGCGCAAGCAGACACAAGGGCCTGAGGGGTTGCATTACTCGTAATGAGCTTGGGTTTTTTCTTGCTTTTCGGTTCAGCAAGGTTCAGCAAGTTTCAGGTTGGGAAAGATATTTTACGAGGAACGCGCATTTCTCTGGACAAAGACGGTGTACAAATAGAGCAGATTGAACCAGAGCTAAAGATGTGTTACAACCTGAACAACCAGATAGAAGAACTGTTCGTAGGGAATCCAGTGTACAAGAAGGAAATACAGCAGTTGGTGGGAAATTATAAGCCGAACAAGACTAAGTCCACAAATGTTCAAATGAAAATTATTCTTCTATCTGACGTGCCAATCACCCAACGCCCAAGAAGACTCGCCTCGCTGGAAAAAGATATCGTACAAAGACAAGTGCAGAAGTGGCTAGAAATGGGAATCATTCGACCCAGCGCTTCTGAGTATGCTTTACGAGTGGTGCTGGCGAATAAGAAAGATGGATCAAAGAGGTTGTGCGTAGATTATCGTCCGCTCAATAAAATCATCATTCGTGACCCATTTCCCAATGCATTGGTAGAGGATCAGCTTGATCAATTGAGTGAGGCGAAGGTGTATACAACGATGGATTTAGAAAATGGATTTTTTCACGTGCCAGTAAGCGAAGAGAGCCGTAAGTATACATCGTTCGTTACTCCTTACGGTCAATGAGAGCTTAATGTAGCACCATTTGGACTAAGTATCTCACCAGGTGCATTTCAGCGCCATGTGAATGCAATTTTTAAAGGATTAAGGTTCCGCAAAATTTTATTGATATTTGTAGATGACTTCGCGGTACTGGGAAAAAGTTTCGAGGAGGCTCTGACTAACCTGAAATTGGTTCTCGAGGTGGCAAGTGAGTACGGCCTTAAATTTCGCTGGAAAAAATGTCAGTTCTTATGCGAGTCGATTGACTTCTTGGGATTTCGAGTGGAAAATGGAAAAATCAAACCATCCGAAGAGAAAACTAAAGCGGTCCAAGGATTCCCAGAGCCAAGTAACGTACTAAAGATTCAATCATTTTTTGGGCTCACTGGATACTTTAGGAGATTTGTGCCAGGCTATGCCATTATTGTCAGGCCATTAACCGACATGCTTAAGAAGGCTGAAAAGTTTCGTTTTGAACCAAAAGAAGCAGCGGCCTTCCAGGAACTTGAGAGGGTTCTGACCTCTTCACCGGTGCTTAAGTTATACCGAGTCGACGCTGAAACAGAACTTCACACCGACGCGTCCAAGTGGGGTTTCGGAACAGTCTTGCTGCAAAAAGAAAATAATTTATTTTATCCTGCATCTTATTACAGCAAGAAAACATTGCCCGCAGAGCAGAACTATAGCAGCTATGAGCTAGAAGCACTCGCAGTGGTGAAGGCCTTGAAGAAATATCGGCACTACCTTCTGGGGCTACGGTTCAAAATCGCCACGGACTGCGCGGCCTTTAAAGGTACAATGGAAAAGAAGGAGTTCTCGCCAAGAATTGCAGGATGGGTCCTCGTCACGCAGGAGCTCGATTTCGAGCTGGAACATCGAAGCGCCGAAAGAATGCGTCACGCCGATGCGCTTAGCAGAAATGCGGTAAGTGTCGTAAAAGGTGAGTCCTTGTGAAATCCTAAGTGAAATCCTTACCAGAATTACAAAAGCACAGGACGACGACGACAATATTAAATTAATCAAAACTCTGTTGGGGTACGGCCCACCCGAAAACTTTGTATGCGAAAGGGGAGTTGTTTTCAAGGAAGATGAAGAAGGACGAAAGCTGCTGTACATACCGAAAAAAATGCAAGCGGAGTTTTTGAGAAATGCACAACGAGGGACACTTTGCAACAAAGAAGATGATGGAGAGCGAGATTACTTTGTTCCTCATCTGGCCAGGCTAGAGAACACACGCAACAACTGCATTGCCTGTATTTTATCGGAGAGAAAAGCAGGAAAACAGGAAGGCTTTCTCAACCCCATCAACAAAGAAAGCGCGCCGTTGTGCACATACCATGTCGATCATTTAGGTCCGCTGACTACCACAACAAAACAATACAACTACGTACTCAGCATAATCGATGCATTCTCTAAATTTACGTGGATCTACCCAACAAACACGACCTCAGCCGCAGAGATAATCAACAAGCTTGAATTGCAAGCAGCAACGTTTGGGAATCCAGCACGTATCATATCAGATCGGGACCGGCATTTACGAGCAACATGTTTGTGGAGCACTGCAAGTCAGGCAATATTGAACATCTAAATATTGCCACTGTCGTACCGAGAGGGAACGGCCAAGTTGAGCGCATCAACAAAGTTATTATTCCGGTCCTAACCAAGATGTCGGCGACAAGTCCAGGCAAATGGTACACACATTGCAGAATGTTGCAGCATGCTTTAACTCGACGTGGCAACGAAGCATAAAAACCACCCCATTTGAGCTGATGTTTGGCACGAGAATGAAAAGCAACTCCGACCCTGAACTGGCGCAGCTTGTAGACGACGATATAAGAGACCTGTTTACAAAGGAGAGAGATGAGGCAAGGGAACTGGCACGAGAATTCATAGCTGAAGTTCAAGACGAGAATCGGAGGACCTACAACAGAAGGAGGCGTCCAGCCCACAAGTACAAAGAAGGCGACCTGGTGGCGATTCGTCGAACGCAATTTGGCCCTGGTCTTAAGATCGCCCGGAAGTATCTTGTTCTTCTTTAGCAAAACGCTGGGGACAGCTTGTTATCAGGGTGGCCGATTTGTAGGAGCGAGTTGAACCAGATGGCAACACTAAGCCTTCGCACACCGAAACCAAAGACACTTCAGACAAGAGATCTTGCTTGTGTCTGGAGAGGAAAAAAAAGAAGACGTGATTTTAGACGACGAACGACGAGGACGTGAAATCATCCGCTTACGTTTCTCTAGCGTAGTATATACACTCAATAATTCAATCGATTGTTAAATCTTTCATGTTAATAACCTAGTTAATAAAAACTGAATTCTACATATATTTTTTTTGACACATATCGAGAGTTGAGGTTAGAGTAATCCACGTGGGATAGTTCACCAGTGTGCTGACCGGACGGTACCACATTGTACTGTGACATTTTCTTGGCATCATATTGAACATTTTCTTGCCCAGCACAACATTGGTGAATTTAATCAGGCAGCAGATTTGGCTAATAAAATAAAAATAAACAAAAAAGTGCACTCACAATGCCAGGAGATTTGTCAACTGATGCAAGCTTGAAAAAGCTAAAAAGATTCGAGCTTCGATATTAGGGCTTCTAACCAAGCAGCGTAATATTTTTAAGGAGCAAGAGAACGCTCTTACTCATTCCGCTCTGACTGTTATGCTGCAGCTCATCGATGATTATCATAAGCCGAATAATGCAATCACGGAGAAAGAAGACGAAAATGCCAGTGAGAAAGGAGCAGGTTTCATAGCTGCGTATACTGAACTTAAAACCAAGGTGATAAATTCAAGACAAGAAGGTTGACATGAATGCTACAATCCTCCAAGCTCCATCGATTGCCCCGCCAGCGCGTGCCGACAGATTACCAAAATTGGAACTTCCGCGGTTTTCGGGAAAATACTGCGAATGGCTAGACAAAAACGAGTTTGAGTCAATGAATTGTCCCATTAAAGCTAAATAAAAACATAACCTATTCTCATCCATGGTAACCTATTCTCATCCATGGTACACAAATGAATAACGAATGTTGCGGAAAAAATACATTTATACTCTATGTTCAACTGTTTTTGATACTTATTTGTGTTTGTTTAACCAATTCAAACTGCTTTTCAATGAGCTCTATTACAACTACGTGTCCCGAATTAGGAGCTCGTTTAAAACCAAACTCAGAGAGTTTTGGAAATTTGTAAACGCTAAACAGAAAAGCGACGGTTATCCGGCTAATTTCAAGTACAACAATTGCACATTAAATGACACCAATATCATCTGCAACTCTTTTGCTGAGAGTTTTTCCAAATCGTTTAGGCATGCACCGTTCAATATCGATTATGATTATTTCAAACATCTTGTGAACACCTCTCAAGTTAATTTTAACAATATTCCTGTAAATTTAGATACTGTTTCTAAATTTCTGTCCGAGTTAAATGACGATTACTCCTCTGGACCAGACGGAATACCACCCATTGTCCTAAAAAAATGTAAGGACTCCCTTGCAATACCTCTCCTTCACCTGTTCCACTTATCACTTTCCTTGGGTGCATTTTCCGAAGTTTGGAAGCGATCATTCATTACGCCAGTTTTTAAGAAGGGGGACAGAAGTGACATTAACAACTATAGACCTATAGCTAAACTCTCAAGCATCCCAAAGCTTTTCGAACAAGTAATTTGTGACAGTTTAGTGTTCTACTGTCGCAATGTTATTTCAACAAAGCAACATGGCTTTGTGAAAAACAAATAGACAGTTACCAATCTTCTCTCCTTCCTCAATAAATGCTCTGCAACTATTGAGAATCGGAACGAAGTTGACTGCATATACACTGACTTTTCCAAGGCTTTTGATATGATTTCGCATGAAATAATAGTCATGAAACTAAAAGCTATAAGCTTTCCTCCACTATTTATTGCCTGGGTTGAATCTTATCTTCACTTGCGTTCTTACCAAGTAAAATTCAGAAGAATATTATCTACCCCATTTATTTCTATGTCTGGTGTTCCGCAGGGAAGTCATCTGGGTCCTATCCTCCTCATCTTGGCGATAAGTGATGTATACTCATGCATTCAGCATAGTGATATTCTCGCATATGCGGATGATATGAAAATTTTTGAAATAATAAAATCTTCAGATGATCGCCTTCTTCTCCAGGCTGACATCGATAACTTTGTTGAATGTTGCAACAAGAACGGACTTAGTCTAGATGTTTCGAAATGTCAAGGTATGACGTTTTCGAAAAAACGTGTGTGTGTCCCGTTCCCTTATTCAGTTGGTGAACATACCCTTGTTTTTGTTCAGAGTTTTAATGACCTTGATGTTCACTTCTGTCATGACCTTAATTTTTCGGAACATATAAATGCCATTGTTCATAAATCCAATTGCATGTTAGGCTTTATAAAGAGATGGTCAAGGGAGTTTAATGATCCGCATGTTACCTTATCCCTTTTTAATAGTTTTGTCCGACCCCATCTGGAATATGCTTCACAGGTGTGGACACCATATCAACTCAATCAAATAAATCGTATTGAAGCAATACAACGAAGGTTTATCCGTTTTGCTTTTAAAGGCCTTCCATGGGAAGACCCTTTTATCTTGCCTCCTTACGAGCACCTCATAAAGCTCCTCAATATGGAAACCTTATATCAAAGGCGGATAAACCAAGACTTAGTCTTTATATCAGAGCTAATCTCAGGACGTGTTGATGCTCCTGACCTTCTTTTTTGTGTAACTTTTAAGTTTCGTGGAGGATCCTATTACTTCCGACGCTTACATCTTTTGAATGTCTCTAAACAAAGGACAAATTATGGGAACTATGAGCCTATAACTCGCATGAGTAGACTTTATAATACATATTGTACTACCATAGACTTTAATTTAGATAAAATAGGATTAAAAAATAAACTTAAATTAGGTGTCTGCTTCCGTTGGCTCTTTTACAAGTTTGTTACTAATCCTTCTCCTTTGTATAAATTTGTACTTTTCTTTATGTATTTGTATTTGTGTATGGTGTTTTGTACTTACCACTAACAGAATAAGAACACTACAACACAGATCTGATAGTGCTATAATGATCATTAAGGATAAGAGCATCGGTGACGTCGACCGCTTTAAATTTTTAAAGTCTTCGTTAAGTGAAGGGCCAAGATGCATTATTTCTAATAAGGAAGTTACAGCATCGAATTTTGCAAAGGCTTGGAAGGCGCTCAAATGCAGATATGACCATGAAGCCTGTCGCAGAACAGCCAATAAACTCAACTCGTCACGTCAACCGATGTGAAACCACTTAATGTAAACCCAGTTTTACTCCCTCTTCATTTCTTCTTTGACATTCGCTTTATCCGTCTTTCGTCAATGCCAGCCATTTGAGCGCGATTTCCTTTAACTCTGCACATTTGCAAGCTGTCTGTCGACAAGTGAAGAGGGAGTAAAACTGCGGTAAGTAATATATGTAATATGTACCTAATTACCCAATACTGAAATACTTGTTCACAGAAATAAACTTCATATAAGACCCATTCGGCTCAATCGTTTGGATTTGGATGTTCTGGATTTGGATGTTCAGTAGCCGTCCCTCGAGTCGACGACATCCTTATTTCGCCTTTACAGCGAATTGCCGCCATTGCAATTGTCGCCACTGCAACGAGGTTATTCGAGAACTTAACTGCCGCGTCGCAACCGAAGCAGTTTTATCGTTCATCGATATTGTACAAACCCGTCGAATGCAACGAACGCCTCCGCCACAACGAAAGAGCACAAGTTTGCACCACGAAGCTGCTAGTGTCGTTCCAGCCTCCGTCAAGATGGATAAAAAGAAATCCGCTAGACTAGATCCCCTTGCCACCGTTACAGTAGCGGCATCTACCACCGTAAGCACAGCCCAGCCGTCTGTGAATATTACCGCCAGCAGAGCTCAGCCGCCTATGCAAACGAATGCTGCCACTACCACCACAGCTCATACTAGCAAGGCCTTGCCGTCTGTGAGTATTTTCGCCGGCACAGCCCAGCCGTCTGTGCAAACAAATGCTGCCACTGCCGCCGCAGCTCATACTAGCACAGCCTTGTTGTCTGTGAGTACTTTCGCCGGCACAGCCCAGCCGCCTGTATGTATTACCGCCGGCACAGCTGAGCCATCTGTGCAAACAAATGCTGCCACTGCCGCCGCAGCTCATAACAGCACTGCCCACCCGTCTGTTAGTATTGTTACCAGCAGAGCATCGCCACTTCTGCAAGCAACCATTGCCACCGCCGCCGCAGCACAAACTAGTGCGGCTCAGCTGTCTGGGACCGTTATCGCCAGAGCAGCCCAATCGCCCGTGGATACAAGCGCTGCAACCGCCGCCGCAGACACACAAGCCATACTTCAAACTCTGCAGAGAAGAATTGTCGCCTTGGAAAATCAGCTTAAAACCACACAAGCCAAGCTAAATGAAAGGGAATCGCAACACCGTTCACTTGAAATAGCGGTGTCAAGTCAAGAACCGTCAGCCATTATACTCGCACCCACGACAACGGTTCCTGAAACAACAGTACGTCAGCCAGTCATGACCTCCGTGGCCAACTCGTCATTTGACTTTTAACCAATGCCATGCGTGTTCCAGCCCAGACAGAGCCCTTGCAACGGCATTAATACACAGTCAGCTATGAGTTTACCATCGATATACACTACTCTTCCACCAACGAGCTACAGCCCGTATGCTACTCTATCATCGACGAGTTACGGAACGTATGCCACTTCGCCGCCAAGAAGTAACGGATTTTTGAATACAGCTGCATGCAACGTTGATCTTACCCGTACGCCGATCCACGTAGCTCCACAACCGACTTCTTCAATTAACGGTGCAATACCGCAACAGTACGCCTTGAGCTTTAGCTACCCCACACATTCAATAGTGTCTCGCAAAATCTAAGATTTACCAGAGTTCGGTGGACAGCCTGAGGACTGGCCAGTCTTTTTTACAGCGTTTTTACAGTCCACTGCCGCTTATGGATAAACAAATCTGGAAAACAACCAACGTTTACAGAAACTTTAACCGGTGAGGCCAAGGAGACTGTTGAATCACTCCTAATTCACCCTGACAATGTGGATGCCATCATTGATCAGCTGCGTTTTCGCTTCGGACGCCCCGAACAGCTTATACGCAGCCAACTAAACCAAGTACGTGAGATTGCACCCATCAGCGAAAACGGAATGACTCGTCTTGTACCATTCGCAACTAAAGTGAAGAACCTCGCCGTGTTTTGTACCATTCGCAACTAAAGTGAAGAACCTTGCCGTGTTCCTGCAAACAGCAAATGGCCCACAACACATCTCGAATCCAACATTGCTGGAATAACCCGTCCATAAGCTTCCCATGAGCAAAAGGCTGGAGTGGGCCAGGTGTGCCGCACAAGTACGACCGTATCCGACAATCGTCCATTTCAGTGTCTGGTTAAGTGAATCAGCTAACATGATCTGTATGGTGTCAGATAGCGACGCCAGGGAGTCGAAGAAGCGTGTCCCAATTCTTCACGCTGCTGAAAGTGACCGTCAATCCATCATGAAGTGCTCCTTATGCCAAGGTCAGCACAGCATCGGTGACTGCAAACGATTTGTGGACTTAGGGTTACCTGAGAGATGGTCGGCCACCAAACAAAATCGGTTATGTTTCAGATGTCTAAGACCTGGGCATCTAATACGCGACTGCCGCTCCAGGAGCCTCTGCACTATCAGTGGTTGCCAGAGACGTCACCACGAGCTGCTCCATGAAGACCTACGTCAGCACTTGGCTCCACAGCCACAGAAAGAGAACGAAATAATCGAAGATCATCCAGCAAAGGTTTCTGGTAGTACATTGTTAGCCACGCAGCGTATTGCAGAAAGTGACAGTTTGCTATTCCGTGTACTACCAGTTACGCTCTACGGTTCAGCGAAAAGCATCGATATGTGGTGGCCCAATGACAACCCTGGCCTAGACGACAACAATTGAAATGGCTCACGGCTGACAGCTCCCTTATGGTCGATCGTACATAACCAAAAGGCTATAAAAAGGCACATTCTTTTTGGTTTAACCTCTCTCTTGGTTTCCAGACTCATCTCGTGTTGGTCACGATCATTTGTAAAGTATTATACCACATAAATATTCTAATTAATTTGATTAAATTGTAACTTAAGTGTAAAGCTAAAAGTCTTTCATTTTACTCGGCTTCTCACAATTGGTGACCCGAACGTTTTTTTTTACACGACAATTATTTAATAAAATTCCTACGTAGCGACAGCCTGAAAAATGTCTCCAGATAAGCCATCAACAGAGGGAATCCAGAGCACCTCGGGAGCGACACACGGAGCTAATCAGTCAAACGAAACCAGTGCAGCAACGGAGCACATGATCAACAGAGTTTCAGTCAAGGTTCCACCATTCTGGAACGAATGTCCGGAAATTTGGTTTGCGCAGGTGGAGGCACAATTTGCCATAGCCAATGTTTCATCCGACATCTCAAAATTCAACACAGTAGTCGCAGCGATCGAGACGAAAGTTTTAATGCAAGTGACTGATGCTGTTCTTCGGCCGCCTGATACTGGAAAGTACAACAACTTTAAGAAACTACTCCTTGAACGATTTGGTGCCGCCGAGCAGGAAAATATACGTAAGCTTCTTTCAGAAATTGAGTTGGGTGACAAAAAACCAACCCAGCTGCTTAACGAGATGAGACATTTGGGCGGAGCGCACGTCACGGACCAGCTTTTGCACAACCTATGGTTAACTCGGCTTCCCACGCAAGTTCGTGCGATTCTTCAGGCTTCAAATGAAGATTTAAAGGGTAAAGCTATTTTGGCAGACAAAATAATGGAGGTAAGCGATCACCCGCACATCAACTGCACCACTGCCACGTCATCATGCCCAACAGACAACCAAACGTCATTAGAACTGCGAATCCAACAAATTGACCGACAACTACAGCAACTTCTCCGCCACAGTCGACCAAGGGAAAGATCAAGTAGCCGAAGATCTAGACGAGAGCAAACACCAACCAGCAATGAAACCGAATATTGTTGGTTCCACAAAACTTTTGCCAACGCAGCGAGAAAGTTCCGCTCACCGTGCAAATGGAACAACAACTCTTCATCAAAAAACTAGTTAGCCAGCTGAGTGGAGGGGCAGGCGCTTCCAACAGCAACGGCTTAGAAATCGCACGCCTGTACGTACGCGATAAAAAGACAAACGAACACTTCTTGATTGACTCCGGTGCCGACGTTTCGGTCATTCCACCACCGAAAAATCTTCCACAAAACACAGAGCATTCGACAAAATTGTATGCAGCTAACGGCAGCGAAATAAAAACATATGTAGATAAGAGACTCATCATCGATCTTGGGTTACGCAGACGATTTGTATAGAATTTCATCGTAGCCCAAGTAAAAAATGCAATCATAGGCGTCGACTTTCTCAAGCACTTCGGTCTGCTTATTGATGTGAGGCGAGGGAAACTGATCGATGGAAGAACCCTTTTGGAATCACCCGGGGATCCACTTAAATCAGGTACATCAAAAATTCATACGTTTAAAGCAGACAATCCGTTCTCGATTCTTTTAGATGAGTTTAAGGAAATCACAATGTTCAGCGCAACAAAGAAGCCGACAAAAATTAACGTTGCACATCATATCGTCACCACTGGATCCCCAACCTTTGCCCGCGCACGTCGGCTCGCACCTGATAAGCTGAAGGCAGCGCAAGCGGAGTTTCAACATCTGATGGAGCTGGGTATCTGCCGTCCATCGAAGAGTGCCTGGTCCAGTCCACTTCAGATGGTCAAGAAGTCCAATGGGGAGTGGCGGTGTTGCGGCGACTACCGTGCACTCAATACGAAAACACAACCTGACCGATATCCCATGCGATTCCTGCAAGATTTCCGTAACGTGGCTTGTGGCAAAAGGATATTTTCAACCCTGGATTTAAAGTCTGCGCACCACCAAATACCGATAGCGAAGTGCGATGTACCCAAAACCGCCATCACCACTCCTTTCGGATTATATGAATTCGACTATATGACGTTCGGGTTGAGAAACGCATCGCAGACTTTTCAACGACACATAGATATGGTCCTGAGAGATGAAGGTGACTGCAGTTTTGCTTACGTGGACGACATATTCATAGCTTCAACGGACGTGGAACAGCATAAGAAGGACTTAAGGCGAATTTTTCAGAAATTGTCTGAAAACAACCTAACAATCAATGTGGCAAAATGCGTGCTCGGAGCTAAGGAAGTCACTTTTCTCGGACATTTAGTGAACGACCAGGGCATCAAACCTACATCAGAAAAAGTGGAGGCTATCCAGAACTTTAAGAAACCTGACGTCGCGAAAGATTTAAAGCGGTTCTTAGGCATCATTAATTTCTACAGGAGCTTTATTCCGAACGCGGTGAAAAATCAAATGATCCTGCATGGCCTAATTAAAGGCAATAAGAAAAACGATATGACGACACTCGCTTGGGATGACGAGTCTCTGTGTGCTTTTGAGTGCTGCAAGCAGGATTTAGCCAACGCAACACTTTTATTTCATCCAGTACCGAATGCAGAGTTAGTTCTCCAGACCGACGCTTCGAGTTATGCTCTAGGGGCAGTGCTCCATCAAATCATCGGGGAGGAATTGCAACCGCTTGGATTTTATTCGAAAAAGTTAACCAAGCCACAAATCAACTACAGTACGTATTATCGGGAGCTTACGGCAATATACCAAGCAGTGAAATTCTTCAAATACATGATCGATGGAAAACAGTTTGTTATTCTTACTGACCACAAGCCGATAACCTTTGCTCTGAATCAGAACCTGGACAAGGCATCGCCAAGACAACAACGTCAGTTAGATTTAATTGGCCAATACTCTACTGACATTCGTTACATCGACGGCGAGCACAACAATGTCGCTGATTGGCTATCGCGCATTGCACAAATTTCTGTTTGAGAGATAGACTTTGAGACTATGGCAGAGGAACAATTGAAGGACGCCGATCTCAAACCATACCTAAAGGAAGGTAATATCGATTCTGGTTTAAAAATTAAGCAATTTCCTCTCCCCAGCTCCAAGGCGTATCTGTACTGCGATGTTTCACTCAAAAGCGCTCGTACTCTAGTACCGAAGTCGTTTCATCACACAGTTATTAAGAAACTTCATAACATATCTCATGCGGGTGCAAAAGCAACAGTAAAGATGATCAAGAAACGCTACGTTTGGCCCAAGATGTCTCAAATCATCACCCAATTCGTGAAACATTGCATACCTTGCCAGAAATCCAAGCACACCAAAACTCCATATAGATTCTACGAGGATCCCAGCCAGCGATTTGAACATGTCAACATCGCCATCGTAGGACCTTTGATGCCGTCTCGTGGATATAGGTACTGCTTAACCATCATCGACAGATTTTCCAGGTGGGTCGAGGCTGTCCCTTTGCCCGACATAACAGCGGAAACTGTAGCCCGTGAGTTCGTGGCGAATTAGGTCTCTCGTTTTGGTGTTCCACGACGCGTATCCAGTGACCTAGGACGGCAGTTTGAGTCCTCCGTATTCAGAGAGCTATCGAAATTCCTCGGCATCGACCATCTGAAGACAACACCGTACCACCCACAATCAAATGGGATAGTCGAACGATTTCATAGGACCCTCAAAGCTGCAATCAAGTGCTATCAACACGACGGATGGTGTGACGTTCTTCCATGGAACTAATAACACACCAGCAGAATTTACATATGGAAGCACACTTAAACTTCCTGGTGAGTTTTTCTGTTCACAAAACATTAATATTTCAGAAGCAGAGTTCGTAAAAGACTTGAAACGATGGGTGGAGAAAATACGACCAGTTCCAATTTCACACATGGGTCGCTCGAAGGTCTTCATACATCCTAGCCTGAGTAATTCCAAGCACATATTCGTCAGATGTGACAAAGTCAAGGGCCCCCTTAGAGCACCTTACGATGGACCTTACCCAGTGCTGAATAAAACCGCAAAATACTTTAAAGTTGACGTCAACGGGAAGCCGAAAAACATCTCATTAGACCGATTGAAACCCGCTTTCATCGCAAGCCAGCCCGATAGTACCTCACCTAAGGCCCCAACGACAACGAGAAGCGGACGCAGAGTCAAGATCCCAGAACGATATCGATAGCAGAATACTTGGAGGGGAGTCCTGTGGTGGCCCAATGACAACCCTGGCCTAGACGACAACAATTGAAATGGCTCACGGCTGACAGCTCCCTTATGGTCGATCGTACATAACCAAAAGGCTATAAAAAGGCACATTCTTTTTGGTTTAACCTCCCTCTTGGTTTCCAGACTCATCTCGTGTTGGTCACGATCATTTGTAAAGTATTATACCACATAAATATTCTAATTAATTTGATTAAATTGTAACTTAAGTGAAAAGTCTTTCATTTTACTCAGCTTCTCACATATACCTTTGCCCTGCTGGACGAACGCTCATCTATAACCATGATGGATGCCGACTTGGTCAAGCAGCTGAGATTGTGTGGTCAACAGCGAACACTGAACATGCAATGGGTGGGAGGAATGCAGACTCAAGAGTCCACATTAATGGTCAATGTTCTCATCAGTGCGCTCGGTAAGAGAAGGAGGCACATGCTCCAAAACGTCCCTACCCACACTGGACCTACCCACTCAAAGCTTGGGCGAAGGAGAGCTTCGAAGTCTCAATAGAGGATTGAACCTGCAGCCGTATTCCAACGCCAAACCTAAGCTGTTAATTGGCCTAGATCGCTGTCACTTGGGACTACCAAACGAACTCCAGTCAATCAACAAAAATGGGCCATATGCTGTAAACACGGAGCTAGGTTGGATAGTGTTTCGTCCAACTACACGCATCGCGTCCAGCATTCCTTCATGCCTCGCAATCCATGCGCCGAGTGACGAAATGCTGCATAAGTTGATTGCAGATTATTTCGAAATCGAAAGTTTTGGGATAAAGCCTTCACCCCCGATCGAAAGTGAAGCTGACGTTCGAGCTAAAACCATCCTTCAATCGACAACAAAAAGAGTAGGTGATAGATTTCAAATCGGACTCTTATGGAAGACCGATGACGTGGAGCTTCCCGAGAGTTATCCCATGGCAATGAGGCGCCTCGTGGGAATAGAGCGCCAAATGAAACAAGACAATAATTTCGCCAGTGCCTATAGCTGCATCATCGAGTTCTACGTCAGCAAAAATTATGCACGGAAACTACAACCAACTGAAGCCGCTACGACTGGACCAAAAACATGGTACCTGCCGCATTTTGGAGTGGTAAACCCCAACAAGCCGTCCAAACTACGCCTCGTCTTTGATGCCGCCGCTGAGATAAAGGGTACATCACTCAATACGCATCTCTTGAAAGGACCACAGCAGTATCAGTCGTTGCCTTCGGTCTTGTTTCATTTCCGGGAAGGAGCCATTGCGGTGTGTGGTGACATCAAAGAGATGTTTCACCAAGTTCTTATCCAGCTGGAAGACAGGTGCGCCCAAAGGTTTCTCTGGCGTGACGGGGATGACTTAAGACCACCAGATGCTTACGAAATGCTTGTTATGACGTTTGGGGCTAGCTGTTCACCTTGTGCAGCCCAACATATTAAAACAGTAAACGCATCAGAACATCGAAGCCATCATCAACGTGCAGTGAAAGCTATCTTGGACCATCACTATGTAGACGACTTCGTTGACAGTTTTAGTTCCATCAAGCAAGCCATTGAAATATCGCTTCAAGTAAGGGATATTCACAAAGATGCAGGGTTTGAGCTACGCAATTTTACATCAAATGTCCTAGACGCTTTGCATGGCAAAGATTCGGCTGTGTTTGTGAGTGCTAATAGGGGCCAGATGGAGAACGAAATGGTACTCGGCTTGTTTTGGCAGCCAACCAATGACAACTTTATGTTCCGACTGCTGTTTCACCACGTCGATAAAAGCGTGATTAACGGGGAGAGAAGCCCTACTAAAAGAGAGCTGTTAAGTGTTATAATGTCGGTTTTCGATCCTCTGGGATTCCTGAGTCACTTTACCATATCGGCCAAACTGTTGATGCGAGAAGTCTGGCGATACAACTTGAAATGGGATGAGTCATTGCCTGACGCGGTTCTTAGAGAGTGGAGCAGGTGGAAACAATGCTGTTAGATGTGGTCATATTTAGTGTGCCACGTTTCTATTTTCGAGGAGGCTCTCCCAGAGGCCTCCAGCTCCACATATTTGTCGATGCAAGTGAGGACGCATTTGTCTGCTCAAAGACGAAATGTGCGCCACTAAAGCCGCTGACAATCCCGCGCCTTGAACTCCAGGCGGCTGTCCTGGGAGTCCGCCTGATGACGACATTAGTGGAACAGCACTCCGTACATGCAACTCGATGCGTCCTATGGACCGATTCGTCAACAATTATTAAATGGATCGCTAGTGAGCGTTCGTAGCACATAGGATTGCGGAGATCTTAGCGGCTACCAACCCAAGCCATTGAAGATGGGTTCCATCCACGTTCATTCCACGTTCAAGTGGTTTTCCTGACTTCAGCCACAACTCAAGCTGGCTAAGAGGCCCCGAATTCCTGTAACGAGAAGAAGATGATTGGCCGTCTCATTCTACAACAGCCGATAAAGATCTTCAATCCGGTGACGAGGAGCTCCGCCCAAAATATTCTTTAGTCATCGTGAGTATATACCTAGTAGACTTTAGTCGTTTTTCCTCTCTCAACAGACTTGTAAGAACAATAGCATGGGTTCTTCGATTTGTGGACCGATGTCGCAATAGAAACTATGATAACACAACGAAGAGTCTTGCCATCAACGAACTAGATGCCGCGAGAAAGTTCCTCTACCAAACAGAAGCATTTCCCAACGAGATACGGCAAATAAAGTGTAACGAGACAGTCAAAAAAGGGAAGCGTTTTGTTCAAGCTCTCGCCCTTCATTGACAGCGATGGCATTCTCCGGATCCGTGGAACGGTCGACGCAGCCAGTTGGCTTACCTACGCTGCTAAGCGACCAGTTATACTGCCATCAACCCATAAATTCACATCACTTGTACTCGCCGATGGACATATCAGAATGAAGCATCAGAACCTCGAAGCCACCATAGGCGAAATTCGTCTGACGTACTGGGTTCCCCGTCTAAAGCAAACAATGCGCAAGGTCATCGCCAGCTGCCCCGAATGCAGGATACTCAAAGCTATGCCAGTTTCTCCCATGATGGGCCCGTTACCGGAAGATAGACTCACACCATACGTAAGACCATTTTCGTATACTGGTCTGGACTTGTTTGGGCCAATAACAGTTTCGATTGGACGACGTACAGAGAAGCGGTGGATTGCATTGTTCACCTGTCTAGTCGTGCGGGCTATTCATCTTGAGATCGTTCACGACCTCTCCACTGACGCCTGCATTTTAGCGATCCGCAACTTCATCAACCGAAGGGGCGTGCCTGTGAAAATTCGCTCCGACAATGGGACAAATTTTGCTAATGCTGACCAGGAAGCGAAACGATTTTCTGAGGTTTTCGACTGTGACCACGTAGTGATGACTTAGCCGCAAGGAGAGTCAAGTGGATGTTCATCTGTCCAGCCAATCCATCGGAAGGTGGAGCGTGGGAGCGCATGGTACAGAGCGTAAAACATGTGCTATTTCACACCCTCAAAGAAGTATCACCGCGGGAGCATACTCTACAATGCCTTATAATAGAAGCTGAAAACGTGGTTAATTCCAGACCACTTACGCATTTACCCATCGAGCCTGATCAAGAAGAACCACTCACGCCTAACCACTTTTTGTTAGGATCAGCCAATACAGCACGGACCCCGAGTGCAGATGAGCCACCGGAGGAACTTTATCGTCTAAAGAAGCAATGGCGCATAGCACGCCAGCTGAGAGACCGTTTTTGGAGAAAATGGATATCCGAGTACTTGCCAACTTTGACGCGCCGAACAAAATGGTGCCAGCCCTCCAGACCGATAACGATCGGAGACTTGGTATTTATTTGCGACGTGAACGTACCTCGGAGGCAGTGGTGCCGTGGCCAGGTCGAGTAAGTGTTCACCGGGGCTGATGGAGTGGTTCGAAGTGCCGACGTCCTTACATCGAAGGGACTTAGAAGACGCCCTGCGAGGAAACTGGCTGTTCTTGACTTGGAGATGAGTGAATCGGAGGTTGATTCACGGGGGTTAGGATGTCGCAGAACAGCCAATAAACTCAACTCGTCACGTCAACCGATGTGAAACCACTTAATGTAAACCCAGTTTTACTCCCTCTTCATTTCTTCTTTGACATTCGCTTTATCCGTCTTTTCGCCAGACATTTGAGCACGATTTCCTTTAACTCTGCACATTTCCAAGCTGTCTGTCGACAAGTGAAGAGGGAGTAAAACTGCGGTAAGTAATACATGTAATATGTACCTAATCACCCAATACTGAAATACTTGTTCACAGAAATAAACTTCATATAAGACCCATTCGGCTCAATCGTTTGGATTTGGATGTTCTGGGTCTTGGATGTTCAGTAGCCGTCCCTCGAGTCGACGACAAAGCCCTTATATTTACATATTCCACAAGCCTATCGAGATCTTTTTGATAAAGCTCAAGCTCACTACAGGTCACTTTTGAGGTTTTCGCGGTGGCTAATAGACATTTTAAATGTTTTTCGGATATTACCGCGTATTAATTAAAATGAGTTCTTACGTACTCTCCCCGAGCGTTTCGCTCAAGTTTTATTGAGCGTGGTCACCGGGAAACTGCCTGAAGTTGCTATTGGCGATTTATGCTACGCAGGTTGTAGCGGTGCGTAGGCGGTGAATTTTTCTCTCGGTTATGCGGTAAATTTTGTTGCGTGCAAGCCGTGCTGACAACATCTCTTGGTGTCGCAAGCCTATTTGAGATCGACCGTGTGGTGTTAATTTTGGGATCCCAAGAATTTTTCGAGAGTTTAGAACTGTCGTCCCTATTGAAATTTTTATGTCGTTTTATTTCAATAGCCTCCCGAACTAAGCGAGGGATATAATGCGGCTCGCGGGCAAGAACTTTAGCCTCATCAAAACGTATTCAATGGTTTTCGTTTGGATTGTCCAAGATGTGTTCGCATATTGCTGATTTCTCCCCTTGACGTTTGCTGACGGCACTAATGTGTTCCTTCGAGCGGGTAGCAATGCTTCTTCTTGTCTGCCCAACATATGACGCCCCACAGCTACAGGGGACCGAATACACGCCAGGTGTTTGAAGTGGGAAGCGATCTTTAGGTAGTTTATCACCTTTTTTGGAGGTAAAAATATAGATTTTACCTCGTATCGCTTCAAAAATTTTGCCTACTCTGTCGGTAACACCTTTTAAATATGGCAAAAACGCTTTTTTGTCCATATCATTGTCGTCCTTTTCCCGGGACAAATTTGGCTTCCACGTCCTTTGTTTTTTCGAATATCTATTCGAGGTTATTAGTATCCATTACAAGGGTTAATTCAGCGTTGGTGCCATGGCGTAGTGGTTAGTGTGTGTGCTTACTACGCCGGAGGCCTGGGTTCGAATCCTGCCATCGTCACCTGAAAAAAGAAAAAAGACTCGGTTCTTTTTCACGGTCCCCACCTCCGCGGGGGTCTGACAAGCCCTCCGAGAGTATCATATGTCTTGAAAAACTTCTCAAACTGCCGTTCGGATTCGGCAAAAAATTTAGGTCCCCTTGTATGCAAAGGAAATTAACACACCAGCATACATTGTTGAGAAGTTGGCCCTTGTTCACCTCGAGCTGTTGCGCCACTCTATTTATTTAATTCAGCGTTAATTAATTAATTAATATTTTTGTAATGGATAATAATTAGTTAATTAATATCCATTACAAAGGTTAATTCAGCGGCAAGATGTTCGGTATCACATATCCTGTGAGCACGCTGTATTAACGTAGACACGACGGATCTTAAATTTGCCGGATGGTCGTGTGTGTGCCTTTTCTGTATATATATGGTGTGTCCTAGTGTACCGTCCTGTTTCCGCATAACATTCCAAGAAAGCAATAGAGCCATCCCGTTCCTTTTCGATTGTGAACTTAGTGAACTTAGTTTTGGGGTGCTGCGAGTTCAGATGTTCTAGAAAACTCGTCATGGCAGAAACTTTTAAGATGCAGAAGGTGTCGTCGACATATCTCTACCAGACCTTTGGCTTTACGTTGCAGCTATTCAGGGCTTTTTTTCAAAGTTTTTCATCCACAAATCAGCAACTAAGGGAGCTAAGGGTAATCCTATCGCAACACCATCTTTTTGTAGATAAAACTTGTTGTTGAATGAGAAATAGCCCGATGAAAGGCAAAATTCTAAGAGGGCCATATGGTTTTCGTCTATAGTGGTGGTAGAAATTAGTTGACGAATAATAACTAGAACCTCCTCCACCGGGACGTTAGTGAAAATGGACTACGTCAAAACTTATCATAAATTCATCCGCTTCAAGTTTTAGACCATTCAAAATCAACACGAAATGCGGCGAATCTTTTATATAGTGGTCTGTTTTTCCAACCAACGGTCTTAGGACCTCCACCAAATGCTAAGAAAGAAGGTAGCATGGTGCATTCATTTGACTCACAATGGGTCGCATAGGATTTCCGTCTTTATGGATCTTAGGTAGTCCATAAAATTTCGGTGGTTGAGTGCACGATGGTATTAGGCGTTTTTTTGGTAAAATTACCTTGTGCTCGTTGATAAGTTTCGACACCTTTCTTAACACACGAGCTGTCGGATCGAAGTCAACAGGCGTGTATGCGTTAGTGTCTTCAACCAGGGTGTTCATTCTGGTGATATAGTCACTCTTGTTTATGACAACAGTCGCATTCCCTTTGTCGGCAGAAAGAATGAAAATGTTTTCCTCCTTCCGTAGAGCACAAAGCGCAACCAAATCTTCTCTACTCACATTGCATGACGATGATAACTTCGTCTTTCTTATCAGGACCGCTATGTCTTGACGCATTGCTTCAACATCGATGCTGTCGAATTTATTTCGAGCGATCCATTCTTCCACACTGCCAATGATGGTCTCAACAGGTACACACCGTGGAGTGGGAGCAAAGTTCATTCCTGTGTAACATTGCCTTGTAATTGTCTTTGAAGTAGCCAAAAAGGTTGGGCCTTTTAATTGACTACGCCCACTTTTTTAAGGGATTCTAGATAAAAATGACTGTTTTTCAATAAATATATATGAAATTTGACTAAAAATTATACGACAAAAGTTGTAGATATTAGGATTTTTTAACTTTCAGGTAATGTAGTATGTGCCTCCGCCCACTTTTGTGGGCGTTGCGTTAAAAAAATTGATTATACCCCACCCCATAGGATAGGAGGTATATCAAGTTTGTCACATAGCTTGTAACACGGTGAAATAACAATGGTAGACCCCAAAGACCTTAAGGGCGTATGATCGAGACCGAATTCTGAATCGAATGAGCCATGTCCGTCCGTCCGTCTGTATGTCACATTTTTTTATGCCTTACATTTTTAGCTAGGGTGCTGAAACTAAGGTCCACGTCATGCGAAGCAGTACAAGTGTAAACATTTTTGAAATCCGCCCAAAGACACGCCCACAATCGTTCTAAATGTGCAACTACCTCCAGAGTTTCAAAACTGTAAGACGTTCTAAAACGCTGAAATTTGACATTTAGCAGCTCCTAATGAATGTAAGACACAAAAAGACACATTTAATTGGCAAACCTCCTCTAGTGGGCGTGGCAGCTATTTTAAAGATGAATTTTCAGATGCAGTTTACTCAATATTTTTTGTTTGAAATAAAAAAAACTTTGCTTAATATTTCATGTAGAAAACGCTTAGTTCCACATTTTGTTTACACAAGAATTTGGGCCACGCCCACATTTGAAGGCAGAAAATTTTCCAGAAAAACTTAGTTTCGACTAGCCTTGAGCCTAATTTAAGAAGGCATCAAACAAAAATGTAGCAGGTTAGGTAAACGAGACTTCAGTCCAGATTTCGTTCATATAAAGTTTTTAGCCACGCACTCTTTTAGGGGTCGATTTTTCAAAAATATTGAATTTGAACCAAAAAATTGCATTTTTACGTACATTTAAGTGTAACTGGAAAATATCTGTGCTATATCTTATAATTAATAGTTTGTTATTAGGGGCGGTTGGACCACGCCCCTTTTCGAAGTTTGTATTACTTAAAAAAAAGGTCAAGAAATAACTATGCCATCAGCATTTTACAATGTGGGATAGGATGTGGTATTCAACGGTCCGTTTTACGGACTGTAACTTCAGCGTACACACTGTAGCACTTACTCACTGGTTTGAACTCCAGTTCGTTCGAAATTTCGCCACCGACGTGTTTGACGGTGGAGGCTGGGTGTAACTTTGATTGTGTATGTAAAGTGACGTTTCGACTCAATTTTCAATCGTGATTTTTGACAATGCGACTGAAATTGTATGAAAAGGATAAAAACTTACCAAATATCTCAAACTGAAAGATATCAAAATAAATTTTAAGTAAAATGTGCAAACAACCGGCGCAAAGAAAATCGCGCTACGAAGAGAAGAGGAGAGAGAGAGAGTGAGATGACAGTTTAAGTGCTAATTTTTGTGTCTTGCTTTAGTTTCAAGTTTTTTATTATAAAAATTGTAATTTTAAAAATCAAAAGTGGTCTAACTCAATCTTGTTTACTTTGTCCATCAGTGTATTGAAAAAGTTTTACTCTCAAAACACCTGTTTTTGCTCTGGAATAAGTTTTTTCACTGCCCAGTTTGGTCGCTGTCCAATTTTACAAATAGCTGGCAGAGAAACCCGAACAGCAACAGCAAAGGTTATTTGCCAAAATTCTCCGGCCGCACGTGCAAGCTACGACGGCAAAAAACATCTCAAATCACTCGACACAGCTATAAACAAATTAATGTCGCAGCACGATGAGATGAAAAGGTTTATCCAGACCGAAAACAACAAACTCGCCAAAAAGATAAAAAAGTTCGACCGAACATTTCATAAAAGCCTCGAAGAAATCCGTGAAACTGTAGCAGACCTGTGCAAAAGAGTGCATCAGCTGGAGATGACAAATGAGGTTCCCACTACATCTACCTCGTCTTCGACAACCCCCAACGAACTATGGTTTCACGAAAGAATTGATGAATTGGAACGAGAAAAAATTTCTAAAAATGCAATCATTCGTGGAATTCCAAAGTTGGAGAATGAAAACCTCAACGAAATCTTACGGAAACTCTGCGAATCGGTGAACTGCGAGCCTGCACCCACGCCAGAAAAAAATTTTCGCGTAAGGTCCCGAGGAAAACCTGAGGTGAAAATAATTACAATTGAAGTGTTGACATCAATTGTAATTATTTTCACCTGCAACGCGGATAAAAATTTACTTTTAAAGTCAATTCATCGGCACTGGCTACAAAATAAAAAGAGCCTTTGTTTACGCGACATTGGATTGTCTTCTGACAGCCGCTTTTTTGTTAACGAAAGTCTTACAACGAGTAATCATATGATTCTGCGGAAAGCTCTACAGCTTAAACGTGTCAAAAAGCTTTCTGGTGTACACACTCGAAATGGAAGGGTCTACATCCGAATCAGCGGTGGAGGGTACATAGAACGAGGAAAGACGCTTTTGATTACAACGCTTCAAAGCTTGAACTCAATTGCCAACACGACAGCGAATAGTGATCAAAATGAAAATGATAAGTAAGATGTTTAAGATGCTCATTTTAACAGAACTTATGAATTTGTTAATTTTTATCTTTTTTTTGGTTTGTTATTATTATTCTTTTTCTTCTGAAAATATTGGCCATATATCTTAACCCCCTTTTTATGCAATGTCTCTCGTCAGTTTCGTCTGTTTTTGGGTTAAAGCCTTATATTTTTTCGAATATGACTAGACAAAATAATTTTTCTGCTGCTTGTAGCATAAACAATAACCTGAATAGTATGGTTCGTATTCTATGTAAGCAATATGTTGGCTTGAAAATTTGTCACATCAATGCCCAAAGCCTTTTTCCTAAAAAAGATGAATTTCGGTATTTGTTTGTTGGCTCTGGTGTTGACATTGTTTGTGTATCGGAAACATGGTTTTTGCCTGATGTAAATGATGTGCTCTATGAATAGAAAGGTTACAAGTTAATTCGGTCCGATAGATATGATCGTATTGGTGGTGGGGCTGCAATCTACATTCGGAAACCTTTACGCTTTAAGTATGTGGCTGAGTCAGATAGTTTCTCTAAATTTGAATACCGGTTCATTGAAATTCTAGACACTCCAAGTAAATGTTTGTTTGGTCTAGTCTATAGAGTCTTCTCTATTCCCAACTATCGGCCCCCGCTTGTTCTAAACACGACTTGATATTTGCAACGTTTGATATCAAAGTAAGCAGCACACTATACTCTTATGAGTACAGGGATTTCAAATCTATTAATGTGGGTTGTTTGGAAGAAGATATTTATCGTGTCAACTGGCAAGAGGTGTATTTTGTGGCTTCTGTGGATGAGCAGGTGAAGTTCTTCCAGGATGTTGTGTCTAACCTGATGAACACCCATGTTCCCCTTAAGTCAAAAGTCACTCGCTGTCAAAGAGATTCATGGTTCACGCGCGAGATCTGTGAAGCTATAAGCGAGCGAGATAAGGCCTATAAGCGGTGGAGGAGATTCAAGCTTGAGGCTTTCTGCAATATTTTTCGTGCACTTAGGACTAAAGTTCGTGTGATGATTCGCAAAGCTAAAAGCCAAGTTTATTGTCACCGACTTGATCCTAATTTGCCAGCCAAAAAACACTGGAACAATATTCGCGAGCTTGGTGTTGGAAGGCAAAGAATTGAATGCGTTGCGGATGTAGATCTAAATGCACTTAATGCGGACTTCGCTCGCACCCAAAGCCAACCTCCGGCCCAGGACTTATGGTCAACTTCCTCATCTCAGGTAAATGAAACTGAAAAGTTCAATTTTCAAAGAGTTGACGAACTGAATGTTGTAAAAGCTGTTCTTGATATTCGTTCGAATGCAATGGGATTTGATGAGGTGCAGCCAAAATTCGTGAAAATGATTTTGCCGCATATACTACCAGTTATTACTCATCTTTTTAATACGATAATCTTGACAAACTCTTTTCCCTTGGTATGGAAAACCGCAAAAGTGATGCCTATTCTCAAAAAGCCTGCCACCCGTCACTCGCAAGCAGAGTATAGACCCATTTCTATTCTGCCGTTTTTGTCCAAGGTGCTGGAAACGCTTATGCACAGACAAGTACTGCATTTTTTGAATAGGAAGAAACTTTTGTGTGACCATCAGTCAGGATTCAGAGCAAAGCACGGCTGTATCTCAGCTCTTTTGAAAGTTTCGAATGACCTTCGAAACTCTATGGATGATGACTTAGTATCATTTCTCTGTCCCCTAGACTTTTCAAAAGCCTTTGATACAGTCGATCACGCAATTCTTATCCATAAATTAAAAACATATTTTCATTTTTCTGACGCTGCCGCCAAATTAATATTTGCCTACCTCACCGGTAGGACCCAGGCAGTTGTTGCAGGAAAAGATGTGTCGCGCTTCCTTGATCTTAAATCGGGTGTACCGCAAGGATCCATACTAGGCCCTCTTCTGTTTATTATGTTTATAAACGATCTGCCAAATGTTGTACAAAACTCATCAAAACATCCTTATGCTGATGATTTTCAAATTTACCTAAGCTGCAAGCTTGGGATGATCGAGGATGGGGCTTGGAGGTTAAATAGGGATCTTGAAAATATAAGAATATGGTCAAAAAGCAATAACCTTTTTATAAACCCAAAAAAAAACCAAATGCATTGTTATTTACAGGAGGCACTTAGACAAAAGCTATTTCCCAAGTTTATACTTAGGTGACGACATTGTCGAATATGTTGAAATCGCTAAGAACCTAGGAATTTGGTTTAATTCCACGCTTAGTTGGGACTACCATGTTCAAACTGTCATTGCCAAGATGTATGCTTCCCTGCGCAGTTTGTCGTTGTCAAAAAAATATACTCCTCAACCTATAAAATTGCAGTTGACCAAAGCCTTAATAATGCCGATTATATCATACGGTTGCGAAATAAGTTGTGTTATCAGTGCAGACACAAAACGAAGACTAAATGTAGCTTTCAATAATGTCGTGTATATGTGTACAACCTAAAACGCTTCGACCATGTTTCGGGTCACAATAAAATTATACTAGGATGTAGCCTGATGTCCAATTTAAAGTTTTGTTCCCTTAAAATGTTAAATAAAATAATAATGAATAAAAATCCATCATACCTCTATGAAAAACTCAGATTTTCTGCTTCATCTCGCTCACATTTTCTTTTTTTACCGAGGTGTACATGTCGTAAAACTGAAAGTCAGTTTCTTGTTTATGCCATCAAGCAGTATAACTCACTTCCCATTAACATTCGAAGACTGCGAGGCACAAACCAATTTGATAGGGTTACTTTTAGGTATATGGTCCATAGTTCAAACTTTTTGAGTTATAAATTACCTTTTGTATTTTTTTCTTTTTTTGTTTTCCTTAACGTAAATTGTAAGTTGTAAAATAATAATGTTTGAATTTGCTTATAAAATTAATTATGTAAATTAAATAACTTTTACTCTTATCGGCTTAAAGCTTATTGTAAAAGATGGCATATAAATAAATAAATAAATAAATAAAAAAAGAGAATAAAAATTAAACAAAATGAAGTCAAATCAATTTGACACTTAACGTGATGACGGCACCAGAGCATTATATGTCGTTCTTTACACAATGAAACCGGGTACGCACCACGGCGGAATTGTCGCGAGTACCGAGTATTATTTGACAGCTCGGTGTGGCAATTCGGTGTTCAAAAGAATACGCCATAAGTGACTTAAATGTCAATCAAGTGCACATGTTCTGGCGGAATGCCGTACATTCTTGGCCAACCCAAAGAGGGTTCTGAAAAAGTGAGACGCATGGTGTTCGAAATATTGGTGTTCCATCATCCATTTGCAATAACCGTATTGCAAATTAACAATTGGATCCATTATCGATGATTCCGAGCGATTCGAGATTTATATTTCTATCCAACCAGAAATTCAACCAAAATTACGGACTCGTATCCCCCACTTGCGTTCGACATTTCGGGTTGGAATATACCCCCGCATATCAAATTAGCAGACCCTAACTTCAATGGACCTAAACATGTTGATCTCTTGATAGGAGCTAGGTTATTTTGGAAGTTATTGTTTGGCGAACAAGACCTATTGGGCCCGACCTCCCCTACATATGCATTACCAAATTGGGACATATTATAGCCGGACCGGTTGCATCATTTTCAATGACTCAATGTAGAACTCTATACACATCTGGAGCTACGTCCGATAGTTTGGAATCTTTAAATGAGTCAGTGCAGAAGTTTTGGGAAGTTGAGTCCTGCACGAAAGCTAAGATCGATTCCTAAATTAGTCTCAAAGACAAGGCTGTTGAAGAGCATTACGATCGTACAACTCAACGTAATAATTTTGGACGATACTTAGTGCGTCTACCTTTCTGTGTTGACTCAACACTTCATGGTGACTCTTTTGACATTCCTTCACGTCGGTTTGAGGTTCTGGAACACAAGTTAGAAAAGCAGCCAGTTTTGAAACAAATGTACTCGGATTTCATTGGCGAGTATAAACGTCTTGGTCATTTAAAGGTGGAGGACAAATTCGATCCATGTAAACCACATTACTTTATGCCCCACCATCCTGTTTTTAAGATGTCTAGCTCTAGCACCAAAATGAGAGTGGTCTTTGATGCATCTTGTAAGACATCGAACGGAGTTTGGTTGAATGACATTTTGCACTCAGGACCAAAGTTACCGGATGATTTGAAGATTATTATTCTAAGGTTCCGATTGTATGCTTACGTCACAACTGCCGATATTCAACAGATTTATCGGCAAGTATTTGCTGATTCTGAGGACACTATTTTTCAACTTATTCTATGGCGCAAGGAAAAGAATGATCCACTGAAGATTTTGAGACTTCTTATGGCCACATATATTACCGCCTCTGGAGCTCATTTGGCAATAAAGACATTGCACCGGTTAGGAAGTGATGAGGCTAGTAGCTACCCTATCGGAGCTAAATATTTAAATCAGAACTTTTATGAATATGACGCGATGATAGGAGCAAACACCATCAAAGAACTTATCGAATGCCGAAATCAGCTGATAGATTTTTTAGAACGAGGTTTTTTTTTCCGTAGGTAGGAAAAACCTTCATAGGCACTACCAGGACCGGCCGCGCGTGCTCATAGTAGTGTGAGATTCTTACTCACTAAAAAACCTCCCATTTTCCGTTAGACTGCAACTAAGTTTCCTTAAAAAGTAGTTCAAGCTTCTGCAGTAATCGCGTGTGGCAGGCTGCCTTCCAACGAGAGCACCTACTATACCGTCAATTTTGGTTCAAATTCAATATTTTTGAAAAATCGACCTCTAAAAGGGGGAGTGGCTAAAAACTTTATATGAACGAAATCTGGAACGAAGTCTCGTTTACCTAGCCTGCTAACCTTATTTTTCATGCTTTCCTAAATTAGGCTCAAGGCCAGTCGAAATTAAGTTTTTCTAGAAAATTTTAGGTTTTTTTTCAATTCTGCCTCCAAATATGGGCGTGGCCTGAAGTCTTGTATAAAAAACTGGAACTAAGCGTTTTCTATATAAAATATTAGGTAATTTTATTTTAATTTCGAGCAAAAATATTGAGTTTACTGCATTTGAAAATTTAACCTTAAAATAGATGTCACGCCCCATAAGAGGAGGTTTACCGATTAAGTTTGTCTTTTCTGTGTCTCACATTCATTAGAAGATGCTAAATGTCAAATTTCAGCCTTTTAGAACGTACGTTTTACAGTTTTGAAAACTCTGGAGGTAGCTGGAGCCATTATGAATTCGAGACCCTTGACAGCCTTGTCATCGGACCCTGGACATTTTTTATGTGGTGGGCCGCCAATTGTTGTACCCGAGCCTACAGTATTACCAAGAAATCCCACAACGCATGCAAAGCGTACGGTGCACAAATGTGCAGAGAACCAAAAATTGGCATTTCGTCTATGCAATTGCGGTCGAATCATCGGCGGACTCCGCAACCTTAAATAAAATAGTATAATTTATAACAACTAATCAATATTATATAATAAAATAACTATGTACTTAAATAATGTAAACTTATCTTAAAAATAAATAACAAACAAACAGGTCTGTAGCTGTTAGCTTTGAATTATATTGCTTTATTCATCCATATTGTTTTCTTCCTCTTCATTCCATATCATTCTAATTTTAACATTAAGTCAATTTTTCTATTCTACTTCGTTCATTACTCTGTTGACTCTCATCCAAAAAGCACATCATTAATAAAAATTGTACTTTTATTAAAATTGAAAAATTTGCTCTTTTATTTCCGCACAATACTTAAAGCAGGCAAACAGGGACATACGGCAAGGGACTTCAGACCGATAAGTCCCTCATCCTTTATGCTTAAAAACCTGGAACGACTACTTGAACTTCACATTAGGGCTAGATGCAGCAATGGCTTTCTAATGGTATCACAGAAAATAGAGAGGAGTCTACATTGTAATGAGCTTGCGATGGCTGTTTTCCTTGATATTGAAGTGGGCTTCAATATTGTGGAGAGTAGTGCCATTGAAAGCGCTCTAGTAGACGGTAGCGTTGAACCGGGCAATAATAACTGGGCTTGCAACATGCTTGCAAATAGAAATATTAACTCATTGGGCAAAGCTCAATTAGAATGCCTGTAACCAGGAGAACACCTCAGGGTGGGGTATTTTCTCCACTCCTGTGAGTTTTGGTTATCAACAACATTCTGAAGAAGTTAAGTGCTATGGGTATCAGCGCCACGGCTAACGCAGATGACGTGCTGGTAATGGTGCATGGAAAGTACTTTAATATCTTGAGTGAAATCATGCAGGGTGCTCTGGGGGCGATCAGCATCTGGACCCAAAACTGTAGTCTCAGTGTCAACCCTTTGAACACGGAACTGGTTCTTTTTACCAGGAAGTGCAAGATACCGCAATTCAAACTCCCCAAGTTAAATGGAGCGGAATTATCCCTGTCGGATAGTGCGAAAAAAAGGCATACAATTCTGTTATTGCATAGTTATCACAGGTGCGGTCCACGATAGCTATGCAATAACAGCACCTACACTTGCTGCAGGTAACACCGCTTGATCTACAGATAAAAAAAACTTGCTGGCAATACTGCGCTACGGCTATCCAACTTAAACTATTTTAAGAGCAGTAGCTACGAACACGGCTCGATTCTGTCGGAGCTACTGCCAGGCAACCCAACTTTAACGGATGAAATTCTCTCCCTTGTCGACTTTGACACAACGTATGAAGTCTTTTATCCAGTGAGCGAGGACTGGGAAAATAATGCAATTGTTAAACCTAATGAAATCGCAATTTTCAAAGACGGTTCGAAAACAGGGGAAGGAACAGGTTCCAGTATCTTTTCAAAAGACCCGGAACTAAAAGTATCCTTAAAACTACCAGATACATGCAATGCCTTCCAATCAGAAGTTCTGGCTGTACTTCGGGCGGCCGAGCTTTTGCAGATAAGATCGATATCCGGCAGAGATATCGCCATTAACATCGACAGCCAGGCTACGCTCAAGGACATGGAATCGATTAACATCAAATCTGATTTAGTCAGGGGCTGTCGCACCATATTTAAGGCATTGTGCCGTCAGAACCGGGTGAGACTGTGCTGGGTGCTAGGATTAAGGTTACCCTCTATACTGCGATATAGAGGAGGCTCAGGCTTTTTGACACGGATATTTGTCGATTCTGCAGTCATCTGGAGGCGGTTGAGGATAAAGCACACATCCAATGCGAATGCGAGGCAATTTCGCGTGTGCGCAGAAAATTTTTAGGGGAATATTTCTTTGGAAGTTTGGAAGAGGTACACGGCACAAACTTCAAAGGCATTCTTGGCTTTTACAGGGACATTGGCTGTTTCACAGTGAATGTTTAGGTTGGTTTTGCCTTTTGAATGTTATGTTCAACTGGTTCCCCAGGGATCGCGATGGGCCCGTTTTGTTGCCTAGTGTCTGTGTTTCACCACACCCCTGTTTAACCTGATCTAACTTAAAGCCCATCTAGCAACTCGTGGGCACAGGTTCTTTTTATTCATTGTCGATTGCAATACTCTACAATCCGCGAAGATGGTAAACCGTTGTAGGTAGACTTCAACTTTTTGACATATTTCTTCACAGCCAATACCTCATCCTCGTAGCTTGTATAGTTCTGCTCTGCTGGTGCTGCTTTAAAGCAGATGTAGAATACTGGATGAAGACTTGTGTCATGCTTTTACAGTAGCACGCCTCCACCCCCAATCATGCTAGCGTCAGTATGCAGCCCCGTCTCGAGGCCTGGTCGAAAGAGCTTCAGTTACGTAACACATTGATCCAGTCCGAATTCAAACACAATATCTTTCCTCGTTCACATGAAAGAATCCATTGCGCAAGTCGAGCGTTGTGAACACCTTTGCACTGTGAAGTTTCTCATACCTCCACCATAACAGGCAGCGGGTAGCGATCCTTTATTGTCTTCATGTTGAGTTTTCGGTAATTCACGCATAAACGGTGGCTTGCTTCCTTTTTCCTTACTACCTTTTCCTTGACCTACTGTGACGTATTATTTCTTCGTCTAACCATCCGTCTATCTGGCGGGTCACAACCGCTCTTTCTGGGGCAGCGAGACGCCTTGCTTTTTGATACACTGGAGCCTCGTCCTGGAGGATCAAGTTCATTTCCACACAAGATGAGTCCACCTTTTCCGGAGAATATGATGCGGTAATCTTTATATTACCGCACAATATGAGTCCACCTTTTTTGGGGTATATGATGCGGTAATCTTCACAATTCGTTCTTCGAAATCTTTGTTACAAATCCTTGGACCTTTAGTCTGACTTTCATCCTCATTAGTTACAGCAACGTTTTAAATGTCGTTCTCTTCTAACACGTAGTCGTTTGAAAGCTTCACTTTGTGAACTTCTTTATGAATGCTGACGATTATACTTTGGGTGATCACCACTTTTCTTCGTTGATCACCAAATTCTTTTCTAATAGAATTCGGTCCGGAGTTCATTTTTCAGGCACCACTTGGAGTCTTATTTCGTATTGATCTTTATTAATTTTAAAATCTGAGGATGAGGATCGTTTCCAAAACCCTTCAGTACTATTCCAGGCTGCTCGGTTGAAGCCTATTTCTTTCTGCACGGACGAGTGCATCACTGACACGTCACTCCCACTATCTATGAAAGCATAGAAAAACTTATTCCCGATTTCTATTAGTATTTGGACATCATCAGTTGCACACGACTAACACCCCTAGATGTCACTCCTTCGTTTCTATCACTGCTTGAACAACTAGCAGACAAGTTTCCGAACTGGTTGCACATAAAACACTTCTTTCCTTTGTCCTTGTCGGTATAATTTTGTGCAATATGCGAAATACAACCAAAATAGTGACAACGTTTGTTGAAGGCTTCAGGATGTCCTTCTCGTGAAGAACTTGATCTATACGGCCCTCACTCCAACTTATCCTTAAGGGTAGGTGTCCCAAAATAGCCAACTCGAATCTCATGTGTACGAATTCGAGTGTGCTAGTGAGCTACTCTTGTGATTTCTTTTTCTCATCGCATTCGCAAATGAAAACCTAGGCAGACCACACATGCAGGCAAAGCGGATTGGTCTACCAACTCATGCATGCATGTATACGGCAAACAAAAAAAAAACTGTGTAGAAGTGTAATGAGAAAATATACATTTCTTCCTCTTTCGATGGGATACATATGGATAGGATATAATGGATAGGATAGAATGGGAATTCATATTTGCTAGGTATTATGAAAAAAAAGATCGGTTCAATACTTAGCTAGTTAGGTAAATATGATGAATGGAAATGATAATAGTCGTTGCAGCACGAATTTTTTTTCAGATTTTGGTTGGATTTGAACAAAATATGATGATCCAACTACATTTATTATACCTTCGCTATAAAAAAAAAACAAGTTGCTTGGTAGGTAGGTACTTAGATAGCTTTTCACAATTTTTACTTTGTGAAGGTGCAAGTAAATAATTTTAGATGAGAAAGACAAGATTTTTTTGGGAGAAATTGGATCATGAGTGATGACTGTCGAATTTACATTATTCAATTGAATAATTCTTCATTATTTTACAAACAGAATTCTAACAGTCATTTTATGCCACCCAAAACCATACCACGAGATAAAAATCTCTTCATTGGTAGGTTTCGCGATCATTTCCATTGATATTTGCTTATTCTTTATACAAATAAGTCTCACTCTAACATCGTCTTCATATGATGTCATGCGGTGCAAAAGAAAGCCAAATTGGTGTCCGCGCATTTGGGTTCAACGCATTCCTACTTCAACCCTTTTACCATTGCCATCGCCATGTACAACCACCGAAATCAAAAACGAGCTAATTTCCTCCTCTTCACTGGTATACCTACATCGATATCTCCCTGAATTCTAAGTATGAGTGCTTATATACAGTAATTGTCGCTAAGCACTTTGACACATTGTCAACAATACTAGAAATTCAATTCATGCCCTTGCACGATTACCTATAATATAAAAAAACACACACTGACGACCATCATCCACTAAAGAAAAAAAAAAACATAGTGAGACAAGAATACAAATACGTACAGAGAAGAAGGATGACGCTAAAGAAAATTGAGACAAAGGTATGGTAGCACCACCTAGGAGAATTCGTTCTTAGCAAGCTTTCCTTGTGTGTGTGATGAAAGTATTTTTTTGGGGAAAAATGCAAAATAGACTACTTTTCCGAAAACAAAACTTAAAAAACGGTATGTAAAACAAAGATTTTGTTTTCTTGATCCAATTATAAAAATATCGAAAAAAAATAAAGCTGGTGGGAGGGTTACAATCCGCCTAGGCGAATCGTTTGATACCACATCCCAATTGACCACTGTCAAGCTCCAAAATGCGTCAAAAATCTTGGTTGTTAAATTTCAGTTTCTATTTACTTTAATTATGTTGAGAATTTTTCATTTAAGAATCTTCTTTCTTAAAAAAGGGCGTGGCATCAACCTCTTTTCAATAACATAATTTTTTTATAATATTTTTTATCAGATGTGGTATACACGTGTTGATCGCAGTTTAATATTAAAGAATTGTATATTTTACTTAAAAGTGCCCCCAAAGGTGGGCGAGGTAAAAACTAATTAATTTGAGTTGATAGCTTACGCACATATCTGAACATTTTATAGTGCAAGTTATTTGGATTTAAAGCAAATATGTGAAATAAAAACCGTTAACTAGAATGCATAGTAAATATAACCACGCCTATAAGAGGGAAGTTTTCGTTTTTTTTTTTCAAATGCCAATCACAATACACTTAATCGAGGATATCGCATACCAAATTACAGCTTTCTACGACAGCTTTGATTTTTCATGCTTTTAATAAAGTGGGCGTGTCAGTGGGCGGATTTTAAAAATTCTTACACTTGTACTGCTTCGCTGTCCTATGGGATGGGGTACAAAAAATATGTGCGAGTATTACTGGCTGTGTTTCTCTTACAAAACGCTTGTAAATATTGACATATTGAAGTGCTTTTTTAGATATGTTACATGAGAAAAAACAAAGACCGAGAGTTACTAATACATACATTAACCTTTTATATATATAACCCTGGCGAAAACCAGGACTGGTGACCCGCATACGATGGCAAAGGAATACTGTCAGCAATTTACACAGCACTTAATAGTGATCAGTTGACAACTCAGCTCCCCTGAAAACTCGAACATCACAAATCATTCTTTGAACACACAATGGTACAACAAAGAAATCAATCAGTAACCTCTGATTTAAACTGTGCTTGTATCATGTGTATTTGTGAATGTCTTTGTGTGGGAAAAAGGTGTTCATGATGGACAAGCCATATGCACAGCAAAAGTCCAACAACTTCCCTCCGTTCCTGTTTTGATCCGGGTCACCGTGCCTCCCGATCACACTCCTCCAAGTTCTGTCGCCCGTTTCCACATGTGCATTGAAGTCACCCATCAGGAGAAAGAAGTCCATTTCTGCCACTTTGTCCAGGGCAGCATCAACTTCATTCAAAAAGGACTCATACCCAAAAAGGACTCATACTCACCCGCCTGTGCAGTCATGCGATTTGGGACGCCAGACCAGAAGAGCTTCCACCCATCATCCAAGTCTTTGGTTCCAGAACCCTTCCTCTTAGTTGAGGAGATGAAAGTTGCATCGAGCTGATACTTTTTGGCCTCCTCAACCAGTTCAAGTTCCTTCCTCGTTAGCGATGAGACATTCCACGTGCCAATTTTGAGTTGGTGCCGTTGTCGATTTGTAGAGGTTCCACCTAAGCTCTCATTTTACCCCTGTAAAGTCGGGGTTAGAATAGCCTTCAGGTAAGGTATGCCTGTCGTAAGAGCCGACTAAAATCCACCGGAAGAAGTATTCTTTTATGTTTCAACGGATGCTGTCGATGCTGCTCCACTTGGGGCAACTTTTGGCAGTAAGGTTTCATCTTATAGATGAATCTGAAGGTTAAATTAAAATCCAAAAGCGTCTGTCACACATTGTGCGGCTCACTGGTCGGCGTCTGTCTGCAAAGGGGCGGCTGTATTTAAAAATTAAAATAGAAGTGACCTATTTTTCATAAAAACGACAAGTTAAAAAAAAATGGCAACGAACAAAACGAAAGATTTGATTACCCCCGGTGGCAGCCCAGCTATGCTGGAAAATCCACCCTCTTCGGAGGCAGGCTCTACGGATTCTGGAGAGAGACTTTTATTGCTTATAAGTCCTTTTGAGAAAAGGACAAAACTAAATCGATCGCCACCACCTAGATCGAACATATCCGGAAAAAGCAGTCCACCGGTAAACCAGGGCTCAGAGAAAATTAAGAGCTTAGAAAAGGAGATAAATGAACTCAGAGCTAAGCTTACTGAAATGGAGCGACTCTTCCACGATCTTAAAATGGAAGTTGACTCTGTGCGAAAAGAAAACGAGGATACTAAAAATACTCGTGTAACGAAAGACTGTGAGGTAACGAAAGAGTGTGTAACACCGAACCGACCAGCAGTCGAATAGTTTACGGACGAGGACGAACTTGCAATTGAGACCGATTCAGTTTTAAAGAAAAGGTCTAGCAAGAAGCATAAGGCGAATTCCTCTCCCGAAGTCATACAAAAAGAAGACAAGCCCTCCGGCTCAAACCCCGCGGGGCTTATTTCCCAAAAAATAAAAGGAATTAGTGGGGCTTATTTCCTTTTCGATAAGGAAATAAGCCCCACAACAAAAAAGAATTAACGCCCCCGGGGGTTAATTCCTTTTCGAATTGGAATTAAGACCCACGGCAAAAAATGATTTATGGTATGTGCGTTGTTTTTTTTAAATTTTCCATTCAAACTTGGCATAATGTAACAGTTATTCTTTGAAGAAGTTAAAGGTTAAAATAGTTAAAAAGACCTTAACTGTGGCATACTCGTTCTTGGCTACAGGCGCCTGCCAGACAACTGGCACCTACCTTTAGCGGAGCGACGGGCCACCCAAATACTGTCTTATACAAAAGTAAGTTTTTCCAGACAACTAGTCAAAATACTCAATCAGGCGTATCAGTATCGTATTCGATACATTTTCGAAACGTTCTGATTTTCTTTTCTTTTAACAGACCTATTTGGTTGTGGGGCTTAATTCCTTTTACAAAAGGAAATATGCCCCGCGGCGCTTAATTCCTTTTTTTAGGAATAAGACCCGCGGGGGTTATTTCCGCGGGGGTTACTTCACTGCACCGAGTGGTATACTTATCAAAATAAGTACGAAAAACCACTGCGAGTCATTGTAAGGGGGCTCCACCCATCATGCACAAAAGAAGACGTTGTAAAAGACGTAAAAACTAAAGGCCTTAAAATTATTGATGCCGTCAATATCATTAAAAAGGAAAAGCAACGCGGAGAAGGAGAAAGAGACACTGTGATCAGAGGCGGCCTTCCAATTTTAACGCTCTCCTTTGAAAGAACTAAGAGCATAAACGATATTTATAAAATGACTATGATACTTTGGGTTAAAATCGAACCCATGCGAAAGGGCAATAGACTGATACCACAGTGTAAGCGATGCCAAGAATTCAGGCACACAAGTGCCTACTGCCAAAAAGAACCACGTTGCGTGAAATGTGCCGGAAAACACCTCTCAACAGAGTGCAAAGTTGACATAAAAGCTCCAGCAGTTTGCGCCAATTGCCACGGAAACCACCCCGCAAACTATCGAGGATGCGAAGTAGCCATAGAGCTGCAAAAGGGACGAGAACCTCTTAAGGAGAATACTCGAGGTCAGAATTTAAGCCTAGGACGTGCAAAAACTGCTGAAACTCCTAAGCCAAAGACGCCAAAGCCGATCAAAAGTGCGAGATTGGCAAAGGACGCGTCGACAAAAGGCATAAAAGCTCCACTAAAGAGCGGAGCCAGTTCAAGTGCAGCGGAGAAACCGCCACTGGTCGGACCGAAATCATACGCACAGGTTGCGGCAAACGAAAACAAGGCAAGATCGCCCACAACAGATGCAGTGTTTCAGATCCTCGCTGTAATCTTGGAAAAATTTGAGGATCAGACTAAAATCAACAAACTTATATTTGACTAGTTGAGCAAAATCGAGTTTAAGCCTCGAAAAAACTACAAGAGAACATGAATATGAAATAGTTATTTAAAATACTAACATGGAATGCAAACGGCCTTCTGAATAAAATAGACGAACTAGAAGTATTTCTACGGAAAAATAATGTTGATATTTGCATGATTACGGAAACTCACCTTAAAAACGGTCTAGACCCAAACTTAAAGGTTACAATGACTATCATGCACATCACCCTTCCCAAAATTTGAGAGAAGGATCCTCCCTCTACATTAAGGACTGCATAAAGCAGTTCAAGAACAAATAAGGTGAGCTAGACTCTATGCAGATCAGTTCAGTTTCTGTAAAAATTGACTGCTTAGATTACAACATTGCATCTTGTTATTTCCCGCCAGGATATAAACTGGTGGAAAAGAATCTTAATCGTATGTATGACTTCATTAATTTTCACGATGCAATTCAACAAGATGCAGATTACTGTACAAAAACAGTATGAAACGAGGGGTGGATTTTTTCTCCACGGGTAAGCCAACATATTGGCCAACCGATAGGAATAAAAAGCCTGAGCTTGTCGAATTTTTCATAGCTAAAGTGTACCCCAAATACCGTACGCGAATCGAAGTGTTACGATCTTTGCTCAGACCACTCAGGAGTAATCTTGAAGATGGGTGGAAGACTGGCGAACATATAAAGAGCTCATAGATTAGCTAGCAAAAACATGAACTTGGACGCCTTCAGAAAGGACAGTAGGGAGGTTGTTGGCTTGAATGTGCCATTGAAAACTCCTTTCGAGTTAGAAACCGCAGTTGACAAATTCATTCAAGCAATTCAGAGCGCTGCTTGGAACAACACTTCGTCCCAAAAGAATGCAGTTCGCACCGACGGGCATGTACGAACAACATATCCGCTCGAAATCCAAGTACTGATTCGTGAAAAGAGAAGAGCGCGTAGATCCCTCCCCCAGACAAAACCCTCTTGAACCATTTCTCTAACAAACTGAAAGGAATGTTGCAAGATTTTAAAAATCGTGAGACCACTGAATACCTTGAAGGTTTGTCGGTGGATAGGAGCTCAAACTACTCGCTGCGGAAAGCAGTTAAGTCTATCAAGAAACCTATAATCCACTTGGCACCAATAAAAAAAGCTAACGGCGAATGGGCAAGAGAAGACAAAGAGAAAGCGAATTCGTTTGCTGTACATTAAGAAACATTCAAGCCTTTCGACGGTCCGCCGTTGGCTTACGTTCAAAACAACAACGCGGAACCTGATAGCTTTAGAATGAAAAAAGTTTCGTTAGTTGAACTCCGATAGACAATAAGCAAACTTAAAAATAATAAGGCCCCGGGTTACGACCTGATCACTTTCGAAATATTGAAAGAACTAGCGAAAATGGCACTACTCAAGCTACTTTATATGATAAATGTTTCTCTTAGACTTCTATACGTTCCAAGTCAATGTAGGCCCATATCGCTTCTGCCGATAATATCGAAAGTATTCGATAAACTTCTGCTGAAGCGATTACAACCAATAATTGCAGAAAGATGTTAGATCCCGGATCATCAATTCGGTTTTAGACCTAACCATTTCACAATAGATCAAGTCTACAGAATAACGCATGAAATTGAAGAAGCCTTAGAAGGGAAAAAAATATGTTCAAGTGCTTTCCTCGACGTATCGCAAGCCTTCGACAAGGTATGGCACGAAGGCTTGAAATATAAGCTACGGCAAAACTTGCCGGAAGACATGTCTAAAATATTGGAAAATTATCTTGAAAGCAGACTCTTTCGTGTTAGGTGTAGTAGTGAATACTCGAGTTTCAAGCAAATTCGGGCTGGCATACCTCAGGGAAGCGTCCTCAGTCCGACCCTATTTCTGCTCTACACAAGAGGCATACCTCTAGATAACGAGACAGTCGTGGCCACGTTTGCGGACGATACGGCCATCCTGGCAACAGGTGAATCAGTCGATTCATCAACGAGAAACCTCCAACGAGCATTGGACAGAATTTGTGTCTGGAAGAAGACTTGGCGAATCGCTCTTAACGAGAACAAGTCTACGAATGTGAATTTCACTTACAGAAGGGTTAACAATTTACCTCTGTTCATAAATTCTGTACAAACACCTTATGCAAATGAAGCGAAATATCTAGGGATGACACTGGACGCTAAACTAAGGTGGAAACCACACGTAAACGGCTTATCGGAAGATTTCGAAATTAAGCATATATAACAAACTGCTCTTGAACAGGCAGGTGTTAAAGCCGTCCTGGACATACGGTATTCAACTTTGGGGTTGTACTAAGCCGAGCAACATGTCCATGTTGCATACTTTCCAAAACAAGACACTAAGAGCAATTGTGAATGCTCCATGGTATATTAGGAATAGTGATATTCACAGAGATTTAGATTCTGCCTCCTATCCCACATTGTAATATGCTGATGGAAGTTATTTTTTGACATTTTATAAGTAATGCAAACTTCGAAAAGGGGCGTGGTCCAACCGCCCCTAATTACAAACTATTAATTATAAGATATTTCCACAGATATTTCCAAGTTACACCTAATTGTAGACGAAGACCTGCAGATAAACCATAGCCTTACCCCGGTATGGCGGCTCTGCCGGGGTGGACCACCCTTTCCGGCCATTTTCGTGGGACCAAAATATCCGAACTAACTAAAACAAATAAGGATGAGGGGGAGGGCACGCTATGTGCCAAAAACACGGACGACACCATACCGGTGGTTCCGTGCGATCCAAATGTGGTACTACCAGCCAGTTTGATCGAAACTGAGGATATCTCAATGGAAAGGGAGGAAGAGCTACTCGCTGAACACTCCGATGATTCCGAAGAGAAATCCGGCCAAAAAAAGGAGACCAAGCACGGGAGCAAGGCCAGAAGGACCACTCCCGGCCTGGAGAGAAAGAGGCGGTTTAAGAAGGCCAAGCATATTTATGGCATCTTAACAGCTAAAGAAAAATCTTCCCTCACTCAGAAGGAACTATCTTCCCTTGAGTGGGCCCGGGAGACCATAGCTAACGACGTTGCCACGAGGCCTACGCCTAAGGCAGCTCGTTCAGTTAAAGGTACGGGTGGTAAATCGGGAAAATCTGGAAGGCCGAGGGACGATGCCGCTACTAGGACATCCCTCGGAACCAACAGAAAGCCTGTTACCGGAAGAGGAACTGCAACCCAAGGACCCAGTGACAAACCGGGCCCAAGCGGGTTGCAGAAAGGCAATGCATAGAAGAGGCATAGAAGAGAAGCGTTCGCCTCGAAGAGAACACGATCTTCTGAGGACACTTCAAGGACGCCGAAGAAGGCGAAATGGGGCGCCACCACAGTGGGAAGTCCCAGCAAGCCAAGTACGAGCCGGGCGGGCCAGTATAGCGAGGTGACAAGGAATCCACTACAGCTTGCTGTAGTAGACTCCAAGAAACCAAGCGGGCAGTACAGTGTTGAGTGGGGCAGGAAGATTGAGCAAGCCCTCGGGGCAGCTATCATCAGCCACATTCTGAAAAACACGGGTACTAGTGCCCCGACCTACGGCAGAATGAAATGGTCTAAAGACATTACGTACATCGACTGCAAGGACCAAGCTTCAAATGACTTTGCCAAGACAGTAGTGGAAGGACTACAGCTTTGGGATGGTGCGGAACTTAAAGCCGTTCCAATAGACCAGGTTCCAAACAGGGCAAAGGGTAGGCTGACTATTCCGGAGATGGGAATAGTTAAAGGTGACATCCTCCGCGTGCTGCAAGCACAAAACCCCCAGATTCCGATGCAGGATTGGGAAATTATAAGCGAGGAAGAGCCGAGAAATGGTTTCAGGGGCTATATTGTCGCCTTCGGCGACCTGCCCGGGAACCTAAAGGCGGAAAAACAGCTTCTGTTGTCCTTTGCAGCTAGCGAGGTAACCCTCAAGCTGATTAAACGGACTGCGGAAGCAACGAAGGCGACGGACACTGCGTTGGAGGTGGAGAACAATGATGAAGGTGATCCAAATAAACCTCCATCACAGTAGGGTTGCCGCAGCCAACCTGAGGCTGTTCCTTGAGAGGGAACAGCTGGACCTAGCCCTAATCCAAGAACCCTGGATTGACAAAAAGAACAGGGTTTTAGGATTAGGGTCGAAAAATTTCTCACTGTTTAATGTAAAAAATAAAGGTAAGGCGAGAACCTGTATTGTAGCAAATAAGAACGTTCATGTATTAATGTTATCTCATTTCTGCACAGGTGACCTAACGGTGGTGGAGGTTAGAGGGACGGACGAGAACTACACGGTAGCGTCGGTCTACATGCCATTTGACGACGGTACCTCGGTCCCCCCGGAATCTCTGAAGACGCTAGTGACAGCGTCCGAACAAGGTAAGAAGAACTTTGTCTTAAGCTGTGATGTCAATGCCCATCATACGATCTGGGGAAGCTCAGACATTAACGCCAGAGGCGAGGTTCTGTTTGATTTTGTCCTTAGCTCCAACCTTCTAGTATGTAACAGGGGAAATGATCCCACCTTCATTACAGCGAATAGGAGGGAAGTCTTGGACGTGACTTTCGTGTCTCAGAACAGCTCTGTTCAAGTAACGAACTGGAGAGTATCTAAGCAGGCATCACTATCAGATCACTGCTGGATACTCTTTGAGATACAGGTAGGCTCGCAGGCTAGAAAGGTTTTCAAAAACCCAAACAGAGCAAACTGGGTGAAGTTCAACAAAGAACTGCGGAGGACTATCTCCCCCTGCCCAGACAGAGATCTTACTACCGCGCATGAGATCGACGATACAGTCGAATACATCACCGGGATGATCTCCAGCTCTTTCGAAAAATCCTGCCCAAACAGCAATACAGGAGGGAAACAACGCCCTCCCTGGTGGAACTCCAAGATCGCGGAGCTCATCAAGAGCTCAAGATCCAGATGGAACCTTGCAAAAGAGTGGCTCATCGAATGGACGACCTATAGGGAGAGCGTTAGAATCCTGAAAAAGGAGATCAGATTCGCCAAGAGGAGCTCATGGAAGAATTTCTGCGAATCAATCGAAACAACAACTGAAGCGTCCCGACTGAGAAAAGTCTTATCCAAAGCGCCTATACCGCTATCTTCACTCAGGAAGACTGAGGGCGATTGGACCTCGACACACAAGGAAACGCTGGATTTACTGGCGGAAACTCACTTCCCAGGGTGCTTCGATACCTATGAGGATTACGCTACAGTAGCGCAAGGCTCGCGGAAAAAGATGAAGGACGAAAAGATCAGGGCTATAACCGATGTAAAAAGGCTGGCCTGGGCGATCAACTCCTTCGATCCCTTTAAAGCACCAGGGATGGATAACATCCGACCAAAAATGCTCCAAAAAGCAGGGGAAACTATCATTCCATGGTTGAGTAACGTATACAAGTCCTGCCTAAAGCTGTGCTATATTCCCAAAGCTTGGAGAGAAGTCCGAGTGATATTCATCCCCAAAGCAGGGAAGGCAAACCACTCTACGGCAAAGGACTATCGACCCATAAGCCTGTCCTCATTTATGCTCAAGACGTTGGAACGGCTTATTGACGTGTATGTGAGAGAGCTGATTGGTGATAACTTATTATCAAAATCACAGCACGCGTACATGAGAAGCAGATCGGTTGACACTGCACTACATAGAGTAGTAACAGTAGTGGAAAAATCCCTGGAACACAAGGAGTACACTTTGGGTGCCTTTCTAGACATAGAGGGGGCGTTTAATAACATTGAGGCAGACGCGATATTGCGCAGCTTGAGAAACGCCCACCTAGATAGCAGTCTATGCGACTGGATCGGGCTCATGTTAAGCACACGAAAGATAAACTGCTACCTAGGCGAAGTATGCAGCAGACGAAACGTCAGCAGAGGAACACCGCAGGGAGGTGTCCTATCTCCGCTTATATGGACCCTGGTAATGGACGAATTGCTGAAAACCCTGGAGAGGGAAGGCTTCACTGTGAGCGCATACGCAGACGATGTAGCAATCCTGATCCCAGGTAAACTCCCACCAATCCTCAGTGACCGACTCAGCTACGCACTTCGCATTGTTGAAAAATGGGTAGAGGGTCGAGGACTGGGAATTAACCCCTCTAAGACGGAAGTTGTGTTGTTTACAAGGAAAAGGGCAGTTCCATCCTTCAGCAACCCGAGAATGGGGGGAGTGGAGTTACCGTTATCCAGATCGGTAAGATACCTGGGCGTCATATTAGACTCCAAACTCAACTGGAGGGATAATATAGAAGATCGTGTCAAGCGGGCATACGTGGCACTATACGCCTGCCGCAGAACGTTCGGAAGCATGTGGGGACTGCAACCAAACATGGTACACTGGATGTATATAACGGTTGTAAGACCCATCTTAACTTACGGTGCAGTTGTATGGTGGAAGGCTACGGAAAGAAAGTGTCATCTCTCTAGCCTCACCAAAGTTCAAAGGGCAGCCTGCATGGGTATAACAGGGTCCCTAAGGACCACACCCACCGCGGCACTGGAGGTACTACTCAACCTCACCCCCTTGGACATATACTGCAGCAGCAAGGCAGCTAAAACAGCTGTTCGCCTAAGGGAATCCGGACTGTGGTCCTCAAGATCTTATGGACACGCCTCTGTGTAAAGTCAGTGGGCTGCCTCCACAAACACCCCAGTCACAGATTACCTACCTATGACATTCGCCTTCAACAGGAGATTCGCTACCAGAATACCTGAAAGAGGTGAATGGGAAGATAAGACCATTACAGGAGACGACGAGATCGCCGTATATACCGACGGCTCTAAGATGGACGTCGGAACCGGTGCGGGCATTTTCTGTGGAGATTTGGGTCTAGGTAAATCTTTCCGAATCAATGACGACTGCAGCATTTTTCAGGCGGAGCTGGCAGCCATAATCGAAGCTGCCTCCGAGCTGAAGAAATACGGCCCCGCAAACAAGACCATCACCATATACTCTGATAGCCAAGCGGCAATTAAAGCCTTGGAATCAGACGTGGTAAAGTCAAGGGCTGTGAAACTATGCAGGGAAATTCTGGACGAGTTATCACTTGGCAACACTGTAACTGTGTGTTGGGTGCCAGGTCACACCGATATATCGGGAAACGAAGAAGCGGACAAGCTTGCGAGATTTGGGTCTGGAATGAATGCATCTCTAGCCCTCAAATCCATAAGAGTCCCGCTGAGTTCGATAGCACGTAGGTTAGAAACTGAATCCTTGAGTAGAACCAATCTACGTTGGACAGAACTTGATACGTGCAGACACACAAGGGAGCTATGGCCAGCGGTAAACAAAAAGAGATCACTATTTTTGATCGGACTAGCCCGCAGGAACATCCGAGTACTCACGGAAATCCTCACGGGGCACTGCGCTGTGGGTCTACACGCTGAGCGGCTAGGCATACCGCATAACGATTACTGCAGAAGCTGCAGGGACGTTGAAGAAATTGCATCTGTTCGTCATCTGCTCTGCGAATGCCCAGCCCTAAACAGCATCAGGCGTAGTATCCTCGGCAGCTACTTCTTCAACGAGCTCGAAGATCTAAATAATGTAGATCTAAAGGACCTCCTAAGATTTGTATACAAATCCGGATGGGTCCAAGAGGGCGGAACTCTGAGCTTCTAACAGCGGTCTATTTCTGTTTTCGTTCCAGGTATTAAGAAGGTTCCCAATGGACACAATGGACCCAACTGCTGGTCTAAGTGAAGCCGTGACTATTGTCAAAAGGGCATCCATCAACCTAACCTAACCTACACCTAATTGTACGTAAAAATGCAATTTTTTGGTTCAAATTCAATATTTTTGAAAAATCGACCCCTAAAAGGGTGCGTGGCTAAAACTTTATGTAAACGAAATCTGGACGGAAGTATTGTTTACCTAACCTGCTACTTTTTTTGTTTCATGCTTTCCTAAATTAGGCTCAAGTGCAGTCGAAATTAATTTTATTAATTAATTAAATTTTAGGTTTTTCTTCAATTCTGCCTCCAAATGTGGGCGGGGCCCAAAGTCTTGTATGTACAAAATGTGGAACTAGGCAATTTGGAACTAACAATTTTGAGCAAAAATACTGAGTAAACTGCATTTGAAAATTTACCCTTAAAATAGATGCCACGCCCACTAGAGGAGGTTTACCAATTAAATTTGTCTTTTTTGTGTCTTATATTCACTAAGAGATGCTTAATGTCAAATTTCAGCCTTTTAGAACATCTTACAGTTTTGAAAAATCTGGAGGTAGTTGCATATTTAGACCGGTTGTGGGCGTGTCTTTGGGCGGATTTCCAAAATTTTTACACTTGTACTGCTTGATATGACGTGCACCTGACGTATGATTCAGAATTCGGTCTCGATCATATGCCCTTAAGGTCTTGAGGGTCTACCATTATTATTTCGCCGTGTTACAAACTATGTGACAAATTTAATATACCTCCTATCCTATGGGATGGGGCATAAAAAAAAAATTATTTTTAGCACAGACCCACTTTTGGGGGCGGGGCCTATACAAATAATATATGTATTCGGGACAAAAAATTTTAAGATTTGTGTTACACGGTATATAGGGTCGGGTATATAGAAGTTTGTCACAGACGAACTCTAGCACTTACTCACTTGTTGTGCATGCATAAAACGCTATGGCCACCCACCCTAATCACCACATAACCAAAATGTCATCCTGAGCATTTAGAACTATTGTGATACTGGCCACAGTGTGCGGCGCTGTACACTTTACTTGGTATCGGATATTGAGTTCAGTAGGCGTATGGTTTTTCTCTAAATAAACAACACCGATAACGACGGTGACGACGACGACGATGATGATGGCTAACGGTTTTCTTCAACCACGGCGGGCGGCGGGTCATTCTCCTTCAGAAACCGAAACGGTTCTTTGTATTTTGCACAGTTCTTTTTTTTTTTTTCTTATTGCACTATCCAATCTGTGATGTAGGGTGCTTAAAGCAAGCAGCAACTACAAGCAGAAAATTGCCAAGCAAAATATTGCTTACACAGGCTCATCAACTAGTGCAGGTGTTAGTGGTTAATGTAACGATCACTTAACATATACACAACAATTAAGAAAATAGGAAAAAATTAATAAAATAGATACACATAAAGAAAAAAAATTACAACTGCTTAAGCAGCTTTTTCGCTTTGTCAATATTGAAATCTAGAACACTACTATATAAATTGTACAGGGTACTCATGCGTATAATAGGCTCATGCATGCCGTAATTCGATTTATGATTCGGAACGTTTAACAGATTGATATTACGTAAGATTTGATATTAATAGGACAAGAGGTCAGGTGCGTCAATGTGACCTAACAATATTTGCTGAATAAAAACGAGATCGGTGTTAATACGTCTTTGAGACAGGCTCTGCAAATTAAGTAATTTTAGCCTCTGGGAATAAGGTGGAAGGTGAAATGGATCTTCCCAAGGAAGGCCTCTTAGAGCAAAGCGGATAAATCTCCTCTGAATAGCCTCAATCCTGTCAGCATAACAAATTTGGGATGGTGTCCGAACCTGTGAAGCATATTCGAGGTGTGGCCTAACGAAACTATTGTACAGCGAAAGAGTTGCATAAGGATTATTAAATTCCTTAGCCCATCTTTTAATAAACCCCAGCATACAGTTAGACTTATTAACGACATGATTAATGTGTTCGGAAAAAGTTAGATCGGAGCTAAAAAAAACACCAAGATCACTAAATCGAAAGACACGACCAAGGATGTGGTTGTTTATTGTATATGAGAACTCCGTCGGCGTACATGCTTTCCTAAATTAGGCTCAAGTGCAGTCGAAATTAAGTTTTTCTGGAAAATTTTAGGTTTTTCTTCAATTCTGCCTCCAAATGTGGGCGGGACCCAAAGTCTTGTATGAACAATATGTGGAACTAAGCGTTTTTTACATAAAATATTAAGTAAATTTCAATTTCGAGCAAAAATACTGAGTAAACTGCATTTGAAAATTTACCCTTAAAATAGATGCCACGCCCACTAGAGGAGGTTTACCAATTAAATTTGTCTTTTTTGTGTCTTATATTCACTAAGAGATGCTAAATGTCAAATTTCAGCCTTTTAGAACATCTTACAGTTTTGAAAAATCTGGAGGTAGTTGTATATTTAGAACGATTGTGGGCGTGTCTTTGGGCGGATTTCCAAAATTTTTACACTTGTACTGTACCCTAGCACCCTAGCACCCTAGCTCAAAATTTAAGGCCTAAAAACATGTGACATACAGACGGACGGACGGACATGGCTCATTCGATTCAGAATTCGGTCTCGGTCTCATGCCCTTAAGGTCTTGAGGGTCTACCATTATTATTTCACCGTGTTACAAACTATGTGACAAACTTAATATACCTCCTATCCTATGGGATGGGGTATAAAAAATGGCAATGAAAAAAACGAAAGATATAATTACAACAGGTAGCAGCCCAGCTATGCTGGAAAATCCACCCTCTTCGGAGGCAGGCTCTACGGATTCTGGGGAGAGCCTATTATTGCTTATGAATCCTCTTGAGAAATGGACAAAACTAAATCGATCACCGAAAAGCTTAGAAAAGGAAAACAATGAACTTCTGGAGTGAACTGAAATAGAGCGACTCTTCCACGATCTTAAAACAGAAGTTGACTGTCTGCGGAATGAAAACGAGGATATTAAAAATACTCGTGTAGCAAAAGACTGTGAGGTAACGAAGGAGTGTGCAACACCGAACCGACCAGCAAACGAAAACTTTACGGACGAGGACGAACTTTCACGTGAGACCGATTCCACTTTAAAGAAAAGGTATAGCAGGAAGCGTAAGGTGGATTTCTCTTCCGAAGTAATACAAAGAGAAGCCCTCCATCTCAAACAAGGCTAAATCACAAGAAGAAGATAAGCCTTCTGTATCAAACAAGGCTAAACCACAATCAAAAATTCGCCCTCCGCCAGCAATAAACATAATCGGAATAGCAGACTACGGAAAACTGCGCAATCTTTTTGCCAGCACGGTGGGAACCAAAAATTATAAGCTTACTTCGCACCGGAATAACGTGTAGAAAGTTAATGTAGACGACGCCGATTCATATCGTGTGCTGTGTCGTAAGTTAAGTTCAGAGAATATCGAGTGGTTTACCTACCAAAATAAGTATGAAAACCCGCTTCGAATCATTGCGTGCATTAAGGGGTTCACTCCTCATGCAGGAAAGAAGACGTTGTTGGGGATGTAAAACCCAACTTACTTAAGGTGGCGCTACAGTCCGGGGTGGACCTGGGCCTCAGCCAACAAGCTTTGCCAGCCAGCTCTGTCTCTAGCTAGCCGTCTCCAGTTTCGCACGCGAAGTTGGCTGAGGTCCCCTTCCACTTACGTGCGCCACCTGAGTCTCGGTGATCCTCTACCGCGTCGTCCCTGCGGTGTGGATTCGAAGATTTTCCGGGCTGGGGCGTTGGTGTCCATCCGCTCTAGATGACCCAGCCATCGTAAACGTTGTGTTTTGACTCTTTTGGCTAGGTCGGTATCGCTGTACAGCCCGTACAGTTCGATGTTATATCTCCTCCTCCACTCTCCGTCTATGCAGACGGGACCGTAAATCGTCCGAAGAATTTTCCTCTCGAAGCAGCCTAAAGTGTTTTCATCCGCCTTTGACAGGGTCCATGCTTCTGCACCGTAAAGCAGGACTGGGATGATGAGGGTCTTATACATGGACACTTTAGTTGCTCGAGAGAGGGCTTTGCTACTCAATTGCCTTCTTAGCCCAAAGAAACAGCGGTTGGCAAGAGTTATCCTTCGTTTGATTTCAGCGCTGGTGTCATTGTCTGAATTGATAGCGGAACCCAGGTAGACAAAGTCCCTAACTACCTCAAAGTTATAGCTGTCGATGGTGATGTTTTGTCAAAGACGTCGGTGTTGGGTGTCTTTTCTTGATGACAGCATATACTAGGTTTTGCCCTCATTGACTGCTAAACCCATATTCGCTGCTTCCGTCCCAATACTCACGAAGGCTTCACTGACATCACGCTTTGTTCTACCGATTATGTCAATGTCGTCTGCGTATGCAAGTAGTTGAACGGACTTTTGAAAGATTGTACTTCTGGTGTTGGCGCGAGAGTTCTGCACAATTCTCTCAAGTATGATGTTAAAGAAGTCGCATGACAGCGCGTCGCCTTGTCTAAATCCTTTTTTGACATCAAAGGGGTCGGTGAGGTCTTTGCCGACCTTGACGGAACAGCGTGAGTTTTCCATCGTCATCCTGCACAGACTGACGAGTTTGGCAGGGATGCCAAAACTAGACATTGCGCTATATAGCTCGTCTCTATAGATGCTGTCATACGCGGCCTTGAAATCGATGAAGAGGTGGTGTGTATCGATTTGGAATTCCGATACACACCACCTCCACCATGTAAAACCCAAAGGCCTTAAAATTATTGATGACGTTAATATCATAAAAAAGGAAAAGCAACGCACGGAAGGCGAAAGAGACACTGTGATCACCACGCGGCCTTCCAATTTTTATGCTTTCCTTTGAAAGAACTGAGGGCATAAATGAAATTTATAAAATTAAAATGATACTTAACATCAGGGTTGAGTAGCCATAGAGCTGCAAAAGGGACAAGAATCCCTTAAAGAAAACAATCGAGGTCAGAACCCTAGCCTTGAACGTGCGAAAACTGCAGAAACTCCAAAGCCAAAAACCCCAAGGACGCCAAAGCCAATTAAGAGTGCGAGATTGAGAAAGCAAAGCGTAAAACCGCCACAAAAAACCGTCGCCAAATCAAGTGCAGTGGAAAAAACGCCGCTTGTTGGACGGCAATCGTACGCACAGGTTGCATCAGACGAAAACAAGGCAAGATCGCCCGCAACAGACGCAGTGGCTCAGATCCTCACTGTAATCTTGGAAAACCTGAGGATCAGACTTAAATTAACAGGTTAATATTTGACAAACTGAGCAAGCTCGAGCTCAAACCTCAAAAAACTTACAAGAAAACATGAGCATGAAGCAGTTATTTAAAATACTTACATTGAATGCAAACGCTCTTCTGAATAAAATAGACGAACTAGAAATAATTCTACGGAAAAACGATATTGATATTTGGGTGATTACGGAAACTCTCCTTACAAAGGGGTTAGGACCCAAAAAAAAGGTTACAATGACTCAGCACATCACCCTTCGGAAAATTCGAAAGGAGGATCCTCACGTTAAGAAGAAGCGTGACAAGCTCGAAATAAGACTCAGAGACATGTATTTGAAAATCTATCTATATGATAGAGAGATATGCTTATAGGAAAATTTTCAAAACTGAGCATATATAACAAACTGCTCTTGAACGGGCAGGTGTTAAAGCCCTCCTGGACATACGGAATTCAACTTTGGTGTTGTACCGAGCAACATGTCCATGTTGCAGACTTTCCAAAAAAAGACACTTAGAGCAATTGTGAATGCTCCATGGTATATTAGGAAAAGTGATATTCACAGAGATCAAAGAATAGCTAATGTGAGCGAAGAAGTAACAAACTTTGCTCGAAAGCTAAGTGCTCGTCTTCATGTCCATTTGCAACAATGAAATGATCCGAACTCTTAATGAGACAAACAACGAGCGACTATTAGAAAGAACAAGACCCTTCGACCTAGCGATGTAGGGTTGAACCGCACGAACTGACGGTTTTAGTAGGTGATTCATTGGATAGCAACCTACTCAACGCGATTAACACTACAGAAGCGTAAACTACTTGTTAAGTTAACTTAGTTGTAGTCAAGAGGAATTATGAGAGAGCAAAAATTTACTACTATGACGTGTGTTCTGGCAGATTTCATAGTGTCTCTCATAAATGGGTGGCTTTTTTTTGCAAGTGGAAATCGGGCATAACCAATATCAGCTACTTCGATATTACATTTTTTTAATGTCTTCTCTCGCACACTGAAACAGTGCCCCGAGATGTAAGGACATACTTTATTACTTTATTTTAAAAAGTTTGCAGTTTATAAGTGTTAGGAAATATGTAATCAGGCAGTGAATTCCAAAGTGTACTTGTTCTATCTTCTTCTTATGGTTCCTCTCCGTTCTGGAGGTTGGAAATTATCAATGCAAGTGTTTGTTTGTTACGTTTCGAAATATTTTTTTTTTTTTTTTTTTTTTTTTTTTTTTTTTTTTTTTTTTTTTTTTTTTGTATACTAGGATGGACGGAGACTAAAACTCCAAAATCTTTCAAAGATACCAATACGCCCACTATAGCAGGTACATAATACCGAAGTAGCCGATATTGGTTATGCCCGATTTCCACGTGCTAAAAAACCACCCATTTATGAGAGACACTATGAAACTGCCAGAACGCACTTCATAGTAGTAAATTTTCGCTCTCTCATAATACTTCTTGACTACAACTAAGTTAACTTAACAAGTAGTTTACGCTTCCATAGTGTTGATCGCATTGGATAGGTTGCTTTCCAGTGAATGCACCTACTAAGCCGTTCATTAATGCGGCTTCACCCTACGTCGCTAGATCGAAGGGTCTTGTTCTTTGTAGTCGTCGCTCGTTGTTAACATTGTTAAGAGTCTCGTTTAGAGTACGGATCATTTCATTGTTGCAATGAACATGAAGGCGAGCATTAAGCTTTCGAGCGAAGTTTGTTACTTCTTCGCCCACGGTAGCTATTCCTAAATCTCTGTGAATATCGCTATTCCTAATATACCATGGAGCATTCACAATTGCTCTTAGTGTTTTGTTTTGGAAAGTCTGCAACATGGACATGTTGCTCGGCTTGGTACAACCCCAAAGTTGTATACCGTATGTCCAGGACGGCTTTAACACCTGCCTGTACAAGAGCAGTTTGTATTTCTGTAGTTGAAAGATTAAGCCATTCTCTTAGGTTTGACATCCATGTTGATCTCTGTCGTCCAACGCTCCTTCTTCCTTCGATCTTCTTTTGCAGAATCAATTGGAGACGTCTATATTTGTTGTTTCTTGGGATGTGTCCGAGGTACTCGAGTTTTCTGCTTTTGATTAACAGAATAATTTCTCTCTTCATTCCTATTCTTCTTAAAGCTTTATTACTTATGATTCTGTCAACCCAGGAGAGTTCTACGAATTTCCTTCTTAAAGCTTTATTATTTGTGATTCTGTAAACCCATGAAATTCGTAGAACTCTCCTGTATAAACACATCTCAAACGGTTCTATTCTTCTTATAGTTGCGCTGTTTAGTGTCCATGTTTCTGCACCAGATAAAAGAACCGACCAGATGTAGCATTTGATCAACCTTACTTTTAGCTTTAAATTTATTTCTCTGCTTGTGAATACTTTTTTCAGTTTACAGAAAGCTGATCTCGATTGTTCTATTCTGCACTGTATTTCTTTGTTGGGATTCGCATCATTGTTGTTATTGTTCCTCTTTCTACTTTCACGTTATTTATTTTAAGTTCGTAGTTTTGTGGCTCTTGACTTTTGTCAAACACTATGAATTTTTTTTGCTCGTGTTTGTTTTTGATCCAAACTTGTTGCTCTCGCTGCTTAGTTTGTTCATGATTTTGGTTAGCTCTTCCATGCTGCTTGCTATTATAACCGCGTCATCTGCGTATCTGATGTTGTTGATCAAAGTTCCGTTTACTTTTATTCCTCCAATTGGATGTGCTAAAATGTTTTTGAAAATTTCTTCAGAGTACATATTGAGAGCAACGGGGATAAAGTGCAGCCTTGTCTAACTCCTCTGGAAATTGTGATCTCTTCCGACTCTTCACCTTCTATGGCAACATTCGCAATTTGATTCCAGTACATATTTTCTATTAATTTGATTTCATTTTTGTCTAGTTGTTTGCTCCTTAAGATGTTCATCATGATTTTGTGTTTTAAAACTTTGTCGAAAGCTTTTTCATAATCGACAAAACACACAAAGACCTTTCTGTTCATTTCCAGACTACGTTGAATAAGCATGTTAAACGCAAAAAGAGCTTCCCGTGTTTCGAATCTATTCCTAAAGCCAAATTGGGAGTTACTTAAATCACCCTCGAGCTTGTTATAGATCCTTTTATGTATAATTTTAAGGAGGAAGGCGACTCATTAAACTTATTGTTCTGTACTCACAACAATTTACTGCTTTATTCTTTTTGGAAAGAGTAATAAATGTTGATTTGAGCCATTCTTCTGGAATTTTGCCATACCTGTAAATCGCATTTAATAGATTCACTACTATTGAGCAGTTTGAGTAGTTCATTGGGTACCCGTCAGGTTCCGTCGCTTTCTGATCTTTTGCGTCTTTCGACGCTTTTTCCACTTCGTCTCTTGTTATCTCTGGCCCTTCGGGCCCATTGTAGGTTTCTAGTTGCCTGTTTTAATCTCGAAAGAGTTCCTCTAAGTACTCCTTCCACTCGACTAGCTTCATCTTTGTATTTAGCAAGAATTGACCCTCTCTGTTTCTTAAGCTATTTGTAACTGCTCTACGTTCAACACCAGCGATTTCTTTTACTTTTTTTGTGGAGGTTAAAGCTGTCATAGTTCCTGTTGTAACGTTCCAGTTCCTCGCATTCTTGTACTAAGTAACGGTTCTTGGCCTCTCTGATTTTATACTTGATCGATCTGTTTATGGCCTTATATGTGTTCGGAAATGATTTGTTTTGCCTTCTTTGTTCTGTAAGGGTCTTTTTATTGTTTATAGCTGAGGTTTCGCTCGTCGGTTCCAGGGTGTCCACAGAGAAGACGATAACTCTGTGTTTGCCGGTTTTTCTTATTCCACTATACTTTATTGTTTTACTTATGTTAATAACTTAATAACTATACATACAACAAGCTTATAGATATCTTAAACTAGCTTAACTATTGGTGGATATCTTAACTAGATTGTGAAGGACTCAGTCGGAGGACTGGAAAGTGGACTCGGTCTTGAAGACCGGAAAGGACTCTATCATTTGATAGGAAAAGTATTGAAGGACTCAGTCGGATGACTGGAAAGTGGACTCGGTCTTGAGAACCGGAAAGGACTCTATCGTATGATAGGAAAAGTATTAAAGGACTCAGTCGGATGACTGGAAAGTGGACTCGGTCTTGAAGACCGGAAAGGACTCTATCGTTTGATAGGAAAAGTATTGAAGGACTCAGTCGGATGACTGGAAAGTGGACTCGGTCTTGAGAACCGGAAAGGACTCTAACGTATGATACTCCTATGGAACTCCTATTGGATTAAAGTACTACTTTAATCGGTCGGTCGATGTCGGCGGTCGGTTGATTTCGGTGCTAGATAGGAAAGAACGGTTTAGCTTGCCTTTATCAGGCGGACGTCCAAATGGACGTCTGGGTTTTAAATAAAAAAAGTAAAAAAATATAAAAGAATCGGGAGTGCTCTCTGAATATATATATTCAAAGTGGCTTACTGTTCAGACCAACCGCAACTCCAACTTTTCCCACTGGCGAAGTAGTACTTTATAAATGTGAAATGTGAAGTCTATAAACGAGTGAAACTCGAAATAGAAAATAAAATAAAAAAGTATTTTTGTCACATGTGTTTTAATGTGGTTCCTCATCCAAGTACTCACTATGATCAGTGCTGCTTGATTTATATAATCAACGGTGGCTACGGAACAACTGTGTTGGTCTGTACTTGGGTGTGGGATTGCCATGGTTTTTGTGATACCAAAATGTAAGGGTCTTTTTATTGTCTATAGCTGAGGTTTCGCTCGTCGGTTCCAGGGTGTCCACAGAGAAGACGATAACTCTGTGTTTGCGAAGTCTTAATGCACCAGTTTTTCTTATTCCACTACACTTTATTGTTTTACTTATGTTACTAACTTAACAACTATACATTAACAAGCTTATAGATATCTTAAACTAGTTTAACAATTGGTGGATATCTTAACTAGATTGTGAAGGACTCAGTCGGGGGACTGGAAAGTGGACTCGGTCTTGAAAACCGGAAAGGAATCTATCGTATGATAGGAAAAGTATTGAAGGACTCCGTCAGATGACTGTAAAGTGGACTCGGTCTTGAAAAACCGGGAAGCATCTTTTATTTTACGGATTATATGTCTTATTACTAATGTACAGACTTAAGATTATTTATTATTTATAATTATTTATCTTAGACTAAATCTTAGGCTAGAGGCGTCATGATCATTGGTGTTGGTATCGGTATCTAGTCGGAGGTCGACGATTGAGGTATTCGGTAAACCTTCGACGGTCGGTGGCTACGTTGAGCTTCGGTAATGTATCGTTGGTTTCACTCGTTTGGATAGTTGCGCCACAAAAGGTATTCTATTTTAGGTAGTGTAAGAACAAGTAAATTAGCATGGCTCAAACAATATTTTAGTTCATTAATTAATTCAATAATTAATTTTTTTTCATTCTTCTTTTCTTAAACTCAAAATTGTACAAGAATCGGTTACTTAGTCTACGCTTAATCCTAAAAGGGAACAACTTAATGACTAAAGGTAACAAATTTCGGTAACTACGGTATTCATGATTTGTTATTCTTAATTTATGTGTGTACTTCGGGTTATTGGTTGCAGACGGTATTGTTCGTCGTTGTTTCCTTGTGAGTTTTCATAATGCTTCGGTATTGTAACGTATCTGCGTTAAGCCGGTTCCACTGCTTCAGTGTTGCCCTCGATCACGCCTTCTTCCATCGCGGCATTTATGGCTCGATTTGCTATTTTTGCGCATAATAGCTCGTCATCCGGAAGTTGACATGACACCTCTATGGCAGAAGCTTTCGGTGATTCCTTCTTGGTGTCGGCATCGGTCAAATATTCCACACTGGCGAATAGGGGCTCGTTCAAGTTTGGGACGGGTTCATGACTCTCTTTAGCTTTCTTCCGGTCGGTAATGACTTTTTGATCATATGCTGCATAATTTTCTGCCTCCTTCTCGAAATCGGTAATTGGTTCTTCGGTTTCAATATCGGACAAAGGCTCGGTAGGTGCTGAGACAGATTGCGGAATGATGGGGATGAAACGGCGTAGATCGGTCGGTGCTGGTCGGGAAATTACTGCCAAGGCTCCTTGGTGGCACTGGCACTCTCTGGTACGATGTCTATCCTCCTCACAGAACGAACAGAATAGCCGAAAAGGTCTTCGGCATTCCTGCTTGCGGTGTCCCTTTTGCTTACAACTCCAGTAGTGGGTTTCTCTATTGTGCGGTACGGTGTCTGGGGCTGGTATTACAGCGGCTTGGTAATTGGATTTGGACGGCATATTTCGGCTATGGTCTTCCTGCTTGATATACTCGAATTCTTCTGCTAGCTCCATCAATTCCCCTACGGTTTGGAAGTCACGTACGCGAATATACAGTCTATACTCTGGCCGAAGTCTGCCGTAAATGTGTTCCACGCTTTCTACGACAGTTATATGGGGATATTGGTAAATGAGATATTGTAAGGCCATTATAAAATAGTGTGCCTTCTCTCTTGGGCCTTGCTTTCTTGTCCATATCTCATTCTCTAGTTTGGACAGGTAGCGTGCGGGTAAAATGTCGTAAGAACTCGGTTCGGAACTGTTCTCATGTTCGAAGATTGTCTCTTTTAATTTGGAGCCACTCCAACGCTCTTCCTTTGAGCATTTCTGGGAGGGTCCTCACTAAGGCATCGAATGGGACATCATAGCATCGGGCTAGTTCTTCGATTCTTTCTATGAACTCGAGGGCGTTTCCGTTGGGTTCGAAACGTAAACCCCACTTGCGGACGGTATTCATGTTCTCGGCTTCATAACTTAGACCTTTTTTTGGGGGTTTTTGTGTCTGGTAGCTTCGGTTTGTCGGTGGGTTATTCGGAGGTACAGTGAGAGACTGCTTGTAGTCAGTTCGGGAGTCGGATATGCCAGTCGGTTCTATCTGTGGAACTGGGACTAATATGTCCCTATACGGCGTAATTACTTCGGTTATCGGTTTAGTATGTTCCTCGGCTGGACCCGAGTACTCTCTGGTTATTACCTGCTCCTCCCATTCTTTGCTCAAATCTAGAGTGGATCGGCTGGTCCGTGCCTGCTTCAAGAATTCGCTAAGCCGCTTTCTCAACTCACTTACTGTTCCGGTAGAACCTCCTATCCTATGGGATGGGGTATAAAAAAAAATTATTTTTAGCACAGACACACTTTTGGGGGCGGGCCTATACAAATAATATATGTATTCGGGACAAAAAATTTTAAGATTTGTGTTACACGGTATATAGTTGCATAAGGATTATTAAATTCCTTAGCCCATCTTTTAATAAACCCCAGCATACAGTTAGACTTATTAACGACATGATTAATGTGTTCGGAAAAAGTTAGATCGGAGCTAAAGAAAACACCAAGATCACTAAATCGAAAGACACGACCAAGGATGTGGTTGTTTATTGTATATGAGAACTCCGTCAGCGTACGTTTTTTTGAGAACGTCATAACCTGACACTTATTTGGGTTAAATGTGAGTCCATTTTTATCACACCAGATGGTGAAACTGTCGATGTCTGAAACTATGGTCCGACACTGACTTTATTTTTTTGATATTTTCATATCATCGGCATATGCAAGAATATGACTATGTTTCACACTTGACGGGAAATCATTAATTGAGAGTATAAAGAGAAGAGGACCAAGATGTTCCTTGGGGAACACGTGATACCGCGGGAAAGATATTTGATTTTGTCCCTCTGAAATTTACTTGATAAGTTCTCAAGTGAAGATAAGATATAATCCAAGATATGATATTAGGTGGGAAACCTAGCGATGTAAGTTTAAAAACCATAATTTCATGTGAAATTAGATCAAAAGCTTTTGAAAAGTCTGTGTAAATACAGTCAACTTCAAATTGACTCTCCAGAGCGTTGGTACACTTGCTGTGAAAGGACACGAGGTAAGTGACAGTGGATCTGTTTCTTATAAAGCCATGTTGTTCTCTACATATGATATTGCGACAGAAAAAGACAAGACTATCACAAACAACTTGCTCGAAAAGTTTAGGTATGGATGATAGCTTTGCAATTGGTCTGTAATTTGACACATCACACTTATCTCCCTTTTTTAAAACAGGGGTTACATACGATAGCTTCCAAGCTTTTGGAAAAATTCCAGAAGAAAGCGACAGCCTTACAAAGAATCCTTACATTCTTTTAACAAAATAGGTGGAGTCCCGTCTGGTCCTGCAAAACAATCCTCTTTAAGATTAGACATGAACTCTTTAATAGACTCAAAAGCAACTGGTATTCCATTAAAGCTGACTTGTGCTGAATGCTTAAGATATTCAAAGTATTCAAAGTATATGTTATTATCCTATGGGATGGGGTATAAAAAAAAAATTATTTTTAGCACAGACCCACTTTTGGGGGCGGGGTCTATACAAATAATATATGTATTCGGGACAAAAAATTTTAAGATTTGTGTTACACGGTATATAGTTGCATAAGGATTATTAAATTCCTTAGCCCATCTTTTAATAAACCCCAGCATACAGTTAGACTTATTAACGACATGATTAATGTGTTCGGAAAAAGTTAGATCGGAGCTAAAGAAAACACCAAGACCACTAAATCGAAAGACACGACCAAGGATGTGGTTGTTTATTGTAAATGAGAACTCCGTCAGCGTACGTTTTTTTGAGAACGTCATAACCTGACACTTATTTGGGTTAAATGTGAGTCCATTTTTATCGCACCAGATGGTGAAACTGTCGATGTCTGAAACTATGGTCCGACACTGACTTTATTGTTTTTGATATTTTCATATCATCGGCATATGCAAGAATATGACTATGTTTCACACTTGACGGGAAATCATTAATTGAGAGTATAAAGAGAAGAGGACCAAGATGTTCCTTGGGGAACACCTGATACCGCGGGAAAGATATTTGATTTAGTCCCTCTGAAATTTACTTGATAAGTTCTCAAGTGAAGATAAGATATAATCCAAGATATGATATTTGGTGGGAAACCTAGCGATGTAAGTTTAAAAACCATAATTTCATGTGAAATTAGATCAAAAGCTTTTGAAAAGTCTGTGTAAATACAGTCAACTTCAAATTGGCTCTCCAGAGCGTTGGTACACTTGCTGTGAAAGGACACGAGGTTAGTGACAGTGGATCTGTTTCTTATAAAGCCATTTTGTTCTCTACATATGATATTGCGACAGAAAAAGACAAGACTATCACAAACAACTTGCTCGAAAAGTTTAGGTATGGATGATAGCTTTGCAATTGGTCTGTAATTTGACACATCACACTTATCTCCCTTTTTTAAAACAGGGGTTACATACGATAGCTTCCAAGCTTTTGGAAAAATTCCAGAAGAAAGCGACAGCTTAAATAGATGTTGGAGGGGAAAGGCAAGTATATCCTTACATTTTTTTAACAAAATAGGTGGAATCCCGTCTGGTCCTGCAAAACAATCCTCTTTAAGATTAGACATGAACTCTTTAATAGACTCAAAAGCAACTGGTATTCCATTAAAGCTGACTTGTGCTGAATGCTTATGATATTCAAAGTATTCCGTGTCGACAGGAAACGGGCCATCTCTGAACGATTTAGAAAAGTTGTGAGCAAAGAAATTACAAATCACAGCACGGTCATTAGATGAGTTACCGTTATACGTTAAATTCGCTGGATATCCGTCCATCTTTCTTTTCGAATTGACGAATTTCCAAAATTTATATGGATTAGATTTAAATGATGCTCCCATTTGAGAGATATAATTGTTATATAGATAGTCCGAAAGAGCTGTGAAAGAGCTATTCCTCAAAAATTACTATAAATCTTTCGAGGTCTGTATGATTTAAACTTTTTATATATAATTTCCAAGCCTTGCTTCGTTTGTTACGCAAGGATCTAAGTTCACTAGTATACCAGGGACGGTCACAAATTTCGTTTTTCTTTAATTTTCTAGGAATAATATTACCTATGGAGGTATTCAAAATAGAATAAAAATTATCCACGCAGTAGTCTACATCAGAAGAGTTCGCAACGTTAGAAATCCCTTACCTGGTTAACTCTTCTGAGAGAGCGTGAAAGTTAGCCTTTTTGAAATCAAACATGTATGAACGATCGTATGAATTATTATTCTCATGAATGAGACCGTTCAAGTCAAGAAATACATCCAGTGGTGGATGGTGAGTATCTATTTTAGTAATGTTGCATGTGGACTTACAGGCAACAGTACTAACAGCGTCTGATGAAAAGATTAAATCGAGAATTCGATTATCAATATTTTTGATACAGCTTATTTGCTGTAAGTCAGAGGAAAGAATATTGTCTAGTTTATTAAGTTGCGTTTGAGCAGAGGAAACACATGGAATAAAATACGTACTATCGTCTGAAGGTACCCATTTTAGAGGACTAAGGTTAAAGTCACCAATTAGGAGAACAGTACTATTGCAACATGAAAGGCTGAAAATATAATCAAGGGCTTTTGCTAGCTCCGAGGATATTTCAGCAGAGCCATCGGGAGGGATATATGTGTTTACAACATATACAAAATAAGGCTTGAAATCAAGTTTTACACATGCACAGTTCATTGTATTCTCTTTCAGAAAACTAAACGGTTCATTGTATTTACATTTATAAATTGAAATTCGTTGTTATATTTGAGGGCTCAACCGGGATCACCGCAATCTAGATTTTTGTTAATACGTGATCAATGCTTACTGTTAAGCAGTTGCAGATATTTTTACGCGAAAAGGGACTTATATCATAACGCAATTAAGACAGATTTGGTAAAACGTTTCCGTGAGAATTTCGGGTTAATAGAGGTAAATGAAATATTAGCTGCCGCGAGAAACGACGAAGGCTCTAACTCGGAACAAAAATATGATGAGGAAACTAACGAGGGTGGGGCAAACGGAGTAAACGAAGAGTGGAAAACACCAGGCAACGCAAACGAAGGTAACGAAGGGGGTGGAGTACAAAACATCGACGACGATAACGAGGAGCGCATCGCACAAAACCACGAAGCAGATAACCGCCAGGAATTGAACAGAATGACTAATAAGAATAATTTCGTTTTTAGGGACATTGAAGAGTCCCTAGAAAGATTTTCAGGAGAAGAAAGATACAGTGGTGTGCAAAATAATAGGTGTAGTTTTTGGAAAAATAGTTTCACACAAAACAACATATCTATGAATTTTATTATGAAAAGCTCTGTCCGAAAAAAAATTTTAGTAGAATACATGTCAGACCTTTAACAATCAGGAGATGGTAACTGAGAAGTCAAGCTGCCGGCAGCAGTTGACTTCTCAGTTACCGACGGAATAATGTTTTGACATACGCATACGCACTGTTGCACTTACCCACTTGTTTCTTCTTCATTCGCGGTAAATGAAATTCCTGTAAAATAAAATCGTGTAAAAACCGAATTCCGAGCAGCATTCCAGAGGCCAGTCTTTTTGTTATTCATTTTTGGCATTTAGCTTTCATCTGCTCGATCCCAGACAACACAGCGTGCATCCGTCTCTCATGCCTGTTCACCAACTTTTTTTTAGTGGTTCCTGCTTCGGAAAACTATGCATTGTTTGCAGAACGTGTTCCCTAGGCTTGTGCCAGTAAGATTGTTCAAATGAGCATTACGCTCCTGACATATAAAAGATTTGTCCACTTAGCAAAAAATTTTCATTTTAATTTTAGCAAATGAAGCCTAAGCTTCTATTGCCACTAGCGACAGAAAAGTCGCCGTCGACGATTGAGAGAAGTTCGAATTAGATTGGGTGTTATGAAAGCGACAGACGACGACAGCTTTCGCTCATAAAAGGCTTCTGAGAAGACTCAAGAAAGGTGACGAGGTTATCAATATATATGTATTGAGAATAGGAGCCCTTGCTTTGCCTCCTAACCCGTTTGGGACCAAAGTTGTTCCCCTCCAAGCCATACAAATTAAAGAGTCAATGATCAACTGCTTAGTCGACATTATAAATTTCTTCACCAAATTAAAAGAATATCGTATTCTCACAATAAATTTTTCAAAAATATAGATTCTAACTTCAATGTTGAGAGCTTAAAGTATGTCAAGTCAAGTCACTTGGACGACCTCCTTCCAAAAAGCTTATATGGGCAGAAATCTCAGGTAATACACTCATTCAAAAAAATTTTATTTTAATTTATATTTTTCAACGTGTGTATTATTTAAAGGGAATTTCATCGTGTCTTACTTTATCAGCAACAGCATCTCCATCATCATCATCTTCATCTTTAGTTAACATTGCAGAGACAGTCACAAATCTCAATGATGTAAGTCTACTTTAAATTAAATAAAAAAAAAATAAAAAAGTTAATGATATATGAACTTAATTAATTAATTAATTAATTATAATGAATTCTATAAATGATAATGATCATATCCAACGCCGGCAGCCGAACATAATCAGGAACCTTTATATTTGAATGTAGCTAGCATTAGGTGAGAACTATCTATGGTTTCCCATAAGCTACCAAAACTGACTGCTACCGACTGCTAACTTAAGAAACAAGGAAGACAATGACGACCGTATTTTATTAAAAAAATTTTAATTCTGCTGCAGTTTTTTCGATCTTTGATCCATTTCTCTCTCTTTAACTAAAGCCGGAGCATTTTTCAATCTTTATTTTTTGAGATCTTATTGAGATATTGTTTCAAGTAAACTAACTAAAGAGCCAACCGAGAGATAGAGTTTTTTGATACTGTTGGTTTATTTTTTTTTAAAATGCAAAGACTTCTACTGTCCTTAATGATAGAAACATTAGAATATAAAAGGTTGCTGATGATGTTCGGCTACCAGCGTTGGAATTGATCATAGTTCCGGCCACTTTTATAGTATTTGTTGAATTGAATTTATGTCTTTATAATTTAATTGGCTATGGATTTACCATTGGCGAAACTTCGCAATATTAGCAACGATACGTGCGGTTAGATTTTTTATTGATATAAAAGCTAACTAAGTAATACAGGTACAGCAAAGATAATTTTTCCTATGAAGCACTTCCCGGCGTTTTCTGCAAACGTCGTACTATTTTTTTCAAATTTTTCAAACTCTGGCCCTTTTGAGGTACAAAGCATTTTTTATATCCGACCCAGGGTATATTAAGTTTGATGTGTAGTTTGTAACACAGTGAAATAATCACCGTAGACCCCGAAGACCTTTTAGAGATATGAATGGGACCGACAGTAGAATCGATTAAGCCATGTCCGTCCGTCCGTATGTAAACAACTTTTAGGCATTAAATTTTAAGGCAGAGAGCTGAAATTTGTGGGTTGGTTCGAAGTCCAGTCCTTCAGATTAAGTTTGAAAATAAGCTGAATCTAAGCGAATAATCTAAGCTGAATAAGCGACCATCTCTAATTTAAAAAAGTACATTTTTCAAATTTTAGCTATGTTACAATGGCGCTAACGGATTCATTTTTGGTGCGTAACATTGCCTTATAATTGTCTTTAAGGTAGCAAAAAAATGTTAGCTTTTTCATTGACCACGCCCACTTTTTAGAGGGTCTTAGCTTAAAATGACTGTTTTTCAATAAATATATATCAAATTTGACAAAAAAATTTATTACAAAAGCTGTAGATATTAGCATTTTCTAACTTTTATGTATATATTGTATGTGCCTCCGCCCACTTTTGTGGGCGTGGCGTTAAAAAAGTATTTTTTTTAGTTAAAAAGGCGGAGTTTTAGGCCGAAATGTATGCAACCACCTAGTACAAAGCATTCAACAGCTATATTTTTATATCCCACCCACTTTTCGGAGGCGTGGCAGTTTTCTTTTTGGTATGGTCGGGTATTTTGCAATCCGTCGTAGATGGATTGAAGCTTTTGCATACCCACTGTTGCACTTTCCCACTTGTTTCATTTTATTTTTTTTGATAAAATAATTGTTTGACTTGACGTATTTCCAATCAAAAGCTTTTTGTTTGATTTAAATATTCCCAAAATTACGAGATTATACCGTTCGGCGCAAAAGTAACCTAAAAAGTAATGTAATTTTTCATGGGACACCCACTCTTAAGGTTATCCAGTGTTGTCGCCTCGTATAACATCACCTTGTTGGCTAAAGAGTCCGCTATTCCGTTTATGATGTATTCAATCGTTAAAGATTCGTCTACTTTACCCTTATTAGCCATCTGCGTCATAGTGAAATAATACTCCAACGGACTTTCCGTCGAGTTCTTCCAACAAACGATGAATCTCAGCAGCAGATGAATTCTTCGCAAAGTTTCGTTAAAGCTTTCTTAAACGTAGTCCAATAAGAATTAGAAATTCCACCATCCGCCTCCACGACTAATTTCGCTGCACCCGTCAATTGACGCCATACATACAAATACTTCTGAATGTCGTTCCACTCACATGCTGAGGCGATGTTTTCGAATTCCTTTATCAAGACCTGGTAGTTACGGCTTTCTTCTCCTGAAAATCTTTCTAGGGACTCTTCAATGTCCCTAAAAACGAAATTATTCTTGTTAGTCATTCTGTTCAATTCCTGGCGGTTATCTGCTTTGTAGTTTTGTGTGATGCGCTCCTCGTTATCGTCGTCGACGTTTTGTACTCCACTCCCTTCGTTACCTTCGTTTGCGTTGCCTGGTGTTTTCCACTCTTCGTTTTCTCCGTTTGCCCCACCCTCGTTAGTTTCCTCGTCATATTTTTGTTCCGAGTTAGAGCCTTCGTCGTCTCTCGCGGCAGCTAATATTTCATTTACCTCTATTAACCCGAAATTCTCACGGAAACGTTTTACCAAATCTGTCTAAATTGCGTAATGATATGAGCCCCTTTTCGCGTAAAAATATCAGCAACTGCTTAACAGTAAGCGTGTTCAGATCATCCATTGATCAACACGTATTAACAAAAATCTAGATTGGTGATCCCGGTTGAGCCCCCAAATATAACAACGAATTTCATTTTATAAATGTAAATACAATGAACCGTTTAGTTTTCTGAAAGAGAATACAATGAACTGTGCAAAATACAAAGAACCGTTTAAGTTTCTGAAGGAGAAACTTAAGGCCCCCAAAAGTGGGTCTGTGCTAAAAATAATTTTTTTTTGAATACTAGGGTGGACTAAAACTCCAAAATCTTTCAAAGATACCAATACACCCACTATAGCAGGTATATAATACCGAAGTAGCCGATATTGGTTATGCCCGATTTCCACGTGCTAAAAAACCACCCATTTATGAGAGACAGACTGTTCACTTAACAAGTAGTTTACGCTTCCGTAGTGTTAATCGCATTGGGTAGGTTGCTAGCCAGTGAATGCACCTACTAAAGCCGTTCATTCGTGCGGCTTCACCCTACGTCGCTAGATCGAAGGATCTTGTTCTTTATCGTCGCTCGTTGTTTACATCGTTAAGAGTCTCATTGAGAGTACGGATAATTTCATTGTTGCAATGAACATGAAGGCGAGCATTTAGCTTTCGAGCAAAGTTTGTTACTTCTTCGCTCACGGCAGCTATTCCTAAATCTCTGTGAATATCACTATTCCTAATATACCATGGAGCATTCACAATTGCTCTTAGTGTCTTGTTTTGGAAAGTCTGCAACATGAACATGTTGCTCGGCTTGGTATAACCCCAAAGTTGAATACCGTATTGGACATACAGTGGACGGCCTTAACACCTGCCTGTACAAGAGCAGTTTGTTATATATGCTTAATTTCGAAATCTTCCGATAAGAAAATACATTTCCCTGAGCCTAATCTCGAGCTCGTCACGCTTCTTCTTAACGTGTGGTTTCCACCTTAGTTTAGCGTCCAGTGTCATCCCTAGATATTTCGCTTCATTTGCATAAGGTGTTTGTGCAGAATTTATGAGCAGAGGTAAATTGTTAACCCTTCTGTAAGTGAAATTCACATGCGTAGACTTGTTCTCGTTAAGAGCGATTCGCCAAGTCTTCGTCCAGACACAAATTCTGTCCAATGCTAGTTGAAGGTTTCTCGTTGATAAATCGACTGATTCACCTGTTGCCAGGATGGCCGTATCGTCCGCAAACGGGGCCACGACTGTCTCGTCATCTAGAGGAATGTCTCTTGTGTAGAGCAGAAATAGGGTCGGACTGAGGACGCTTCCCTGAGGTATGCCAGCCCGAATTTGCTTGAAACTCGAGTATTTACTACTACACCCAACACGAAAGAGTCTTCCTTCAAGATAGTTTTTCAATATTTTAAACATGCCTTCCGGCAAGTTTTGCCGTAGCTTATATTTCAAGCTTTCGTGCCATACCTTGTCGAGGGCTTGCGATACGTCGAGGAAAGCACTTGAACATATTTTTTCCCCTTCTAAGGCTTTTTCAATTTCATGCGTTATTCTGTAGACTTGATCTATTGTGAAAGGGTTAGGTTTAAAACCGAATTGATGATCCGGGATCTAACGTCTTTCTGCAATTATTGGTTGTAATCGCTTCAGCAGAAGTTTCTCGAATACTTTCAATATTATCGGCAGAAGCGATATGGGCCTACATTGACTTGGAACGTATAGAAGTCTAAGAGAAGCATTTATCATATAAAGTAGCTTGAGTAGTGCATTTTTCGCTAGTTCTTTCAATATTTCGCCAGTGATCAGGTCGTAACCATTGATCAGGTATAATGAGATAGTCATCTTCGCTGGGGTGACTCTTTTTGCCCCCAAACTCGTTTTCGGCTCTCTAGGGAAAATGCTGCCAGCTATCATGATTGTGTTAGTGGGTTGCAATGCTACTTTATGGGGTCCAAAAAAAAAATTCACTAACACAGTCAACCAAGCTGGAAGCAAGATTTGTGCCTCCAAGGCCAAAATGAGTGCGCTTCGTACAGCTAATTTTGGGTTTTGAGTGCGTTTCAGGCTACACATTTTAGATATCGACTCCGTTTCAGGTCATCATATCAACGATCGATTCGTGGCAATCGTTCGGAGTTTTTATTCAGATTTTCGAGCAGACAAGTTGACTTTTCCGAATCTCGTGCAAGAAAGTTTGATTTTTCCTTTCAAATAAGAGTTTATTTATTATTTTTTTAATGCTGCATTGTTCGCTTTCATGGAAAAGAAAGAAATGAATAAATCGATTGCGAAAAACGATGAAATCTTTGTTTGTGAAGGCAATATAAAATATTAGAGTGACACACAAATTACGCTCATTCAAGATTTAAAATAGAAAAACTACTTTGATTATTTGCAACAGAGACATTTACCTTGTCGATTCTTTGTCGGTTGCTATAGTTCTAACATACTTTGCTACACAATGATTTAGCATTATTGTTTGCCGTTAACTCTATTGATATGTATCATTACTATTGGGAATAACTTCAGTGTTTTTTGGAATACCAGTGGAACCCTAGGTAAGACTTACGTGGAACTTAAGACTTGTGTGAACTTTGTAGGCTTTGTTTGATTGAAAAAATGTTTAAATAGTTTTGAAATAAAAATTCTAGGAAATACTTAATATATTTTATTATTATATTTTTGTTGAAAATTCATTTATTTTTTTTGTGTTTGATATTGCTTTGATGTTAAGAAGTGATTAAACTTATAAGAAAAGTTTGAGTCTATTTTGAAAAGTCTGCGTAAGATAAATTTGTCTTTAATTAACTCCTAACTAACTGTTAATGCTCACAGCATTTGTACATTCTTTCAAACGATGTGAAATACTTCGCCGGGTTCGTCCAATGAATGCCGATGACAGCTAAAAGGCACAGCATATACAATACTGGTGTCTAGAATTGGAACCGATCTTTGGGTGAATGTTAGTCTTGTAATTTAAAAGATTACCTTTTTCTGGCGGTAACACCTGTCTCACTCTATATTGCTTTAGAATTCTAGTGACTCTGTCAGTGACGCCTTACATATACTGTTACCTATACCTTCCGAGGTTATTTGAATTTCCATAATCAAATAAAAATATATTTTCAAATAAATCATTTGTCTTGACTTCAATTATGCCACCAATTTTATTTGCAACAATTCGCAAATAGCTTAATAAAATTTTTATTTGAATAACATTTTATTTATAAACAATTCCTGCTATTCAAATAAAAATTATTCATGTGTGACTGAAATTTTTATTAAAATTCAAACAAAAATAATTTTTTCTCAATGCTTCGAAAAGAGAAAATATTTCTTTTTTGGTGAAGGGGTCTGTAATTTGTTTCACGTTAATAAATAGGTAATCCATGTCTAGACCCTAAGTTTGTTCCTTTTATTTCTTTTCGACGCAATTTTTTTATTTTGATTTCTATTTATAATTGGATTAATGAACTTGTAATAATTATTACGAAACTATTGAAACTATTCATGAAATTATTCGAAAACAAATAAAAAATTGAGCGAACCAACTCCTTTTACTCAACAGTTATCTAAAAGCTAACAGAGTTTTGTTTAAATGTGCCTATTCATTTATAAAAAAAAACTGTTTTCAAAATGTGTTCTGCACTACTAGAAAATTTATCAAATTCTTTTTGTAACTAATTTTTTATAGGAAGTTTAAACCAAAAAGTCGCAAGTAATTTTTTTATAAGAAAACGTATAAATAATAAAGTTAATGCACACAATCAAGCTTTTTGATTGTTGAAATAGCTTGATTGTTTATTTTTTAGAAAAAATAGGCAAAAAGGAAAAAAAACTCCCTACAGCAAAGATTTCCACCTGCTATTTCCACCTCAATTGTGCTGAACTCTACCAATGGACTGAACTCACCCAACCAGAATCAGATGTCTTTTGAGATTTGTGAAATTAAAAACAGATTTTCAGAAAAACTAGCGGGCTGCAGTTATTTTTTAATAAATATAGTTTTCTACTCAAATTCTTATTTGCTGTAAGTTGAGTGAGCTGATTTATTAAAAGTAAGTACATTTGCAAATGTAAATTCTTAAGAAATCAGCGATCGTTAGAGTGACTTTAATTGGAAAATTTACTTTCCAATGTTTGTGCCACTGAACTACGGTTTGTCTTACATTAATATTTTGTGTTTTAAACTAATCTATTACTTTGAAAAAACTTATTTTAATAGACAACTGGAAGATACATCAAAGGCAGGTTCGATGATCGACGACACGAGCAGAGATCGAAGTTGACCATGCATCCCGTTGTGCATGGCAGTGGCAGAAACTTAATCCAAATGGTAGGGCACTCACTTGGACGGCAGCTTTTTAATTTCCTAAGAAGACAAATAATTATTTGTAAAACAAAATAAACGAAAATAGAATGCAGGCTGATAACTTTGTTTATATTTTTTGAATGACTGAGACGGCATATTAACTCACCTTCCGCCATTTTCAAGTGGATTCACTGAACACTCATCCTTAAACGATCTAACTATCTTTCATGTAAATATTCGAAGTATGAGAAAAAATTTCGATAGCTTTTGCTTCTATTTAAAAAATTCATTTAAAATATTTCCTGATATTATCGTTCTATCTGAAATTTGGGTATTTGATGATCAATTTCGCTACTATTCATTACCGGGCTATGAACCATATCCTAAATGTAACCAAAACTATCCAGCAGGTGGAGTTGCAATTTTTGTTAAAGATAATATTGATGTTGAGGAGGTTATCACACCTGATTTGGAAAGTGCTGATAGCATTATAGTAAAAATTAAACTTCACAATAATATTTTAATTGACATAATCGGCATATATCGGCTCCAGTTTGTTCACCATGATTTGTTTTTAAATGAGTTGGAAGACCTTTACCGGAATAAACAGTCACAATGTTTTTTTGGTGGGCGACATAAATATTGATATTCTTGGATTTCCTTCTGATTGTGATAATTATGTGCTCCTTTTGTCTTCTTTGGGCTTTGAATCCTTGATTAATGTGCCAACAAGAGTAACTACTAGTACTAAAACGTGTATTGACCACATCTTTTTTCGGTCTAAAAACCTTGATAATGTTCGTCCATTCGTACTTGGATGGGAACTTACTGATCATTTTGCTACTGGCATATCTCTTCCTGATATATTTGGTAGCTATGAACGAACTAATGTTAACATAGAAACACAAATCCTTCAAGAAATCAACTATTCGATGCTGCGGGAATGCCTATCTATAGAAAATTGGAGGGATGTTTACAATTGTGATTGTCCCTCAAATGCTTTTAGTAATTTCGTTAAGACTCTCTCTGCCCATGTTGCTGCTAGCAAAGTCGTTAAACATAATCACAGATACAAAAAAATAAGCCCTGGATGACTGACTATATCTGCGAGAAAGTAAAAGCTAAAAATATTTATTACACCAGGAACAAGAATAACTTTCATTTACCAAGCCTTAGAAATACCTACAAAAAAATGCAAAACGACGTTCTCGAACTTATATGTAAGCAGAAAGAAATATATTACAAAAGAAAGTTTGATAATAATAGGTCTAATCCGAAGCAACAATGGAATATAATTAGCAATCTTTTTGGCAAAAAGAAGGAAGACAGCCTGAAGAGCATAAAGTTTTCTGAAAATGTTTTATCCGACAGTGAAGAAGATATTGGTAATGGGTTTAATATATTTTTTAGGAATGTTGCTGAAGGTCATAGACCTGTTACTTCGTGCTACATTGAGAGCCCAGAATATTTTCTTGATAACGTAAACTTGTCGTCATTTTTCTTTAGTGTAGTAAGGCAAGCTGAAATATCTCAAGTGATTTCCAATTTAAAATCGAAGAACTCTTGTGGGATAGATGGCCTTAGTAGCATTGTCCTAAAAAATGTTAGTGATTTCATCATAGAACCCTTAACATATCTTGTCAACGCTAGTTTCGAAAGCGGTATATTTCCAGAGTGCCTAAAAAATGCAATAATAATCCCAATCCATAAAAAAGGTAGTAAATGTGACCCGAATAATTACAGGCCAATTTCCCTGTTATCTGTGTTTTCAAAAATATTCGAAAAAATAATTACTAAGAGAGTATTACGTTTCTGTGATAAATATAAAATCCTTGATGCATCCCAATTTGGGTTTATGAAAGGGAAATCTACTGAAGATGCCTTGCAGTCATTTTTAGAAAGAATAAACATGGCATTAGATAAAACCAGCAAAACTGCTGCTCTGTTCCTCGATCTGACAAAGGCATTTGATCTCGTCAATCACAAACTGTTGCTCAATATTCTTTGCAGATATGGATTCAGAGGCAATATTTCGAAATGGTTCAGCTCCTATCTTCAAAACAGAACACAGCTTGTGCGTATAAATGCAACTTTAAGTAAACCCATTTCTTGCTCAAATACAGGGGTTCCTCAAGGATCAGTCCTTGGGCCATTACTTTTCATTCTTTATATAAACTCTATATTTAAACTTTCGCTAAATGGAAACATTATCGCTTTTGCTGACGATCTAGTTCTGTCGTATGCTGCTCCGTCCCTAGATGAGGTAAAAACCCAAATGAATAATGACCTAGACACTTTGACAAGGTGGTTTAGGTATCACCAAATGGTCCTCAGCAGCAAATCTAAAGTCATGTGTTTCTCTCTCTCGAATGAGTTATCTATCCAAGGAGTAGGCGTACATACTGCAAATTGTGATCAACTCAACTGCAATGATTTATGCATGCAGCTAAATTGCGTATCTGAGTTTAAATATCTAGGAGTTACTCTTGATTCAAAACTTAATTGGAAAACACATACTAATAATCTAAAAAAATACATATACTTTGCGTTAAATAAAATATTTTACATACGTAAGCTACTGCCACCAAAACTACTTACATCCGTTTACTATGCGCTGGTCAATTCTCGTTTGGAATATGGTCTTTCTTGCTGGGGAAGCGCTTTTATCAGTACCTTGAAGCCTGTCATTACAGCCCAAAAAAAGATAATTAGGGTAATGTTGTTCAAGCCTAGATGGGAGCCGTCTTTTCCACTATTTCAATCAGAACAGGTGTTGCCACTTAGGCATTTATACGTGTATAAAGTATTGAGACTGTTTTATCTTCGAGGTGGTTATAACAATTTAATTGGTAATAATATAACTTATTCACTCAGATCAACAAATAATGTTGTAGTTCCAAGGGCTAGAACAGAACATTTTAGACGTTCTTTTACTGTTATAGCGCCATATATGTTTAACAAACTTCCTGCCGACTTATTCCTTAAGAATCTTAGAAGTTGGTTAATATCCAAATCAGGTGTAGAGGATTTGATTCTAGTAATTAACTAGTAAGATATTTCTGCTTGCCTAAACAAAATTTTATTGTCTCTTAAAACCCAACTTAAATTCCATATTACCTCCCAACCTCCACATTGAAATCTCAGCCTTAATTAATTAATATAACTTCAAACCTAACTTAATTCTTCTGGATACACTTTTTTATTCTATTATTACTATAATTTTCTTTTTTTTTTTTTTTTCATTGCTCTTTCTTACTCTTCTCAGTGCGGCTCTTTATAGTAAAAAATAATTTAAATTCTTTTAATAATACACTTGAAACTGGTACTCTTACCACAAAGTGTATATTATACACCATTTAAATTACATAATTAATATAAGATCAATAGCAACTAACATATATTTTTGTTTTTTTTTTTTTTATTGGTATTAAAATTCTGTATAAAAACTGCTGTACTACACTGTAAAATATTGTAAATTGAAATTGAAATGTAATAAACTTAAACTTAAACACTTCCATTGCTCACTTCACATGTATTCACAGACAGGGTCCAGAGAGAGATTCCGTTACTTTTTTTTTGCGGGTGTTTCAGGCAAGGGGATTGCAAGTCGCCTATCTATTATATATGATCAGTGGTCGTAACCCGGGGCCTTATTATTTTTAAGTTTGCTTATTGTCTGTCGGAATTCAACTTACGATATTTTTTTCATTCTAAAGCTATCAGGTTCCGCGTTGTTGTTTTGAACGTCAGCCAACGGCGGACCGTCGAAAGGCTTGAATGTTTCTTCTAAATGTTCAGCAAACAAATTCGCTTTCTCTTTGTCTTCTCTCGCCCATTCGCCGTTAGTTTTTTTTATTGGTGCCGAGTGGATTATAGGTTTCTTGATAGACTTAACTGCTTTCCGCAGCGAGTAGTTTGAGCTCCTATCCGCCGACAAACCTTCAAGGTATTCAGTGGTCTCACGATTTTTAAAATCTTGCAACATTGTCTTGCCATCTTCTACGCGCTCTTCTCTTTTCACGAATCAATTCTTTGATTTCGAGCGGATATGTTGTACGTACATGCCCGTCGGTGCGAACTGCGTTCTTTTGGGACGAAGTGTTGTTCCAAGCAGCGCTCTGAATTACTTCAATGAATTTGTCAACTGCGATTTCTAACTCGAAAGGAGTTTTCAATGGCACGTTCAAGGCAACACCCTCCTTACTGTCCTTTCTGAAGGCGTCCCAGTTCATGTTTTTGCTAGCTTATCTATGAGCTCTTTCTCTTTTCGCCAGTCTTCCAACCATCTTCAAGATTACTCCTGAGTGGTCTGAGCAAAGATCGTAACACTTCGATTTGCGTAAGGTATTTGGGGTACCCTTTAGCGATGAAAAATTCAACAAGCTCAGGCTTTCTATTCCTATCGGTTGGCCAATATGTTGGCTTACCCGTGGAGAAAAAGTCCACCCCTCGTTTCGTACTGTTTTTGTACAGTAATCTGCATCTTGTTGAATTGCATCGTGAAAATCAATGAAGTCATACATACGATCAAGATCCTTTTCCACCAGCTTATATCCTGGCGGGAAATAACAAGATGCAACGTTGTAATCTAAGCAGTCAATATTTACAGAAACTGAACTGATCTGCATAGAGTCTAGCTCAACTTCTTTGTTCTTGAACTGCTTTATGCAGTCCTTAATGTAGAGGGAGGATCCTTCTCTCTAATTTTGCGAAGGGTGATGTGCCTGATAGTCATTGTAACCTTTAAGTTTGGGTCTAGACCGTTTTTAAGGTGAGTTTCCGTAATCATGCAAATATCAATATTATTTTTCCGTAGAAATACTTCTAGTTCGTCTATTTTATTCAGAAGGCCGTTTGCATTCCTTGTTAGTATTTTAAATACCTATTTCATATTCATGTTCTCTTGTAATTTTTTCGAGGCTTAAACTCGAGCTTGCTCGATTTGTCAAATATAAGTTTGTTGATTTTAGTCTGATCCTCAAGTTTTTCCAAGATTCCAGCGAGGATCTGAGACACTGCATCTGTTGTGAGCGATCTCGCCTTGTTTTCGTTTGCCGCAACCTGTGCGTATGATTTCGGTCCGACCAGTGGTGGTTTCTCCACTGCACTTGAACTGGCTCCGCTCTTTAGTGGAGCTTTTATGCCCTTTGTCGACGACTCCTTTGCCACTCTCGCACCTTTGATCGGCTTTGGCGTCTTTGGCTTAGGAGCTTTTGGACGTCCTAGGCTTGAGCTCTGACCTCGAGTATTTTCCTTAAGAGGTTCTCGTCCCTTTTGCAGCTCTATGACTACTTCGCATCCTCGGTAGTTTGCGGGGTGGTTTCCGTGGCAATTGGCGCAAACTGCTGGAGCTTTTATGTCAACGAATACGATACAAAGACGGCGCGCGCCTGATTGAGTATTTTGACTAGTTGTCTGGAAAAACTTACTTTTGTATAAAACAGTATTTGGGTAGCCCGCTTCGCAGGTTCAAAGGATTTAAACTCCCTTTTTCACAGGGCTTAGCCGCTCACGCGACTTCGTCGCTCCGGTAAAGGTAGGTGCTAGTTGTCTGGCAGGCGCCTGTGGCCAAGAACGAGTGTGCCATAGTTAAAGTCTTTTTAACTATTTTAACCTTATGCCATTATGCCAAGTTTGAATGGAAAATGTAAAGAAAACAACGTACATACCATAAATCATTTTTTGTCGTGGGTCTTAATTTCAATTCGAAAAGGAATTAACCACCGCGGGCGTTAATTCTTTTTTGTTGTGGGTTGTGTGTTTCAACCCCACTAATTCCTATTATTTATTGGGAAACAAGCCCCGCGGGGTTTGAGCCGGAGGGCTTATCTTCTTTTTGTATTACTTCGGGAGAGGAATTCGCCTTACGCTTCTTGCTAGACCTTTTCTTTAAAACTGAATCGGTCTCAATTGCAAGTTCGTCCTCGTCCGTAAACTATTCGACTGCTGGTCGGATCGGTGTTACACACCTTTCGTTACCTCACAGTCTTTCGTTACACGAGTATTTTTAATATCCTCGTTTTCTTTTCGCACAGAGTCAACTTCCATTTTAAGATCGTGGAAGAGTCGCTCCATTTCAGTAAGCTTAGCTCTGAGTTCGTTATTTTCCTTTTCTAAGCTCTTAAGTTTCACTGAGCCCTGGTTTACCGGTGGACTGCTTTTTCCGAATGTAAGTCACTTCTATTTTCATTTTTTAATACAGCCGTCCCTTTGGAGACAGACGCCGACCAGTGAGCCGCAAAATGTGTGACAGACGCTTCTGGATTTTAATTTAACCTTCAGATTCATCTATAAGATTTTTTTTTTTTTTTGAATACTAGGGTGGACGGAGGCTAAAACTCCAAAATCTTTCAAAGATACCAATATGCCCACTATAGCAGGTATATAATACCGAAGTGGCTGATATTGGTTATGCCCGGTTTCCACGTGCTAAAAATACCACCCATTTATGAGAGACACTATGAAACTGCAAGAACTCACTTCATAGTAGTAAATTTTCGCTCTCTCATAATACTTCTTGACTACAACTAAGTTAACTTAACAAGTAGTTTACGCTTCCATAGTGCTTATCGCATTGGGTAGGTTGCTATCCGTTCATTCGTGCGGCTTCACCCTAAGTCGCTAGATCGAAGGATCTTGTTCTTTGTAGTCGTCGCTCGTTGTTTACATCGTTAAGAGTCTCGATGAGAGTACGGATCATCGCATTGTTGCAATGAACATAAAGGCGAGCATTTAGCTTTCGAGCAAAGTTTGTTACTTCTTCGCTCATGGTAGCTATTCCTAAATCTCTGTGAATGTCACTATTCCTAATATACCATGGAGCATTCACAATTGCTCTTAACGTCTTGTTTTGGAAAGTCTGCAACGTGGACATGTTGCTCGGCTTGGTACAACCCCAAAGTTGTATACCGTATGCCCAGGACGGCTTTAACACCTGCCTGTTCAAGAGCAGTTTGTTATATATTAATTTCGAAAATCTTCCGATAAGCCAATACATTTCCCTGAGCCTAATCTCGAGCTCGTCATGCTTCTTCTTTACGAGTGGTTTTCACCTTAGTTTAGCGTCCAGTGTCATCCCTAGATACTTCGCTTCATTTGCATAAGGTATTTGTGCAGTATTTATGAACTGAGGTAAATTGTTAAACCTTCTGTAAGTGAAATTCACATGCGTAGACTTGTTCTCGTTAAGAGCGATTCGCCAAGTCTTCGTCCAGACACAAATTCTGTCCAATGCTCGTTGGAGGTTTCTCGTTGATGACTCGACTGATTCCACTGATATCGTCCGCAAACGTGGCCACGACTGTCTCGTCATCTAGAGGTATGTCTCTCGTGTAGAGCAGGAACAGGGTCGGACCGAGGACGCTTCCCTGGGGTACGCCAGCCCGAATTTGCTTGAAACTTGAGTATTCACTACTACACCTAACACGAAAGAGTCTGCTTTCAAAATAATTTTCCAATATTTTAAACATGTCTTCCGGGAAGTTTTGCCGTAGCTTATATTTCAAGCCTTCGTGCCATATCTTGTCGAAGGCTTGCGATACGTCGAGGAAAGCACTTGAACATATTTTTTTCCCTTCTAAGGCTTTTTCAATTTCATGCGTTATTCTGTAGACTTGATCTTTTGTGGAATGGTTAGGTCTGAAACCAAACTGATGATCCGGTATCAAGCGTCTTTCTGCAATTATTGGTTGTAATCGCTTCAGCAGAAGTTTCTCGAATACTTTCGATATTATCGGCAGAAGCGATATGGGCCTATAAGATTTTTTATCATTTGCGCATTTCCCCGGTTTTGGAACCATAATGACTTCAGCAACTTTCCATTGTCTTGGAACGTATAGAAGTCTAAGAGAAGCGTTTATCATATAAAGTAGCTTGACTTATGCCTTTTTTGGTAGCTCTTTTAATATTTCGCCAGTGATCAGGTCGTAACCCGGGGCCTTATTATTTTTAAGTTTGCTAATTGTCTGTCGGAGCTCAACTAACGAAACTTTTTTCATTCTAAAGCTATCAGGTTCCGCGTTGTTGTTTAGAACGTCAGCCAACGGCGGACCGTCGAAAGGCTTGAATGTTTCTTCTAAATGTTCAGCAAACAAATTCGCTTTCTCTTTGTCTTCTCTTGCCCATTCCCCGTTAGCTTTTTTTATTGTGCCGAGTGGGTTATAGGTTTCTTGATAGACTTAACTGCTTTCCACAGCGAGTAGTTTGAGCTCCTATCCGCCGACAAGCCTTCAAGTGGTCTCACGATTTTTAAGATCTTGCAACATTCCTTTCAGTTTGTTAGAGAGGTGGTTCAAGAGGGTTTTGTCTGGGGGGGCCCTCGTGCCTTGCCATCTCCTACGCGCTCTTCTCTTTTCACGAATCAATTCTTCGATTTCGAGCGGATATGCTTTACGTTCATGCCCGTCGGTGCTAACTGCGTTCTTTTGGGATGAATTGTTGTTCCAAGCAGCGCTCTGAATTGCTTCAATGAATTTGTCAACTGCGGTTTCTAACTCGAAAGGAGTTTTCAATGGCACACTCAAGCCAACACCCTTTTTACAGTCCTTTCTGAAAGCGTCGCAGTTCATGTTTTTGCTAGCTAATCTAGGAGCTCTTTCTATTTTCGCCAGTCTTCCACCCATCTTCAAGATAACTTCTGAGTGGTCTGAGCAAAGATCATAACACTCTTCAATTCGCGTAAGGTATTTGGGGTACCCTTTAACGATGAAAAAATCGACAAGGTCAGGCTTTTTATTCCTATCGGTTGGCCAATATGTTGGCTTACCCGTGTAGAAAAAGTTCACCCCACGCTTCATACTATTTTTGTACAGTAATCTGCCTCTTGTTGAATTGCATTGCAAGTGTTCGGCACTCACCACGTCAGCCCCAAAGATCCGCCACCTGATGCGAGCAAAGGCAGGACAACTACAGAGAAAGTGTTCCGCTGTATCGTCGTCCTCTCCACAGGCAAGACAGGTGGTGGTTTCGCTTAAGCCTAACACATTCAAGTGTCTAGCAAAAGCTTGGTAGCCGGTAAGGACGCCTACAAGAAGTCTGCAATCGATTCTCCTAAGAGATAGAAGAAAAGACGCTGACCCCTCGCAGATGTCTGGGCGTAGTCGTTTAGTCTGTCTGCACCCACCGCAGTCACGCCAACGAGCCCTGTGCTCACGAGAAACCCAAGTATCAATGGCAGACGTGACAACAACGTGACAACAACCCCAAAAAGTATGCTTCGCGTTAAAGTCACCCACAATGATAAAATTGGACCCAAGGAAGTCATACATACGATCAAGATCGTCTTCCACCAGTCTACATCCTGGCGGGAAGTAACAAGATGCAGTGTTATAATCTAAGCAGTCAATTTTTACAGAAACATAGAAAACAAAAATAGAGAACATAGAAACATAGAAACATAGAATTTTTACAGAAACATTGCATAGAGTCTAGCTCAACTTCTGTGTTCTTGAAGTGCTTTATGCAGTTCTTAATGTAGAGGGAGGATCCTCCTCTCGAATTTTGCGAAGGGTGATATGCGTGATAGTCATTGTAACCTTTAAGTTTGGGTGTAGCCCCGTTTTTAAGGTGAGTTTCCGTAGTCATGCAAATATCAATATTGTTTTTCCGTAGAAATACTTCTAGTTCGTCTATTTTATTCAGAAGGCCGTTTGCATTCTATGTTAGTATTTTCAATAACTGTTTCATATTCATGTTCTCTTGTAATTTTTTCGAGGCTTAAACTCGAGCTTGCTCAGTTTTTCAAATATAACTTTGTTGATTTTAGTCTGATCCTCAAGTTTCTCCAAGATTACAGCGAGGATCTGAGACACTGCATCTGTTGTGGGCGATCTTGCCTTGTTTTCGTTTGCCGCAACCTGTGCGTATGATTTCGGTCAGACCAGTGGTGGTTTCGCCGCTGCACTTGAACTGGCGCCGCTCTTTTGTGGAGCTTTTACGCCTTTTGTCGACGCCTCCTTTGCCAATCTTCCTTTTTTGATCGGCTTTGGCGTCTTTGGAGTCTTTGTCTTAGGAGTTTCAGCAGGTTTTGGGCGTCCTAGGCTTTGATTCTGACCTCTTGTATTTTCCTTAAGAGGTTCTCGTCCCTTTTGCAGCTCTATGGCTACTTCGCATCCTCGATAGTGATGGGTGGAGCCTTTATGTCAACTTTGCACTCTGTTGACAGGTGTTTTCCGGCACATTTCACGCAACGTGGTTCTTTTTGGCAGTAGGCACTTGTGTGCCTGAATTCTTGGCATCGCTTACACTGTGGTATCAGTCTATTGCCCTTTCGCATGGGTTCGATTTTAACCCTGATGTTAAGTATCATTTTTATTTTATAAATATCGTTTATGCTCTCAGTTCTTTCAAAGGAGAGCATAAAAATTGGAAGGCCGCGTCTGATCACAGTACCTCTTTCTCCTTCCGTGCGTTGCTTTTCCTTTTTAATGATATTGACGGCATCAATAATTTTAAGGCCTTAATTTTTTACGTCTTTTACAACGTCTTCTTTTGTGCATGATGGGTGGAGCCCCCTTACAATGACTCGTAGTGGTTTTTCGTACTTATTTTGATAAGTATATCACTCGATTCTTTCTGCATTCAGTCTAAGAGACGGTGCGCGATAGGAATCTTCGTTGTCAACATTTACTTTCCACACGTTATTTCAGTGCGAGGTAAGCTTATAGTTTTCTGTTCTCACCGTATTTGCAAGAAGGTTGCGCAATCTCCCAAAGTCTGCTATCCCGACGATGTTTATTGCGGGAGGTGGATGAATTTTCGCTTCTGGTTTAGCCTTGTTTGAGCCAGAGGGCTTATCTTCTTTTTGTATTACTTCGGGAGAGGAATTCGCCTTTCGCTCCTTGCTAAACCTTTTCCTTAAGACTGAATCGGTCTCAAGTGCAAGTTCGTCCTCGTCCGTGAAGTATTCGACTGCTGGTCGGTTCGGTGTTACACACTCTTTCGTTACCTCACAGTCTTTCGTTAAACGAGTATTTTTAATATCCTCGTTTTCTTTTCGCAGAGAGTCAACTTCCATTTTTAGATCTTGGAAGAGTCGTTCCATTTCAGTAAGCTTAGCTCTGAGTTCATTATTCTCCTTTTCTAAGCTCTTAATTTTCACAGAGTCCTGGTTTACCGGTGGACTGCTTTTTCCGGATATGTTCGATCTAATACGTGGTGGTGATCGATTAAGTTTTGTCCTTTTCCCAAAAGGATTTATAAGTAATAAAAGGCTCTCTCCAGAATCCGTAGAGGCTCCCTCCGAAGAGGGTGGATTTTCCAGCATAGCTGGGCTGCCACCTGGGGTAATCAAATCTTTCGTTTTGTTCATTGAAACTTGTCTTTTTTATGAGAAATAGGTAAGTCACTTCTATTTTCATTTTTAAATACAGCCGCCCCTTTGGAGACAGACGCTGACCAGTGAGGTTTATAAGTTTAAACCTTACTGCCAAAAGTTGCCCCAAATGGAGCAGCATCGACAGCATCCGTTGAAACATTAAAGAATACTTCTTCCGGTGGATTTAAGTCGACTCTTACGACAGGCATACCTTACCTCACGGCTATTATAACCTCGACCTTGCCGGGATTAGATTAGCCTTGAGATAAGGTATTCTAATTTATCTGAGGCCGTCGGAAAAGTAATTTCAAATTGTGTTGCATGCATCCTTGCAGCACGAAAATCGGGTAAAGGCGAGGGATTTCTGATCCCCATCGAAAAAAAGCGATCAACCACTGCAAACGTATCACGTCGAACATATGGGTCCTTTGCCGTTCACTAGCAAGCTGTACAAATATGTCTTTGTGGTGGTGAACGTGTTCACCAAGTTTACGTGGATTTATCCAGTCAAAACTACTAAGAGTGAAAAGGAAATTGGAGATGCAGAGTGAAATCTTCGGCAACCCACTCCGCATGGCTTCTGACAGAAGACCGGCTTTCACTTTCAATGACTTCAAGGAATTTTGCGAGCGGAACAAAATTCATCACGTGCTGACCACGACAGGAGTTCCAAGGGGAAACGGACTAGTGGACTGGCAAAAATGACTGTCGATGATCCCAAGAAATAGTATAAATTCGTTGGTAACTTACAAATGACATTAAATTCGACAGTTTCAAGAAGCACCAAAAGAAGTCCTTTTCAATTGAAATTGATGTTTGGCACGGTAATGAGAAAAGAACCTTATTCTGAACTTAAGATGCTGCTCGAGGAGACGATTGTGGATGGCTTTAAGAACAGTAGGTATGCTATGAGAAGAGTTGCGAGGGAAGAAATACTGAAAGTACAGGATGAGAACAGGCGAACTTACAACCGGAAGCGGAAGCAACCACGAGCGAATGAGGTGGGAGATCTGCTGGCAATCCAGCGCACCCAATTTGGAGTCGGTTGCGCTCGGGCCATATGAGGTAACGAAGGTGAAGAGGAACGAGCGGTATGAGGTTCGGAAGGCGGTCCAGCACGAGGGCCCAAACGTGACATCTACCGCAGCTGGTCATATGAAACCGTGGATAAACGACACATCAAACGAATCAGATGAAGAAGAAGAAGACGATGGCGAAGTCCATTCCGCCTTAGGACGGTCGGCAATTCCAGGATGGCCTTGTATGATGAGTCGTACATTTTTTCAATTATTATCATAATTTTACGAGGCCAGGCAATGTGAAAACCCGCATTCCAGTCGTATATTGTTTCTTCTTTTTTTCCAGTCATTGTCACGTCGTCGGGGGTCAAAAACATAGGGAAAGTGTTTCCTATGCTATTGTCTTCTTGACCCATTTTTTTGCATGCATAAAACGCCATGGCCACCCTCCCAAATCACCAAATGACCAAAATGTTATCCTGAGCAATTAGAACGATTGTGATACTGGGCACCGTGTGCGGCGCTGGGTTAGGCATAAGTTTACCGTAGGGTCAATTGGAATTTGTTGGGGTTTTTTTATCCTTATATATGGGTTTGGGTGACCTCATTCTGGATATGCTGTTAAAAATTGTTGGTCTCGATTAGTTTAGAAGTTATAGGCAAAAAAAGTTCAAAAAGAGTGCAACTTTAACATACACGTAAATGGCCACAGGCGCCTGCCAGACAACTGGCACCTACCCTTAGTTTCTTAGAAAAAGAGAGTTGAAATCCTTTAAACCCGCGAAGCGTGCCACCCAAACACTGTTGTAACTAAAAGCAATATTTTTCCAGAGAAACTTGTCAAATTTCCATTGCATATTCTTAGGCAGAAATCTTAAGTCATGCAAAGTAAGATGAACTACTTTGTATGGAAAAATATAAACTTTGAATAGCTGTAACTTTTAAAATAAATGAGACCGACAATTTTTAATAACATATTCGTAATAAGGACACTCAAATACACATGTTAGCGTAAAAATAACAAAGAAATTCCACTTGGACCTACGGTAAACTTGTTCGCTGGATTACTCATCGCCTTCGGAGTGAAGGTGTATACTTGGTATCGGATAGTGAGCTCAGTGGGCGTATGGAATTTTCTCTAAATAAGCAAAACCGACGACGACGACGATGATGATGGCTGGACTTTCTTCAACCACGGCGGGCGGCGGTTCATTCTCATTGTATTCTCATTCAGAAACTTGACCGGCCCTTTGTATTTTCATTCAAAATATTAAACAGTTCATTGTCTTCTCATTTAGAAAATAAAATAATCCATTGTATTTACATTTATAAAATGAAATTCGTTTTTACATTAATATAAAATCTTTTAAGTGAAATATGTAATTACATGAACTGAAAAGTAGGTCTACTTTCTACTTTTGCGTGCGTGGAACGACCTCATGCTCCCTCACTGTGTGGTGAGTGAGTATAGTTTTCTTGTCGTCAGTAGTTTGTGGGGACAAAAAAGGGTTGGTTCTGTTCATAGACAGAATATAATCAGTTTGTTTGAATATAAACATTTGGTTTGAGTTGAGAATGCGATGTTTTTCGATATTATTTTTGTTTACAGTTCTTCGCGACAACTAGCAATGTGTTGGTTTTTTAGCATGCACAAAGTCACAAGTGCACCAACTTGGATATAATTGCGATCGAATTAATAAAAATGATTTTATTTTCATTGCTAGGCAACTTGGTTTATTTTTAAAAAGCATTTTTTTGCTCTTTTCTTTGAAAATAACTTTTATAACTTTTAAAAAATCCAATTTCCTACCCCAAAACGCAAAGCGGCATTTCGTTTAATTTGCTACGCGCCTGCCTTGACATGGTAACGTGCATCAACGTACGCACGCAGCAACGCAGCATTGTTGTTGCTTAACTGCACAACGAAATGAGAGAAAAAAGAGAAAAGCTTTTACAATGTGAACGAAAACAATTTCGACAAAAACGTATTAACGCAAAATCGAAATAAGAAAAACGAAACAATAGACACCCGTGATTTATTCTAAGTAATATTTTATAAATAAAATAATAAATAATTAAATAGAGTGGCGCAATAGCTCGAGGTGAACCAGGGCCAACTTCTCAACAATGTATGCTGGTGTGTTAATTTCTTCACATACAAGGGGACCTACAATTTTTTGCCGAATCCGAACGGCACTTTGAGAAGTTTTTCAAGACAAATGATACTCTCGGAGGGCTTGTCAAACCCTCGCGGAGGTGGGGACCGTGAAAAAGAACAAGTCTTTTTTTTTCAGTTGACGATGGCAGGATTCGAACCCAGACCTCCGGCGTAGTAAGCACACACACTAACCACTACGGCACCCCACCCAAGTAATATTTTAGTTAATACAAAATATTTCACAAAGGACTTGTATAACTGTACTATTCAAATGTAAACGGGATCTTTTATTACTCTTTGTTTTATTATGCACTATTATAATGTTCATCGTCTCAATGTCCAAGCGCTACTGCCTGACCATGGTACATACATAATTTGTCATTGACATTAGCATATTGATGGTGTTGCCAGAAAAGATTTACTATACTTATTACACGCTCTATTTTTTTTTTTTTAAATACCTACTCACCTATGACTTAATCATAACCATATCGTTGGGGTGGCCGAACAACGCGACCACTCCTTGTACATTAATTGTCAGAAACATCTGTCACTGTCTTCAAATCAGTATCTACTGATGTTTCGGAGCCCAAATCACTACTATTCAAGTTAGTAGTTCCTGCTGATGACTTATGTTCGTCCACATTCACATTTAAATTGATTAATGTAGGATTACTATGTTCACAGTTGGCTCTGTTTAAACTGTTGTTATCTTCGGAATCCTTAGAAGTGTCTTCAACTTCTATTATTGGTTTGCTTATTCTCATGATTATGTTTTACAATGTAATGTTTTTACGGACCTAACCTTTTACTGACATATTTGACCATGAAAAAGAACTTTAGAACTAACACTTTGTGGAAGATTTATTCCAGTGTCAAGTGTTTATAAATGTATAAAAAAAATTTGATATTCAAAGACTTGTGTAGAGATGCCGAAAAAAAAAAGAAAAGCACGCTATTAAGAGGAAAAAGGGGAAGAGCGCAGGCAAAGGTCTTGATTTTTTAACTGTAGATTGTTAGATTTTCAAATCCTGCTTAGAATGAAACGAACTTTATTTTGAGAAAGACAGTAGCTAAGATCGCAATAAACTACATTACTATGACCGAGAGTAGCTAGGCTTACGTATCCACTTGCAGAAGAGTTTCCACTTCTGCTCTAGAAAGCAACTCTGGAGTTCATTATACTCCTTTTCTAAGCTTTTAATGTTCAGTGATTCCTGGTTTACCGGTGGACTGCTTTTTCCGGATATGTTCGATCTAGGTGGGGGTGCTCGATTTAGTTTTGTGTTTTCTCAAAAGGATTTATAAGCAATAAAAGGCTCTCCCCAGAGTCCGTAGAGCCTGCCTCCGAAGAGGGTGGATTTTCCAGCATAGCTGGGCTGCCACCTGGGGTAATCAAATCTTTCGTTTTGTTCATTGCCATTTTTTTTTAACTTGTCGTTTTTATGAGAAATAGGTTAGTCACTTCTATTTTCATTTTTAAATACAGCCGCCCCTTTGGAGACAGACGCCGACCAGTGAGCTGCACAATATGTGACAGACGCTTCTGGATTTTAATTTAACCTTCAGATTCATCTATAAGTTAAAACCTTACTGACAAAAGTTGCCCCAAATGGAGCAGCATCGACAGCATCCGTTGAAACATTAAAGAATATTTCTTCCGGTGGATTTTAGTCGGCTCTTTCGACAGGCATACCTTACCTCAAGGCTATTCTAACCCCGACCTTGCAGGGGTAAAATAAGGGCTTAGGTGGAACCTCTACAAATCGACAACGGCACCAACTCAAAATTGGCACGTTAACGAGGAAGGAACTTGAACTGGTTGAGGAGGCCAAAAAGTATCAGCTCGATGCAACTGGCATCTCCTTAACTAAGTGGAAGGGTTCTGGAGCCAAAGACTTGGATGATGGGTGGAAGCTCTTCTGGCCTGGCGTCCCAAATCGCATGACTGCACAGGCGGGTGTGGGGATACTCACAAGCCCCCGGTTGTCAAAAAAAATATTCGATGTAATTCCGTTAGGGGAAAGGATTACGATCTTAAAGCTTAAGCTTGAACGATTGAATCTGGCTCTGGTTCAGGTTTATGCACCAAATCGAGAGTCAGAGTATGAGTCCTTTTTGAACGAAGTTGATGCTGCCCTGGGCAGAGTGGCAGAAATGGACTTCTTTCTCCTGATGGGTGACTTCAATGCACATGTGGGTACGGGCGACAGAACTTGGAGGAGTGTGAGCGGGAGGCACGGTGACCCGGATCAAAACAGGAACGGAGGGAAGTTGTTGGACTTTTGCTGTGCATATGGCTTGTCCATCATGAACACCTTTTTCCCACATAAAGACATTCACAAATACACATGGTACAAGCACAGTTTAAATCAGAGGTTACTGATTGATTTCTTTGTTGTACCATCGTGTGTTCAAAGAATGATTTGTGATGTTCGAGTGTTCAGGGGAGCTGAGTTGTCAACTGATCACTATTTAGTTCTGTGTAAATTGCTTTTCAGTGACAGTATTCCTTTGCCACCCAGGCGAAAACCAAGACTGGTGACCCGCATACGGTGGGAAAGATTGCAGGCTGCTGAATCTGATTTCAGAGAGCGCTTTGCACAGCATATTTCGGAGAAGTTTAAAAAAATTTCAACTTACCTTTTGAATGTAGAGGAGGAATGTCAGCTGTTTTTATCTGCAGTCATTGCCTCTGCAGGAAATGTTTGTGAAGTGAAGCGGCTTGGGGTAGCGGCTGGTGGTGAGAAAAGAAATGCTTGGTTTAAAACGCCTGGAGTTCAAGAAACCATCAGAGAGAAGAGGAGAGCCCAATTTCTCGAGCCCGGTACAATGAGGCGCGAAGCACTTCCAATCAGCCTGTTCCTTGGCAGTCAGAACAGCCAAGGAACAGTCATGGAAAAAGTTCGGCGAGGAGTTGGACGATTACAGATCTGCAAACAAGATATTTTGGCAGACCATTCGCCGGCTCAGAGGAAGGAGTTGCATATCATTCAAGGGGTTGAATCCAAGAACGGTACACTTCTTTCAAATAAGAGCGATGTCTTCCGCAGATGGAGAGAGCACTTTTTGGAGTTGCTCGTCTCCCAACAGGTCACTGAAGATGGCATTCCCACTGCTGACGAGATAAGGGCGGAGAATAGTCCCACAGTAGACGAAGTCACTAAAGCGATTAAATCGCTAAAAGTTGGCAAGTCTGCTGGAGTTGATGAAATCCGGCCAGAAATGCTCAAGGCAATGGGTGAAGAGGGTGTTAAATGGCTAGAACGTGTCATTAAGGTGGCCTGGGATAGCGGAAAGGCACCTAGCGATTGGCAAACGGGAGTTATAATGCCCATTTTCAAAAAAGGAACCAGGAGAGATTGCGCCAACTATAGGGGTATATCTCTCTTGAGTCTTCCGGGAAAAGTATTCGCGAAGGTGCTGGAAACGCGTGCCAGAGCTGTAATCGAGCCTTTGTTGCGGTAAGAACAGTACGGCTTGCGGCCTGGCAGAGGCACAACCGACCAGCTTTTTACTCTGAAGGTTATTCTTGAGAAGGCCTGGGAATATGCCAAACCAGTCTATGCGTGTTTAATAGATCTGGAAAAGGCGTACGACCGAGTCGTTCCGACCCTCGATATTATAGACCGAAAGAACTAGATCGCGGGTACAAACTGCCGAAATGAGATTCCTGAGGTGCGTTGCTGGTGTTACTCTAGGGGATAGAGTGGGAAACGTCAGTATTCGTGGGAGCCTTAATGTTGAGCAGCTACTTCTCCGAGTGGAGCGATCGATAGTTCGATGGTTTGGACACGTTGTTCGCATGCCCCCTAACAGACCTCCTAGATAGGTCTTGCTAGCCGAGATGCGAGCGCGTCGCCCCTCTGGTAGGCAAAGAAACAGGTAGTAGGATCAGGTAAAGAACCTCTCTGAGTCCGCCTGGGTATTGCGCCGGAGTCTCTTGAGTTGGTGGCGGAGGATTGAGAACGTTGGAAAGACCATTTATCCACCATCGCTCCGCGACCCTTTTAAAGGATAAGCGGCATTTGAAAATGCTATTTTTTTTTTTTTTTATCGTGGGTAGGTAAAAACCTTCATAGGCACTAGGCGAATCAAACGCGGGTGCTCATAGTAGTGTGAGATTCTTACTCACTAAAAAACCTCCCAATCTTTGTAAGACTACAACTAAGTTTCCTTAACAAGAAGTTCAAGCTTTTGTATAGTAATCGCGTTTGGCAGGCTACCTTCCAACAAAAGCACCTGCAATACCGTCATTATGTGCGGTTTCCTCTTACGACGCTAGATCCAACGGTCTTGTTCGTTGTAGTCGGCGTGCAAGATTTGTCTGATCCAGAGTTCGGATTATTTCGTGGTTGCAATGGCCGTGAAGGCGAGTGTGAAGTTTGCGAGCAAAGTTTCTTACTTCGTCGGTCACGGTTGCGATGGTTGCGATGCCTAGATCTCGATGTAAATCTCTATTTCTTATATACCATGGAGCATTTACGATTGCTCTTAGTGTCTTATTCTGAAAAGTTTCTCAGTTTTGAAAATGATGATGATGATAGATATTCCATCATATTGGAAAAAATGGCTTAAATTGTGTTTATTCCATTTTTCCATAGGCTAGTTAAAATTTTTTTCATTTAAGTTAAAAAGTATATACGTTTGTCTGAACATTTATTAGGCAAGTTTATCTTGATTTCAAGCAAATTATATTGAATAACCACCGTTTAAAAAAATGCGAATGAAATGTGACCACACCCACATGGGGGCATATTTAGCTTTCTTTAAGTGTCCACCACAGTACACTTAAGCAAGCATACTGAGTTTCACCATCGTGCGACAATTTTTATTTTTGTACCCGACCCAGGGTATATTTAGTTTGATTAAGTTTGATAGTTTGCAACGCAGTGAAATAATTACCGTAGTCACCCGTGTAGAATAGTAGAATCGATTAAGCCATGTCCGTCCGTCCGTATGTAACAACTCTTAGGCCTTAAATTTTAAGGTAGAAAGCTGAAAATTGGTAAGTGGGCTGGAAGTCCATTGGACCAGATCAAGTTTGAAAATTATCTGAATCCGCCCACACACTCGCCCACTACAGGCCTGTGTGTGCGACCATCTCTAATATAAAAAAATATTTTTTCCAAATTTTACCTATGTTACAATAGCGCTAGCGCATTCATTTTTGGTATGTAATATTGCCTTCTAATTATCTTTGAAGTAGCCAAAAAAGTTTGGCCTTTTTATTGACCACGCCCACTTTTTTTAAGGGATTTTAGCTTAAAATTACTGATTTTAGAATTGATATAACAAGACATGTTGGCAATAAATAAAAAATAAAAAAGATGATTGGTTGGACCTGGATTCGAACCCAGGACCTCCCAATTGTCGGTCATAGGTGCTACCATCTGCATGAACAAAAAAGTAGACTGCTCACAAGACTTAAAAACTTGTACGGATTACTGACAGACAAGACGCTGAGGTAAGGACTTTGAAGACGTTGATCGCGAACCTCCAAGTACTTATTAAAGCAAATTGCAGACTTTCTGCCAATTTGCACTGGGGTAACAAGATTCGGGCTAACAGGTCAGATAACCCGAGCATGTTTCCCCAGATTAATAAATTGTTTCGGAGGAACGATGACAACGAACTTCCTTGTCTTAAAATCCCCCGAACGACAAACAACGAACAATTACTTACAACGGCAGGAATCCTAGGGACGCTGTTGATGATGGCGACTTTTTCGTGATCGAAGATCCGCAGGAGAAAGTGGAGGCTATAGGAACTGCTTTCCAGGACGTGTATTAGGTTAATCCTAGCATTCTTACTGCATTAATATTGGTTTTACCGGTTTTAATGACGACTTTTTGGCATATAATGCCATAGCCAATGAAAGGGTCCAGGCCCCGTTCGTATCGAAGGTGGAACTCCAACTGATCTTCGAATCATTGAAAAAGAAGAAATCTGTGGGAATCGATTAAATACCGAATATTGTGCTTGGACATCTTCCTCCAGGAGTGGTAGAAATCTATGCCACTCTGTTCAACAATGCTCTGAATAATGCACATTATCCAGAACATAGGAAGATCGCTGTGGTACATCCGATCCCCAAAAGGGGAAACGATAACTCCAATCCGGCAAATCTCCGGTCAATAAGTCTTCTTCCAAATATCAGCAAGGTATTCGAGAAGGTGATTAATAGAGCTTTGACTAAGTGGGTTGAGGACAATAAAATAGTTCCGGATAAACAATTCGGTCCCAAGGCGGGACATGGTACTATACATGCCGCATCTTAACTAGTATTAGTTGTCCAATGGTACAAATGCAAGAACCAATGCACTGGTGCCTGCCTGATTCACTTGGAGAAGGCCTTTGATACCGTATGGTTAGAAGGACTTTTTTACAAGTTGAATAGGTCAACTTGCAAACCTCTTCTATACATGTTGGTTAATATGGAGTGTTCAATATCAAAAACGGTCTGCAACAGGGAGCGGTCAATTCGCCGATTCTCTTCAATATTTACACAGCTGATCTGATAGGATCTCTTAATTTTGCGATAGCGTATGCCGGCGATTTGATCGCGTACAGATCAGGGCCTAAAATCGAGGTCATTGTAGCATTATTGCAGCGTGACCTCGACAAAATTCAGCAATATTGCGACGACTGGAAGTTGAGGACCAATTTCCAAAAGTCGGTAACCATTCTGTTCAGAATACCAAAAAGAACTGGCGAAAGTTTTCTATCGTTGGACAGCACGGGCTTCCACATTGTAAACATTTTTTTTTTTTTGAATACTGGGATGGACGGAGGCTAAAACTCCAAAATCTTTCAAAGATACCAATACGCCCTCTATAGCAGGTACACAATACCGAAGTAGCCGATATTGGTTATGCCCGATTTCCACGTGCTAAAAAACCACCCATTTATGAGAGACACTATGAAACTGCCAGAACGCACTTCATAGTAGTAAATTTTCGCTCTCTCATAATACTTCTTGAGTACAACTAAATTTACTGAACAAGTAGTTTACGCTTCCATAGTGTTAATCGCATTGGATAGGTTGCTTTCCAGTGAATGCACCTACTAAGCCGTTCATTCATGCGGCTTCACCCTACGTCGCTAGATCGAAGGGTCTTGTTCTTTGTAGTCGTCGCTCGTTGTTAACATCGTTAAGAGTCTCGTTTAGAGTACGGATCATTTCATTGTTGCAATGAACATGAAGGCGAGCATTTAGCTTTCGAGCGAAGTTTGTTACTTCTTCGCCCACGGTAGCTATTCCTAAATCTCTGTGAAAATCGATATTCCTAATATACCATGGAGCATTTACAATTGCTCTTAGTGTCTTGTTTTGAAAAGTCTGCAACATGGACATGTTGCTCGGCTTGGTACAACCCCAAAGTTGTACGACCCAAACGCAAAATAGTTGGACTACCTATGGTAAAAAACAAAAATCTGGTAATTCTCAAATTCCATCGAAAAAAAACTCAATATTTTGGTATTTTTCTTAAGATTTATTTATTTTGAAAAGGAAAAAGTAACAGAAACGAAAGAATTCAATGAAATAATACTAAAGAGTAGTTTAAAAAAAAAACATAACAATTGATACACTTTTTTAAGCGCAGAATAGTTGGCCTACAAGCCTTAATTTTTATTTTACCATGGTGTCACGCCACCTTTGGCCTTGATAACTGCTTCTATGCGTCGTGGCATTGTGTCAACCAGTTTTTGACATTCTTTGGCACCAAACGACTCCCAAATATAGGTAATTTTGGCTTTAAGGTCTTGAAGAGTCCGACATGGCTCTTTTCGAAGTTTTTGCTTCATTTTATGCCAGACTGTTTCAATTGGTGAAAGGTCAGGGCTGCTGGAAGGCCATTCCAGTAAAGGAATCGCTTCAGCAGATAACCACGCCATTGTAGACCTTGCTGTATGGCAAGAAGCCCCATCTTGTTGGAAAATGTAGACTCCTTCACTAGCTTGAAGACTGGGTATTGATGGGAGGCTATCAATACCCAGGCTGCCAAATACCTCATTTTGCAGAATATCCCGGTACTTGGCAGCATTGACAATTCCATTTACAAAATGCAAATTGCCCAAACCCCGGCCAGACATGCATCCCCATATCATTAGGGATGCTGGAAACTTGACCGTTTGTTTAAGACAGTCCTTGTGAAAAGCCTCCTTTGAAGTTCTAATAACATGTTTTCGTTCATCGCCCACGCAAACTTCAAACCTGGACTCATCACTCCAAATAACGGACCGCCATTGACTTAAAGTCCAGTTTTTGTGTTGTTTGGCCCACTCTAGTCGCCTCTTCTTCTGTTTAGGTGTTAAAAGTGGTTTTTCTTTGGCCTATGTTTTTAACAATTTAAATAACTAAACATTTCAATAAAAGTTAAACAAACCTTATAAAACTTATAACCAATTTTTTTCATAGTCCGCTTACAAGTGTCGACTGAAACATCTTTTTGGATTCTTTCTCTCCACTGAACAGTTATTGCAGCGGCAGTTTGGCGTCGATTTTCTTTTATTATTTTTTTTAAGATTCGGCAATCTCGAGGTTTCGCAATTGGTGGACGTCCGGTTTTTTTACCAATCTCCACATTTCCACTATTTTGGAACTTTGAAATAATGTTACGAATCGATGAGCGAGGTAAATTAAACTGATTTGCGATTTTATAACTCGATAATCCCGTTTCAAAGGCTTTGATAATTGATTCTCTTATATCTCGCGATAATGCAACGCCACGCACCATGGTTGACATTAAACTGTTACTGGCATGCACAAAATGAGAGATCAATAGACAACAAAACAAGTGCATGCAATTTTTTTAATAACGGTTAACGGCAACTCTACTTAAATCGTCATAGGCCAACACATTTGCATCCCAAAAAGAGTAGTCCAACTATTATGCTCTCATCTTGGTTTAAGAAAAAGGCAAGCTTGAGCCATGTGCTTTCTCAAAATTAGTTCGGATTGGTCTAATAAATACTTATTTAATGTACTCTATTAAATTGACAAAAAAATATTTAAACAACAACTGCTTGGGATCAAAAAATGTGGGTATATAAAAATGATTAATTTGATAATTGATGAGTAGGCCAACTATTTTGCGTTTGGGCTCGTATACCGTATGTCCAGGACGGCTTTAACACCTGCCTGTACAAGAGCAGTTTGTTATATGTGCTTAATTTCGAAAATCTTCCAATAAGCCAATACATTTCCCTGAGCCTAATCTCGAGCTCGTCACGCTTCTTCTTTACGTGTGGTTTCCACCTTAGTTTAGCGTCCAGTGTCATCCCTAGATACTTCGCTTCATTTGCATAAGGTATTTGTGCAGAATTTATGAACAGAGGCAAATTGTTAACCCTTCTGTAAGTGAAATTCACATGCGTAGACTTGTTCTCGTTAAGAGCGATTCGCCAAGACACAAATTCTGTCCAATGCTCGTTGGAGGTTTCTCGTTGATGACTCGACTGATTCACCTGTTGCCAGGATGGCCGTATCGTCCGCAAACGTGGCCACGACTGTCTCGTCATCTAGAGGTATGTCTCTTGTGTAGAGCAGGAACAGGGTCGGACCGAGGACGCTTCCCTGGGGTACGCCAGCCCGAATTTGCTTGAAACTCGAGTATTCACTACTACACCTAACACGAAAGAGTCTGCTTTCAAGATAATTTTCCAATATTTTAAACATGTCTTCCGGCAAGTTTTGCCGTATCTTATATTTCAAGCCTTCGTGCCATACCTTGTCGAAGGCTTGCGATACGTCGAAGAAAGCCCTTGAACATATTTTTTTTCCTTCTAAGGCTTTTTCAATTTCATGCGTTATTCTGTAGACTTGATCTATTGTGGAATGGTTAGGTCTGAAACCGAATTGATGATCCGGGATCAAGCGTCTTTCTGCAATTATTGGTTGTAATCGCTTCAGCAGAAGTTTCTCGAATACTTTCGATATTATCGGCAGAAGCGATATGGGCCTATAAGATTTTTTATCATTTGCGCATTTCCCCGGTTTTGGAACCATAATGACTTCAGCAACTTTCCATTGTCTTGGAACGTATAGAAGTCTAAGAGAAGCGTTTATCATGTAAAGTAGCTTGACTAATGCCTTTTTTGGTAGCTCTTTTAATATTTCGCCAGTGATCAGGTCGTAACCCGGGGCCTTATTATTTTTAAGTTTGCTAATTGTCTGTCGGAGTTCAACTAACGAAACTTTCTTCATTCTAAAGCTATCAGGTTCCGCGTTGTTGTTTTGATCGTCAGCCAACGGCGGACCGTCGAAAGGCTTGAATGTTTCTTCTAAATGTTCAGCAAACAAATTCGCTTTCTCTTTGTCTTCTCTTGCCCATTCGCCGTTAGCTTTTTTTATTGGTGCCGAGTGGGTTATAGGTTTCTTGATAGACTTAACTGCTTTCCACAGCGAGTAGTTTGAACTCCTATCCGGGTAGGGTTTTGTCTGGGGGGGCCCTCGTGCCTTGCCATCTCCTACGCGCTCTTCTCTTTTCACGAACCAATTCTTCGATTTCGAGCGGATATGTTTTACGTACATGCCCGTCGGTGCTAACTGCGTTCTTTTGGGACGAATTGTTGTTCCAAGCAGCGCTCTGAATTGCTTCAATGAATTTGTCAACTGCGGTTTCTAACTCGAAAGGAGTTTTCAATGGCACATTCAAGCCAACACCCTCCATACAGTCCTTTCTGAAAGCGTCCCAGTTTATGTTTTTGCTAGCTAATCTAGGATCTCTTTCTATTTTCGCCAGTCTTCCACCCATCTTCAAGATAACTCCTGAGTGGTCTGAGCAAAGATCATAACACTCTTCAATTCGCGTAAGGTATTTGGGGTACCCTTTAACGATGAAAAAATCGACAAGGTCAGGCTTTTTATTCCTATCGATTGGCCAATATGTTGGCTTACCCGTGGAGAAAAAGTCCACCCAACGCTTCATACTATTTTTGTAAACATGTAGTCAGATATCTTGGACTCTGGCTAGACCAATATCTATATTTTAACGTGTAGATGTTGCTTTATCCAGAGCCCGGGGTGCCTTTGCCCTAACAAAGAGACTGTTTTATAGCAGCCAACTCGATGCGAGGGTGAAGGTTATCTGCTACATGGCCCTTATTCGGCCTATGCTCGCATATGTTTGTCCCGTGTGGTTCAACATGGGGGCAAGTAGAATGGAAAGGATTCGGGTTTTCGAGAGGGCTTGTCTTCGGGCTTACCTTCGCTTGTATCGAACTCCGGAGTCCGAGTGCACAAAGTACTTTTCAAATGAGTTCCTATACAACAGGGCAAATCTGATCAGAGTGGATAATTTCCTGATTAAGCTGACTCGAAGGCACATTCCAGGAGCAATGACCTCGACGAATAACCTGATCTCAGAGCTTTATTACCCAATTTTTATGTATCATGAGAGTGTGCGTCTGAGCGGCTCTGTCCCCCCTGAGGACTTCCTCCATTTGGACCAGGCAGGCCCGATCCAGGTTAGATCGGCAGTGCCCTTAATCTTCCATCTTGCTCGGACAACTGTTGACAGGCGCCTCAGCTACAACCGAGACGTCGCATGGAGCGCTGAGGAGCGATTCAGCAGGTCGGTATCCTCCTGCGATGTGGAAGATGTCCAAAAACAACACCAACACCAGCAATTCCGGCGGCTACAAGAGGGAGCTCCGGTCGCCGTTGGGCCTTGGCCGGCTTACAAAGTTCTAAGGTGACTAGGTTAAGTAGTTTTAAGATTATTATTATTAGAAAAAAAACAGCACTTAAAAAAAAAGTGCGTATTTGATTACGCAACTAGTTAAGTTAGGCTAAGTTAGGTAAAGTTTTAGTTTTATTTTTATTTTAAGGTAGCCCTAAGTTTCTTAGATAAGATAAAAAAAAATCAGTTCTGCCACTAAGTTTTTTCGAACAAAACCATTTTTCTTAGTTTTAATTTTGTTATTTTACACATAGTATTTAAAGTAAGTAGTTTAGGTCGAAAGACATAGTTGATAAGCGTTAAGCTTAGCTTAGAGCACCCGCGAAGGGCTGGTAAGTTATGTTAAGATACTTAAGGTAGTCAAGCTAGTTTTAAGCATTTTTGTCTAGCATTTAAGAAATAATGAATTGAATTAATAAAAAGCAATGAAAACGAAACGGTAGAGCATTACTCGTGACAAGTAAGGATTGCAGGATCGTTCTCTGCTGGAAAGCCACATACGGTTTTTTCTTTCGTCATTTCCGTCCGCTAACATACCAACTCCACTCTACGACTATAGGTAAAAAAAGACGGGCCTGTACGGCATAGTTGTCTTCATATTTGTTATAATTTACTTAACAAGACATGTTGGCAATAAATAAAAAATAAAAAAGATGTTTGATTGGACCTGGATTCGAGCCCAGGACCTCCCAATCGTCGGTAATAGGTGCTACCATCTGCACCACAGCCTACATGATCTCTCTGCATAGATAATGCACATTATTCAACAATATGTAAATTTATATGAAATTTGACTAAAAATTATATGACAAAAGTTGTAGATATTAGGATTTTCTAACTTTTACGTATATTTTGTGTGTGACTTCACCCACTTTTGTGGGGTGTCGTTTTTAGTTAAAAAGGCGGATTTTCAGGCCGAAATGTAAGCAACTACCTAGCATAAAGGATTCAACAGTTATTTTTTTATATCCCGCCACTTTTTGGAGGCGAAGCAGTTTTTTTTTGGTATGGTCGGGTATTTTGCAATCCGTCGTAGATGGATTGAAGCTTTTGCATACGCACTGTTGAACTTCCCCACTTGTTTTTATTAAGTGAAGTGGCTGTAGGCTGATTTTAAAATATTTTACACTTATACTGCTTCGGGACGGAAGTAAGTAGTGTAAAAGTTTTTTCGCACAGGGGTTCGGGAAACAACTACCACTTCCGATTTCTTCACCAATGTAAACGAATGTAAACCTATACAGTGCTCGCTGAAGTTCCTCCTAGGATAGTGTAAGGATCCAAATCATCTGCAAAAAGCAGATGACTGATCCTGATGCCAGCCAATCGAAAAATTGCTTGCCAAGAGTGCGCTTCACCATCCAGTTCAAATATGCTATGAAAAGTAGCGGCGACAGAACAAAAGTCTGGCGAAGTCCAACGCATGTTATTAAAAGGACGGGATTTAACGCCATTTATCCGTATTCAGCTTCTGCAGTTTCCATACAAAGATTGAATGGCTCTCAGAAGAGGCCCACTCAGCGCATAGTCCTGCAAAACTCTCCAAAGTGTATCCCGAGGGACCCGGCCATAAGCAGATCTACAAAACACTCGTAGACCGGTTTGGCATATTCCCAGGCCTTCTCAACAATAAACTTAAGAATAAAGAGCTGGTTGGTTGCACTGCTGGTCGGAAAGTCGCACTGTTCTTCCCGTAACAAAGGAATGCCATCTTCAGTGCACTGTTGTGTTAGGGGTTGAGCAACTCCAAAAAGTGCTCTCTCTTTATATGCGCAAGACATCGCTCTCATTTAAAAGAAGTGTTCCGTCCTTGGGTTCAACTCCTAGAAAGATATTCAACTTCCTTTCTCTGACCTGGCGTATACTCTGCCAAAGTATCTTGTTAGCACATCTATAATCGTGCTCCAACCACTCGCCAAACTATTTCCATGCCTGTCACCAATCTTGGTTTTCACCTGGGTGATAAAGGAATACTGTCGCTGAAATACAATTTACACAGCACTCAGTTGACAGTTCAGCTCTTCCGAATACTCGAACATTACAAATCATTCTTTAGCTCACGATGGTGAAACCTTTGAACCTGTGACCTTTGATGTAAATTGTGCTTGTACTATGTGTATTTGTCAATGCCTTTGTGCGGGAAAAGGTGTTCATGGTGGAAAAACCATAAGCACAGCAAAAGTTCAACATCTTCCCTTGGTCACCATTTTTTCCGATCACACTCCTCCAAGACCTGTCGTCCGTATCCACATGTGCATTGAAGTCTATTTTCACTATCCAGGGAAACATCAATTTTGTTCAAAAAGGACTCATATTCTGACTCTCGATTTGGTGAAGCTGAACAACTGAACCAGAGCCAAAATCGATTTTAGTTATTTATTAAACAAATTCTTAACTCAAGTAAAGTCACTTTAACATCTTTTAGAGAATGAGCTGTATGTATTATAAATTAATTTGAGTTAACTTTAAACAAGTCAATACTATTACAATTTAAAAAAAGAGAATAACTTCAATATATAACAAATAATAATAATACGTATTATTATTATTAATGTATGCGTAGAGAGAAGTTAAGGAGGTAAAAAGGGAAAAAAAGAAATAGAAGAAAATAGAGCGGAGAGCGCGAAGAGAATACAAAATTTACTAAGGGTGATTCACAGTGTGAATGTAGGATTTAAAAAGCTCAGTTTTAAATGTGGGTGTGTTGTTAAGGTGCTTAGCATTGACGGTTAGAGCATTCCAAAGCTGAATAGTATGGACAAAGACATGTTTTAAGGTGTTGACATAATTGTGTCTTGCTGCAATGAGTTGTAGTGTTCGCTGAATTCTGGCAAATTTAACTATGTCAAATAGATACCCGGGCTCTCTCGTTGAAATCAGTTTATGTAAAAACATGAAGGTTCTTTATTCCATGTAAGTTTCTATCGGAATTCGTGCAATCTGTTTAGAGTAGGAAGAAATGTGCTCGAATCTGCTTATGCCAAAAATGTATCTTGCACAACTATTAAAATCAACCTTCAACTTTTTTTTTTGACTCAAAGTCCATCTTTGTGAATATTTTACAACCATAAACTAAATTGGTAGGACAAAAGACTTCACAAGCTTCATTTTTGTGTTTACCCCTGCAAGTTCGGGGTTAGAATAGCCTTGAGGTAAGGTATGCCTGTCGTAAGAGCCGACTAAAATCCACCGGAAGAAATATTCTTTAATGTTTCAACGGATACTGTCGATGCTGCTCCATTTGGGGCAACTTTTGGCAGTAAGGTTTTAACTTATAGATGAATCTGAAGGTTAAATTAAAATCCAGAAGCGTCTATCACACATTGTGCGGCTCACTAGTAGGCGTCTGTCTCCAAAGGGGCGGCTGTATTTAAAAATGAAAATAGAAGTGACTTACCTATTTCTCATAAAAACGACAAGCTAAAAAAAAATGGCAATGAACAAAACGAAAGATTTGATTACCCCAGGTGGCAGCCCAGCTATGCTGGAAAATCCACCCTCTTCGTAGGCAGGCTCTACGGATTCTGGGGAGAGCCTTTTATTGCTAATAAATCCTTTTGAGAAAAGGACAAAACTAAATCGATCACCACCACCTAGATCGAACATATCCGGAAAAAGCAGTCCACCGGTAAACCAGGACTCTGTGAAAATTAAGAGCTTAGAAAAGGAGAATAATGAACTCCGAGCTAAGCTTATTGAAATGGAGCGACTCTTTCAAATTCTAAAAACGGAAGTTGACTCTCTGCGAAAAGAAAACGAGGATATTAAAAATACTCGTTTAACGAAAGACTGTGAGGTAACGAAAGAGTGTGTAACACTGAAGTATTCGACCAGCAGTCGAATACTTCACGGACGAGGACGAACTTGCACTTGAGACAGATTCAGTCTAAAGGAAAAGGTCTAGCAAGAAGCGAAAGGCGAATTCCTCTCCCGAAGTAATACAAAAAGAAGATAAGCCCTCTGGCTCAAACAAGGCTAAACCAGAAGCGAAAATTCGTCCACCTCCCGCAATAAACATCGTCGGGATAGCAGACTTTGGGAGATTGCGCAACCTTCTTGCAAACACGGTGAGAACAGAAAACTATAAGCTTACCCCGCACCGAAATAACGTGTGGAAAGTAAATGTTGACAACGCCGATTCCTATCGCACACTGTCTCTTAGACTGAATGCAGAAAGAATCGAGTGGTATACTTATCAAAATTAGTACGAGGAACCACTGCGAGTCATTGTTAGGGGGCTCCACCCATCATGCACAAAAGAAGACGTTGTAAAAGACGTAAAAAATAAAGGCCTTAAAATTATTGATGCCGTCAATATCATTAAAAAGGAAAAGCAACGCACGGAAGGAGAAAGAGACACTGTGATCAGACGCGGCCTTCCAATTTTTATGCTCTCCTTTGAAAAAACTGAGAGCATAAACGATATTTATAAAATAAAAATGATACTTAACATCAGGGTTTAAATCGAACCCATGCGAAAGGGCAATAGACTGATACCACAGTGTAAGCGATGCCAAGAATTCAGGCACACAAGTGCCTACTGCCAAAAAGAACCACGTTGCGTGAAATGTGCCGGAAAACACCTGTCAACAGAGTGCAAAGTTGACATAAAGGCTCCAGCAGTTTGCGCCAATTGCCACGGAAACCACCCCACGAACTGTCGAGGATGCGAAGTAGCCATAGAGCTGCAAAAGGGACGAGAACCTCTTAAGGAAAATACTAGAGGTCAGAATCAAAGCCTAGAACGCCCAAAACCTGCTGAAACTCCTAAGCCAAAGACTCCAAAGACGCCAAAGCCGATCAAAAGTGGAAGATTGGCAAAGGAGGCGTCGACAAAAGGCGTAAAAGCTCCAAAAAAGAGCGGCGCCAGTTCAAGTGCAGCGGAGAAACCACCACTGGTCCCACCGAAATCATACGCACAGGTTGCGGCAAATGAAAGCAAGGCAAGATCGCCCACAACAGATGCAGTGTCTCAGATCCTCGCTGTAATCTTGGAGAAACTTGAGGATCAGACTAAAATCAACAAAGTTATATTTGACAAACTGAGCAAGCTCGAGTTTAAGCCTCGAAAAAATTACAAGAGAACATGAATATGAAACAGTTATTTAAAATACTAACATGGAATGCAAACGGCCTTCTGAATAAAATAGACGAACTAGAAGTATTTCTACGGAAAAACAATATTGATATTTGCTTGATTACGGAAACTCACCTTAAAAACGGGTCTACACCCAAACTTAAAGGTTACAATGACTATCACGCACATCACCCTTCGCAAAATTCGAGAGGAGGATCCTCCCTCTACATTAAGAACTGCATAAAGCACTTCAGGAACACAGAAGTTGAGCTAGACTCTATGCAGGTCAGTTCAGTTTCTGTAAAAATTGACTGCTTAGATTATAACATTGCATCTTGTTATTTCCCGCCAGGATATAGACTGGTGGAAGACGATCTTGATCGTATGTATGACTTCATTGGGTCCAATTTTATCATTGGGAGTGACTTTAACGCGAAGCATACTTTTTGGGGCTCACGATGCAATTCAACAAGAGGCAGATTACTGTACAAAAATAGTATGAAGCGTGGGGTGGACTTTTTCTCCACGGGTAAGCCAACATATTGGCCAACCGATAGGAATAAAAAGCCTGACCTTGTCGATTTTTTCATCGCTAAAGGGTACCCCATATACCTTACGCGAATTGAAGAGTGTTATGATCTTTGCTCAGACCACTCAGAAGTTATCTTGAAGATGGGTGGAAGACTGGCGAAAATAGAAAGAGCTCCTAGATTAGCTAGCAAAAACATGAACTGTGACGCTTTGAGAAAGGACTGTAAGGAGGGTGTTGGCTTGAATGTGCCATTGGAAACTCCTTTCGAGTAAGAAACCGCAGTTGACAAATTCATTGAAGCAATTCAGAGCGCTGCTTGGAACAACAATTCGTCCCAAAAGAACGCAGTTAGCACCGACGGGCATGTACGTAAAACATATCCGCTCGAAATCGAAGAATTGATTCGTGAAAAGAGAAGAGCGCGTAGGAGATGGCAAGGCACGAGGCCCCCCCCCCCCCCCAGACAAAACCCAATTGAACCACCTCTCTAACAAACTGAAAGGAATGTTGCAAGATCTTAAAAATCGTGAGACCACTGAATACCTTGAAGGCTTGTCGGCGGATAGGAGCTCAAACTACTCGCTGTGGAAAGCAGTTAAGTATATCAAGAAACCTATAATCCACTCGGCACCGATAAAAAAAGCTAACGGCGAATGGGTAAGAGAAGACAAAGAGAAAGCGAATTTGTTTGCTGAACATTTAGAAGAAACATTCAAGCCTTTCAACGGTCCGCCGTTGGCTGACGTTCTAAACAACAACGGGGAACCTGGTAGCTTTAGAATGAAAAAAGTTTCGTTAGTTGAACTCCGACAGACAATTAGCAAACTTAAAAATAATAAGGCCCCGGGTTACGACCTGATCACTGGCGAAATATTAAAAGAGCTACCAAAAAAGGCATTAGTCAAGCTACTTTATATGATAAACGCTTCTCTTAGACTTCTATACGTCCCAAGACAATGGAAAGTTGCTGAAGTCATTATGGTTCCTAAGCCGGGGAAATGCGCAAATGATAAAAAATCTTATAGGCCCATATCGCTTCTGCCGATAATATCGAAAGTATTCGAGAAACTTCTGCTGAAGCGATTACAACCAATAATTGCAGAAAGACGCTTGATCCCGGATCATCAATTCGGTTTCAGACCTAACCATTCCACAATAGATCAAGTCTACAGAATAATGCATGAAATTGAAAAAGCCTTAGAAGGGAAAAAAATATGTTCAAGTGCTTTCCTCCACGTATCGCAAGCCTTCGACAAGGTATGGCACGAGGGCTTGAAATATAAGCTACGGCAAAACTTGCCGGAAGACATGTTTAAAATATTGGAAAATTATCTTGAAAGCAGACTCTTTCATGTTAGGTGTAGTAGTGAATACTCGAGTTTCAAGCAAATTCGGGCTGGCGTACCCCAGGGAAGCGTCCTCGGTCCGACCCTGTTCCTGCTCTACACAAGAGACATACCTCTAGATGACGAGACAGTCGTGGCCACGTTTGCGGACGATACGGCCATCCTGGCAACAGGTGCATCTGTCGAGTCATGAACGAGAAACCTCCAACGAGCATTGGACAGAATTTGTGTCTGGACGAAGACTTGGCGAGTCGCTCTTAACGAGAACAAGTCTACGCATGTGAATTTCACTTACAGAAGGGTTAACAATTTGCCTCTGTTCATAAATTCTGTACAAATACCTTATGCAAATGAAGCGAAGTATCTAGGGATGACACTGGACGCTAAACTAAGGTGGAAACCACACGTAAAGAAGAAGCGCGACGAGCTCGAGATTAGGCTCAGGGAAATGTATTGGCTTATCGGAAGATTTTCGAAATTAAGCACATGTAACAAACTGCTCTTGTACAGGCAGGTGTTAAAGCCGTCCTGGACATACGGTATACAACTTTGGGGTTGTACCAAGCCGAGCAACATGTCCATGTTGCAGACTTTCCAAAACAAAACACTAAGAGCAATTGTGAATGCTCCATGGTATATTAGGAATAGCGATATTCACAGAGATTTAGGAATAGCTACCGTGGGCGAAGAAGTAACAAACTTCGCTCGAAAGCTAAATGCTCGCCTTCATGTTCATTGCAACAATGAAATGATCCGTACTCTAAACGAGACTCTTAACGATGTTAACAACGAGCGACGACTACAAAGAACAAGACCCTTCGATCTAGCGACGTAGGGTGAAGCCGCATGAATGAACAGCTTAGTAGGTGCATTCACTGGAAAGCAACCTATCCAATGCGATCAACACTATGGAAGCGTAAACTACTTGTTAACTACTTGTTGCTTACCATATGTGTAGCGGAATAATCTAATATTTGAATTTCTCCTAAAGTCCTTGATAGTGTCAAGGAGAGTCTGTAATTAAAAACAAAGTTTTTTTTTTATTTTCTTTTTATACCGTATTTTTGTTAAGTTAGTTTCGTATGTGTTCCTTATGAACTATTCTCCCTGATTTAGTTTTAACTGTTGTCCTATGATTTTCTTTTAAATATCGCTTATTTAATTTTGACCCTATTCTTTTGTTTCTCTTGACATAAATTTTATCTCCAGATTAGATCTGCCTGTTATTTTTGTTTCAACTTTTCTATGTTAGTTTGTCTTGTTTATTCATAATCTTCCGGTCCAAAATTAACTGTCCTTCCGAAGAAAAGGTCTACCGGTCGTTTTTGTGTGGTGGTGTGGAAAGTGTAATTGTATTCATTGGTTGCATTTTCAAGCAGCTCGTCGAAATTCGCGTTTATTACTCTCGGCTTTATACACCTTATTATTTCGATTAGGGTAGAATGAAATCTTTTTTACTTGTCCATTGACTGAACTTTGATAAGGAGGAGTTATGAAGACTCTCATATTTAATTCTTCTTTCAACATAAAAAGAACACTTTCTGACTTGAGCGATTTTTCATTATCTATTACTATGCACTCAGGGACTCCAAATTGGAATATTTGGCTCTAAGGGGTGTACGAATATCTTCTATTGCTTTAGATTGAATTTTTCTTCTGATGGCAAATTTAGTAAATTTGTCTACGGCTGTCAGGACTAGTTGTTTTCCGGTGGAGAATATGTCTATATGAATCGTGTGACCTGGATAATTGGGTATAGGTGTTTCGCCTAGATTTGTTGTTGTATGTATTTGTTTTTGTTTTTGTTGTTGTTGTTGTATTTGTATTTGTTTTGTTTTACATATTGAACATAATGTGGTAATTCTTTTTATTTTCTTACTCATTTGTGGGAAATAATATTTCTCTATTATTTGGGATTTGTTCTCCAATGGACCCCGATGTGCCCTATTGTGAGTTTCTATTATTATTTCGTTTTGGTGATCTTCCAAAACTACGTCTTCTACTAATAATTGTGTGGATCTCATTTTATAGCTTGCTAAATGAAGTTGGTATAGTTCTTGAATTGTTCCCATAACATTTTCTGGGGCTGAGACCCCATTAAATATCGTTGGATAGAAGAAGCGTTTAAAGATACTTACGAGATTTGGTGTATTGTAACTGGGTTCGGTAATTATATGTCTTCGGATGCTTAATGGGCAAAACATCTCGTGCTTACTTTCTTCGCCTAGTTTAAAATCACTTGATTTCTGAATACATTTATAGGAACTTCTACAGACGGGATTAATCTATGTGCAGAGCTTTCAGCGCTATGAAGTGTGGGCGTTAAAGAATTAATATTTGAAATTTCTGGATTGAATAGTGGATTTCGGGATAGGGCATCTGCAACAACATTGGTTTTTACCGGAGTATATTTTAACTCGTAATTGTATTGCTCGAGGAATGCCGCTACCTTGTCATTTTGTTATTATGATTCTTGTTTCTCAGAGCGTACGTTAGAGGTTGGCTATCTGTGTAAATAATGACCTTTTTGGATCCGTAAAGGAAATTATTGAGGCTGTTAAGAGCCCAAATTATCGAAAGCATCTCCTTCTCGTTTGTGGCATATGATTCTTCTTCCTTTTTTAGGCATCGAGATAAAAATATTATTGGTCTTCCACTTTGGCTAAGCACTGCTCCTAGTGCGAAGTCTGATGCATCTGTTGTAAGCTCAAAGTCTTTATCAAAGTCTGAGTAAGCAAGAATTACATCATTTGAGCAGAGAGAATTTTTTATTTTATCAAAGGCTCTTAGAGCATCCTGGTCCAGTTGGATTTGTTTTAATTTTGATTGCGTTTTGGAAATTCTACCATCTTCTCCTCTTAGATGATTAGTGAGAGGTTTTGCTATTTTTGCAAAACCCCGAATAAAGCGTCTATAGTAACCTGCCGTTCCAAGGAAGGATCTGAGATCTCTCAAAGTTTTTGGAATTGGAAAGTCGGCAATAGCTTAAACTTTTTGGGGATTAGTTGTGATACCGAATTTTGTTACCACAAAACCGAGAAATTCTACCTCGGTTTTAAGAAATTCGCATTTATCTAACTGGATTTTTGCGTTGGCTTCTTCCAGTGTTTTAAAAATTATTTGAATGTCTTTAAAATGTTGTTCTAATGATTCGCTAAAAATTATTATGTCATCGATATAAACGTAGCATCGAATGCCAATGTGTTCACGTAACATATCGTCGATAGCTCGCTGAAAGATCGATGGCGAATTTTTTTTATCCAAACGGTACTCTCGTAAACTCATATTTACCGTTGTTTACGGAGAAAGCGGTTTTCTCCATGTCAGATTCCTTAAGTAAGATTTGATAGAATCCGCTTTTTAAATCCACTATCGTGAATTATTTTGATTTTCCTAAGCTGTATAGAACTTGGTTTATATCTGGAATAGGATACCTATCAGAGGTCGTTACCGAATTCAATTTTCTGTAATCGACCACGAGTCGACATTTCTTTTTTCCTGACTCATCGGGTTTTTTTCCTACAATTATTATTGGTGCATTGTATGGTGACCTTGAAGGTCGTATAATTCCATTACTAAGAAGTTCACCATCATGTTGAAGAGCTCTAGGATAGCATGGTCTGGTGTAAACGGGGTCGTCTGTGGTTGTACGGATTTCCCTTTTCACTGATGTGAGATAAGTGAGCTTTTCGTTTGCAAATGTCTGCAAGATCTGCTTCTGGTGGACTAATTATAGGTTCTGGGTTTGAAGGCGTGGTTTCCGAGTTCTCGAACTCTTTTGTTGGTTCTGTTGTTGGTTTCGCTGCGGAAACGGGGCTTTTGTTTGGAAACTGTGCATACGTTCCTTAGGCTCGGTTTTTATTTGTAAAGTAGGTTGAGGATGTGGCTTTGGAGGATAGACATTACGATAGTTAAAATTCTGGTTAGGGTACGCGTTTGGTCTGGGGGCAAAACTGTTATGTGGTCTTTCATTTAATTGTGGTTTTTGGGAGAAAAATGGTCTATTCGTATTTTGTTGATGATAATATCTTGGTGGGGGCTGGTGGTATTGGCCTGAAAAACCAGCTTGATTGTTTGTTACGTTTTGATGTGAAGGTTTTTGATTATGCGCTTGAAAATTTTTATGTACTGGTTTTTGTAAATATAATTTTTGCTAGTTTTGAGCATAATTATCTCTATAATTCTGATTTTCTAACTTAAGGCACAAATAGAGTTCCCTCAGGAAGATCGACTAGTTGCTTGATCCCCAGTAATCTAGGCAAATCACCTTTAAGCCCTCGTATAAATGTATCGAGTGCTTTGTTGCGATTGTCTGAGTTAGCATTTGCATGGCTTCGTTACCCATGTCCATGCAACCTATCTAGAGACAAATGGCTATATACCATCTGGTAGAAAGTTTGGATGGTGTTGTTACCTTGCACTATTGAGATAAGTTGGTATTCGAGTGTTGCCACATCCCTCTTATCAGCATAGTGCATTACTAAGCACTTAAAGATTGAGGCCCAGTTGAGTGGAGTGTTATAAGACTCCAAAGCTATATCGGCGTTCCCCCACTATTTTGTTACGAATGACATTTAGGATTCAGAAATAGCGTGGGGTTCCCTTGAGATGTTTATATAATTTTATCACGCGTTCAACGGTTTTTTTTTCCATGAACTAAAATCAGCGGGATCTGCTAAAATTCTCGTAAGCATCGGACCACATCTGGGATCCGGTTTAAATCGTTAATGTCATTAACGAATTCCGCAGAGATCGATTGATCTTCCACACTGTTAATACTTGAATTTGAATTTCGCACACTGTGCAGAATTGAAGGCATTTGGTTAATTAGTGTTCTTTGTACGATTTGCGATGTAAGTGTATCCAAATCCGGAGTTGTTCTGACGTCCGTGGAGGACGATGTTGAGAGAAACGAGTTATTATGTCGATAATTCTGATTGGGGATATTATTTTTAGTAGAGCTACTTGTCGTAGCGATAGCCAGAGGGGGATTGGTATTGGTATTAGACATGCTTACGATAGTGTTAGTTGGGAGAGTATTATTGTTAGTAGTAAAAACAATTGTCGAGGATGCAGGCAGAGTACTGGCACCTGTCCTAGTCTCAGGCGTTATAAAATGTTCAAATAAGTTTTTTAAATAATAAATACGTGTCTTAAAATAATTTATATATTTTCGTTGATAAATATTTTACTTCTATTTCTTTCTACTGAAGTTTAATTTTTTTCACTTATTACTTTTATATGCTTTTTACTTTCTTTTCAATTTTCAAATTTCTTTTCAATTTAATTTTATTCTCATCCTTTATCTTTCAATTTAGTTTCATATATTAACTTTTACTTTTCATTTATCAATTTATGTTTAAATCTTTCAAAATAAGTATTTTTTATTTGTTACTCTTATTTATTTTTCACTTTCTTTTTTTTCAAACTTTAAATATTTCCTTAATCTATTTTTTCATGATAATAATGAGTTGCATTCCAAAGCGGCCGATACTCTTAGGTGTCTCCCTTTTGCTTCCTACTCGGGGGCCTCGTTTCCTTGAACGTTAATCTTGAGCTCCTTGGTGTTCCTTTTGGTTCTTCTGGGATCGAGTTTGTATTTCGCGTTGGGACCTTTTTTTTGCACTGGTGCTTCTTGAGGACTCACACAAATTTTTAGGTACTAACACTATTTCACTAACTCTGGTCCCTGCTGCTTGGGCGCAAGTTAATATTTTACTTTAATATTTTTTTAAAACCAGTGAGTAAGTGCTTCAGTGTGTACGCAGAAGTTACAGTCCGTAAAACGGACCGTTGGATACCCCATCCTATCACACATTGTAAAAAGCTGATGGCAAAGCTATTTTTTGAAATTTTATAAGTAATGCAAACTTCGAAAAGGGGCGTGGTCCAACCGCCCCTAATAACAAAATATTAATTATAAGATATATCACAGATATTTTCAAGTTACACTTAAATGTACGTAAAAATGCAATTTTTTGGTTCAAATTCAATATTTTTGAAAAATCGACCCCTAAAAGGGGGCGTGGCTAAAAACTTTAGATGAACGAAATCTGGACTGAAGTTTCGTTTACCTAGCCTGCTACTCTTTTGTTTGATGCCTTCCTAAATTAGGCTCAAGGCCAGTCAAATCTAAGTTTTTCTGGAGAATTTTCTGACTTCAAATGTGGGCTTGGAACAAATTCTTGTGTAAACAAAATGTGGAACTAAGCGTTTTCTACATAAAATATTAAGCAATTTTTTTTCAATTTTCAGCAAAAATATTGAGTAAACTGCATTTGAAAATTTATCTTTAAAATAGCTGCCACACCCACTAGAGGAGGTTAATCAATTAAATTTGTCTTTTTGTGTCTTACCTTCATTAGGAGGTGCTAAATGCCAAATTTCAGCGTTTTAAAACGCCTTACAGTTTTGAAAACTCTGGAGGTAGTTGCACATTTAGAACGATTGTGGGCGTGTCTTTGGGCGGATTTCAAAAATGTTTACACTTGTACTGCTTCGCATGACGTGGACGAAGTTTCAGCTAAAATGGGGTATTAGGATGGGGTATAAAAATAAATTTTTACTTTGGGAGCGAACTCCTTTATTTGAAGTCAAGATTACAACTTCCGTACTTAAGTCTAGCTAGAAATAGTTACACCTATTGTTCTACAACTAAGACGTGACGGAATGCGGCATTGGCACTCCTCTGCAGGATGTATGGTGTCGGGTGTTCCCGTTTGCTGGGAAACTGTTGTCGTATGTGTCAGAATTTGTCTGCCTCTGCCGGCCATGACCCTGGTGCATGATGTTGAATCTTGCTGTGTTAACTTATACCAAGGAGTTTTTTTTCTAGGAGGAATTATTTTTGTTTCTTTGCACATTTATTTGACCTAAATTTAAATGTGAGGTAGGTCAGGCACAGTGGATGAAAAGTGCTTCAGAATTTTTTTTTCGCTGTTTGCTTGGGATGGGTTTTGTTGATCACTGCGCTGATCGACATTATGGGAAAAAGATTATAGGTAAGTGTGACAACTGTTTTTGGTATGGAATTTTAACATTTTTAGGTAGCTAGGTAGGTAACAGTGGCGGGGCGTCCTTATAACCCGATTCACATCGGGTTATCCTTTTAAAATTTAAACAATATAACACGGATAATACCAAATTCCAAGCCATGAATCTGAATATGAATGAAACTGAACATGTTTTTGAATAAATCACTGCATGTCGTTACACAATTGTATATAAACATTAACTATTAAATGTTTACCATTAAATGTTTACCATTCTCCAACTTCCCACACTCCATTGAGAAATACAAGGCGATAGCAACAAAATAACTCGAAAATTTTCAGGTTATAAAATTCCTCCCTGCATAGAACAACTTTGTTCTCTTTCCTCTTTCTGTCCTAATTATTCACTGTTTTTGACACCTATCTGTCTAATACATGCTCTCTAATGCATAAAATAACCCGCTTTTCTTCGGCTTATTTGGTGAATTATATGTGAAAGGTGAATCTCGTTGGGTGACGTATTGGATATGTGTATGTATCTGGTGTATTGAATGAGGAAGTTAGGGGTAGGTTGTTATTGAAAAAGCATAACGACAATACGCTTTTCTTCGTGTTATTTCGTGAATTTTGTAAGTACGTGTACGACGCGACGTACAACTCGCGCTAAGTTGATGTATCATCTTATCGTATCAGGTATCGAGCGGGGAAGCTTGTGGTGGATATCTGAAAAAATTAGCTTAATATAAAAAAAATGTTAATAACGCGCTTTTCGCCGACTTATTTGGTGAATTTTATGTGCATGATGTTATGTCGCTGTACCAATAGCTTGTTAGTTGTTGCTTGAGATTTAATTTTCCAGCATTGTTTAGGCATTATGTAGGTATAAACATGTTTACAGAAGTGTTTCAGTTAACAAGCAGTGCTCAATCTAAAGTGAATTTATTTAGTGTCTTATTTTAAACATTTAAGGATGCCTTTTTGTACCCCATCCCATAGGAAAGGGGGCATATTAAGTTTGATTCAAATCTTGTAACAAAGAAAAATAATCACCGTAAGCCCCCAAGACCTTAAGAGCATATGATCGAGAACGAATTGTAAGTCGAATCAGTCCGTCCGTGCGTCGGTAGTTTTTGCCTTAAATTTGGAGCAAGGAACTCGAAATTTCATATCTGTTCTTTCTAGGTCCCGAAGCAGTGCAAATGTAAAGGTTTTTGAAATCCACCCACTTAAAATCCATGCTTAATAGCATGAAAAATCAAAGTTGTTGTAGGATGCTGAAATTAGGTATGCGATATCCACGCTTAAGGTTATTGTAATTGGTATTTAAGAAAAAAGGAAAACCGCCCCCATGTGGGCGTGGTCATATTTAATTTGCATTCTAATAAACGGTTTTTATACGATATATTTGCTTTTAATCCAGAAAACTTGCACTATAAAGTGTTCAGATATGTGCGTCAGATAGCAGCTGAAATGGATAAATTTTTCTGGCGCCCACTTTCGTGGGCGTTTTTAAGTATGAACAAAATTTTTTATATAAAAATGCAATCAGCAAATGTATTCCACTTCTGATTAAAAACATGAACAAAAAACCGATGTTATTGAATAGGGGTTGATGACACGCCCCTTTTTTAACGAAGGAGATTCTTAACTGACAAATTCTTAATACAATTAAGGTTAGAAGAAACTAAAATTTAACCACCAAGATTTATGACGCAATTCGGGGGTTGACAGTGGTCAATTGGGATGGGGTGTCCAACGATTCGCCTGAGCGGATTGTAACCCTCCCTCTAGTTTTTCTTTCGACTTACCATTTAAAATTATCCATCCCACGCCACTGGTAGGTATATGTACCTAATTTTTTTATTTTGCATGGTGTTTGGCATTGAGACAGTTCATAAATATTCTATAAACATGGGTGGTACAAGAAACATGCATTTGCCCATATGAATGTGGGTGGTACAAAATTTTACACTGTACTGTACAGGTTGGTAACGCTCCTTACTTGTGGTATCAAGTGTGTACACACAGTGAAGGCTAAGTCTAATTCAAGACAGTTAAATGGCTTAATAAAGTATAAGTAAATATATATGTACAAAAAAAAAATCGTAAGATATTCTATGAACATCTAGGCTTCATGATTTTATAAGACTTCAAACATTGTACGATAAACCAGGGAAACCCCAAGCTTAAGGTTTCTAGATAAATTTTAAAGTTCTTAAAACTTCACACATAAAGACAAATAGGTCTTTGGTCATTATTTTGCTGAAAATGTATTAAATTCCTTATACCCAAGGTAGGACATAAAGAAGCCTTTAAGCACACACAGCCGCCAATGAAATCTTAAGCTACAGCAAGTAAAGCTAATTAACCATCGCAAAATAATTAATATGCAAGAAAAAGCTGTTATTTTTAAATGAAAACGCTCCGAAGTGAAAAACAAAAAGTATAAGTCCTAGAGAACATAAAATAAGGAATGCAAGTTTGTAGGGGCCTCATAGCCTCTCATAGCATAGTTTATGCGAAAACTTAGGTTAAAAACGGCAATTTGAAAATTTTTTAACTCAGCTTGCTTTCCTTTTCCCTTTCCAAAAATAGTTTTAGTCATTGGATTTTTTGAAAATTTCCGCAGTTGAGAACACACCAAATTTTGTCTTTCTGCGACTTACTGTTCAGAAGTTATAACACGATTGGAAGGATGAAAGGACAACGTAGCGATACCATAAGAGCATCTTCTTCCATTTTTGGACGGACCGCTAAAAATGAATGAAATGATAAATATTCTCTAAAAATCTAGTTCTAGAAACCAAATTTTTGTATGACATATTTTTCTAGCCTTAAAATGAATTCTAGTTAAAACTTACATAGGTATATCATTCTACTAAAAATGTAAAATTCTATAATTGCTCTAGAATTATCATACGGCGAAAAATTCTATTATCATCCAAAATAAAGTGCTATACGAACATTCAAATACTTTTGTGTGTGACAAGTTCTTTTTTAAACGCAGGTGGCAGGTGTTAAAAAAAATTCAATCCCCGCCTCAGCCATAATAAACTATGCAAATGGATGTATTTATGAAATTATCACTTCAGAAAAAAATGCCTACCTATACCTACCAAGTCCAACACCAAAACAGATTTATTCCTTCATGGGTAGAAAAGTAAGAAGCAAAACGCAAATCCTTCGGCTTTTCTTTTCCAGTGTGTAGGACAAAGTAAAATAAAACAAGTGGGAAAGTGCACCAGTGGGTATGCAAAAGCTTCAATCCATCTACGACGGATTGCAAAATACCCGACCATACCAAAAAGAAAACTGCCACGCCTCGAAAAAGTGGACGGGATATAAAAATATAACTGTTGAATGCTTTATACTAGGTGGTGGCATACATTTCGGCCTAAAACTCCGCCTTTTTAACTAAAAAAATCACTTTTTTAACGCCACGCCCACAAAAAGTGGGCGAAAGCACGTACAATATACACATAAAAGTTAGGAAATGCTAATATCTACAGCTTTTGTCATAAAATTTTTTGTCAAATTTCATATATATTTATTGAAAAACAGTCATTTTAAGCTTTTATGACTGTTTTTCAATAAATATTTGATTTTCCAATTCTTTTTTGGTAACAAACACAAAAGATAACTTTTTTTGGCTACCTTAAAGATAATTATAAGGCAATGTTACGTACCAAAAATGGATGCGCTAGCGCCATTGTAACATAGCTAAAATTTGTAAAATGTATTTTTTTTAAATTACAGATGGTCGCACATACAGGCCTGTAGAGGGCGTGTCTGTGGGCGGATTCAGCTTATTTTCAAACTTGATCTGAAGGACTGGACTTCCAACCAACCCACTAAATTTCAGCTCTCTGCCTTAAAATTTAATGCCTAAAAGTTGTTTACATACGGACGGACGGACGGACGGACGGACAAGGCTTAAGCGATTCTCCTGTCGGTCCCATTCATATCTCTAAAAGGTCTTAGGGGTCTACGGTGATTATTTCAAACAATGATTATTTGTTACAAACTATACATCAAACTTAATATACCCTGGGTCGGGTATAAAAATATTATCACTAAGTTCTCAGCCGTAAGGAAAGAAAGCTACCAACATAGGTATCCTCCCTAATACTAACTCATTACACAGTAACACAACTCTTTCCATCTGGACCGCGCTTCAAAAAAAAATGTAACGAACAAGCAGACATGGAAGAGGTACAATTTCCTCTGGTGAAGGTATACATACAAGTATTTGCTCTTAGATATGCTTCGTCTGCGTACAATTGGGTATCCAAACCCATTTCGACACTTTCGATCTTGGATCATGAGTGAATATTTTATTTTTTAGATTCGAAAACACAGATCTTCGAATCTGAGTTCGACATTTTAAGTGGAGGCCTCTTAAGGCATTCAGATAAATCATTATCTTTACATTTAATATCTTCATTATCACGAAGAAATGATACAAACTCATGCAAACTAATTTATTATTGTCCTTAACTCAACATTTTATAGCAATTACAACCACTCGCGAAGAGAAACGTCAAACAATATGCTGTCGTTTATTTTCTTTCGTATGCACGATCGAAATCAGTGGCGTAGCGTGGGTTGGGGCTGCCCGGGGCAGACCCAATTTATGCCACCCGTAGAAAGTTTTTCACACACTAAAAAAAAAACCTTTGTCTACGGTTTCAAACATAGTTTTACCTGTTTGTCACTAAACTTGGTAAAATTTCTCTTCAAAATGTTGTATAAAATGTTGCGTGCGTATGCTTTTACCTAAAATAAATAATTTTTTTGCCACGCCCACTTTTGGGGGCGTTTTTAAGTATAAACCGAGTTTTTTTTATAAAAATGCAATCAACTCGTGCAGAGGTATACCACATCTCAAAAAAAAATTTGAACAGAAAAAACGATGTTATTGAAAAGGGGTTGATGCCAAGCTCCTTTTTTAAGGAAAGAGACTCTTAACTAATAAATTCTAAAGACAATTAAAGTTAATAGAAACTAAAATCTAACAACCAAGATGACGAAAATCGGAGCTTGACGGTGGTCAATTGGGATGAAGTATCCAACGATTCGCCAAAGCAACCCTCCCACTAGTTTTTTACAAGAAACTTTTTTAATATTTTTTAGAAAACTTTATTTAACATTTTATTTTCCTCCTTTTCATCAGAGCACAATCTCTTACCAGTTAGAAAGTTTATGTTTAGGCTTACAATCTTTTCTTCGTTTGGTTCTAACAATTGAATACCTTAAACAAAATAACTTATTCGCACGAAGACGAAATTCAGTCTAAAGCAGAGATTAAAACGAGCCTGATCGATAATAAACGAACACACAAAAAATATTTTTTTTAATGTTCGTATTCGTTGGATTTTTCTGTATACTCGCTTTGTGTGTGGCAAAAGTAGAAGCCGCTTGCAAGCCTTTCATGCCAATGTTTTGAGAACTCGGAAGTAACTCGCTCTTGTGTACCAAAGCCGAAAAGAAATAAAGGAACAAACTTTGGGCCTAGACATGGATAGTGTTCTATTTTTGTTTCGGTGAATGCAGTGGATATGATTGTAGTGCTGGTGTAGAGTAAAAGAAGCACAGTAAAGCCGCGCTGTCGCAAGCAACGTAAAACAGGAACAACAGAATCCCATGCATTAGCAACTGAAACCTAAGTTCGCTGAATTCTTTTTGCGTTGCTAATGTATTAAAGTCTGTTTTTTCCCCTTTCTGTTACTTGTGACAACACGGATTTACGAAGCTTTTAATTTTATATCATTAGTTCCTACTCCAAAGTGTATTCAAGCTATATCAACAGACGAGCTATCGGTTTTTCTGTATTTGTTTTAGATGATCCTAGGTCTTTATTCAAATATAACTTTTACACGAATTTAAAAGACTGCAATAAAAGGAACAAGAAATTTTTGAACAGTATTATGTAAGGCGTCACTGAAAAAGTCACTAGGATTCTAAAGCAATATAGAGTGAAACAGATCTTACGGCCTGAAAAGGTGATCTTTTAAACAAGAGTTACATTCACCCAAAGATCGGTTCCCATTCTAGACACCAGTATTGTATATTGTATATTTCCTTCACAAACAAAGATTTTCGAAAAAAACAAAATAAAGCAAACAATGCAGCATTAAAAAAATAATAAATAAATTCTTATTTGAAAGGAAAAGTCGAACCTTTTCTGCACGGAATTCGGAAAAGTCCACTTTGTCTGCAAGGAAATCTGAATAAAAACTCCGAACGATTGCCATGAATTCACCTCATGTCATCCTCGATATGATGACCTGAAACGCAGTCGATGTCTAAAATGAAACGCACTCAAAACCCAAATGAGTTCGCATAGCCCCTCATAGCATAGTTTATGCGAAAACTTAGGTTAAAAACGGCAATTTGAAGATTTTTTAACTCAGCTTGCTTTCCTTTTCCCTTTCTAAAAATAGTTTTAGTCATTGGATTTTTTGAAAATTTCCGCAGTTGAGAACACACCAAATTTTGTCTTTCTGCGACTTACTGTTCAGAAGTTATAGCACGATTGGAAGGACGAAAGGACAACGTAGCGATACCATAAGAGCATCTTCTTCCATTTTTGGACGGACCGCTAAAAATGAATGAAATGATAAATATTCTCTAAAAATCTAATTCTAGAAACCAAATTTTTGTATGACATATTTTTCTAGCCTTAAAATTAATTCTAGTTAAAACTTACATAGGTATATCATTCTACTAAAAATGTAAAATTCTATAATTGCCCTAGAATTATCATAGGGCGAAAAATTCTATTATCATCCAAAATAAAGTGCTATACGAACATTTAAATACTTTTGTGTGTGACAAGTTCTTTTTTAAACGCAGGTGGCAGGTGTTAAAAAAAATTCAATCCCCGCCTCAGCCATAATAAACTATGCAAATGGATGTATTTATGAAATTATCACTTCAGAAAAAATGCCTACCTATACCTACCAAGTCCAACACCAAAACAGATTTATTCCTTCATGGGTAGAAAAGTAAGAAGCAAAACGCAAATCCTTCGGCTTTTCTTTTCCAGTGTGTAGGACAAAGTAAAATAAAACAAGTGGGAAAGTGCAACAGTGGGTATGCAAAAGCTTCAATCCATCTACGACGGATTGCAAAATACCCGACCATACCAAAAAGAAAACTGCCACGCCTCGAAAAAGTGGACGGGATATAAAAATATAACTGTTGAATGCTTTATACTAGGTGGTGGCATACATTTCGGCCTAAAACTCCGCCTTTTTAACTAAAAAAATCACTTTTTTAACGCCACGTACAAAGCACGTACAATATACACATAAAAGTTAGGAAATGCTAATATCTACAGCTTTTGTCATAAAATTTTTTGTCAAATTTCATATATATTTATTGAAAAACAGTCATTTTAAGCTTTTATGACTGTTTTTCAATAAATATTTGATTTTCCAATTCTTTTTTGGTAACAAACACAAAAGATAACTTTTTTTGGCTACCTTAAAGATAATTATAAGGCAATGTTACGTACCAAAAATGGATGCGCTAGCGCCATTGTAACATAGCTAAAATTTGTAAAATGTATTTTTTTTAAATTACAGATGGTCGCACATACAGGCCTGTAGAGGGCGTGTCTGTGGGCGGATTCAGCTTATTTTCAAACTTGATCTGAAGGACTGGACTTCCAACCAACCCACTAAATTTCAGCTCTCTGCCTTAAAATTTAATGCCTAAAAGTTGTTTACATACGGACGGACGGACGGACGGACGGACAAGGCTTAAGCGATTCTCCTGTCGGTCCCATTCATATCTCTAAAAGGTCTTAGGGGTCTACGGTGATTATTTCAAACAATGATTATTTGTTACAAACTATACATCAAACTTAATATACCCTGGGTCGGGTATAAAAATATTATCACTAAGTTCTCAGCCGTAAGGAAAGAAAGCTACCAACATAGGTATCCTCCCTAATACTAACTCATTACACAGTAACACAACTCTTTCCATCTGGACCGCGCTTCAAAAAAAAATGTAACGAACAAGCAGACATGGAAGAGGTACAATTTCCTCTGGTGAAGGTATACATACAAGTATTTGCTCTTAGATATGCTTCGTCTGCGTACAATTGGGTATCCAAACCCATTTCGACACTTTCGATCTTGGATCATGAGTGAATATTTTATTTTTTAGATTCGAAAACACAGATCTTCGAATCTGAGTTCGACATTTTAAGTGGAGGCCTCTTAAGGCATTCAGATAAATCATTATCTTTACATTTAATATCTTCATTATCACGAAGAAATGATACAAACTCATGCAAACTAATTTATTATTGTCCTTAACTCAACATTTTATAGCAATTACAACCACTCGCGAAGAGAAACGTCAAACAATATGCTGTCGTTTATTTTCTTTCGTATGCACGATCGAAATCAGTGGCGTAGCGTGGGTTGGGGCTGCCCGGGGCAGACCCAATTTATGCCACCCGTAGAAAGTTTTTCACACACTAAAAAAAAAACCTTTGTCTACGGTTTCAAACATAGTTTTACCTGTTTGTCACTAAACTTGGTAAAATTTCTCTTCAAAATGTTGTATAAAATGTTGCGTGCGTATGCTTTTACCTAAAATAAATAATTTTTTTGCCACGCCCACTTTTGGGGGCGTTTTTAAGTATAAACCGAGTTTTTTTTATAAAAATGCAATCAACTCGTGCAGAGGTATACCACATCTCAAAAAAAAATTTGAACAGAAAAAACGATGTTATTGAAAAGGGGTTGATGCCAAGCTCCTTTTTTAAGGAAAGAGACTCTTAACTAATAAATTCTAAAGACAATTAAAGTTAATAGAAACTAAAATCTAACAACCAAGATGACGAAAATCGGAGCTTGACGGTGGTCAATTGGGATGAAGTATCCAACGATTCGCCAAAGCAACCCTCCCACTAGTTTTTTACAAGAAACTTTTTTAATATTTTTTAGAAAACTTTATTTAACATTTTATTTTCCTCCTTTTCATCAGAGCACAATCTCTTACCAGTTAGAAAGTTTATGTTTAGGCTTACAATCTTTTCTTCGTTTGGTTCTAACAATTGAATACCTTAAACAAAATAACTTATTCGCACGAAGACGAAATTCAGTCTAAAGCAGAGATTAAAACGAGCCTGATCGATAATAAACGAACACACAAAAAATATTTTTTTTAATGTTCGTATTCGTTGGATTTTTCTGTATACTCGCTTTGTGTGTGGCAAAAGTAGAAGCCGCTTGCAAGCCTTTCATGCCAATGTTTTGAGAACTCGGAAGTAACTCGCTCTTGTGTACCAAAGCCGAAAAGAAATAAAGGAACAAACTTTGGGCCTAGATATGGATAGTGTTCTATTTTTGTTTCGGTAAATGCAGTGGATATGATTGTAGTGCTGGTGTAGAGTAAAAGAAGCACAGTAAAGCCGCGCTGTCGCAAGCAACGTAAAACAGGAACAACAGAATCCCATGCATTAGCAACTGAAACCTAAGTTCGCTGAATTCTTTTTGCGTTGCTAATGTATTAAAGTCTGTTTTTTCCCCTTTCTGTTACTTGTGACAACACGGATTTACGAAGCTTTTAATTTTATATCATTAGTTCCTACTCCAAAGTGTATTCAAGCTATATCAACAGACGAGCTATCGGTTTTTCTGTATTTGTTTTAGATGATCCTAGGTCTTTATTCAAATATAACTTTTACACGAATTTAAAAGACTGCAATAAAAGGAACAAGAAATTTTTGAACAGTATTATGTAAGGCGTCACTGAAAAAGTCACTAGGATTCTAAAGCAATATAGAGTGAAACAGATCTTACGGCCTGAAAAGGTGATCTTTTAAACAAGAGTTACATTCACCCAAAGATCGGTTCCCATTCTAGACACCAGTATTGTATATTGTATATTTCCTTCACAAACAAAGATTTTCGAAAAAAACAAAATAAAGCAAACAATGCAGCATTAAAAAAATAATAAATAAATTCTTATTTGAAAGGAAAAGTCGAACCTTTTCTGCACGGAATTCGGAAAAGTCCACTTTGTCTGCAAGGAAATCTGAATAAAAACTCCGAACGATTGCCATGAATTCACCTCATGTCATCCTCGATATGATGACCTGAAACGCAGTCGATGTCTAAAATGAAACGCACTCAAAACCCAAATGAGTTCGCATAGCCCCTCATAGCATAGTTTATGCGAAAACTTAGGTTAAAAACGGCAATTTGAAGATTTTTTAACTCAGCTTGCTTTCCTTTTCCCTTTCTAAAAATAGTTTTAGTCATTGGATTTTTTGAAAATTTCCGCAGTTGAGAACACACCAAATTTTGTCTTTCTGCGACTTACTGTTCAGAAGTTATAGCACGATTGGAAGGACGAAAGGACAACGTAGCGATACCATAAGAGCATCTTCTTCCATTTTTGGACGGACCGCTAAAAATGAATGAAATGATAAATATTCTCTAAAAATCTAATTCTAGAAACCAAATTTTTGTATGACATATTTTTCTAGCCTTAAAATTAATTCTAGTTAAAACTTACATAGGTATATCATTCTACTAAAAATGTAAAATTCTATAATTGCCCTAGAATTATCATAGGGCGAAAAATTCTATTATCATCCAAAATAAAGTGCTATACGAACATTTAAATACTTTTGTGTGTGACAAGTTCTTTTTTAAACGCAGGTGGCAGGTGTTAAAAAAAATTCAATCCCCGCCTCAGCCATAATAAACTATGCAAATGGATGTATTTATGAAATTATCACTTCAGAAAAAATGCCTACCTATACCTACCAAGTCCAACACCAAAACAGATTTATTCCTTCATGGGTAGAAAAGTAAGAAGCAAAACGCAAATCCTTCGGCTTTTCTTTTCCAGTGTGTAGGATAAAGTAAAATAAAACAAGTGGGAAAGTGCAACAGTGAGTATGCAAAAGCTTCAATCCATCTACGACGGATTGCAAAATACCCGACCATACCAAAAAGAAAACTGCCATGCCCTCAAAAAAGTGGACGGGATATAAAAATATAACTGTTGAATGCTTTATACTAGGTGGTTGCATACATTTCGGCCTAAAACTCCGCCTTTTTAACTAAAAATATCACTTTTTTAACGCCACGCCCACAAAAAGTGGGCGAAAGCACATACAATATACACATAAAAGTTAGGAAATGCTAATATCTACAGCTTTTGTCATATAATTTTTTGTCAAATTTCATATATATTTATTGAAAAACAGTCATTTTAAGCTAAAATCCCTTAAAAAGTGGGCGTGGCCAATAAAAAAGCTAAATTTTTTTGGCTACCTTAAAGACAATTATAAGGCAATGTTACGTACCAAAAATGGATGCGCTAGCGCCATTGTAACATAGCTAAAATTTGTAAAATGTATTTTTTTTAATTAGAGATGGTCGCACATACAGGCCTGTAGAGGGCGTGTCTGTGGGCGGATTCAGCTTATTTTCAAACTTGATCTGAAGGACTGGACTTCCAACCAACCCACTAAATTTCAGCTCTCTGCCTTAAAATTTAATGCCTAAAAGTTGTTTACATACGGACGGACGGGCATGGCTTAATAGATTCTCGTGTCGGTCCCATTCATATCTCTAAAAGGTCTTAGGGGTCTACGGTGATTATTTCAAACAATGATTATTTGTTACAAACTATACATCAAACTTAATATACTCTGGGTCGGGTATAAAAATATTATCACTAAGTTCTCAGCCGTAAGAAAAGAAAGCTACCAACATAGGTACCTAGACATATTCAAAAAAATCCTCCCTAATACTAACTCATTACACAGTAACACAACTCTTTCCATCTGGACCGCGCTTCAAAAAAAATGTAACGAACAAGCAGACATGGAAGAGGTACAATTTCCTCTGGTGAAGGTATACATACAAGTATTTGCTCTTAGATATGCTTCGTTTGCGTACAATTGGGTATCCAAATCCATTTCGACACTTTCGATCTTGGATCATGAGTGAATATTTTATTTTTTAGATTCGAAAACACAGATCTTCGAATCTGAGTTCAACATTTTAAGTGGAGGCCTCTTAAGGCATTCAGATAAATCATTATCTTTACATTTAATATCTTCATTATCACGAAGAAATGATACAAACTCATGCAAACTAATTTATTTATCTGTGAAATTGTCCTTAACTCAACATTTTATAGCAATTACAACCACTCGCGAAGAGAAACGTCAAACAATATGCTGCCGTTTATTTTCTTTCGCATGCACGATCGAAATCAGTGGCGTAGCGTGGGTTGGGGCTGCCCGGGGCAGACCCAATTTATGCCGCCCGTAGAAAGTTTTTCACACACTAAAAAAAAACCTTTGTCTACGGTTTCATAGACCGTAAACATAGTTTTAACTGTTTGTCACTAAACTTGGTAAAATTTCTCTTCAAAATGTTGTATAAAATGTTGCGTGCGTATGCTTTTACCTAAAATAAATAATTTTTTTGCCACGCCCACTTTTGGGGGCGTTTTTAAGTATAAACCGAGTTTTTTTTATAAAAATACAATCAACTCGTGCAGAGGTATACCACATCTCAAAAAAAAATTTGAACAGAAAAAAACGATGTTATTGAAAAGGGGTTGATGCCAAGCTCCTTTTTTAAGGAAAGAGACTCTTAACTGATAAATTCTAAAGACAATTAAAGTTAAAAGAAACTAAAACCTAACAACCAAGATGACGAAAATTGGAGCTTGACGGTGGTCAATTGGGATAAAGTATCCAACGATTCGCCAAAGCGGATTGCAACCCTCCCACTAGTTTTTTACAAGAAACTTTTTTAATATTTTTCAGAAAACTTTATTTAACATTTTATTTTCCTCCTTTTCATCAGAGCACAATCTCTTACCAGTTAGAAAGTTTATGTTAAGGCTTACAATCTTTTCTTCGTTTGGTTCTAACAATTGAATACCTTAAACAAAATAACTTATTCGCACGAAGACGAAATTCAGTCTAAAGCAGAGATTAAAACGAGCCTGATCGATAATAAACGAACACACAAAAAATATTTTTTTTAATGTTCGTATTCGTTGGATTTTTCTGTATACTCGCTTTGTGTGTGGCAAAAGTAGAAGCCGCTTGCAAGCCTTTCATGCCAATGTTTTGAGAACTCGGAAGTAACTCGCTCTTGTGTACCAAAGCCGAAAAGAAATAAAGAAACAAACTTTGGGCCTAGACATGGATAGTGTTCTATTTTTGTTTCGGTGAATGCAGTGGATATGATTGTAGTGCTGGTGTAGAGTAAAAGAAGCACAGTAAAGCCGCGCTGTCGCAAGCAACGTAAAACAGGAACAACAGAATCCCATGCATTAGCAACTGAAACCTAAGTTCGCTGAATTCTTTTTGCGTTGCTAATGTATTAAAGTCTGTTTTTTTCCCCCTTTTTGTTACTTGTGACAACACGGATTTACGAAGCTTTTAATTTTATCTCATTAGTTCCTACTCCAAAGTGTATTCAAGCTATATCAACAGACAAGCTATCGGTTTTTCTGTATTTGTTTTAGATGATCCTAGGTCTTTATTCAAATATAACTTTTACACGAATTTAAAAGACTGCAATAAAAGGAACAAGAAATTTTTGAACAGTATTATGTAAGGCGTCACTGAAAAAGTCACTAGGATTCTAAAGCAATATAGAGTGAAACAGATCTTGCGGCCTGAAAAGGTGATCTTTTAAACAAGAGTAACATTCACCCAAAGATCGGTTCCCATTCTAGACACCAGTATTGTATATTGTATATTGCCTTCACAAACAAAGATTTTCAAAGAAACAAAATAAAGCAAACAATGCAGCATTAAAAAAATAATAAATAAATTCTTATTTGAAAGGAAAAGTCGAACATTTTCTGCACGGAATTCGGAAAAGTCAACTTGTCTGCAAGGAAATCTGAATAAAAACTCCGAACGATTGCCATGAATTGACCTCATGTGATCCTCGATATGATGACCTGAAACGCAGTCGATGTCTAAAATGTGTAGCCTGAAACGCACTTAAAACCCAAAATGAGTGCGCTTTGCGCATGCGCCTTGGACGCACATATCTTGCTCCCAGCTTGGTTGTTGACTGTATTAACGAACTCTTTTTTGCACCCCATAAAGTAGCATTGCAACCCACTAACACAATCATGATAGCTGGCAGCATTTTCCCTAGAGAGCCGAAAATCGTGCTTTGTGGCAAAAAGAGGAAGAAAAAATCAATTGACCTGTCACTGAACCATTGAACAAGGAGACAAGGAAGCGGTGTTCTGGGAGAAAAGTGAAGCATCTGTTTTGGTGGTATGAGTATTTACTAACCCAAAGGCGTTTTTCTCAATCCGACCAGATATGGCATGAGGTAACTTCTAGTTTTGGACATAAATTACTGAATAATTATAAACGATTAGTTATTCAGCATTTTATGGTTTTAAATACGAACCAAAGGATTTTTTTGTTTATTACTCTCAAACTTCTGTTTCCTGGGTATTTTTGGAAATTACTGCTGAACTCAGATCGTATTCAATTCGATTGACAACGAAATGATTTCACATATTTGATTTGAACCTTATTTGTTTTAGAGATAATATAAGCTTACCTTGAAAAATGCTTTCCCATTGCAAATTAATATTAATGAAATACGAAATTTTATTCAATTATAATTTTTTATTTTGCAAATGGTTTAAAAAAAAACGATTATATTCCCTTAAAATGAACAATTTTATTCAATTTGGATCTTACTGAATTGCTCTCAGTTTTTCTTTTAGCTATATTAGAGATATAAAAATATCTCGTTTTTAAATATGTGTTTATAATAGTTTTTGCTATAATATTTAAATGACCCGACGAGCATACGTGACCTTCAAACAGCGATGTGCCAATAAGGTCATGTTGTGTGTTTATCGTTATTCTTTCATATTATATTTTGTTCAAAATACACTTGTTGTCGTCAACAAGTTTACTTTGAATCCGCAAATTTTTTTCGGCCAACAAACAAATATCTTCAACTGATTTTGATGGCATTTTTAAGTACCCTTTTGTTTTTACTCCTACCAGCGATTGTGGATTGTGTTCGCCCTCTAATCTGTGTTCCTTGCAATCGTTACAACTTAATATTTTTAGCAATTTGAATACTACAAATCCTGCAATGTATTTGACGAGCAGTATACTCGATCAATACACCAGGATCTGTTAAGTAGTCTTGATCATTGCAGAATGAATGATTTTCTTCTTCATTTGTACTTCTGAGCATTTGTGAAAACTTTCACCTGGAGCCGTCAGGCTATTTAATTTTATAGGGTTGGACGAGCTTACACTTAAAATTTCTATGTGGTCGAGGGGTACACAATTTCCAATTCCTCCCCCCTATTTTGCACCTGACTATCAACTTTTTGTAAGCAGCCTTAAACTGTTTTACTATATATATTTTTTTGTATATATTTATATATTATATATATTTTTGTTTTTTAAATGAAAAAAGCTTTAAATAGCTTATGTTTTCATGACATATTGCTCTTTGTAAATTAAAGCAGTGTATACTCCTGCTATTTAACACATCAAAGATATCATTCATAATTCTTATACCACATCTCAAAAAAAAATTTGAACAGAAAAAAACGATGTTATTGAAAAGGGGTTGATGCCAAGCTCCTTTTTTAAGGAAAGAGACTCTTAACTGATAAATTCTAAAGACAATTAAAGTTAAAAGAAACTAAAACCTAACAACCAAGATGACGAAAATCGGAGCTTGATGGTGGTCAATTGGGATAAAGTATCCAACGATTCGCCAAAGCGGATTGCAACCCTCCCACTAGTTTTTTACAAGAAACTTTTTTAATATTTTTCAGAAAACTTTATTTAACATTTTATTTTCCTCCTTTTCATCAGAGCACAATCTCTTACCAGTTAGAAAGTTTATGTTTAGGCTTACAATCTTTTCTTCGTTTGGTTCTAACAATTGAATACCTTAAACAAAATAACTTATTCGCACGAAGACGAAATTCAGTCTAAAGCAGAGATTAAAACGAGCCTGATCGATAATAAACGAACACACAAAAAATATTTTTTTTAATGTTCGTATTCGTTGGATTTTTCTGTATACTCGCTTTGTGTGTGGCAAAAGTAGAAGCCGCTTGCAAGCCTTTCATGCCAATGTTTTGAGAACTCGGAAGTAACTCGCTCTTGTGTACCAAAGCCGAAAAGAAATAAAGGAACAAACTTTGGGCCTAGACATGGATAGTGTTCTATTTTTGTTTCGGTGAATGCAGTGGATATGATTGTAGTGCTGGTGTAGAGTAAAAGAAGCACAGTAAAGCCGCGCTGTCGCAAGCAACGTAAAACAGGAACAACAGAATCCCATGCATTAGCAACTGAAACCTAAGTTCGCTGAATTCTTTTTGCGTTGCTAATGTATTAAAGTCTGTTTTTTCCCCCCTTTTTGTTACTTGTGACAACACGGATTTACGAAGCTTTTAATTTTATCTCATTAGTTCCTACTCCAAAGTGTATTCAAGCTATATCAACAGACAAGCTATCGGTTTTTCTGTATTTGTTTTAGATGATCCTAGGTCTTTATTCAAATATAACTTTTACACGAATTTAAAAGACTGCAATAAAAGGAACAAGAAATTTTTGAACAGTATTATGTAAGGCGTCACTGAAAAAGTCACTAGGATTCTAAAGCAATATAGAGTGAAACAGATCTTGCGGCCTGAAAAGGTGATCTTTTAAACAAGAGTAACATTCACCCAAAGATCGGTTCCCATTCTAGACACCAGTATTGTATATTGTATATTGCCTTCACAAACAAAGATTTTCAAAGAAACAAAATAAAGCAAACAATGCAGCATTAAAAAAATAATAAATAAATTCTTATTTGAAAGGAAAAGTCGAACATTTTCTGCACGGAATTCGGAAAAGTCAACTTGTCTGCAAGGAAATCTGAATAAAAACTCCGAACGATTGCCATGAATTGACCTCATGTGATCCTCGATATGATGACCTGAAACGCAGTCGATGTCTAAAATGTGTAGCCTGAAACGCACTTAAAACCCAAAATGAGTGCGCTTTGCGCATGCGCCTTGGACGCACATATCTTGCTCCCAGCTTGGTTGTTGACTGTATTAACGAACTCTTTTTTGCACCCCATAAAGTAGCATTGCAACCCACTAACACAATCATGATAGCTGGCAGCATTTTCCCTAGAGAGCCGAAAATCGTGCTTTGTGGCAAAAAGAGGAAGAGGAAAGATCAATTGACATGTCACTGAACCATTGAACAAGGAGACAAGGAAGCGGTGTTCTGGGAGAAAAGTGAAGCATCTGTTTTGGTGGTATGAGTATTAATTAACCCAAAGGCGTTTTTCTCAATCCGACCAGATATGGCATGAGGTAACTTCTAGTTTTGGACATAAATTACTGAATAATTATAAACGATTAGTTATTCAGCATTTTATGGTTTTAAATACGAACCAAAGGATTTTTTTGTTTATTACTCTCAAACTTCTGTTTCCTGGGTATTTTTGGAAATTACTGCTGAACTCAGATCGTATTCAATTCGATTGACAACGAAATTATTTCACATATTTGATTTGAACCTTATTTGTTTTAGAGATAATATAAGCTTACCTTGAAAAATGCTTTCCCATTGCAAATTAATATTAATGAAATACGAAATTTTATTCAATTATAATTTTTTATTTTGCAAATGGTTTAAAAAAAACGATTATATTCCCTTAAAATGAACAATTTTATTCAATTTGGATCTTACTGAATTGCTCTCAGTTTTTCTTTTAGCTATATTAGAGATATAAAAATATCTCGTTTTTAAATATGTGTTTATAATAGTTTTTGCTATAATATTTAAATGACCCGACGAGCATACGTGACCTTCAAACAGCGATGTGCCAATAAGGTCATGTTGTGTGTTTATCGTTATTCTTTCATATTATATTTTGTTCAAAATACACTTGTTGTCGTCAACAAGTTTACTTTGAATCCGCAAATTTTTTTCGGCCAACAAACAAATATCTTCAACTGATTTTGATGGCATTTTTAAGTACCCTTTTGTTTTTACTCCTACCAGCGATTGTGGATTGTGTTCGCCCTCTAATCTGTGTTCCTTGCAATCGTTACAACTTAATATTTTTAGCAATTTGAATACTACAAATCCTGCAATGTATTTGACGAGCAGTATACTCGATCAATACACCAGGATCTGTTAAGTAGTCTTGATCATTGCAGAATGAATGATTTTCTTCTTCATTTGTACTTCTGAGCATTTGTGAAAACTTTCACCTGGAGCCGTCAGGCTATTTAATTTTATAGGGTTGGACGAGCTTACACTTAAAATTTCTATGTGGTCGAGGGGTACACAATTTCCAATTCCTCCCCCCTATTTTGCACCTGACTATCAACTTTTTGTAAGCAGCCTTAAACTGTTTTACTATATATATTTTTTTGTATATATTTATATATTATATATATTTTTGTTTTTTAAATGAAAAAAGCTTTAAATAGCTTATGTTTTCATGACATATTGCTCTTTGTAAATTAAAGCAGTGTATACTCCTGCTATTTAACACATCAAAGATATCATTCATAATTCTTATACCACATCTCAAAAAAAAAATTGAACAGAAAAAAACGATGTTATTGAAAAGGGGTTGATGCCAAGCTCCTTTTTTAAGGAAAGAGACTCTTAACTGATAAATTCTAAAGACAATTAAAGTTAAAAGAAACTAAAACCTAACAACCAAGATGACGAAAATCGGAGCTTGACGGTGGTCAATTGGGATAAAGTATCCAACGATTCGCCAAAGCGGATTGCAACCCTCCCACTAGTTTTTTACAAGAAACTTTTTTAATATTTTTCAGAAAACTTTATTTAACATTTTATTTTCCTCCTTTTCATCAGAGCACAATCTCTTACCAGTTAGAAAGTTTATGTTTAGGCTTACAATCTTTTCTTCGTTTGGTTCTAACAATTGAATACCTTAAACAAAATAACTTATTCGCACGAAGACGAAATTCAGTCTAAAGCAGAGATTAAAACGAGCCTGATCGATAATAAACGAACACACAAAAAATATTTTTTTTAATGTTCGTATTCGTTGGATTTTTCTGTATACTCGCTTTGTGTGTGGCAAAAGTAGAAGCCGCTTGCAAGCCTTTCATGCCAATGTTTTGAGAACTCGGAAGTAACTCGCTCTTGTGTACCAAAGCCGAAAAGAAATAAAGGAACAAACTTTGGGCCTAGACATGGATAGTGTTCTATTTTTGTTTCGGTGAATGCAGTGGATATGATTGCAGTGCTGGTGTAGAGTAAAAGAAGCACAGTAAAGCCGCGCTGTCGCAAGCAACGTAAAACAGGAACAACAGAATCCCATGCATAAGCAACTGAAACCTAAGTTCGCTGAATTCTTTTTGCGTTGCTAATGTATTAAAGTCTGTTTTTTTTCCCCTTTTTGTTACTTGTGACAACACGGATTTACGAAGCTTTTAATTTTATCTCATTAGTTCCTACTCCAAAGTGTATTCAAGCTATATCAAAAGACAAGCTATCGGTTTTTCTGTATTTGTTTTAGATGATCCTAGGTCTTTATTCAAATATAACTTTTACACGAATTTAAAAGACCGCAATAAAAGGAACAAGAAATTTTTGAACAGTATTATGTAAGGCGTCACTGAAAAAGTCACTAGGATTCTAAAGCAATATAGAGTGAAACAGATCTTGCGGCCTGAAAAGGTGATCTTTTAAGCAAGAGTAACATTCACCCAAAGATCGGTTCCCATTCTAGACACCAGTATTGTATATTGTATATTGCCTTCACAAACAAAGATTTTCAAAGAAACAAAATAAAGCAAACAATGCAGCATTAAAAAAATAATAAATAAATTCTTATTTGAAAGGAAAAGTCGAACATTTTCTGCACGGAATTCGGAAAAGTCAACTTGTCTGCAAGGAAATCTGAATAAAAACTCCGAACGATTGCCATGAATTGACCTCATGTGATCCTCGATATGATGACCTGAAACGCAGTCGATGTCTAAAATGTGTAGCCTGAAACGCACTCAAAACCCAAAATGAGTGCGCTTTGCGCATGCGCCTTGGACGCACATATCTTGCTCCCAGCTTGGTTGTTGACTGTATTAACGAACTTTTTTTTTGCACCCCATAAAGTAGCATTACAACCCACTAACACAATCATGATAGCTGGCAGCATTTTCCCTAGAGAGCCGAAAATCGTGCTTTCAAAAAGAGGAAGAGGAAAGATCAATTGACCTGTCACTGAACCATTGAACAAGGAGACAAGGAAGCGGTGTTCTGGGAGAAAAGTGAAGCATCTGTTTTGGTGGTATGAGTATTTACTAACCCAAAGGCGTTTTTCTCAATCCGACCAGATATGGCATGAGGTAACTTCTAGTTTTGGACATAAATTACTGAATAATTATAAACGATTAGTTATTCAGCATTTTATGGTTTTAAATACGAACCAAAGGATTTTTTTGTTTATTACTCTCAAACTTCTGTTTCCTGGGTATTTTTGGAAATTACTGCTGAACTCAGATCGTATTCAATTCGATTGACAACGAAATGATTTCACATAATTGATTTGAACCTAATTTGTATTAGAGATAATATAAGCTTATTATTATTCAATTATATTTTATTATTTTCAATTATTATTTTATTCAATTATAATTTTTTATTTTGCAAATGGTTTAAAAAAACGATTATATTCCCTTAAAATGAACAATTTTATTCAATTTGGATCTTACTGAATTGCTCTCAGTTTTTCTTTTAGCTATATTAGAGATATAAAAATATCTCGTTTTTAAATATGTGTTTATAATAGTTTTTGCTATAATATTTAAATGACCCGACGAGCATACGTGACCTTCAAACAGCGATGTGCCAATAAGGTCATGTTGTGTGTTTATCGTTATTCTTTCATATTATATTTTGTTCAAAATACACTTGTTGTCGTCAACAAGTTTACTTTGAATCCGCAAATTTTTTTCGGCCAACAAACAAATATCTTCAACTGATTTTGATGGCATTTTTAAGTACCCTTTTGTTTTTACTCCTACCAGCGATTGTGGATTGTGTTCGCCCTCTAATCTGTGTTCCTTGCAATCGTTACAACTTAATATTTTTAGCAATTTGAATACTACAAATCCTGCAATGTATTTGACGAGCAGTATACTCGATCAATACACCAGGATCTGTTAAGTAGTCTTGATCATTGCAGAATGAATGATTTTCTTCTTCATTTGTACTTCTGAGCATTTGTGAAAACTTTCACCTGGAGCCGTCAGGCTATTTAATTTTATAGGGTTGGACGAGCTTACACTTAAAATTTCTATGTGGTCGAGAGGTACACAATTTCCAATTCCTCCCCCCTATTTTGCACCTGACTATCAACTTTTTGTAAGCAGCCTTAAACTGTTTTACTATATATATTTTTTTGAATATATTTATATATTATATATATTTTTGTTTTTTAAATGAAAAAAGCTTTAAAGAGCTTATGTTTTCATGACATATTGCTTTTTGTAAATTAAAGCAGTGTATACTCCTGATATTTAACACATCAAAGATATCATTCATAATTCTTATACCACATCTCAAAAAAAAATTTGAACAGAAAAAAACGATGTTATTGAAAAGGGGTTGATGCCAAGCTCCTTTTTTAAGGAAAGAGACTCTTAACTGATAAATTCTAAAGACAATTAAAGTTAAAAGAAACTAAAACCTAACAACCAAGATGACGAAAATCGGAGCTTGACGGTGGTCAATTGGGATAAAGTATCCAACGATTCGCCAAAGCGGATTGCAACCCTCCCACTAGTTTTTTACAAGAAACTTTTTTAATATTTTTCAGAAAACTTTATTTAACATTTTATTTTCCTCCTTTTCATCAGAGCACAATCTCTTACCAGTTAGAAAGTTTATGTTTAGGCTTACAATCTTTTCTTCGTTTGGTTCTAACAATTGAATACCTTAAACAAAATAATTTATTCGCACGAAGACGAAATTCAGTCTAAAGCAGAGATTAAAACGAGCCTGATCGATAATAAACGAACACACAAAAAATATTTTTTTTAATGTTCGTATTCGTTGGATTTTTCTGTATACTCGCTTTGTGTGTGGCAAAAGTAGAAGCCGCTTGCAAGCCTTTCATGCCAATGTTTTGAGAACTCGGAAGTAACTCGCTCTTGTGTACCAAAGCCGAAAAGAAATAAAGGAACAAACTTTGGGCCTAGACATGGATAGTGTTCTATTTTTGTTTCGGTGAATGCAGTGGATATGATTGTAGTGCTGGTGTAGAGTAAAAGAAGCACAGTAAAGCCGCGCTGTCGCAAGCAACGTAAAATAGGAACAACAGAATCCCATGCATTAGCAACTGAAACCTAAGTTCGCTGAATTCTTTTAGCGTTGCTAATGTATTAAAGTCTGTTTTTTCCCCCCTTTTTGTTACTTGTGACAACACGGATTTACGAAGCTTTTAATTTTATCTCATTAGTTCCTACTCCAAAGTGTATTCAAGCTATATCAACAGACAAGCTATCGGTTTTTCTGTATTTGTTTTAGATGATCCTAGGTCTTTATTCAAATATAACTTTTACACGAATTTAAAAGACCGCAATAAAAGGAACAAGAAATTTTTGAACAGTATTATGTAAGGCGTCACTGAAAAAGTCACTAGGATTCTAAAGCAATATAGAGTGAAACAGATCTTGCGGCCTGAAAAGGTGATCTTTTAAGCAAGAGTAACATTCACCCAAAGATCGGTTCCCATTCTAGACACCAGTATTGTATATTGTATATTGCCTTCACAAACAAAGATTTTCAAAGAAACAAAATAAAGCAAACAATGCAGCATTAAAAAAATAATAAATAAATTCTTATTTGAAAGGAAAAGTCGAACATTTTCTGCACGGAATTCGGAAAAGTCAACTTGTCTGCAAGGAAATCTGAATAAAAACTCCGAACGATTGCCATGAATTGACCTCATGTGATCCTCGATATGATGACCTGAAACGCAGTCGATGTCTAAAATGTGTAGCCTGAAACGCACTCAAAACCCAAAATGAGTGCGCTTTGCGCATGCGCCTTGGACGCACATATCTTGCTCCCAGCTTGGTTGTTGACTGTATTAACGAACTTTTTTTTTGCACCCCATAAAGTAGCATTGCAACCCACTAACACAATCATGATAGCTGGCAGCATTTTCCCTAGAGAGCCGAAAATCGTGCTTTCAAAAAGAGGAAGAGGAAAGATCAATTGACCTGTCACTGAACCATTGAACAAGGAGACAAGGAAGCGGTGTTCTGGGAGAAAAGTGAAGCATCTGTTTTGGTGGTATGAGTATTTATTAACCCAAAGGCGTTTTTCTCAATCCGACCAGATATGGCATGAGGTAACTTCTAGTTTTGGACATAAATTACTGAATAATTATAAACGATTAGTTATTCAGCATTTTATGGTTTTAAATACGAATCAAAGGATTTTTTTGTTTATTACTCTCAAACTTCTGTTTCCTGGGTATTTTTGGAAATTACTGCTGAACTCAGATCGTATTCAATTCGATTGACAACGAAATGATTTCACATATTTGATTTGAACCTTATTTGTTTTAGAGATAATATAAGCTTACCTTGAAAAATGCTTTCCCATTGCAAATTAATATTAATGAAATACGAAATTTTATTCAATTATAATTTTTTATTTTGCAAATGGTTTAAAAAAAAACGATTATATTCCCTTAAAATGAACAATTTTATTCAATTTGGATCTTACTGAATTGCTCTCAGTTTTTCTTTTAGCTATATTAGAGATATAAAAATATCTCGTTTTTAAATATGTGTTTATAATAGTTTTTGCTATAATATTTAAATGACCCGACGAGCATACGTGACCTTCAAACAGCGATGTGCCAATAAGGTCATGTTGTGTGTTTATCGTTATTCTTTCATATTATATTTTGTTCAAAATACACTTGTTGTCGTCAACAAGTTTACTTTGAATCCGCAAATTTTTTTCGGCCAACAAACAAATATCTTCAACTGATTTTGATGGCATTTTTAAGTACCCTTTTGTTTTTACTCCTACCAGCGATTGTGGATTGTGTTCGCCCTCTAATCTGTGTTCCTTGCAATCGTTACAACTTAATATTTTTAGCAATTTGAATACTACAAATCCTGCAATGTATTTGACGAGCAGTATACTCGATCAATACACCAGGATCTGTTAAGTAGTCTTGATCATTGCAGAATGAATGATTTTCTTCTTCATTTGTACTTCTGAGCATTTGTGAAAACTTTCACCTGGAGCCGTCAGGCTATTTAATTTTATAGGGTTGGACGAGCTTACACTTAAAATTTCTATGTGGTCGAGGGGTACACAATTTCCAATTCCTCCCCCCTATTTTGCACCTGACTATCAACTTTTTGTAAGCAGCCTTAAACTGTTTTACTATATATATTTTTTTGTATATATTTATATATTATATATATTTTTGTTTTTTAAATGAAAAAAGCTTTAAATAGCTTATGTTTTCATGACATATTGCTCTTTGTAAATTAAAGCAGTGTATACTCCTGCTATTTAACACATCAAAGATATCATTCATAATTCTTATACCACATCTCAAAAAAAAATTTGAACAGAAAAAAACGATGTTATTGAAATGGGGTTGATGCCAAGCTCCTTTTTTAAGGAAAGAGACTCTTAACTGATAAATTCTAAAGACAATTAAAGTTAAAAGAAACTAAAACCTAACAACCAAGATGACGAAAATCGGAGCTTGACGGTGGTCAATTGGGATAAAGTATCCAACGATTCGCCAAAGCGGATTGCAACCCTCCCACTAGTTTTTTACAAGAAACTTTTTTAATATTTTTCAGAAAACTTTATTTAACATTTTATTTTCCTCCTTTTCATCAGAGCACAATCTCTTACCAGTTAGAAAGTTTATGTTTAGGCTTACAATCTTTTCTTCGTTTGGTTCTAACAATTGAATACCTTAAACAAAATAACTTATTCGCACGAAGACGAAATTCAGTCTAAAGCAGAGATTAAAACGAGCCTGATCGATAATAAACGAACACACAAAAAATATTTTTTTTAATGTTCGTATTCGTTGGATTTTTCTGTATACTCGCTTTGTGTGTGGCAAAAGTAGAAGCCGCTTGCAAGCCTTTCATGCCAATGTTTTGAGAACTCGGAAGTAACTCGCTCTTGTGTACCAAAGCCGAAAAGAAATAAAGGAACAAACTTAGGGCCTAGACATGGATAGTGTTCTATTTTTGTTTCGGTGAATGCAGTGGATATGATTGCAGTGCTGGTGTAGAGTAAAAGAAGCACAGTAAAGCCGCGCTGTCGCAAGCAACGTAAAACAGGAACAACAGAATCCCATGCATTAGCAACTGAAACCTAAGTTCGCTGAATTCTTTTTGCGTTGCTAATGTATTAAAGTCTGTTTTTTTTTCCCCTTTTTGTTACTTGTGACAACACGGATTTACTAAGCTTTTAATTTTATCTCATTAGTTCCTACTCCAAAGTGTATTCAAGCTATATCAACAGACAAGCTATCGGTTTTTCTGTATTTGTTTTAGATGATCCTAGGTCTTTATTCAAATATAACTTTTACACGAATTTAAAAGACCGCAATAAAAGGAACAAGAAATTTTTGAACAGTATTATGTAAGGCGTCACTGAAAAAGTCACTAGGATTCTAAAGCAATATAGAGTGAAACAGATCTTGCGGCCTGAAAAGGTGATCTTTTAAGCAAGAGTAACATTCACCCAAAGATCGGTTCCCATTCTAGACACCAGTATTGTATATTGTATATTGCCTTCACAAACAAAGATTTTCAAAGAAACAAAATAAAGCAAACAATGCAGCATTAAAAAAATAATAAATAAATTCTTATTTGAAAGGAAAAGTCGAACATTTTCTGCACGGAATTCGGAAAAGTCAACTTGTCTGCAAGGAAATCTGAATAAAAACTCCGAACGATTGCCATGAATTGACCTCATGTGATCCTCGATATGATGACCTGAAACGCAGTCGATGTCTAAAATGTGTAGCCTGAAACGCACTCAAAACCCAAAATGAGTGCGCTTTGCGCATGCGCCTTGGACGCACATATCTTGCTCCCAGCTTGTTTGTTGACTGTATTAACGAACTTTTTTTTTGCACCCCATAAAGTAGCATTGCAACCCACTAACACAATCATGATAGCTGGCAGCATTTTCCCTAGAGAGCCGAAAATCGTGCTTTGTGGCAAAAAGAGGAAGAGGAAAGATCAATTGACCTGTCACTGAACCATTGAACAAGGAGACAAGGAAGCGGTGTTCTGGGAGAAAAGTGAAGCATCTGTTTTGGTGGTATGAGTATTTACTAACCCAAAGGCGTTTTTCTCAATCCGACCAGATATGGCATGAGGTAACTTCTAGTTTTGGACATAAATTACTGAATAATTATAAACGATTAGTTATTCAGCATTTTATGGTTTTAAATACGAACCAAAGGATTTTTTTGTTTATTACTCTCAAACTTCTGTTTCCTGGGTATTTTTGGAAATTACTGCTGAACTCAGATCGTATTCAATTCGATTGACAACGAAATGAACCTAATTTGTTTTAGAGATAATATAAGCTTACCTTGAAAAATGCTTTCCCATTGCAAATTAATATTAATGAAATACGAAATTTTATTCAATTATAATTTTTTATTTTGCAAATGGTTAAAAAAAACGATTATATTCCCTTAAAATGAACAATTTTATTCAATTTGGATCTTACTGAATTGCTCTCAGTTTTTCTTTTAGCTATATTAGAGATATAAAAATATCTCGTTTTTAAATATGTGTTTATAATAGCTTTTGCTATAATATTTAAATGACCCGACGAGCATACGTGACCTTCAAACAGCGATGTGCCAATAAGGTCATGTTGTGTGTTATCGTTATTCTTTCATATTATATTTTGTTCAAAATACACTTGTTGTCGTCAACAAGTTTACTTTGAATCCGCAAATTTTTTTCGGCCAACAAACAAATATCTTCAACTGATTTTGATGGCATTTTTAAGTACCCTTTTGTTTTTACTCCTACCAGCGATTGTGGATTGTGTTCGCCCTCTAATCTGTGTTCCTTGCAATCGTTACAACTTAATATTTTTAGCAATTTGAATACTACAAATTCTGCAATATATTTGACGAGCAGTATACTCGATCAATACACCAGGATCTGTTAAGTAGTCTTGATCATTGCAGAATGAATGATTTTCTTCTTATAGGGTTGGACGAGCTTACACTTAAAATTTCTATGTGGTCGAGGGGTACACAATTTCCAATTCCCCCCCCCCCCCCCCTATTTTGCACCTGACTATCAACTTTTTGTAAGCAGCCTTAAACTGTTTTACTATATATATTTTTTTGTATATATTTATAAATTTTTAAATGAAAAAAGCTTTAACTAGCTTATGTTTTCATGACATATTGCTTTTTGTAAATTAAAGCAGTGTATACTCCTGCTATTTAACACATCAAAGATATCATTCATAATTCTTTTAAAATGCACATTAGCTTGACTTCCACTGAACTCCGGTAGCTTCAATACATCGCGACAAAAGTCAATGGCGTCTGCGACTGACTTGCTTAAAGTTTGAACTGCAAGCTTAACCTATGCAAGAATAAAATCCATATTAAATGCAAGTTCCAACTGTTTCGGTCTTATAACTTAATAATGCTGACAAAATATTTTGCAAAGAGGGCTTTAATTTAAAACATAACTGAATATTGAATTTTTACACAGAAATATGTAATTTTATTCTATTCTGTTATGTTCTCTATTGAATCAACGAAAATAAATTTTCTCTAGATTTTTGATGCATTAGGACTTACCTTCACTTTTTGGTTGGAGAAATAAATAAGCTCTCCTAAGCTTGTTGCCCAAATGCAGCGCTCCTCTTTCCTGAAGTTTTACTAAGTCTTCTAAGTATTTCCAGTCCGTCTGAGAGTCCATCTGAAACACACTCTCTGCGCTCTCATCGGACACGTCTGCTCCCAGCAATCTGGCAGCTGTAAAATTTACAGACGCTCCATCAAATGTGACACCCAAAAGCTCTGCTCCAGTCGAGTATATGTTTTCAATACAATGTTTCACTAAATTCCTAAACGCCTTTTGTTTTGCGTCTAAAGATGCGATGATAAAATACCCAACAGGAATTTTCCAACTTCGGTTGACGCAAAAAACCAGGAAAACAAGTATTTGTGTAGCCTCGGTGCTGCTATCATCTTTCAAGCGCACCCTTGCTGCTCCAATCTATGTACAAAAAAAATGCTCTATTTAAAACAGCTTAAAATAGCTTTTAATAAGTTTACTTTCTGATTGCCATTTCGTCGAAAACCAAGTTTACAAAATTTTTTTCCGAATGCTTTGATGCATCTTTAACCACTGGTTCTATCGCATCAAAGGCTTCTTTGGCGAAACCTGGACAACAGTCTATACACTCAAGCCATTTCGATAGAGTGCGTGGGTGAGGAAGGCAATTTTCAAAACTTTCTTTTACGAATTTGGCATACAAATGGGGGCTAAGAAATTGAGATTTAAGGCGAAAGATCGAATAGCTGGCTGAAACTTTCTTTGATTTCCCATTCTCTTTTCCTTTTTTATTGAAAGACAAAGGAATCTGAATTCAGGGCAGCAACTCCTTCCAAAATTTTAAGCAAAACTTCTTTTAATGAAGCAATTTTTTTCGAATTGCGGCGAATTTTTTGATGAAGTACTTTAATTTTGCTATCTTTATCTTTAATAGACTTTCTTAAAATACTCATTTTCGTTTTCATCTTTTTTATTTTTGACAATCATTTAAAGATGATGCTGCATCCGAAGAAACCATTGCCCTTTTTAAAGTCATTCTCTGAATCTACGTAAATTTTTAATACATAAGTTAAAAAATTATAAATAATATATTAGTACTTGACTTACAACCACAGCTGGGTTAAGAGTTGTTCCAACTGTTGGTGGGAGAATAGAAACGCTCTCTGGGACTATTTGTTCCGATACAAAATTCGCGGTACCTTCTACAGGCGGCCTAACACAGCTACCCTTCAAATTTTCTTCTATCGGCGCATTAATCAGAACTTCCTCCACACTATGGTGGTCCATATTACTGACGCTTGGAATGTCTTGGATAATGAACGAAAAGTTAAAAGGGAATTGCACACCATATTTGAAACACATAACATTTACCTGGTTTTTACACTTGAAAGATTTTAAACACGGAGAACCCACCACAATAATAAACCGAAAAGGGTACACAAGAAGTGGAAAGACATTAAACAACCGCTCCCTTACTTTACTGTCACGAGGATCACCGAACAAATACGTTGACGCGAATAGATCGAAACGCATAACACAAATGGGGATGTAATTAGCTATTTTTACCTTTCATAGGCCGAGCTTCCATCGAGAAATGGTACTGCAGACGACATTAGTCTTTTCCTTTTCATATTCAAGACGAAATCTTTGTCATGAAAGTGTTTCGAAAACACAACAGAAGGGCAGAAATCCAAAGATTTCTTTTAAATGTACACTGAGGAAACCTTAAACACGAACGGAAAAGTAAAAGCAATAAATTACTGAACTACTAGATAATCAACTTGCGTCACTCTTGCCCTACAACATCCGTTTACGTTTTTTAAAGACGTTTTAAAATTTCATGTAGGTTAATAAAACCTTTATGCTCCACTGAGCAATAATCCTCGCTTGATATAAATCTTAATTAAATCCTCTACAAATCATGCGATTTACCATACAAATTTAAATCCTCTCGGCAAGCGATTAAAAATAAATCTTCTCATAAATCCCATTCATCCTATTCACAAACTTTTTTTCTGCACTTTTGTAACAGTTTGAAAATCAAAAAAGGAAGCTGAAACTGTTTCTGTGCGACAGATCTGTCACAAGTACGTTTTCTATTGTCAATTTTAGTGAGGAAATCGTTTTTCGCTCCTGGGAAATGACATCACCACTCTCTTTTGAGAGCCAAATTGACAGAAAAAGAGTTTTCGTGTCAAATTAATCCTATATTTGTCCGATGGAGCCATTTAAGGATTTATTTTTAATCGTCTCCCGCTAATCTTCTTTTAATTGTCGGTGGAGACATAGTATTAGGAAACACAAATAAAAACTTGGAAAATGCTTAGATAACATCCCTGCCAGTTATAACATGTCTGTAAACTTTCATTACAGTTTATAACATCCCTGTGTGTCACTGAGGCAAAGTGACATAATTACCCCGATTGTTTTGGCGCAATTTACTGCATAGCTTTTTTTTAAGCAAATTTAACTGTTTTTGTGTGTAAAAAACTTACATGTGAACTTACTTCACCACTTATATTGTGGTAGCTTTTACAATTTTTTATTATGCACCGCATTCTCTTATATTCAATCAACACGTTTAATGTACAAAAGCAAACAATAAATACACAATGTGTTGCAATTTTAATTTAAAACTTTCTGTTTAATTCGATAAACTGCAATTTTTTGACTATCGGGCGACGAATGTCAAAAATTTGTGAGAGAAATGCTTTACTCATATATACTGTTTGTGTGAAAAAGAGAAATGCTTCACTCAAATATACTGTGTGTGTATTCCTTGTCTTTTTATTCAATGCACTGAACTTGATCTGGTAGGTTGACGATCTATAGACCTTTTACCACGGCTGTCAAAATCTGACGTCTTTCACATTTATCGACCGTGGGATGCAAAGCAAATCGGGTTTTTATATGAAAAAATTCAATAGTTTCTGTGGAAGCGCAAATTACTAATAAACTTCTCAACTCCGTTCTTTAAATTGACCCAAAAATTATTTTAATAAAATAGGTGGAAAGTATCGAAAAAGTGTTCCGAAGAAATGATCCCCTTGAATCCATGTACCTTTTTTTGGTCGTATACACTGTTTCTACAATACAACACAAACAAGACTTTTCTTATCCTTTCCGTGTTATATAATGAAAATATTTATAGTATTACCTAGCCTGATCAAGTCTACAGCTTTCCCGTTCGCCGAAACGCAGGGTTGCATTTTTTTAAATAGTTGTTTACATTTATGTGTAATTTCTGTTTGTTTTCCATATAAAAAGGTACTTTGTTTGGCATCCCGCACTCGGTAATACCAGTAAACGTCAAACTGTTAAAAGCGTCACACCGTAGCGTGGTGTATAGGTACAGGTTTGTTGTTTGTGTATGATATTGCTTTATGATTGGCTTGGTTCTTTTTCGCTTCAGTCATTTGCATGGGCTCGGGTATGACCCATACCAGTACAACTCATACCAGGACCGCTCATACCCGACTTCTCGAACCAGTCACAACCCATGCCCGAAGAGCTCGGACCGAACACATTTCGCACCGCGACGTTTCAGACCCGGACAATTCGTACCTTAGGCCACACCCCCCCATCCCACATGAGTGAGACTTTTGGCAAAGCACAGGAGGCCGGCCTGTATTTGCAACTCAAATGAAAAACTGAAATTGGATGTGATTGGATGGTTGGAACAAAGATAGGAAGTTGAATTGAATGCAGTAGCGTAGCTACAATGGCGAAAAATGAACGTTGAACCGAGGCCCTAAGATAAAAGGGCTCCTGGTCCCTTCAAGTATTTACATTATGAATCTACATTACAAACTACATACATATATATTATCTATCAAACTGGCTTGCAATGCCTTGTGGTAATTTCATAACAAAGCATTATTATCCCTTTTTGCAGTTACGTTCACTACTTACCAGAAAATATTACCCATTGCCTAAAGACTAATATAGGAAAATCATAAATTAAATTAATAAAAGCATTGCATCTTGACAAGGAAAACTATCTTTTCCCAGTTTTATGTCTTATTAGGATGTATGTTTCTAAAACTATAAGGTTGGGTGATAGAACTAAGCCCCAGGCCCGTTTATAGATCTGTGCATCACATGCATAACAAAAAAGAAAACAAGCAAAATTTTAGCACTTAATGGATAAGGCAGGTAAAGGAATGTAACGGAACATGGTACACTCGTCCAACGTTCTATTGCAGATGTAACCGAACTGTGATGAACGCACTTTTGTAGTAAAACTCACGTTGTTTATCTTCATAATTTCGTAGTAACTTTGACCTCGGAGCTCTTTCGCAATAAGTGTATGCACCACTTGCAAGGAGGCCCTGTTAATTTCTTGCCTTGGCGCCTTGCCGCATGCTACCCCACGGACCAATTGAGTATTTTTGCAATAGCGTCGACCGGCTCGACCCTAAGCACAACATGGTATGCCGATGCCAGCTCGCTAGGTGAAAAATATATTTGTAGCAAGCATCCAGCACCAGCTCACAACAGCGTACGAGGAATGCAACACGCAACTGCACAAGTCAAACAAAAAAGAGGCACAACTTTTGTTCAAAAATAATAATATTCCCTATCGTTTAAGATGCACGATGGGCCACCGCCACGGACACAGGTAACATGTTATATTCACACGCGATACACACACAGCTGAGGCCGGCCCGAAAGGATCATACCGAAATATAAGTTGTACTGTTGAGTGAAATGTAATAAGATAGGAGGTAGCTGTGTGCGATCGTTTTCGTGATCTTGCCAGTCTGCTTTAAGCGTTGAATGTAGAAAGGTTGTGTGTCTCCCCGCTTAATGAAGATCCGCCCACTTTGTATTCATTGCTGGCGAATTAAAAAAATATGATTTCTCTTTGCGTACGATTTGCTGGCAAATTATTTTTACAGGAATTTAGTATACCAAAATACTTAATAAAATGTAGCTGAGCTAGGCCTTACAAAGGCAAGGTAGGTATAATATGGGAGCATATTTCCGTTAAAATATGAAAGAAACTTATAAGGAAATTTTATTCATGGCATTGCGGCTCTTGGGTTAGGTAGGTTACGTAAAAGCGTTTAAAATAAAAGAAGACTATAAGATAAAATCTCCAAATCTACTTAATATTTTACATGGTCAAAAGAAAATGTGTTTGAATTTTTTTTTTGAAAGCTGTCCTTGTAGTATAGTATAAGGGTCGGGAAATTTTTTTCTGAATGTTTGCGCTTTTTTCAGATTTGAAATTACTTAGGTAGGTACTACTTACTTAGGCTTATATATGTTTCTAAGAATGCACCTACCTTTCTACCTGTTTTTTCTGGCTCCCAAAAGGGGGTGTGGCTATATTTTGTTTTGCTAAAATTGATGCTGGCTATGTAAGCTTTTTCTGCGTTTTTAAGCCAATATAGGTTTACTCTAGGTAAAAATCATTTTAGGAAGCGGTTTTGATTTTTCATGTTAATAAGTAAAGTAGGCGTGTCAGTGGATGGATTTAAATTTTTTTTTACACATATACTTTTGTGACGTCTAGAAAGCCCAGATGTGAGGTTTCAAGTTTCTAGCTCAAAATTTAAGGTTTTAAAGGACAAACCGCAATATAAATATGTCCGCCAAAAAATACGGAAATTTTAATTTAATTCTTATTTTTCTTATTCTACTCACTTTGCATCTGAACTTGGAGAGAAAAAGTTGATTTTAAAGTAACGTTCAAAGTAAAAACAAAATCCCTTACAATTAAAATGGCATGAATAAAATTTCCTTATACGTTTCTTTCATATTTAAACGGAAATATGCTCCCATATTATACCTACCTTGCCTATGTAAGGCCTAGCTCAGCTACATTTTATTAAGTATTTTGGCATACTAAATTCCTGTAAAAATAATTTGCCAGCAAATCGTACGCAAAGAGAAATCATATTTTTTTAATTCGCCAGCAATGAATACAAAGTGGGCGGATCTTCATTAAGCGGGGAGACACACAACCTTTCTACATTCAACGCTTAAAGCAGACTGGCAAGATCACGAAAACGATCGTACACAGCTACCTCCTATCTTATTACATTTCACTCAACAGTACAACTTATATTTCGGTATGATCCTTTCGGGCCGGCCTCAGCTGTGTGTGTATCGCGTGTGAATATAACATGTTACCTGTGTCCGTGGCGGTGGCCCATCGTGCATCTTAAACGATAGGGAATATTATTATTTTTGAACAAAAGTTGTGCCTCTTTTTTGTTTGACTTGTGCAGTTGCGTGTTGCATTCCTCGTACGCTGTTGTGAGCTGGTGCTGGATGCTTGCTACAAATATATTTTTCACCTAGCGAGCTGGCATCGGCATACCATGTTGTGCTTAGGGTCGAGCCGGTCGACGCTATTGCAAAAATACTCAATTGGTCCGTGGGGTAGCATGCGGCAAGGCGCCAAGGCAAGAAATTAACAGGGCCTCCTTGCAAATGGTGCATACACTTATTGCGAAAGAGCTCCGAGGTCAAAGTTACTACGAAATTATGAAGATAAACAACGTGAGTTTTACTACAAAAGTGCGTTCATCACAGTTCGGTTACATCTGCAATAGAACGTTGGACGAGTGTACCATGTTCCGTTACATTCCTTTGCCTGCCTTATCCATTAAGTGCTAAAATGCTGCTTGTTTTCTTTTTTGTTATGCATATAATGCACATATCTGTAAACGGGCCTGGTGCTTAGTTCTATCACCCAACCTTATAGTTTTAGAAACATACATCCTAATAAGGCATAAAACTGGGAAAAGATAGTTTTCCTTGTCAAAATGCAATGCTTTTATTAATTTAATTTATGGTTTTTATATATTAGTCTTTAGGCAATGGGTAATATTTTCTGGTAAGTAGACAACGTAACTGCAAAAAGGGATAATAATGCTTTGTTATGAAATTACCACAAGGCATTGCAAGCCAGTTTGATAGATAATATATCTGTATGTAGTATGTAATGTAGATTCATAATGTAAATACTTGAAGGGACCAGGAGCCCTTTTATCTTAGGGCCTCGGTTCAACGTTCATTTTTCGCCATTGTAGCTACGCTACTGCATTCAATTCAACCTTCTATCTTTGTTCCAACCATCCAATCACTGTACCATGTTCCGTTACATTCCTTTGCCTGCCTTATCCATTAAGTGCTAAAATGCTGCTTGTTTTCTTTTTTGTTATGCATATAATGCACATATCTGTAAACGGGCCTGGTGCTTAGTTCTATCACCCAACCTTATAGTTTTAGAAACATACATCCTAATAAGGCATAAAACTGGGAAAAGATAGTTTTCCTTGTCAAAATGCAATGCTTTTATTAATTTAATTTATGATTTTTATATATTAGTCTTTAGGCAATGGGTAATATTTTCTGGTAAGTAGACAACGTAACTGCAAAAAGGGATAATAATGCTTTGTTATGAAATTACCACAAGGCATTGCAAGCCAGTTTGATAGATAATATATCTGTATGTAGTATGTAATGTAGATTCATAATGTAAATACTTGAAGGGACCAGGAGCCCTTTTATCTTAGGGTCTCGGTTCAACGTTCATTTTTCGCCATTGTAGCTACGCTACTGCATTCAATTCAACCTTCTATCTTTGTTCCAACCATCCAATCACATCCAATTTCAGTTTTTCATTTGAGTTGAAAACACAGGCCGGCCTCCTGTGCTTTGCCAAAAGTCTGGATAAGAACTGGCTTTTTTGTTTTGATTGATAAGTCAGGAAGTGTCCAGGTTCAGTAACTATCTTTTATTTAACTCTAGCATTTAAGCTATTTTTTAAACTTTTTTTTAAACATAGCTAAATAAAAAATAAATATATAATGTTAGTTATTACATAATTTCTAAAGTTTTCCTTTCTAGGATCTTGTATTCTGTTAGTCTGTTACTCCACCAAAACTTTTAATTTAAATATTTACTATTAAGTGATTCCCAGCTCTATTTTTAATAAAAATATAAAAATAAAACCTAAAACAGCGATCAAATAAACAATTATAGTGAACAATTGCTATTTGTTCGCTTTTTAAAATTATTACAACACCTGACTAGTTATAAATTCTTATTTACAGTGGAAGCTTATGAAAAAAACGACACGAACTTACACGACACGAACTTACAATGTAGAATTTTAGAATGAGTTGTCGAGGACTCTAAAATTAAGATTAATTGATCGAAGAAAAAAACTCTTAAATAAAAAATTAACTATTAATTAACCATAAAAAAATCAGTTTAGTCGTATAGGCTATAAGAAATTGATATTGAGAAAACCATAATCTGTATGAATTTAGTTGCAAGCTTATGAGACAAGATCAATTAGACTATTAGAGCCACTAACACAACTATTAGCGCAATAATTCTGAAGTTTTCTTTTATGCTAGGAAAAGTAAAAGAAAAAGTGAAAAATATTTATGGTGTTCTTCAAAGCGGAAGACACAGTTAAAGGTTCTTTATATTTCAATACCTCTTAAGGATACAAAATACATTCAATAGAAAGCCGTATTTATTCTCCCCTATTGGGCACGATATGGATTCAAAATGCTCCTTATAAATGTTTAAAATGCGAATTATCGGATATTATATAACAAACGGATATTATCTACTATTATTATCTACACAAACTAAGTTAAAATTGTACCGAACCTATACACACTTTTGTAGTAACACTCACGTTGTTTATCTTTAATATGAATTCACTGTTTATTAAAGGGCCCGATTAATTTCTTGTACTAAGGCCTTTGTCGCACAGCTACGCCTCTGTCTGAGCAATTGAGTATTTTTTCTATAGCCCCGAGCCCTGACCATAAGCACAACATCGGATGCCAATGCCAGTATATTACTTACTTACTTAAGGTGGCGCTACAGTCCGGGGTGGACCTGGGCCTCAGCCAACAAGCTTCGCCAGCCAGCTCTGGCTCTAGCTAGCCGTCTCCAGTTTCGCACGCGAAGTTGGCTGAGGTCCCCTTCCACTTGCGTGCGCCACCTGAGTCTCAGTGCTCCTCTACCGCGTCGTCCCTGCGGTGTGGATTCGAAGATTTTCCGGGCCGGGGCGTTGGTGTCCATCCGCTCTAGATGACCCAGCCATCGTTTTGACTCTTTTGGCTAGGTCGGTATCGCTGTACAGCCCGTACAGTTCGATGTTATATCTCCTCCTCCACTCTCCGTCTATGCACACGGGACCGTAAATCGTCCGAAGAATTTTCCTCTCGAAGCAGCCTAAAGTGTTTTCATCCGCCTTTGACAGGGTCCACGCTTCTGCACCGTAAAGCAGGACTGGGATGATGAGGGTCTTATACATGGACACTTTAGTTGCTCGAGAGAGGGCTTTGCTACTCAATTGCCTTCTTAGCCCAAAGAAACAGCGATTGGCAAGAGTTATCCTTCGTTTGATTTTAGCGCTGGTGTCATTGTCTGAATTGATAGCGGAACCCAGGTAGACAAAGTCCCTAACTACCTCAAAGTTATAGCTGTCGATGGTGATGTTTTGTCCAAGACGTCGGTGTTGGGTGTCTTTTCTTGATGACAGCATATACTTGGTTTTGCCCTCATTGACTGCTAAACCCATATTCGCCGCTTCCGTCCCAATACTCACGAAGGCTTCACTGACATCACGCTTTGTTCTACCGATTATGTCAATGTCGTCTGCGTATGCGAGTAGTTGAACGGACTTTTGAAAGATTGTACCTCTGGTGTTGGCGCGAGAGTTCTGCACAATTCTCTCAAGTATGATGTTAAAGAAGTCACATGACAGCGCGTCGCCTTGTCTAAATCCTTTTTTGACATCAAAGGGGTCGGTGAGGTCTTTGCCGACCTTGACGGAACAGCGTGAGTTTTCCATCGTCATCCTGCACAGACTGACGAGTTTGGCAGGGATGCCAAAACTAGACATTGCGCTATATAGCTCGTCTCTATAGATGCTGTCATACGCGGCCTTGAAATCGATGAAGAGGTGGTGTGTACGATTTGGAATTCCTGGGTTTTCTCCAAGATCTGCCGCAGTGTGAATATTTGATCGATGGTGGACTTTCCTGGCCTAAAGCCACACTGATATGTGCCTATCAGATTGTTGACAAACGGCTTCAGGCGTTCACACAGTACAGCAGAAAAGATCTTGTATGCGATGTTAAGAAGACTGATTTCTCTGTAGTTGGCACAACTCAGAGGGTCTCCTTTCTTCAGGATCGGGCAAACAATGCTGAGGTTCCATTCGTCGGGCATGCTTTTTTCCCCATATCTTGCAGGTGAGCTGGTGCATGCTCCTAACCAGCTCATCGCCAGCGGATTTAAAAAGTTCGGCAGCTAGGCCGTCTGCTCCGGCTGCTTTGTTGCACTTGAGCTTAGACACAGCTGCTTTCACCTCCTCCAGGTCGGGTGGGCGGTATCGTTCGTATGCTTCGTCGGTAACGTCTTCGCCCGGGTTGAATGGTTCGTTCTGCCTGACAGCGGTATTTGGTTCGTCCTCGCCGTTATACAGTCTGCAGAAGTGGTCTTTCCAAATCCTCAGCACCGACTGCGATTCTACAACGATGTTCCCTTGATGGTCCTTACAGGCTTCAGTTCGAAGTTTATACCCCTGGCATGACCTTTTAATCCTTTGGTAAAACTTTCTAACCTCATTCCTGTTGTAACATCTCTTCAACTGCGCTCTCTATCTCTTCAACCGCGCGCTTCTCGTGCTCTCTCTTTTTCCTTCGGAGAAGCCGGTGTTCCCCTCTCCTCCTCTGCTCGTAGAGCTCGCGAGCAGCTCTAGTCCTTCTATGCAGCGCCGCTTTGTATGCTTCCTGTTTAGCTGCATGTGCTTGCCGGTGTCAAACCAGGGGTTTCGTTGTGGTCGCCGTGTGAAACCCAGCACTTCAGAGGCGGCGTCTCTGATGGCATTTTGGCAATGTTGCCACTGGCTATCAATACTTGATGCTGGTTGCATAGGACTTCGTAGAAGGTTTTGAGAGACTCGGTTGTAGAAGGACCTGGCGATCTCTTGCGATTGTAGTCGGCCGACGTCAAACTTCCTCACAGTATTTCCATTACTTGGCGCTGGTCGGGATATCCGCAGCCGTACCTTGGCTACAACAAGGTAGTGATCCGAGTCAATGTTGGCCCCTCGGAAAGTTCGAACATCCATGATACTGGAGGAGTGCCTTGCGTCGATCGCAATATGGTCAATCTGGTTGACGGTTGATTGATCGGGAGATCTCCATGTCCCTTTGTGGATATTGAGATGCGGGAACTGTGTACTAGCTACCACAACGTGTCGCCCCGCAGCAAAGTCGATCAGCCTGAATCCGTTATCGGAGGTCGTGTCGTGCAGGCTATGCTTTCCGACAGTACGACCAAAGATGCCCTCCCTTCCTAGCTTGGCATTAAAATCGCCCAGGACAATCTTAATGTCGTAGCTAGAGCACTGCTCATAAGTTTTGTCCATGAGCTCGTAGAACATATCTTTGGTCTCGTCATCTTTCTCCTCTGTGGGGGCATGTGCGCATATCAGGATAATGTTGGCGAATTTAGCCTTGATGCGGATCGTCGCGAGGCGCTCGCTTACAGGGTTGAAGCTCAAGACTTTTTGCCTAAGTCTGCCTCCAACAACGAAACCACATCCAAATAGGCGCTGTCTTTGATGCCGATAGCAGTCGCCGTAGTAGATGTCGCAGTTTTTCATCCTTCTTTTGCCCGGCCCGTCCCACCGCATTTCTTGGATGGCAGTAATGTCTGCCTTGCAGTCGTTAAGGGCCTCCGCTAGTTGCTCGGCTGCACGTGGTCTGCTAAGGGACCTAACATTCCACGTGCAGATCCGGAGCTCGTTGTCCGTTTCTCGTTTGCATTGGTCGTCAACAGTAAATCCGTCCGAATCCGAGGCTTGTTTCCGCTTCGTGACTGGTGTTTCTTTGCGTGACCGGGAAGTCACCCCGACGGCACGACCCCCAACCTGGAGGACCAGATCCTTTGCTTAGCTCTAAGGACGGAGAGCCGAAAAGCCCGCTCCTTATAGGCCTGAGCTCCGAATACGTCGTAGTAGCCCATATAAGGTGTTCACTAAGTAGTTCGGCCTGACTGGAACTATGGACGCCACCGTTAATTCTATCTGGGGAATTTCTCCGCTGCCGTCCGGATGCAAGGAGAAATGCCTTAGTGGGAACACTCCTCCCCCCCTCTCTCGTCTGCTACCCCCAACAACCTTCCAAAGGGGTTGGAACCCAATCTCCAGTTGAGGTACTAGGCACCCGGTGTTCACCACGGGGAGGTGAGAGTAGGAGTTGATAGACAGAGGTAGGTTTAGAAAACCTGTGGATGCTTGTATCCTCTTGAGTGCACATGTCTATCCTTTGACCACCAATGCCAGTATATTAGGTGAAGAAAATATTCCAGCATCCAGCTTACAGCGTACAAGGAACAAGGAATGCAACACGCAACTGCACAAGTCAAACAGAACAGAGGCACAACCCTTTTGTTCAGGAATAATAAATTCGCTATAGCTTAAGATGCGAGATAGGCCACCGCCATATGACACAGGTAACATGTTGGAAAGTTGTATTTACAAGCGGTACACAAACACAACACACACAGACGAGGCCGGCGCTTTTCATCCTGTTGTGCTGTTGAGTGAAATGTAATAAGATAGGACATAGGAGGTAACTGTGCGCGATCCTTCTCCTGATCCTGCCAGTCCGCTTTAAGCGTTGAACATAGAGGGTTTGTGTACTTCTCTGCTGAATGAAGGTCCGCCGACATTCCCTTCAATGCGGGCTAATTAAAAAATAGATTTCTCTGTGCATTTGATTTGCCGTCAAAGCCTTTTTACAGGTGTTAAGAATATCGAATAAAAAGACAATTTATATTCTTCAATTACATTTCTTTATTCGGTTATACATATACTATAAGAAGTTTCACGCGCGAAGATTGACAGACGACTGACTACGTGACAACTGACTCCTCCCCTTATAAGATACTAAGTACTATGTATTAGGGTGTAACAAAATATGCATACATATGCAACAATATATATTTAAATTTATGTTTATTCTCAACACGCCTCCTTAAATTTAAAATATAAATTCAAAATAATCGTAATATTTTGTTACAAAAAGAATACAACTAAACATTTTTAGTGTAAACTTAACTTATCTCTAAAATATTCAAACTTATTTCTGCCTAATGATTTAGTGCAGATATCTGCGATATTTTTGTCTAAATCAATCTTCACAATATCAATTATACCTTTAACATAATTTTCATTAACGAAGTGATAATGGACTTCAATATATTTAGATTTCTTAGTAAAATTTCCTAAATGACTTATATCGATTGCACCTAAATTATCTTCATAAACTTTTATTGGTACTTCAATTATTAAATCAAAGTCTGTTAACAAATCTCTTATTAATAAAATTTCACTTACAGATTCTGATAGTGCAACATATTCAGCACCAGTCGAAGACTTTGTTACACGTCCTTGCTTTCTAGACTTCCAATCAATTACATTGTCAAACAATTTTATAACAAAGCCTGTAGTAGACTTCCTATCTAATGGATCTCCTGCCCAATCGGCATCAACAAAACACTTTAATACATCAGCTGCTAGGTTTTTCTTATAATTAAGTTTCAATTCTTTAGTTAAGTATAAATATTTTAGAATTCTTAATGCATATTTGTAATGACTATTATCATAACAATTTTGAAACCTACTTAAGTAGTTTACACTAAAACTAACATCTGGTCTTGTTCCAGAACTAATATACAAAAGTGCTCCTATCAAATTTCTGTACTGTATACCTTCACCTAATTTAATTGCGGGATTACATTTTAAGTTTTGTTCCATTGGAGTCGAATACAGTTTTGCGCTTTCCAGTTCATACCTTTTTGCTAATGACTCTATATAACTTTGCTGACTTAAAGACATTCTATTATTTTCTTGATCATATTCTATCTTTATTCCTAGATAAGTTTCTATTTTTCCCATATCCTTCATTCTGAATTTATTTACTAACTTACTCTTCATATAATTCAAATTTTCTTGCTCTTTACTACAGATTAACATATCATCTACAAAGATTATTAAATATATTTTTTCGTTCTTTCTTTTTGTACTATATAAGCAATAATCATGTTTACTGCGCTCAAATCCTAATTTTATAAGAAAGTCATTTAAGCATTCATACCAGGCCCTTGGACTCTCTCTCAAACCATATAATGCCTTTTTTAATTTATATACCTTATCTGTCCCATCATCATAACCTTCTGGCTGTTTTACATATACTTCCGATACTACATTCCCATTTAAAAACCCAGATTCCACATCCATTTGATCAATACATAAATTGTATTGAACACAGTAGGCTAATAACAATTTCAATGTTTGCATTTTTGCTACAGGAGAATACAAGTCATTTAATATTTCATTTTGTTGAAAACCTCTTGCAACTAATCTAGCTTTATAACTATTATCATTTTTTTAGTGAAAATCCATTTTAAATCAATAATTTTTTTATTTTCCGGTTTTTCAATAAGTATCCAGGTATCATTTATTTTAAAATTTTCAATTTCATGATTCATTGCCTCTTGCCAATTTTTACTTTCATTACTATTTATAGCTTCGTTATAGTTCCCTGGACTTTCTGCGCTAACGTAGTTTGCATAAATACAATTAGTATATGCTTGAGACTGATATCTCTCTGGTTGCTTTCTTTTTCTAACAGACTTCCTCACATCATATATTGGTTCTTCATTTTTTTCTAGAGTATCTTTATTTAAATTATCAATTTCATTATCAGAATTTTCAGAGTTTTCAAAATTAGAGTCAGAATTTTTACTCTCGTCTTCCAGATTTTCAGTTATTTCAACATCTCCATTGTTGAAACCAACTAAGTTTTCATTCTCTTCAACAATATCCACATGATGAGCAACTATGACTCTGTTATTTACTAAAACTCTATATCCTACGTTCTCATAACCCACTAATATGCCAACATCAGCTTTCCTGTCCCATTTATTATTTCTTTTACTACTATAATCATCAATGATTGACAGAAAATATTTTTCATTATTAAAGCCTACAGTATTATGAGGACCATTTAAGTCAGCATGAATAATTTCTAATAGATCTTGGGCTCTCTGTCTCTTATTTTCAAAGCCTATATTATGCATTTTATTCTGTATACATGTACCGCATTTTAAGTAGTTATTTTCAATATTTTCTGGCATACCATCTACTAAATTATTTTTACTCAAAATATTTAAATACTTAAAATTTACATGACCTAACATTCTGTGTAGTTTTTCTTTCAGTGTAATTTTATCATTTATTTTTTCTGAATTATTAGAACATTTCACATTGACAAAACTTTTCATTTTATATAAATTATTCACTTTATCAGCTACTGCAATTAGTTCTCCTTTTTTGTTATATATTTTAGATATCATTCTATATGAAACTACTTTATTATGTTCGGTTACCTTTCCATAACTAATCAAATTCCTATCCATTTCTCTTACAAAAAATACGTCATAAATTTTTACCTCAGTTGTTCTTTCACCTGTAATAAAATTACAATTTACTTTACCAATCTTTGTGGCTTTTAAGATTCTGCCATCACCTATTTTAACATTTATTGGATTCTGTAAAACATTACATTCATTATAATAATTATCATTATTTATTATGTGATCGGTACAACCACTATCTAATATCCATTCGACCTGACTTTCGCAATTGTTTACTTCTATTTCGTTACCTTCGATTTCTACATAAAACGAATTGCTGTCTTCGTAGCGTTCATTGCTGTTGTTGTTGCTGTTGGTATTGTACTTCCTTGAATGTTGATAGCCACGTTGCGAACTTCCTCGTCCCCTTTGCCATGCGCCTTGATGAGAGCGATGTCGCTGTGCTTGGTTGTAACCGCCTCCTCGGTGTTGACCCCCTCTTGCACCTCTCCATGTGTTTATAGAGGAACTTTTATTTCTGCATTCGTTCATATAATGTCCCGGTTTACCACAGTTGAAGCAGCTTCCATCTCTCTTCCTCTCACTGCTGAAAGCGTTAGCAGTATTTTCGCCCTTTTTATTTTTTTCTTGATTTTGCTGCTCAAACATTTTTATTTTATTTTCGATGAATTCTACAGTTTGATCTTCTTCCTTCATCACATCTATCAGATCTCCTATGTGACTCATAGAACTTGGCAATGTTCTCAATAAATAATTTAGTTTTTCTTTTTCAGTCACCTTAGCACCTGCACTTTTTAGTTCGATTATCAATTTTTCAAATGCACTGAAAAATTCACTGCTTTCAGTAAAATCGGTCAACTTAATTTTTTCAATTTTATTTCTTACACAAATCTGTAGAGCCGTAGATTCTCGTAAATACATCTTATCGAATTTATTTATTATAGCACGTGGCGTTGCTTCTTCACATATAAACTCCATTTGTCGATCAGAAATTGCACTATATATATAATTTGTTGCTTTTAGCTCTAAATCACTCCAGTTAGCTTCCGATTCAGTAGTTCTTTCTTTTATAATTACATTTTCGCATTTTTTTAGTCTTAAGAATGTTAATAGTCTTTTTTTCCACATCGAATAGCCAAGCCCGTTGAACACCAGTAATATAATCTTCACTTCGTCTGACATTTTTTTCTCTTTTAAATCGTCTTTATTATATATCAAATTTCTCAAAATTAGTATCCTTGTAATTTTCACAAATTTTTTTATAAAATCCTTCTTCAATTTTTCTTCACTTATTTCTGGACTTTTCGCTGTCTCTCGTTTTTCAAACTTTTCCATGTGCTTTCATAACCCGCGTGTCTTCTTATAATCGACGGCTACCACGATTTCTATTTAGAGTATTCACTTTTTACTTCGAATATAACTCTTTTTATTTTTTTTTGAAGCAACTACGCTCTGCTACCATGTTAAGAATATCGAATAAAAAGACAATTTATATTCTTCAATTACATTTCTTTATTCGGTTATACATATACTATAAGAAGTTTCACGCGCGAAGATTGACAGACGACTGACTACGTGACAACTGACTCCTCCCCTTATAAGATACTAAGTACTATGTATTAGGGTGTAACAAAATATGCATACATATGCAACAATATATATTTAAATTTATGTTTATTCTCAACAACAGGAATTTAGGATAAAAAAAACTCAATAAAATGTAGCAAGGCCTTATGTAGGCTAGGTATAAAATGCAAGCATGATTACGTTTTAAGAAATTACGTTAAGGAAGGCAAGAGTTGACCTATGTATCTAGGTCATGTTTCAGGTCAGGACCTATGTATCAAGTTCCTAGCTTAAAGATTAAGGTTTTAGCGGACGAACCGCAATTTAAATTTGTCCGTCAAAATAATACGAAACATTTAATTTAATTTTTATTTTTCTTATTCTATACCTACTCTCTTTGCATCTGAAATTGGAGAGAGAAGGTTGATTTTCAAACTACGTTCAAATCCAGCATAAAAATCTTCAATACAATGGCATCTTTTGTACCATCGCAGCGTGGTGTTTTGAAGCTCCACCTCAACTTCCATGGATTTATATATTCCAAACATCGAGTAACTGGCGTAGAAACAAGCTGGCGGTGCGAAAAACATATTTAGCTTCACTCGAGACCCAAGAACACAATCACTCTCCATCACCATTTGTTTGTGAGTCCGCTCAAGTTATGGCCAAGATCAAGGAAGTTGCTACTAGTAGTGCGGAACCCCCGAGAACCATTATAGGTAGATAATGCTCTTGTTGGGGTTTCAGCAGGGGCGAATGTTCAATGTCCGAAGCTGTTGTCTTTGGAAAAGTGTGTCAGCAGGTCTCGAAGACAACAAAATCAGAGTCTGTCGATTCCTCATGACTGGTCTCAAAATGTGCTTCTGGAGGCATTAATGAGGACCAGAACAGAATAAGGCCTAGCTTAAGCTACATTTTATTGGGTTATTTTTTATTCTAAATTCCTGTAAGAAATGTTTTGACAGCAAATCAAATGCAGAGAAAAATCATGTATTTTAATTCACCAGCATTTTAAAGAATGTGGGCGGACCTTTATTAACCGAAGAACTAATCAACTTTTTCATATTCAACGGTTAAAGCGGACTGGCAGGATCACGAAAGGGATCGCGCACAGTTACCTCCTATCTTATTACATTTCACTCAACAGTACAATACGTATTTCGTTATGATGCTTTCGCGCCGGGGCCGGTTTCGACCATGTTGTGTGTGCATCGCTATGAATATAGTTTTCCAACACGTTGCCTGTATCCGTGGTGTGGCTATGTGGCATGGCGCTAGCCCATGGCGAAGGGATAGCGATAGCGAATATTATCATTTTTGGACAAAAGGTTTGTGCCTCTTTTAGGTTTGACTTGTGCAGTTGCATGTTGCATTCCTTGGTTGTACGCTGTGGCTGTAAGTTTGATGCTGGAGTATTTTCTTCACCTAATGAGCTGGCAGGCATTGGCATAAAAAGTTGTGCTTGGGGCTATAGAAAAAATACTCTATTGCTCAGTAGAGTAGCTATGCGACAAAGGGCCTTGAGAAAAGAAATTAATCGAGCCCCCTGACATATGGTGCGTTCATATTTGTTTGCTCAATAGCTCCCATGTCAAAGTAACTATGAAACCATATAGATAAGCAACGTAAGTGTGTAAGAGATTTTAAATTTAAATTATTTTTCATGTATGTATCACCCTGTACTTTCGCAAGCAAACATACTATGTACTACCTTAAGCATAATCATAGCTTCACAATTAAGTTCATAATCGACTTAGGTATCGTTCGATTTTACTGCTAGGTTATAAGATTAACTTATGTACATGAAAAGTTGTATGCATTCGCATTGACCATACCGAACCATGTTTTTGTAAACTATATTAAGTTAGCTAAACTATGTTAGTCAGTCATAATAAAGCCTTGAAGATCTAATCATCGTCGTTTTTATTTATCTGTCCGCTTGTTACGACAAAAGTGTGTATAGTTTCGTTATGTCTGCAATACAACGTTGGACGAGTGTACCTTCGTTTACCTACCTTATCCGTTTGGTGCTGAAAAAAGTTATTTCGTTTTGTAAATTATTGTACAAATCTAAAAAGCGGCCTTCTTTTACCCAACCCTTATTGATTAATAATAATATTTCTTAATTGGGCATAAGGTTTGGTGGGGTGCTATGGCGTAGTGGTTAGTGTGTGTGCTTACTACGCCGGAGGTCTGGGTTCCTGCTATCGTCACCTGAAAAAAAAGACTTGTTCTTTTTCACGGTCCCCACCTCCGCGAGGGTTTGACAAGCCCTGCGAGAGTATCAATTGTCTTGAAAATTTCTCAAAATGCCGTTCGGATTCGGCAAAAAATTGTAGGTCCCCTTGTATGTAAAGAAATTAACACACCAGCATATATTGTAGAGAAGTTGGCCCTGGTTCATCTCGAGCGGTTGCGCCACTCTTTTTATTTATTAATTTATAATTGGGCATAAAAATGGGAAAAGTTAGTTTTTTAATTTAATTTCAAATTATTCTATAGGAAATGGGCATAGGTTCGGCTAAGTCTTATAAGTCTTAGATAATATTTTCTAAAAAATAATCAACATCACTGTAAAACTCTCTCTATTAAAAAAACACTATTTAATTAGATTTATAAGGGGCATTTCGAATCGACACAACGCCCAATAGGGGAGAATAAAAACGACTTTCTATTTCTAACAGGAGCCCTTTTATCTTAGAGCCTTGGCACAAGACTCATTTTGCGCACTACTGCTATGCGCGCCGTGCCACTGCACTCGGTTTCAGCCAGCCAATCACATGCGCTTTCACTTTTCCATTTGCAACAACAGGCCGGCCTCCTATGCTGTGCCAAAAGTTTCACTCAAATGGTACCAGTTGTCCGGGTACCAAACGTCGCGGTATCAAATGCGTTGGGTACCAGCGGTGTCGGTATGGGTTGTCTCTGGTTCGAGCTGTTTGGTATCAGCGGTCGTGGTATGATCTGGCCTGGTATGGGTCATACCCGAGCCGACATGGCTCATTCGATTCAGAATTCGGTCTCGATCATATGCCCTTAAGGTTTTGGGGGTCTACCATTATTAATTCACCGTGTTACAAACTATGTGACAAACTTAATGTACCTCCTATCCTATGGGATGGGGTATTAACAGAAGTATAAAATTATAATATGTTTATACCCGACCCAGGGTATATTAAGTTTGATGTATAGTTTGTAACGCAGTGAAATAATCACCGTAGTCCCCTAAGACCTTTTAGAGATATGAATGGGACCGACAGGAGAATCGATTAAACCATGTCCGTCCGTCCGTATGTAAGCAAATTTTAGGCCTTAAATTGTAAGGCAGAGAGCTGAAATTTTGTGGGTCGGTTGGAAGTCCAGTCCTTCAGGTCAAGTTTGAAAATAAGCTGAATCCGCCCACAGACACGCCCACTACAGGCCTGTATGTGCGACCATCTCTAATTTAAAAAAATACATTTTGCAAATTTTAGCTATGTTACAATGGCGCTAGCGCAGTAATTTTTGGTACGCAACATTGCCCTGTGATTGTCTTTAAGGTAGCCAAAAAATTTTAGATTTTTCATTGACCACGCCCACTTTTTAAGGGATTTTAGCTTAAAATGACTGTTTTTCAATAAATACATATGAAATTTGACAAAAAATTCCATGACAAAAGTTGTAGATACTAGCATTTTCTAACTTTTACGTATATATTGTATGTGCCTCCGCCCACTTTTGTGGGCGTGGCGTTAAAAAACGTGATTTTTTTTAGTTAAAAAGGCGGAGTTTTATGCCGAAATGTATGCAACCTCCTAGTATAAAGCATTCAACAGTTATATTTTTATATCCCGCCCACTTTTTGGAGGCGTGGCAGTTTTCTTTTTGGTATGGTCGGGTATTTTGCAATCCGTCGTAGATGGATTGAAGCTTTTGCATACCCACTGTTGCACTTTTCCATTTGTTTTTTTTTTACTATCTAACTGTATGCTAATGTATAGCTATACTTTAAAAATATGTTTATCTTTATTTTAATCTTAAAATTTAGTATAACTTTTTATTTTTACATATATCAAACTTACTTTATTATGGCGCCATTCGTTAACCTATTTCATTATAGCAAAATATTTGACTAATTGGAGATATTATTTTTTTTTATAATTAGCTAAATTTTAATTAGCTTAATTTTAATTTTTTTTTTCTTTTTATTTTATTTTACTATTATTTTCTTTCTTAGGTACTAAATTATTTGTGTAAAAAATAACAAATATTAATCTCTTTCTTTAAACTGGTTAATTCTAGGAGCACTTACACTTTTCTTACACCTACATAGACAGACACTATATATTTCTGCTTTATCAAATATTTTCATGTCGTTTTTCTTATTCTATCCTTATGAACAATTATTTCTTTATTATTCTTATCGAGGAGAATACAATTTGGTGATTTTACATCTTTTACTTTATATGGGCCTTTATAGATTGAATCAAGCTTATGCCTAGGATCGTTTTCTATTAGTACTAAGTCGTTTGGCTGAATAGTTTGTGGTCTAGCATATTGGTCGTGTGTTAATTTTCTAGAAAGCTTGCTTTTCATTACTAATTTGTTTGCTCTTTTGTGAGCAACTTGAAGACGATATTTTAGTTCTTTGTCGTATGCTTCTAAGTTATACAAAGGTTCTATTTTTCCCGTAAGTGTGCATTCAAATGTTTCCGGTAGCTTACCGAAAATTAGTTCAAATGGACAAAACCCATGTACAGTTGACGAAGTTGTATTATAGCAATAAAACAAAAAAACAGAATCATCCCAATCCGATTTATCACTGTTAATATAAGACCTAATATATTCATTGAAAGTTCTGTGTGACCTTTCGACAGTTCCTAGCGATTGGTGATGATAAGCGGTTGAAACCTTATTATTTACTTGAAGCAATTTAATTACCTGTTCGAAAGTTTTGTTTTTATATTCTGTTCCTAAATCCGTTCGAACTTCTTTCATTGAGCCATACACTAATACAAACTGCTCAAATATGGCCTTTGCTATCGTCCTTGCTTTTTTGTCTTCAATTGGTATTGCAACAAGATACTTACTAAGTTCACATACTATCGTAACGACATACTCATTTCCTTTTGCCGATTTGGGCAGTGGACCTATAATATCTATTAATACGATTTGAAAAGGCTTTTGTGGAGTTGGAGTTATCGTCAATTCTTCTTTATTTTTTGTCAAAGCTTTATTCTTTTTACACTGGTCGCATGATTTAATGTTTTTTTTTATGTCTCTGGTCATGTTTTTCCAGTAGAAATGATTTCTTATCTCAATGTGACATTGTTTTTTGTTGTGTTTATTATGCGCACTAAAGGTTTTTTAACATTGATTATTTTATTAGCTATACAGGGTGTTTCCAAATTCGATGCAAATATTTTGACACAAGATTCTTGGGTATATTTGAAGAAAAAAATTGTTCTACAGTATGGGCCTATCTCAAATTTTGATACCACTTATTGGTAATTTAAGAAAACACCTACTTTGAGGTATCTTGACCCATACTAACACAAATATCTCCGCTAGCACTTACAACAGGTACTTCATTTAGGACTTAAATTTTAGAAGAAATAGTACTCCTTTTAACTGCATTAAAATAAAATTGATGACTTTTTTAACTTTCGAAATATTTGCTTTTAAGTCGGATCCTTTTTCCCTGCCCATGACATTTTTTTGACTTTCATGACACATTTCTGCGAAAAATGCGTTATAAACATATCGGTAATTTTTTTTTCTAGTGCACCTAACAATACTATTGTTAGGTGCATGTACTAAAAATTGCTAAGACAAGCTACCCGAAAAACCCACAGATTTTATGATACTTGGGAAATTCCATAGCAGGTAAAATTATGAAAAACTCGATTCATAGTGTTCAATTCCTATTATTCTGAATAAAAATGCTTGTGTTTGGTTTATGTTTTTTTTTTTATTTCATTAAGTTAACTTAACAATCAAATAAGGTGTTCAAAGTGTCCTCCTCCATTTTGTATGCATGCTAAAGCCCGTTTTTGGATTGCGCTGTCAACGTTTATTGAGGATAACTCCTGCCTCACTTGTGACGAGGCTTGGAGAATGTGGAGAAACGAGAAATGGAGAAACGAGAAATGGAGAAACGATCTTCTAAATCATTTAGAGTTGATATTTCTGTAGAATAAACAAGTTCTTTCATTCTCCCCCATTCAAAAAAATCCATAATTGTAAGGTCTGGAGATCTTGCAGGCCAGTGAACTGGTCCATTTCTTCCTATCCAACGACCAGCGTACTTTTCATCCAGCCAATTCTAAACCTCGCGACCAAAGTGGGCTGGAGCTCCATCCTGTTGAAAATATGACGAAGCTCGTTGAGCTACCGAAACATCCTCCAGTAGATCTGTTAAATCATTGCGCAAAAATTCCAGATAGTTTGCAGAATTCAATGTGGGAGGCAGTTTGAAGGGACCGATTAAGTTGTTTCCAATAACACCTGCCCACAAATTGACGCTAAATCTGTGTTGAAATGATGACTCTCTCCTTGTGTGTGGGTTTTCCGCAGCCCATGTGTGTAGATTGTGAAAATTTGTAATCCGATATCTAGTAAATTGAGATTCGTCCGTCCATAGGACTCTGCTTATAAAACCGTTGTCATCCAAGTTCCGCTCTAACAACCAGTTGCAAAACTTAAGTCTCGGCTCCAAATCACTCAGAAGCAGTTCCTGCACAGGTGTATGGTGGTATGGATACAAGTTTTCCGTATGCTGGAGACGAACAATTTTATGTGTTGAAACATTAAATCGCAAGGATAAGCGATTGATGCTGATTGATGGATCATTTGCAACCGCTTCCAGTATTCTTTCATCAACTGCAATTCTTCCTGGTGAAGCTCCTGCGTTAGGTCGTCTTGTTGAAACAGATCCCGTTTCCCGAAGTCTTCGAAACGAATTTGTAAATACGCGGGGATTAGGTACTCTTCGGTTAGGATAAAGCTGATGGTATCTTTGTTGTGCTCTAATAGAACTTCCGTTGCACATCCCATAAACGTAGATAATATCGGCGTATTCTTCGTTTGTAGATGCCATTTCAAGTAGGGTTTCTTAACAACTGTTGTGTCACCTCGGCTTCAAAAATGACTTTGATGGATTTAATTTTGTTTTCTAACCTTTTATACAATTTACATTAGGTAAATTTTCCAACTAGGCGACCAACCTCAAACTTAATCCTTTTTGGGATTTAACAGAAAAATGATAGGGAAATTACCTTCTTATCAGGTAGTCTAATAAAAATGCATGCTCTAAAACCTACGTAAATTATTAAAACATAGTCAAAAAATCGTTCTTGTTGTCAATCGCGGTTATAAAAGTAGGTAACAAATCATATTTCCACCTTATACCTGTCGCGGCTTCGTGAAAAGAGTTTTTCATAATTTTACCTGCTATGGAATTTCCCAAGTATCATAAAATCTGTGGGTTTTTCGGGTAACTTGTCTTAGCAATTTTTATTAAGTATTGTTAGGTGCACTAGAAAAAAAAAATTACCGATATGTTTATAACGCATTTTTCGCAGAAATGTGTCTTGAAAGTCAAAAAAATGTCATGGGCAGGGAAAAAGGATCCGACTTAAAAGCAAATATCTCAAAAGTTAAAAAAGTCATAAATTTTATTTTAATGCAGTTAAAAGGAGTACTAGTTCTTCTAAAATTTAAGTCCTAAATGAAGTACCTGTTGTAATTTTTAGCGGAGATATTTGTGTTAGTATGGGTCAAGGTACCTCAAAGTAGGTGTTTTCTTAAATTCTCAATAAGTGGTATCAAAATTTGAGATAGGCCCATACTGTAGAACAATTTTTTTCTTCAAATATACCCAAGAATCTTGTGTCAAAATATTTGCATCGAATTTGGAAACACCCTGTATAGAGACGAGCTATATAGCGCAATGTCTAGTTTTGGCATCCCTGCCAAACTTGTCAGTCTGTGCAGGATGACGATGGAAAACTCACGCTGTTCCGTCAAGGTCGGCAAAGACCTCACCGACCCCTTTGATGTCAAAAAAGGATTTAGACAAGGCGACGCGCTGTCATGCGACTTCTTTAACATCATACTTGAGAGAATTGTGCAGAACTCTCGCGCCAACACCAGAGGTACAATCTTTCAAAAGTCCGTTCAACTACTTGCATACGCAGACGACATTGACATAATCGGTAGAACAAAGCGTGATGTCAGTGAAGCCTTCGTGAGTATTGGGACGGAAGCAGCGAATATGGGTTTAGCAGTCAATGAGGGCAAAACCTAGTATATGCTGTCATCATTAGGGACTTTGTCTACCTGGGTTCCGCTATCAATTCAGACAATGACACCAGCGCTGAAATCAAACGAAGGATAACTCTTGCCAACCGCTGTTTCTTTGGGCTAAGAAGGCAATTGAGTAGCAAAGCCCTCTCTCGAGCAACTAAAGTGTCCATGTAAAAGACCCTCATCATCCCAGTCCTGCTTTACGGTGCAGAAGCATGGACCCATTCAAAGGCGGATGAAAACACTTTAGGCTGCTTCAAGAGGACAAAGCATTTTTATTCAGAATAATAGGAATTGAACACTATGAATCGAGTTTTTCATAATTTTACCTGCTATGGAATTTCCCAAGTATCATAAAATCTGTGGGTTTTTCGGGTAACTTGTCTTAGCAATTTTTATTAAGTATTGTAAGGTGCACTAGAAAAAAAAATTACCGATATGTTTATAACGCATTTTTCGCAGAAATGTGTCATGAAAGTCAAAAAAATGTCATGGGCAGGGAAAAAGGATCCGACTTAAAAGCAAATATCTCGAAAGTTAAAAAAGTCATCAATTTTATTTTAATGCAGTTAAAAAAAGTACTATTTCTTCTAAAATTTAAGTCCTAAATGAAGTACCTGTTGTAAGTGACGGCGGAGATATTTGTGTTAGTATGGGTCAAGGTACCTCAAAGTAGGTGTTTTCTTATATTCCCAATAAGTGGTATCAAAATTTGAGATAGGCCCATACTGTAGAACAATTTTTTTCTTCAAATATACCCAAGAATCTTGTGTCAAAATATTTGCATCGAATTTGGAAACACCCTGTATAAATTGTGGTTTCAAGTTCTTTGGTATCAACAGCTCATCTTCTTTATTGCTAGTGGAAATAAATCTAATGACTTCTGATCTTGCTGGTACGGAGAATGAGTTTGGACACGTGGCAGTATTCATTGGTATGGCAACCCTTTCAGGAAAGTTATACGGGCGTAAGATTAACCAATCTTGACTATCTTGATATTCTAATACACAATTGTACTTTTTTATGAAGTCAAGGCCAAGTATACCATCACAAGGTATAGGAAAATCATTTTGCACCACCTGTAGATTAAGAGGTATGACTATATTTTCAACTTGCAAGTCTGCCTTAACAATACCTATTGTTTCAACTACACCTGAACCTATGCCACTAAGTTTTCTTATATTTCTTCTATTAATGGGAACATTATTTTGAATAGTTTCCTCTTTTATCAATGAGATATCTGCTCCCGTGTCAACTAGAAAGTTTGAAAATCTATTATTTAAACTTGATTTTGTTGTTGCAAAGCTACTGAGATTAAGATTTATGTTGAAGATTTTTTTCGTAGTATTTACTGATTGTCGTGAGTATTTAGGGGACTGTTCGGGTTTTCCGAACTTTGCACATCGTTTGTGTATCGTACGTTGCTTTGATAACCTTGATTATTACCTACGATTGATTACTACCACGGCCACGATACAATTTTCGGTTTTGACCGCGTCCACGGCCCCAACCTTGATTGCAATTGGTTTGGTTGTTGTAATTGTTTTTTCTATTCATATATAGAATAGCATCCGAATGACCAAACGCTTCAGTGCAGCTGTTGACAAATTTCGCTACAGCTTCATTCATATTAGAAATTTGGCCGGATTCCATAACAAGTTTAACCTTATCGTTTGTTGCATTCTTGGTTATGGCTTGTACCGCTGTTTGTGTTGAATATTTTTCCGCTAGTTGGACGGGTAAACCATCAGTGATGTAAGCAGATGTTAAGGATTTCGCTAAATCCTCAATTTCCTAAGCATAAATGTTTGCCGATTTGTTATTTTGTTTGACATTCATTAGTTTTGCGGCTAGTACATCTACTGACTCTCTTTTAACGGTTTGTTTCAATTTAACTATTATTTGCTGCAACGAAGACTCATTTTAAATTAAGTTTCGTGCAGTGCCCTTGAGTTAAGTTTTAACTAGCTCTACTGTTACGTTCTCGTGAGTTTCTTGTATTGACGCAACCAGATTTAAGGAGTTTATAAAACTTTGCATATTTTCAAATTTCCCATCAAAATCTGGGATCAATTTGGATGCTGCGTTCAAAAACTCAACCACTGTTTGAGGCATTTTATCAACCGGCTTTGTTCCTAGTTCAGAAGATTTTATGTCGTTCGATTCTAATTCTTCCTGGCTATCACTACTATTGGCAGTAATATCTTCTGAACTTAACTCTGTAAGTGGGACTTTTAAGTGGAACTTTCAAATGTATTTTTCTCTTAGTGAGAATTTTAAAAAGTTTGTCCCTGAATTTCCAGAAGATATTTTGCGCTTCAATTTTGTGTTGGCTAGTTAACATATTAACGGGTGATTTTTTAAGAGGTTGAGAACTTTTAAAAAAAAAACACAAAAAAATCGAAAAAATTAATGAAATATTTATTTGAATCGATAGTTTGAACCTTGCAATTTAATGTTTAAAGATAATTTCAAGCAAATGTTGACCGCGGCTGCGTCTCAGGTAGCCCATCCGCTGAGTCCAATTTTGGCATACTCTTTCACACATATCGGCCGGTATCTCACGAATGAATGCATGGATGTTGGCTTCCAGTGCGTCAATCGAAGCGGGCTTGTCCCTATAGACATTAGCCTTGACATACCCCCACAAAAAATAATCAAATGGTGTCAAATCGGATCTAGGCGGCCAATTGACCGGCCCGAAACAATCTTCCGAATAGACTGCTCAGAAGGTCGAGAATGCCGACCATAAAATGGAAGCAGCGCACGATGAACATTTCGAACCGAGCACGAATTTTGATAGTAAAATTCAATAATTTGCAAGCGTTGTTCATTTGTAAGACGATCCATGGTTAAATTGCAAACCAAACTGAAGCTGTTTGACAGTGACACAAGGTACTAAACAAACGTCAGCTGTCAAAACCAGTGTTGCCAAAACCAAACCAGCTAAAAAATCACCCTTTAAAATGTACGTGTAGTACTCTTCTTATTTGATAGTAGTATTCAGTCAACACAACGACGTGCTCTTCCACTGTTTCTTTATTAATTTCTGCCCTTTTGTTTAGCCATTTGTATGATCTGTTGAATTCTATTGAATAAATTTTTATTTTTGTCAAAATCTCTGACCACTGGGCCATTTATAGGTATATAGTCAAAGAACATTGAGAAAAAAAATTTATTGTTAACTGATGAATGATAATTGTAATGATCGAAAATGATTTAAAGTGTTAAACATTAGTATACTCTTGAACAATTATGTGCCTTAAGCTAGATTTGGGCGAGAGACGCGGCTATCGCCATATACGTTTTCTTCAACTATTTCTTGTGTACATGGTGTACAATTTTATACTTAAATTGGCAATTAAAATTATAATAATTATAATGAAGTATTTGTCGTAGTTAGTACATTTATTTTCATTTACATCTAGGTACCTCATTTATGACGTTCGCGGTAGGTCTCTATAATTTTGTGGCCGGTGGTCTGCTGCGTATTCGTTGTTCTGGTGCGGTGTCTTTCGTTGCTCTGGTGCGGGGGCTCTTTTGGGCAAATTTTGCTTTTGTTGTATGCTCCACTGTATGGATTATCGATTCACAAGTCCGTCCGGTTGAGTGCAGTAAAGAATATAGGTTGACATAGATTCCGCAAGTGTTTGCAACAAGAAAAATCACAAAACCTTTAATGGGTTTCACTTTTCAATTTTTCTCATCTATTGCACACATGGGAGGAACATCTATGAGATGAAATTTTTCTATTTTGGGCAGAACTAATGGGAAATCACTTCGTCATAATTGAGCCAGGTGGACGACGACGGTTTGGGGCAATTCTAATTTTGGTAGTAAAGTGTCAACCCTTGTGCAAACACCGAACACTGCAAGGGATTTTTTTTTTCAATCAAAACAGAGCATACACATGCAGAGAAGAAGTAAAAAAAAAATTAGACCAGCTGGGAAGCAATCCAACCATTCACGACGCGGCACTACTCCACGGATCGACAGGCAAAAGTCACGGTCGCCATGTGATAATTAAAATGAAACAACTTCGTTCGTTGGAGGTGGTTTATGATTATGATTATTTCAAACATCTCGTGAACACCTCTCAAGTTATTTTAATAATAATCCTGTAATGTTTCTAAAGTTCTGTCCGAGTTAAATGACGATTACTTCTCTGGCCCAGACGAAATACCACCCATTCTCCTAAAAAAATGTAAGGGCTCCCTTGCAATACCTTTCCTTCACCTACTTTCCTTGGGTGCATTTCACGAAGTGTGGAAGCGATCATTCATTACGCCAGTTTTTAAGAATAGGGACAGAAGTGACATTAACAACAATAGACCTATAGCTAAACTTTGAAGCATCCCAAAGCTTTTCGAACAAGTAATTTGTGACAGTGGTGTGCCGTGGCGTAGTGGTTAGTGTGTGTGCTTTCTACGCCAGAGGTCTGGGTTCGAATCCTGCCATCGTCACCTGAAAAAAAAAGACTTGTTCTTTTTCACGGTTCCCACCTCCGCGAATGTTTGACAAGCCCTCCGAGAGTATTAATTGTCTTGAAAAACTTCTCAAAGTGCCGTTCGGATTCGGCAAAAAATTGTAGGTCCCCTTGTATGTAAAGAAATTAACACACCAGCATACATTGTTGAGAAGTTGGCCCTGGTTCACCTCGAGCTGTTGCACCACTCTATTTATTTTTTTTATTTTTTTTTATAATTTGTGACAGTTTAGTGTTCTACTGCCGCAATGTTATTTCAACATAGCAACATGGCTTTGTGAAAAACAAATCGACAGTTACCAATCTTCTCTCCTTCCCCAATAAATGCTCTGCAACTATTGCGAATCGGAACGAAGTTGACTGCATATACACTGACTTTTCCAAGGCTTTTGATATGATTTCGCATGAAATAATTGTCTTGAAACAAAAGGCTATAAGCTTTCCTCAATTATTTATTGCCTGGGTTAAATCTTATAATCACTTGCGTTCTTACCAAGTAAAATTCAGAAGAATATTATCTTCCCCATTTACTTCTATGTCTGGTGTTCCACAGGGAAGTCATCTGGGTCCTATCCTCTTCATCTTGGCGATAAATAAGGTATACTCATGCATTCAGCATAGTGATATTCTCGCTTATGCGGATGATATGAATATTTTTGGAATAATAAAATCTTCAGATGATCGCCTTCTTCTCCAGGCTGACATCGATAACTTTGTTGAATGTTGCAACAAGAACGGACTTAGTCTAGATGTTTCGAAATGTCATGTTATGACGTTTTCGAAAAAGCGTGTGTGTGTCCCGTTTCCTTATTCAATTGGTGAACATACTCTTGTTCGTGTTCAGAGTTTTAAGGACCTTGGTGTTCACTTCTGCCATAACCTTAATTTTTCGGAACATGAAAATGCCATTGTTCATAAATCCAATTGCATTTTAGGCTTTATAAAGAGATGGTCAAAGGAGTTTAATGATCCGCATGTTACCTTATTCCTTTTTAATAGTTTTGTCCGACCCCATCTGGAATATGCTTCACAGTGTGGACACTATATCAACTCAATCAAATAAATCGTATTGAAGCAATACAACGAAGGTTTATCCGTTTTGCTCTTAAAGGCCTTCCATGGGAAGACCCTTTTATCTTGCCTCCTTACGAGCACGGCATAAAGCTCCACAATATGGAAACCTTATCTCAAAAGCGGATAAGCCAAGACTTAATCTTTATATCAGAACTAATCTCAGGACGTATTGATGCTCCTGACCTTCTTTTTTGTGTAACTTTTAAGTTTCGTGGAGGATCCTATAACTTCCGACACTTACATCTTTTGAATGTCTCTAAATATAGGACAGATTATGGGAAGCATGAGCCTATAACTCGCATGAGTAGACTATATAATACATATTGTACTACCATAGACTTTAATTTAGATAAAATAGCATTAAAACATAAACTTAAATTAGGTGTCTGCTTCCGTTAGCTCATTTACAAGTTTGTTACTAATTCTTCTCCTTTGTAACTCTCCTTTATAAATTTGTACTTTTATTTATGTTTTTGTATGTAAATATTTGCATTTGTGTATGGTGTTTTGTACTAACCACTAACACCAGCACTATATAATGAGCCTGTGTAAGCATATTTTTGCTTGGCAGAACTCTGCTTGTAGGTCAAGCTTGCTAAAATAAGCACACTACAACACAGATCTGATAGTGTAAAAAAAAAAAAAAATTACCAAAAGCATTTTTGACATAATTACCGAAAGCATCTGAAACCGATCTCTCTTCCCTTCTCAAGAAAAAAGCACGGAGATTTAGAAGTCACTACACTGGGAAGAACACTGGGATATGGTGGGGAGGGGAGAGACGAGGAAAATGGCAATTACTGTAGGAGTGCTACTAATTACATCCCGTGTGGTGGGAGGGACAAATAGGGTATCTTTCCCTTGCGTCGAGTTTAATGAGATTTAGATCTTTGGTTTACTATTACCCCTAAGTTTGAGTTAGCCTTAAGGATTGGAAAGTGCAGGTGGAGCTACCGATTTCAGTATGGACCGTTACCGGAGGATGATTCTTCGTTCAGACGCTGAAGTAGGGTAACCGTTTCGGTGCAAACCCATACCTCAGGTGACTCAAGTCAGACTTAACTTTGGGGGAGGGGGGGGGGGAGTAGGTGTGGTAGGAGTAACCGGAGTGGTAGGGGTAAATTTCTAACTGAAGCGATATGAACCCGAGCCGGGAAATGGGAGAGGTATAGGTAACCGACGCGGTATGAACCCGTACCAGGGGGAATGTGTACCAGTGTTCCCACAAGAGCGGAGAGATGAGGGCAACCGAGTCGGTATGAGCCCTTACCAGGCCGGTCCTGTTGGAAAAACCTTGGGGAGGTGCGGTGGGGTATATTTGGCGCTCCACTGTAGGTGCTCCCTCGTCCACATAGGGTTTCCCTGTGGAGGAGGGATGGGTTGTGTGTTTGTAGTTAGGCGCTTAGCCAGTTTGACCCGGAGATAAAGTTAATTAGCCTCTTTAAATCGAGTCGCGCTAGATCATTTAGATCATCAAAGAAATATTTACCTAAAGTTTTTCTTCTCAATTTCGACAGGGCGGGACAGTTGCACAGAAGATGAACCATAATCTCTTCTTCTTCCTCATCCCTGCAACTTCTACAGAAGTCGTTGAAGGAAGTACCAAGTCTTTTGGAATGTCGCCCTACCAGACAGTGGCCTATGAGGGCCCCAATTGTCTTTCTAAGATTCGTCCTATTGAAGGAGATGAGTCTCTTTGTTTTCATACGATCGAGCTCTGGCCAGATTTGTTTGGAAGAGAGACATGTGCTGATGTTATTCCACCTATTGTTTGCCATTGTGATGGCTTCGAAATCCAGGTGAATCTTTATCGAGTTTATGGGTGCTGCCGGTTCCGTTGTATGAACCGGATTAGCTTTAGCACCTACTTAAGCTAGTTCATCGGCTCTGCAGTTGCCTGGAATATCCCTGTGGCCTGGAACCCAGCATAGGGATACGTCGCACCAAACAGCAATCTCGTTTAGAGATTCGCGGCATTGCTTTACCAACTTGGATCGTATAGTTGGCAATTCCAATGCTTTTATTGCAGCTTGGCTGTCTATATAGAAAATAATACCGCTGCAGTCTATTGAGTTAATTGAAAGCCAGGTTGGTGCTTCACGATCAGCTGTAATTTGTGCTTGAAAAACACTACAGTGATCCGGCAGGCGCTTGGAGATACATAGGTCAAGAGTACTAAAGCAGACTCCTGATCCCACTCCAAGTGATGTTTTCGATCCGTCTGTGTAGATTTCTATTGCAGATGCATTTAAGACTTCACCTGACTCCCAAGCGGTTCTGCTTGGAAATTTGGTCTTGAATTTGACATTGAAGTATAGGTATGGGACCGCATAGTCCGAGTTACCAAGGATGGTTTCGTGGCCATTCGGGATACTAGCATGTCCCGTTGTTGTTGTCACGAGACAATTGTAAGGATTCCCTAAGCCAAAGTGCTGCTTTCGTTGCCATCACTTTGCCGAAAATGTCAAAGGGAAGAAGATGGAGCATTATGTCAAGCGCATCCGAGAGGGTTGTTCTAAGAGCACCCGAGATGTAACTACTGGATAGTCTTTGAACTTTCTCTAGCATAGCAATATTGCTACTCTTGTCTAGTGCCTTCCACCGGACTAGTACTCCGTACATAAGTATGGGCTAAATGACTGCCGTGTATATTCAGTGCACAATCCTGGGTTGGAGTCCCAAGTTTGGGTCTAGGATTTTCCTGCAGGAGAACAGGGCAATAGAGGCCTTCCTTGCACGGTCTTGTACATTCAGTTTCCAACTGAGTTTCTCAGTTTCCAATTGAGTTTCTTATCAAATATAGCCCCCAGGTATTTAGTGTGATCTGCAAGTGACAGTTCAACGCCTTTCAGTGTTGATGGAGTTATGGGAGGTATTTTATATTTTCTTGTAAACAGTTCTGGTTCAGTCTTTGCCGGGTTCACTCCGAGACCGACACTATCCGTCCACCTAGCTAATTTGTTTAGAGCAAATTGCATTAAATCCCTAATAGTGGGGAGAAACTTGCCTGTTACAGCTATCGCAATATCGTCAGCATAAGCTATGTCTTTAAGGCCGTTTTGCTCTAGGATGAGTAGAATAGTTTGTTAACTACGAGTAGCCATAGTAATGGCGATAATATCCCGCCCAGAGGGGTGCCTCTGCACACGGACCTGTCGCCTAGACAACTTCCCAATTCAGCATGGACGAGCCTGCTTTTAAGCATTTCCTCGATCCAATTGCATAATATTTGTCAACCCTCAGCTTGAGGAGTGCAGCTGTAATAGCTTCTGTTCTGACATTGTTGAAGGCTCCTTCAATGTCAAGGAATAATACTAGAGTGAAATCCCTGTTCTCAAAAGATTTCTCAGTGATGCTAGCCAACGAGTGTGAGGCGGTCTCTACCGATTTTCCCTTGCGGTACGCGTGTTGGGAGCTCGAGAGAAGACTGCTGTCTATGCTGGTTCTGATGTTTGCGTCGATCAGTCTTTCTAGGGTCTTTAATAGGCTGATTGGACGAAAGTCTTAAGGAGTTGCATGAAAGATCTTACCAGCTTTTGGTATGGACACCACTTTGGCTTTCCTCCAGGATTTGGGTGTATAGCCAAGGTCTAAGCAACTCCTAAAATTAGTGTAGAGCCAAGGACTCAGTATTCTGAGACCTTGTTGGAGTTCCACCGGTAGTATGCCATTGGGTCCAGGTGATTTGTACGAGAGGAAGCTATGCACTGCCCACTGTATCTTCTTGGGTATGAAAAAATCCTCAGGTGCAGTGTATTGAGCTCTGTCGTGGATTCTTTCAGAGTTCATTGTCTCTGCTTTGCTGCCAGGAAATTGAGTATCCATGAGCAGGTCCAAATTTTCCTTACTGGACATGGTCCAGTTTCCATCTGGCTGTTTAATGTAGCTAGGAGGGACTGGAGATTTGGATAGAATCTTCCTGATCCGGGCTGAGTCACTAGTTTTCTCTATATTTTCACAGAAAAAATACCAAGAGGAACGTTGCGATTTCCTTATCTCTGTCTTAAATTTCCTGGTGCTGCTTCTGTACAGGTCCCAGTCAACTGGGTCCCTAGAGCGTTTTGCTTGATAAATGAGTTTTCTGCTCTCTTTTCGAAGCCTGCTTATTTCAGCGTTCCACCATGGGGGTTTGCCTCCATTCCTGTGTCTGCTTATAGGGCAGGCTTTGTGGAGAGCTAGGTTGCCTCCGTAAGCCTACCCACCATCAGGTCTAGTTCCGTTGGTGATTTTGGCTGAGTGGGAGTAAGGTTCTCGAGATAACTTTTCAACTTTGTGTTGTAGGACTCCCAGTCGGTTCTTCTTGGGTTTCTGAAGACGGACTTTTCGGGAAGTTGGAAGTCAACACCGAACTGTATGAAGCGATGATGAAGCGGAGAATGATACATCACTTGATACCATCCAGTTGTTGAAATTTAAGCCAGGGGAGTTCGTGATCGTGACTAGGGACACATCAATGACTTCCTGCCTGTTTCTTGTGATAAAGGTGAAATCTGATCCCTTGTTACAAATAATGAGGTTAGTAGCTTTAATATAGTCGAAAAGGCACTCACCCCGATCTCTTGTGCCACTGCTGCCCCAGGCAGTATGGTGCGCATTGGCATCACAGCCGATCACGAGAGGATGTGCATTCCTCTCGGCCCGGCTAATTGTGTTGCGGATGATCTCCACTGGTCTGGGTTCTGTCGCATCGAAGGGCATATATGCTGATGGGTCAAACAAAATCCTCATCGCTGAAATTGGGTATAAGAAAAATTTTAAGGATTTTCTTTGCAAGAATAAGGGCCCTGGTTTTACCTGTTACTTTTGCATAGAAAAGCTCATAGTCTCTTTCCCTCAGTCCAACAACTGTGTGATAATCAAGAGCCCAGGGCCTATGGATGAGGGCGATGTCTTCTCCACCTTCTTGAAGGCGAAGCAAAAGATTAGCAGAGGCTGGTTTGGAATGGTGTAGATTAATCTTTACCAACCGAAGCATCATTGCTAGTTGGTACAAATTTCTCCACAACTGTGGTGTCGCAATCCTCCGAATCAGACGATTGTTCACCACGAACCTGCTTCTCCGCAAGCTTTCCTAGAAACGGGCCAGCCAATTCCACAGCTGGATCAGAAACCGACTTGCCGTCCCTCTCGTACATCTTCATGTGTAGAGTCTCCAGTCCATAAAAGAACTTGAATCCCTTTGCAGCCAAGGGGGCAATAGATTCCGGGTTCAGTAGTGGTGAAACTAATCGCCCGGCTTGAGTTGGCTCCTCAGCCTTAATGACCTTCCAATTATTGGTCGGAAGGTCAGGGTTCTGTACTCCTATGAGTGGAAGAATGTCCTTCGGATCACTAGAGCCCGGAGGGATCCATACTCTAGCTCTGGGTCTGACAGGTATATCGGCTTTCTGGGCGGCCCTCAGCTTTGCACTGTACTATTGTGTAAATAAGAATATTTATTTGAATACGGGTTTTGAACAACAATAGCCTCTAAGACAATTATGGAGAATTACAAAAACAAACTTAATTTTCATTAACATTTGTTTTCAATAACATATTTATATTTACCTATAAATTAAATAACAAGCTTGTCTTGAGTTCGTTTTTATATTCGTTTTAAATTGAAATACCGGAGAGCACTAGGATTGCAGTCTAAATATTTGAGATTAACTGCTGAAAAAAATAGAAGCTAACCGAACATTTTACAACTCGAATTCGAAATTATAAGACCAAAAGAACACGTTAACCGAAGTCAAATTCGGGTTAGAATGAAGAAGCCAAACTAACACAGAACCAGTGAGTAAGTGCTACAATGTGTACGCAGAAGTTACAGTCCTTAAAACGGACCGTTGAATACAACATTCTATCGCACATTGTAAAATGCTTATGGCATTGTTATTTTTTGACATTTTAAAATAATGCAAACTTCAAAAAGAGGGCTGTCCAACCGCCCCTAATTACAAACTATTAATTATGAGATATTTCCACAGATATTTCCAAGCTACGCTTATATGTACGTAATTATGCAATTTTTCGGTCCAAATTCAATATTTTTGAAAAATCGCCCCTAGAAGGGGGCGTGGCTAAAAACTTTATATAAATAAAATCTGGACTGAAGTCTCGTTTACCTAACCTGCTACTTTTTTCGTTTCATGGTCAAGGCCAGTCGAAATTACGTTTTTCTGGAAAATTTCAGGTTTTTCTTCAATTCTGCCTCCACATGTAGGCGTGGCCCAAAGTCTTGTATGAACAAAATGTAGACCTTAGCGTCTTCTACATAAAATGTTAAATGAAATTTTTCAATTTCGAGCAAAAATATTAAGAAAACTGCATTTAAAAATTTACCCTTAAAATAGATGCCACGCCCACCTTAGGAGGTTTACCAATAAAGTTTTCATTTTTTTTACAGTCTTACAGTTCTTAAATCTCTGGAGGTAGTTGCACATTTAGACCGATTGTGGGCTTGTCTTTGGGTGGATTTCAAAATTTTTTACACTTGTACTGCTTCGCATGACGCGGACCTTACGCACGAAGTTTCAGCACCCTAGCTCAAAATTTAAGGCCTAAAAACATGTGATATACAGACGGACGGACGGACATGGCTCATTCGATTCAGAATTCGGTCTCGATCATATGCCCTTAAGGTCTTGGGGGTCTACCATTATTATTTCACCGTGTTACAAACTATGTGACAAACTTTACATTAACATATATATAATATGTATTAAGTATATGAAGATTTATAAATCAAAAAATATAAGTGTGGTAAAAATAAAAGAAATAAGTTAGTTTGCTATAAGTTTTTTTAATAATAAATTTGCTAATAAGTTTTTTTCATATAGTTTGCCTTAACTAGTGTTAATAATATATATAAATAAATTAATAACTAAATAAATAAACAAAAAGTTAATCTGAAACGAATAAATTAAATAGAGAATACAATATATAAATAAATCAGTTAAAAATAAATACATAAATACAAAAAAATAATAATAATAATAAATAAATAAATAATAATAATAATAATAAATGAATAAATATAATAATAATTAAGAAAAAGAAAAAATTAAAAACGAATAATAAATTAAATATCACAGCTAGATAAACAAAAAAATAAATAAAAGGAAAAAACTTTCAGTTTATTATATAAATGTGAAACTATTCGATTTTCGGCATATTGCCATTTGTTTTTAAATTTCGACGTAAGTTATGGGATTCTATCAGCCATTAGTTCAACATTCGCTTTTTCATGGAGATCTTAAGTTGAATGATGCCAAGGCAGGTTAAGCATAATTTTTAATATTTTGTTTTGTGAAACTTGTAGTCTTTTAATATGACAGCAGCGTCTTCCCATACTGGACAGCCATAAAACAGTATCGTTTGAAAGACAGCTTAATGAAGGATTATTTTATTTGCATTAGACAGCAGAGACTTCGTAAGACAATGTTATTATAAGTATAGGTTTTTTTAAGTTAGTTTTAAGTTTGGCTGAAGGCCTTAACTCTGCGACTGGACGACGACGACTGTCGATGTTGTAGACAAAAGTCTCCCTCATGACCTGTTGTAATGCTTAGGTACAGCAATGCGTCTCCGTTGCTTTCTATGTACATCTTTGATCTTCCGATGGTAAAAAGCGGAGTTGTCAGATGTTCCAACCTTGAACGGAAATTAAAATGTTTTTGCTATCGATGAAGTGTTGCTGATGCGGTCTGATGTGAAGTGCTGATATAGTGATGCTGATGTGAAGTGCTGATATAGTGCTGCTGCATTACTCCCCCCTAGCGTTGGGGCATGGGTATACGAAACTTAATCAACCTGCCGGAACGCGTTCTGTGCTGCTTGTGGGTGTATCCTCTGTGTCGACTGCGATGAAAGCTGGTTTGAGGCGATCAATAGAAACTTTTTGGATGGAGCCATTGATGTTGACTTTGAAATATTTCTTGTAACGCTTTTCTTCTTTGAAAGGCCCATCATATGGAGGTTGAAGAGGCTTCCGTATTGCGTCAACTCGAACAAAAACATGGGTGCATGTTTGGAGAGATGATTGAATGAAGAAGGATTTTGATGAACCATGATGAGCGATGTCCACGAGGCAGTACTTATTTAGCGATTGTGAAAGCTTTCTCACGAAGTCACTATCGTTGACGTTTTCCTGAGGAGAATAAAAGAACTGACCAGGAATTCTAAGGACCTTACCAAAAAGCATCTCAGCTGGTGTTGCGTTGGTGTTTTCCTTGCAAGCGACTCGACGACCAAGCATGACGAGTGGTATTTCCTCCGACCAATTCCCTGGCATTTTGGTCTTGATTGCTGTTTTTGAAGAGCGATGCCATCGCTCGACCATCCCTTTCGATTGAGGATGGTAAGCGTTGGTTCTTAGGTGACGAACTCGTAACATGTTGTTCAGCTGACGAAATAAGTTAGACTCGAACTGTCGTCCTTGATCCGTTGTTATGCGGATGGCACACCGTGACGTGATACCCATCCATTAATAAAAGCTTTAGCAACGCTTTCTGCTGTGATATCGTTTATGGGGACAGCTTCTGGCCAACGAGTTACTCGATCGATGATTGTTTGCAGGTAGGAATATCCATTTGATGGTGGCAAAGGACCAACAAGATCCATGTGAATATGATCAAGTCGTTTAGCATCCTTCTCAAACAACTGCAACGGTGATCTGTTGTGTTGTTTGATTTCGCTTCTCTGGCATGTTATGCAGTGTTTTACAAAATAAGTGCAGTCCTTCCGCATCATTGGCCAAACGAAGCGTTGCTGCAGGAGTTTTAAAGTAGCGCGATTTCCAAGATGTGCCAGGCCATGGATGTTTTCTAGAATAATTTGTCGAAATCTTTTAGTGACGAATGGTCGAACGTTTGTCCCTGAAACATCGCAAATCAGGGTAGTTGCTGCATCCAAATTTTTTACAGCTTTTAAAACGAGAGATGTTTTTTTGTTCTTCAAAATGGTTTGGAGCTCTGGGTTGGATTCGTGGTCTTTTTGTAACTCGGTAAGATCAATGGCTTCAAGAGTCTTCACTTCTTTAATTCTTGAAAGCAAATCCGGAACGATATTGTCTTTTCCTGAAACATGACGTATAGCTGTAGAAAACTGGCTAATGAAATCCAAATATCGAGCTTGTCGGGGCGATGCCTTATCCGATTTTTGACGAAAAGCGCAGATTAAAGGCTTGTTATCTGTAAATATAGTAAGATTTTGACCCTCCAAAAATGATCTGAGATGTTTGATAGCCTCATATATAGCCATCAGCTCTCGGTCGTAGGTCGAATATTTTTTTTGAGAACTTGATAGCTTTTTGGAAAAAAAATGCTAATGGTTTAGTTTAGTTTCTTTGCCCAATGTCTGATTCAAGACACCTATGGCAAAATCAGATGCGTTGACAGATAAAGAAGGCTTAGCTTTGGCTGTAGGGTAAACTAAAAGAGTTGCATTACACAGCGCCTCTTCCGTGAATGCTGCCACTGAATCGGGGGTCCATTGGATTTCTCGTTTGTCGTTTTTGACGTTGCATTTGATGAGTTTTTGGAGACGATCTTGGATTGATGCTGCGGCCGGAATAAACCTCCTGTAAAAGTTTATCATCGCTAACAATCGACGTAGGTCCTTAGCTATTTTTGGTTGCTCAAACTGCTGAATGGCTTCAACCTTATTCGGCAATGGTTTACCTTCAGGTGTAACTAAATGGCATAAAAATTGAACCTCTGACTTACCCCAATGGCACTTCGCTAAATTGACAGCTAGACCATTTTCCTCTAGCCTGATGAAGACGATTCGTAGATGGTCTACATGCTCTTGGATAGACTGCGAAGCGATCAACAGGTCGTCAATATAGGGTATCACGAAATCCAGACCACGTAGCACCTCGTCGATCATCCGCTGAAACGTTTGCGCGGCGTTTTTTAATCCTTCGGTCATGAAATTAAACCCCCAAAGACCAAAAGGCGTTGTTATCGCCGTTTTTGGCACATCCGCTGGCTCGATGGGTATTTGATGATACGCCTTCTCAAGATCAATCGTGCTAAAAACTCGTTTGCCATGACAGATGTTGACGAAATCTTGCGCGTGAGCGATCGAATATTTGTCCGGGACTGTGATTTCGTTTGGTCTTCTATAGTCCCCACACGGCCGCCAAGTGTTGTGCCTTTAAGGGACCATGTGTAGGGGAGATGACCTTCTTCAATTTGTATAGAATTTGAAAATTGTGTTTTGCCGAGACTTCGATCTTTTGACTGGACAAATTATTTTTCAGTGGCACTCTGGACAATCCCGGTCTGGCAACCATAGTCTAGAATGTAATTGTATACCATTGGCTATGTGGGTATACTTTTTTAAGGTTGATTACTTTTTTCAACCAGCTTATGATCTCGCGGAGAATATTGCAATGAATATTATTCGAGATCTATTCGAGGGTAGGTAAGGCTCTTCATCATTTTTTTCCGTGATGGGTATACGTAAAAAATACCTATTTGGTGCAAGGTCATAATGGAAATGTTTTGTGTCGTTGCTGAAAGATTTTGTGAATGAATTTGGGTATCAAGGTAGGTATGTAGTGTGAGTTGGGTAATTTACAAATGGAAGTTTCAATAGGCTCACAAAATTGTGGGTAGGTAGGTCGTAGGTAGGTTATAAAAATAAAAGAAGATTTATTTTTTATTTTTATGTATTGATAAAAGCTTAAAAAAATGAGAAACGCGTTTCTTGTTTTTAAAATATAAACTCATTTTGGCTTCTTACTCAAGTGATTTGTGTTTACGTAAATCTTAGTTAACAAGATAAAAACAGATCAGAAATTATAGGCTTTTTATGGCACTACCATTTCATTAAAGCAACTTAAAGGTTTTTAAGCGTACCTCGAAAACAATGTAATATTTCAGGCCTGGTATATTTTTCCTACAAGCCCTGAGAAATGTCTATGTCTGATATTTTCCAAATAGTACATACTGTTACTCAGATAATGTGGCGGACAGGCACATTTTTTTTTGCTTTTTCTGCATTTTTTTGAATTCAAAACCATAAGACGACTTTCAAAATTTTTTCTTCACTCTTAAGTAGGTACTTCATACCAATAGTATGGGCATATGATTTTATAAAATATTTTATAAAATATTTCTTTATATATTTTATTGCATATTTTAAAATAAATTTTAAAATATTTATATAATATTTTATAGATTTATAAAATATTTCTTAAAAAAAAATCTTAAGAAAAATTTTAGTTTCTTTTGAATAGTCTTATAAATTACAATTTTCTTCACACGTTTTATACACAAACTTTATTTCATTACAATGGGTATAACCAGATTGAGAAGGAAAGATACCAGAACAGAATATGTTGAAAAATAATTTTTGAAATGCTTTTATAGTTTTCAAGCTTATTTATATAGCTTGACTATATAACTATATTACTATATTACATATTTTATTCATATAGTTTTCCATAGTTTTTTTTTTTTGTTTTTGTTTCAAATCGTTTGCCCCTAAAAGTATAGCTTTGTTTTTGTCTCTTTGAGGACAAACATTTTTCAATATGTTGTTGTCGAAAATACATACGTCCTAACAGGAGTTTTTAAAATATTTGATTTGAAATTGCCTTTCGATTAAGCTATGGTTGTTCAACATATGTCCAATATCGGCTTTTTGAATAAAATCTTTAAAAAGTGTAAACACGTTGCGCGTTGCATAAGGGCACATGTTTTCGATTCCTCTGTTCTCAAAAATTCTTCTATATTTCATAAAAATTGATATATATGATAATTTGAAAAGCTGCCAGAAGAACAGCACCAGGCACCTTTATTTAAGGTGCTTATTTAATGAAGCTAACATAAGGTTATAACTCTTATTACGGTTTCCCATAAGAGAACACATATATGAAAAAATAACGTAATAAAACACAACCACAATATCAACATTCACAGCCTTGGCTTCCAATAGTAGTCACCGACTAGAAACTAAAGATGCAAGAAAGACAATGACGAAAGCATTTTATGAAAAATTATAATACTGCTGCAGTTTTTCGGTCCTTGATCCAAATCTCTATCTCTTCAAAACTCAAGCCGGATTATTTTTCCAATCAGTGAGAAGAAGGAGAATACTAGAGAAGATTAAATTGCCATTTACTGAGAAACTAGTTTTTGTACTTTTTATACCCGACCGAGGGTATATTAATTTTAATGCATAGTTTGAAACATAGTGAAATATTCACCATAGACTCCTAAGACCTTTAAGAGATATGATCGAGACCGACAGGTGAGTCGATTAAGCCATGACCGTCCGTCTGTCCGTATGTGTGAAGTTTTTAACTTGAAGTATATCTTAGTTCTTATTTTATACAAAGTGTAAAAATTAGTTAAATCCACCGACAGCCACGCCCACTACTGGCTTCATTGACAAACATCAATAACACAACCTCTATTTCAAATTTTCTTTCAAAATGCCTTTTGGTCAAGTTAGACAAGGCGTACCAGCTCAAAATTTGGTATATGTACACTATCAGAACTGTGATGCAGTTTGTTTAATACAAACAATATCTGCAGCAGAAATTTGCCAAGCAGAAAACTGCCAACACGGCCTCATCAGTAAGTGCAAGTGTTAGTGGTTAATAAATTAAACATAAACTAACACCCTGCCATCGTCACCTGAAAAAAAAGACTTGTTCTTTTTCACGGTCCCCACCTCCGCGAGGGTTTGACAAGCCCTCCGAGAGTATTAATTGTCTTGAAAAACTTCTCAAAGTGCCGTTCGGATTCGGCAAAAAATTGTAGGTCCCCTTGTATGTAAAGAAATTAACACACCAGCATACATTGTTGAGAAGTTGGCCCTGGTTCACCTCGAGCTGTTGCGCCACTCTATTTATTTATTTATTTTAAACTAACACCCAACATAGAAACCCAACATAGATAGAAACATTATTATTACAACAGATAAAAATTAGTTACAAACACAAGTAACAAAAAAAAAAACATAAAAAAAAGTAAATTTAATATTTAAGACGAATAACACCGAAGCAGCCTCTTAAGTTTGGCTTTGTCCATGTCAAAGTCTAAAATACTGGTATGTGCGTTGTAGGTGGAACACATACGGCTGATAGGCTCATTTTTCCCATAATTTGTTCTGTGCCGTGGAACGTGTAAAAGCTGAATTCTTCGGAGGTTATGAGAGCTTCCACGAAATTTAAAGCTTATACTAGATAGAAGGTCCGGTGCATCTATTAGACCTTGGACCAATTGCTGAATAAAAATCAAGTCATTACTTATCCGTCTTTGGGAGAGACTTTGAATGGTAAGCAATTCGTCGAAGTATGAGGGGAGATTGAGTGGATCTTCCCAGGGAAGTCCCCTGAGCGCGAACCGAATGAACCTCCGCTGGATCGCCTCGATCCTATTCGTATGGCATACTTGCGATGGGGACCACACTTGTGAAGCGTATTCAAGGTGAGTACGAACATAGCTATTGGGAATATAGTAAAGGGAAAGCGTGACGTAAATGTCGTTAAATTCTTTAGACCAACGCTTAATAAAGCCAAGCATGCAATTGGATTTATTTACAATGTAGTTTATGTGTTTTGAAAAGTCAAGGTTTTGAATAAAGAAAACACCAAGATCCTTAAAATGATCAACACGGCAAAGAGCATGCTCACTGATGGAGTAAGAGAATGTTGTAACGATACGCTTTTTAGAAAAAGTGATAACTTGACACTTAGCTGGATTGAGGAAAAGACCGTTTTTGTTACACCATGTAGCAAAGCTGTTTATATCAGTCTGAAGAAGAACATTGTCATCAGAACTCTTAATAGTTCTAGATATCTTCATATCGTCTGCATATGATAGAATTTCGCTATAAGCGACACACGAAGGCGCATCGTTTATAGCAAGAATGAATAAGAGTGGGCCTGCATGACTTCCCTGGGGAACGCCGGAAATGGCAGGAAAAGAAACTGAAAAAAGTCCTCTAAATTTAACTTGGTAAGATCTTAAATGAAGATAAGACATAATCCAACAGATGAAATTTGGTGGAAAGCCAAGAGAAGTAAGCTTAAAACCAATAATTTCATGCGAAATCAAATCGAAAGCTTTGGAAAAGTCGGTGTAAACGCAATCAACCTCGAAGCCATTTTCTACTGCATCAGAACATTTTCTATTAAACGATAAAAGGTTAGTTACGGTAGACCTATTTTTAACGAAACCATGCTGTTCTTTGCAAATTATGTTTCGGCAGTAAACTATAAGGCTATCGCAAATTAATTTTTCAAACACTTTTGGAATGGTTGAAAGTTTAGCAATCGGCCTGTAGTTCACAATATCACATTTAACACATTTTTTAAAGACAGGCGTAGTAAATGAGAGTTTCCACATGGAGGGGAAGTGACCGGACGATAGCGAAAGTTTGAATAAATTTTGTAAAGGAACATCCTTACAGTTTTTTGAAACGATAGGTGGTATACCGTCTGGACCAGTAGAACAATCGTCTTTAAGGCTAGACAAGAGCTCATAAATAGTTTCTAAATGTACTGGTATATCACAAAAATTAACTTGAGCAGATTCTGTGAGATATTTAAAATAATCAGTGTCGACAGTAAATGGAGAATCTCTAAATGATTTGGAAAAATGATCAGCGAAAAAATTGCATATCGTGCCAGGATCGTTGGAAGAACTGCCATTATATTTGAGAGTGGATGGATAGCCATCAACTTTTCTTTTAGAGTTAACAAACTTCCAAAATTCCCTGCGATTAGTTTTAAAATCTGAACCAATTTGAGAAACATAGTTGTAATACAAACGCTCTGCGAGAGCATTGAATTCACTGAAATGAAACATGAAATTATCAAGGTCAAATGTACTCAAATTTGTGATGTACTTTTTCCATGCTTTATTGCGTTTATTACGTAGGACTTTCAGTTCCTTGGTATACCATGGGTGGCTGAAGTTAGAGTTCTTGTTTTTCTTTATAGGTATAGTATTACTGATACAGGTATAGAGTATAGAATAAAATTTTTCTACAGAGTGCTCAAGGTCACTGGAGCAAACTATATTAGAAATACCGGATTTATTCAGTTCGTCAGATAGTGTGCGAAAGTTAGCCTTTCGGAAGTCAAAAGTGTATGAACAGTCAAATGAGCGGACATTCTCATGTATGTGACAGTTCAAGTCAAGAAAAACATCCAACGGGGGATGGTGAGTATCTACCTTAGTAATGCTGCACTTGGATTTACAAGCAACAGTACTAATTGCGTCAGAAGTAAAGACCAAATCGAGTATTCGATTATTTATGTTTTTTATACAGCTTACTTGCTGTAAGTCAAAAGAAATAATGTTATCTAACTTGTTAAGTGCTGCATGTGGTGACGAAATATGAGGAATGAAATGCGAAACATCATCAGATAAGACCCATTTCAAAGCAGGAAGGTTAAAATCCCCAAAGAGCAATACCGTACTTTGTCCACAGGCTAAATGAAATATAAACTCAAGGGCCTTAGCAAGCTCAGAATAAATTTCAACGGGACTATCGGGGGGGATGTACACATTAACAACATATACGAATTTGGGTAAAATGTCAAGTTTGACACATACAACTTCGGCATTAACAGTAAATGGAAATTTAACTTTGTCCGAGGTGATATGATCCCAACAGCAATTAAAACTCCACCGCCTAACGCTTCGAGATCATCTTTATAACGATCTCTTCTATATACAAGAAACTCTTTGGTGAAGAGTTCTGCATCAGTAGTGCTAGCATTAAGCCATGTTTCAGTCAAAATAATGACATCATGCGGAAAAACCATAGAATTTTTAAATATATCATCTGTTTTATGTTTGCTACGGATGGATCTTACATTTTGATAAAAAAAACATAGTCTACTATTTAGTTTTTTGAAATATTATTTGGTTGCTTAGATTTTGAGGGCCTGTATGCAAACTCTTTGACTAGAGTGCTAGACGGCCAAAGCCTATGATCACAGATTGACTCAAAGATAGAAGGAGGAACAACTATTTTGAATGAAGATACGAAACTATCAGGCTTGCTAAGTTTCATACAGTTGACCAAGTTTACGTTAGCAACGACCTTTTGAGATATCAGATGATGAATAATGTCACCAGGTGTGGTCTCGGGTTTCAGTCTTGAAATAAATACAGATTTAGGTCTGGGGACAGATTCTAAGGTGTTGGCATATTCAACAGCAGGCCCACTAGACGGTTCGATTGTAGTTTGAGGAACAACAATCGTTGAAGTGTGAGACGAAACAATCTCTTTATTGTTGTTTTTAGACGGTTCGATTGTAGTTTGAGGAACAACAATCGTTGAAGTGTGAGACGAAACAATCTCTTTATTGTTGTTTTTACGACGCCTCAGATTAACACGCTTAGGGTGAGATAAGGTATGGTAAGACGAATCATCTAAAGCAGCAGTACGAGTCCTAGACAAGTGAATTTCGGACGGACCTGGGATGGACGAAGTACCTTGGTCAGGGCAAATTTCAGAAGACAAATCTGATGGTTGAAAGTCGGTAGAAGTCGAGGCGTTCGATTTGTCTACAGAACTAACGTAAGAGTGATTCTCAAAATCTGTCGAAGTGGAAGCGTCACACGAGTAATTGTACTCAGAGAATGAGGCAACGTTTTTTACTACACAATTAAAACTTTGAAGTAAATCACTGAAGTTATTAGACAACTTAGTGATATCCTGCTTGAAGGAAGATATCTTAAAAGCTAACTGGGAGAGCGATATCCTTTTGCATGGAGGGCAGTACCAAAAGGCTACGTCGGAGGAATTTACCTTCTCAAGAAATGAAGTGGTAGAGCCAACGCATTTAGCATGAAATAAGTTGCCACAAGGACCATAACAAGTAAAAAGAGGGATGTTAGCCTTGCTTTCACAGCACCTTTCAGCCGAACAAGCCATAATAAAATAAATTTTTTTTTAAGCTAAACAGAAACAACGAGAGAAGTACCTAATGTCTTAAAATTAATAATAATGAAATATATATTTATATACAAAAAAAAAAGTAAAATTAATTTACTTTTTTAATTTATCGGGAATTTATCGGGGCTCGAACCTTGGTCACCGTACACAACACTCAAGGATCTTACCACAGAACCACCGCCTGTCGCACAGCTCCTGTGTGGATATTAGCTTTTAAAGCAAATAAAGAAAAAAGACTATGATAGCAAACGAGAATTAAGCTTTACGGAAAGCACAAGGAAAGCAAATTAAAAAGGGCTTTTGAGTTTTTAAATGTGAGTTGGATTAGAAAAGATGATTTGAGTTAAGAGAGCAAAGCTATAGGGGAAAAACCGTTTACAAGCAACAGCACGAAGGTCAATGCAAGCAACCAGCATAGAAAGAAAAATACTAGGTACACTGAATAATAAATGAAAATTAGATTATACGGAAGAACAATTATATAAAAAAGCTAAGAAGGGATGAAAAAATAAATATTACTCATCAAATACGCCTACATACACAGCTTCAAAGCACAGAAATGAAAAAAAAAGAAACAAGTTAAATTAAGTATAAAATTACAACAGTAGCACAGAAACAATTGAAAAAGCGTCTACACTCTACAGCATGCAAGCACAAAACTGATAACTGGTATAGAGCATAATGGCCCAAAACCTCTAAGAGGGCAAAAATTTTACCGCCCACAATATCGACCATGCCCACTTTTACCATGTTAGATCTTTCAAAACCCGATTTCTCGGAAAGTTTATTCCAAATTGAAAAAAAATTATATAACAAATATTCAACATATTACTATTTGCTAGATTTGCTCCATACAACGTTTATTGTAAAACGGTTTTTTTTGCAATAATTTTCGGATTCAGCGCATTTTGTCATGATTCTAACGAAATTACAATTAATTGATTTTAATTATTAGCCCAGACCCACTTTTGTGGGCGTGGCGTATACAAAAAATATATGAATTCGGGACAAAAAATTTCAGATTTTGTGTTACACCGTATATAGGGTCGGGTATATAGAAGTTTGTCACAGGCGAACTCCTACACTTACTCGCTTGTTTTAGTACAAAAACTAAAGGTAGACATTCTAATGTAAGATTGGGGATTTTCAGGGTGAAGCCATGCCTATAGGAAGTAGCAAAGTAGAAATTCGGATTCAGCATCCCGAAAACTCTGTATAGAATGAATAAAAATAAAACTTCTCTATTTTTTCCCTGCAACACGTCAGAAATTATTTGACTGCAAAAGGTATTACATTTCAAAGTGGAATAATTTTTACAAGGCTCAACAAAAATAATTGGCATAGACGTGCGATTTGTATTAAATTAAAGCGGATTTAATAAAATTAAGTTTTTTGCCGGATTTCGGCATAGTTTTTGCGTTGCAAGCAAAAAAGCAACGGAAAACGCGTTATTCAAAGTATAGCGGCTGAAACAGCCCTATTCCATGTTCATGGACCCCAGTCCATATTCCCTGTCCGCGCAACAGACCATTTTTGACATGACAGAAATTATAGGCTTTTTATGGCACTACCATTTAATTAAAGCAACTTATGAAATGGTAGTGTCATAACCGATATATTTTTCCTACAAGCCCTGAGAAATGTCTATGTCTGATATTTTTTTCCAAATAGTACATACTGTTACTCAGATAATGTGGCGGACACGCATATTATTTTTTTGCTTTTTCTGCATTTTTTTGAATTCAAAACCATAAGACGACTTTCAAAATTTTTTTTTCACTCTTAAGTAGGTACTTAAAGCACTCGGAATTGCTAGTTCTTACCAATAGTATGCGCATATGATTTTAAGATAACGAATAAATGCAGGTTTTTTAATTTGCTTTATAAAATATTTCTCAAAAAAAAATTCTTAAGAAACATTTTAGTTTCTTTTGAATATTGAATAGTCTTATAAATTACAAATTTCTTCACACGTTTTATACACAAACTTAATTTCATTACAATGGGTATAACCAGATTGAGACGGAAAGATACCAGAACAGAATATGTTGAAAAATAATTTTTGAAATGCTTTTATAGTTTTCAAGCTTATTTATGCAGCTTGACTATATAACTATATTACTATATTACATAATTTATTCATATAGTTTTCTATAGTTTTTTTTTGTTTTTGTTTCAAATCGTTTGCCCTTAAAAGTATAGCTTTGTATTTGTCTCTTTGAGGACAAACATTTTTCAATATGTTGTTTTTTCGAAAATACATACGTCCAAACAGGAGTTCTTAAACTATTTGATTTGAAATTGTCTTTCGATTAAGCTATGGTTGTTCTACATATGTCCAATATCGGCTTTTTGAATAAAGTCTTTAAAAAGTGTAAACACGTTGCGCGTTGCATAAGGGCACATGTTTTCGATTCCTCTGTTCTCAAAAATCCTTCTATATTTTTGAAAAAAAAATCCTTTTATATTTTATTCATAAAAAATTAGTTAGATTTTCTTCTTTCTGGATGTAAAACTTTTCAATATAAGAGTGCCAAACACTTTTTGTATTAATAGAAAACCTAACCGAACGTGTCATTGTTTCCCTATACCAAAGCCCTACAAAATTATATTTAATATTGAAAAGTGAAAAATTACAACCATAAACCATTCTACGAATTTATAATAATGGCTGGAACTATGATAATTTGAAAAGCTGCCAGAAGAAATTCGGATTCAGCATCCCGAAAACTATGTATAGAATGAGTAAAAATAAAACTTCTCTATTTTTTCTCTGCAACTGGCATGTCAGAATTTATTTGGCTGCAAAAGGTATTAATGCAAATTAAAGCGGATTTAATAAAATTAAGTTGTTTCCCGGATTTCGGCGTTGCAAGCAAAAAAGCAACGGAAAAACTGCGTTTTTAAAATTTGGGTCATTTGCAGCGCACTCTAGTGGCCGAACTTATGAACCGAAAAACCCACCTAAAGTAGGTATGCTTTTACAAAAAATTTAAACGTGTTTGTTTGATTCATTGTGGTCTACCTCAATAACAGGACATTTCTATAACTTTTCTGCAAGGGCCTAAAAAAAGTCGAGGTGAAGCCATGTCTGTGGGAAGTAACGAATTTGAAAATCGGATTTAGCAACCCGAAAACCAACCAGCGAAAAAAATACTTTTGCAGGTATTTTTTCCCTGGCCGATTTGACTGGACAAAAAGGCTTTATAGCACTTTGTGACAAATTGTCGCAAAAAATATTTTATAGAACCAGTAATTCCCCAGATAGATACTTTATCAGACGCGTTATTCAAAGTATAGCGGCTGAAACAGCCCTATTCCATATTCATGGACCCCATCCATATTCCCTGTCCACGCAACAGACAATTTTTGACATGCAGACATTGGTACGTAGGTTGGTAGGTATAGAGTTATAGTGTTTGCACCTACGAAATCCAAAGCAAACATTTTCAAAATCAAAAGCAGACATCTGAATTGAAAATTGCCATAACCATGTATTTTTGCCTGCATGCTTAGTGGATAACTATTCAAATTTCCAACTTCATGGAATTTAGCTGTCGAGGATCGAGAAATGGAAAAGAAATCGGCAGACAAACAGTCCATCCGTCCGTCTGTCTGTCACATGTTTTTAGGCCTTAAATTTTGAGCTAGGGTGTTTAAACTTCGTACTTAAGGTCCACGTCATGCGAAGCAGTACAAGTGTAAAAAATTTTGAAATCGTCCCAAAGACACGCCCACAATCGGTCTAAATGTGCAACTACCCCTCCAGAGTTTTCAAAACTGTAAGACGTTCTAAAAGGCTGAAATTTGACATTTAGCATCTCCTAAAGAATGTTAGACACAAAAAAGACAAATTTTATTGGTAAGCCTCCTCTAGAGGGCGTGGCATCTATTTTAAGGGTAAATTTTCAAACGCATTTTACTCAATATTTTTGCTCGAAATTGAAAAAAAATTTGCGTAATTGTTATGTAGAAAGCGCTTAGTTCCACATTTTGTTTATACAAGACTTTGGGCCACGCCCATATTTGGAGGCAGAATTGAAGAAAAACCCAAAATTTTCCAGAAAAACGTAATTTCGACTGGACTTGAGCCTAATGTAGGAAAGCATGAAACAAAACAAGTAGCAGGTTAGGTAAACGAGACTTCAGTCCAGATTTCGTTCTTATAAAGTTTTTAGCCACGCCCTCTTTTAGGGGACGATTTTTCCAAAATATTGAATTTGAACCAAAAAATTGCATTTGTACGTACATTTAAGTGTAAGTTGGAGATATCTGAGGAAATATCTTATAGTTAATAGTTTGTAATTAGGGGCGGTTGGACCATACCCCTTTTCAAAGTTTGCATTACTTATAAAATGTCAAAAAATAACTATGCCATCAGCATTTTACAATGTGGGATAGGATGGGGTATTCAACGGTCCGTTTTACGCACTGTAACTTCTGCGTACACACTGTAGCACTTACTCACTGGTTCTACATACGTACAGCAATGATTTTTCTTGCGTATGGTAAATGGAAGGTGTATATGCACAATGCACTTCATACACATGAGCGCGTGCCACCCTGAAAATGATGAAAAATAAAACAAAGAGCACATAATGAAGAGAGCGCATTGATTGTTTTGCAGTTGACGTCAGAGTCAGAATCAGAATAGATTTAAATTCGAAGAGAAGCTAATTTGGTTACCAATACATGCAATTGCATTTACCTTAGACCTGACTTCGTTTCTGAGGGACACCTACCCTTAATGTGGAGGGAGGATCCTCTTTTCGAATTTTTGCAAAGGTTGATATGCGTTATAGTCATTGTAACCTTAAAGTTTGGGTCCAGACCCCTTTTTAAATATCAATATTATTTTTTTTGTAGAAATACTTCTAGCTCGTCTATTTTATTCAGAAGGCCGTTTGCATACCATGTTAGTATTTTGAATAACTGTGTCTTATTCATGTTCTCTTGTAATTTTTTCGAGGCTTAAACTCGAGCTTGCTCAGATTGTCAAATATAAGTTTGTTGATTTTAGTCTGATCCTCAAGTTTTTCAAAGATTACAGCAAGGATCTAAGACATTACATCTGTTGTCGGCGATCTTGCCTTGCTTTCGTTTGACGCAACCTGTGCGTATGATTTCGGTCCGACCAGTGGCGGTTTCTCGACTGCACTTGAACTGGCGCCGCTCTCTTGTGGAGCTTTTACGCCATTTGTCGTCGCCTCCTTTGCCAATCTCGCACTTTTGATCGGCTTTGGCGTCCTTGGCTTAGGAGTTTTAGCAGTTTTTGGACGTCCAATTGACGGCATCAGTAATTTTAAGGCCTTTGGCTTTTACATCCCTAACAAAGGCTTCTTTCGTGCATGAGGAGTGGAGGCCCCTAGCAATGACTCGAAGCGGTTTTTAATACTTATTTTTATAAGTGTACAAGTATACCACTCGATTCTTTCTGCATTCAATCTTAGAGACAGCACGCGATAGGAATCGGCGTTGTCAACATTTACTTTCCACACGTTATTTGTGAAAAGTAAGTATATTAAAAGGCGCGAAGTAAGCTTATAGTTTTCTGTTCTCACCGTGTTTGCAAGAAGGTTGCGCAATCTCCCGAAGTCTGCTATGCCGACGATGTTTATTGCGGGAGGTGGACGAATTTTCGCTTCTGGTTTAGCTTTGTTTGAGCCACAGGGCTTATCTTTTTTTTTGTTTTACTTCGGGAGAGGAATTCGCCTTACGCTTCGTGCTAGACCTTTTCCTTAAAACTGAATCGGTCTCAAGTGCAAGTTCGTCCTCGTCCGTAAAGTATTCGCTTGCTGGTCGGTTCGGTGTTACACACTCTTTCGTTGCCTTGCAGTCTTTTGTTATACGAGTAATTTTAAAATCCTCGTTTTCTTTTCGCAGAGTCAACTTCTATTTTAAGATAGTGAAAAAGTCGCTCCATTTCAGTAAGCTTACCTCGGAGTTCATTATTCTCATTTCCTAAGCTCTTAATTTTCACTCAGTCCTGGTTTACTGGTGGACTGCTTTTTCCGGATATGTTCGATATAGGTGGTGGTGATCGGTTTAGTTTTGTCCTTTTCTCAAAAGGATTTATAAGCAATAAAAGGCTCTCCCCAAAATCCGTAGAGCTGCCTCCGAAGACGGTAGATTTTCCAGCATAGCTGGGCTGCCACCTGGGGTAATTATATCTTTCGTTTTGTTCATTGCCATTTTTCTTAACTTGTTGTTTCTTATGAGAAATAGGTGAGTCACTTCTATTTCCATTATTAAATACAGCCGCCCCTCTGGAGACAGACGCCGACCAGGGAGCCGCACAATGTGTTACAGACGCTTCTGGATTTAAATTTAACCTTTGGATTCATCTATAAGTTTAAACCTTACTGCCAAAAGTTGCCCCAAATGGAGCAGCATCGACAGCATCCGTTGAAACATTAAAGAGTACTTCTTCGAGTGGATTTTAGTCGGCTCTTACGACAGGCATACCTTACGTCAAGGCTATTTTAACCCCGACCTTGCAGTGGTAGAATAGCCAAATAGTTCACTGATTTCTAACATTATAAATAGATTCGCCAATCATAAACAGAATTTCGTCACATTTAGCTTGATTAAACTACATTTCTGTTGTGGCAAGTAGTGTTAATTACAAAATTGTTAAACTTCCAAACATCTTAGATTTATTTATTTATTTATATTTTTTTTTTTGATTTTAAGTGAGATTAGCCTCAACTCCAAAATATTTGTTCGTAAAGAACAGTTAAAATGCGTTTCGTCTCTGCCTCCGCCATGACTTATCAATGAGCGGGCGAAGGCAGTTTCTCAGACGCAAATTTTCCACTTGGTGGTCAATGGTTACCGACTCGTAAGTAGATTTTGCTTGTAGAAACGTAATCTGGCGCGTGATGTTCGGCGCAAGACAACAAAGTGAATTGTCTTTGTACATGCCCCTGGCCTGGCTTTTCAAACCAAAAAATTTTTTAAACATTACAAAAAGCGACAAAAGCTGCTTCGTGTATTATGTTTGTGGAGTACCAAAATTTTAAATTTTTGATTTTTAGTGAGACTTGGGACTCAACTCCAAAATATTTGTTCGTAAAGAAATAACAAATATTATATATTTTTTATTTTGTTATAAAGTTTGTTAAATTAGTCACTTTACCATGTACATATAAATGAAATTTGTATTACTAATAATTGGGGGTGCCGTGGCGTAGTGGTTAGTGTGTGTGCTTACTACGCCGGAGGTCTGGGTTCGAATCCTGCCATCGTCACCTGAAAAAAAAAACTTCCTCTTTTTTCACGGCCCCCACCTCCGCGAGGGTCTGACAAGCCCTCCGAGAGTATCATTTGTCTTGAAAAACTTCTCAAAGTGCCGTTCGGATTCGGCAAAAAAAATTTAGGTCCCCTTGTATGTAAAGAAATTAAAACACCAGCATACATTGTTGAGAAGTTGGCCCTGGTTCACCTCGAGCTGTTGCGCCACTTTATTTATTTATTTTTATTAGGAATAATTGTTTTGAGTTGGTATCTGACAGATGGTTTCAAACCAAGGCCAAATTTACTTTTATAAAGCTTTAAAATTGTAAATGTTATACACATGAGCTCAAATAAAAATTACTTACGTACTTACTTACTATTTCCAAAGCGTTTTAGCAAATCCATTCAAACGAAGAGGACAAGGATGTTCATCGTTTCTTTTGGTTTAAAGACAGAATTAAAGAAGTGAATAATCTTCCAAACTGGTTCGAATTTCGCATGACTAGGGTTAAATTTGGTGAAGCATGTAGCCCATTTCAATTTGAATGTCAGGATTGAAAAACAGTAGATGGAAGAGCGAGTTAACTTTCCCCAGGCTTGTGAAACTCTCTATGTAGACAATTTGGTGTGTAGCGTGTCAGATAATTCAAAGGCTATTAAAGTTTACAAGTTGAAATCATGAACAGAGCTGGTATGGTCCTACAGAAGTGGAATTCATCTACAGTTCGTGCAGAATTTCACAACGCAAAGGAGGTCACGTGGGTGCAGAAGGTAGTAGGTGTCAAGTGGTTCGTCAGTTCAGATGAACTGGCACCCTGGCAGCAGATATTACCTTTGTAATCATACTCTATAGTAGTCTCACCGAAGCAGAACAAACCAAAGCGCCTCCTGCGGCTGGATCAAATAAACTGTAAACTAACAAAAATTTATTCGCAGAAACGAAAAGCGGATTTTGTCGCTGATGAAACTGAGAGAGAGTTCTGTAAAGATTCTCGTTTTGCAGTGGCTATCACGGCCGTGGCCTGTAGCATATCGATTACACAGATGCATTCTGTTGACGGTGAAAGGGATTATTTTTTTGGACAACGAAGGAAAGGAGAAGAGAATTGAAGTTTTTTTACTGCTCGTTTTGCAAGTAAGGAAAGGAGTGTTAGCATGTGTGAGTGTGGTTGCAAAATTTCAGGAATCATGACGAGAGAGAGATCCATAAATAGATTTTCAGTTAATTTGTTTTGTTGCTCCCTTTGCATTCGCAGTGGCATATATTCTCTGCTATGTAGTCGGCTGCTGATGTTGAAGGAGGATGATTTTCCTTTAAGAGCCAGGAAGAAAAGGAGAAAGAGAACGGGAAAATTATTCGTGTGGTTTTCATATAAGTTGAAACAGGTACATAGGTAGGTATACACAGGTGTGATCGTGGAATGTGATTATTCCAAATATTTGAAGTGAATCCAGCATTGATTTCCAGCATTAAGCTGGCTATAATTATTCAACATAGCATACCTCCGGCGGCCGATAACAGATATTTCTATCTTAGCTCGCGGCTGTTTAAGCTCTTGGCGCTACTTGTTTAGTGTCCTCGGATTTTTAACGACAGTGTTTTTTTCAGTCCCTGCTGGAGTCTAATAATGAAAAACATAACCAGTTGATTAGTTGGCGCAAGTGACTGAAAAAATTTTCCTAAGTCAAATCTGTAAACTATTATTACCTACCTAGTCAAGAAAAAAGTAGTTTTGCGTAATAATGGGCTAAATGGTGGGCGTGGTGAATTGTTGGGCAAAAGATTGGCTGTCAGAGTGAATGGTGTGGCCTTGTTTTTGAGTCTGCGCCCTTTCAGTTCCATGGCAGATGGATTATGTGCGCTAGCTCCGTCGTCCGTCTGAAAGAGACTGCAATCGTTTTTCCAAGATTTATCCAAGATTCCAAAAGATTTGCTTAGTCGTAGATGATTCTTGCGCCTGTTCCGCCGTCAATTTTAGAGCTATCAATATACAACAATTGGCTCTAATCAAGCTTACTAACCTACCTACCTACCCCAATTTGTTTCTTGAATGCGGGTTTGTGACTGCTGAAAAAAATCAATCAAGACCTTCATCTTATTTTAAAGGTCTTTTTATGAAACTGCTGTAAGTAAAATTTTTTGATACACGGTAGGTATAGGTCACGTGAAATAAATAATTTTGTTTTGGAAATGAAAATAAGACCCAATTTTCGATTGGGCTTGTTTCGCTTTTCAAAACTAAATTAGGCCGAGTGGGCTTTATTTCGTTGAGCTTTATTTATTTCAACTTCTACGGGGGCATGTGGCCCCCCTGCAATCCCTCTGCCTAGTCTTTTGTTTACCTTCCTTTACTTTAAACCGATTTTTTTAAAGCTAGTTCTCATATACTTGGATAAAATATTTAAAAAAAATAACTGATCAAAGTGAAGAGAGGCAAAAGAAAAAGCAGGCGGGAGGCTTGCAGACAGCGGCACGACGCCCAACAAATTATCTTGCTTTAAGCGGTCCGTCCAAAAATGGAAAAAGGACCTCTACCACCATATATCGCTATGTTGTCCGGCCGTCTGTCCGTGCGTCCGGCCGTCTGTCCGTCCGTCCGTCCGATCGAACTTCTGAATGGTAAGTCGTAGAAAGACAAAATTTTATGTGCTTTTAAACTGCGGAGATAGTCGGAGAATCCAACGAGGGCAATTTTTTTAAGCACAAATAACAGTTTAATTACAGTTTGAAATTTCATGGGATAATGTATAAAGTTGTTTTCACTACTTTTTTTAAGAAGTTCAGCAGGAAATCCAATTTTTTGAAAATATTGAAGGATTTTTGAGAAATGAAGAGTTGAAAATGTATGACGTTATTTAAACTGTTTAAGGCCACAACTTTTGAACTGCTTACTGCATGAAGCCAATTTTGAACGTACGTATAAAGCAACACAAAGTGAACCAAGTGCTTAAGTCATACACATATTGCAGAAAAAGTTGTAATACCCGACCCAGGGTATATTAAGTTTGCTGTATAGTTTGTAACGCGGTGAAATAATCACCGTAGCCTACTAAGACCTTTTAGAGATATGAATGAGATTGACAGGAGAATCGTTTAAGCCATGTCCGTCCGTCCGTCCGTCCGTCCGTAAACAACTTTTAGGCCTTAAATTTTAAGCTAGAGAGCTGAAAATTTGTAAATGGATTGAAAGTCCATTGGACCAGATCAAGTTTGAAAATTAGTTGAATCCGTCCACAGACGCGCCCAATACAGGCCTGTATCATCAAGGCCTGGACCATCTCCAACTTTAAGAAATACTTTTTTCACACTTCAGCTATGTTAAAATGTTGCTAGCTTACTGATTTTTAGTATGTGACACTGTATTTGTCTTTGAGGCAACAGAAAAAGTTTGGCGTTTTCCTTCCATTCAAAAGTTTCTCTCGTTCTTTTGATAGGAACGAGAGAAACTCTTTTACCACGGAGAAAGAGTGCTTAGCGGTTCTTTGGGCTATTGAGAAGTTGCAACAGTATATCGACGGCGTTCGTTTTAAAGTTGCGACGGATCATTGCTCACTGATCTGGTTGAGCAATCTCAAGGATCCGTGCGGTAGGCTAGGAAGGTGGGTGGTTAGATTGCAGCAGTTCGACTGCTTTGTAATTGTCTTTGAGGCAGCAGAAAAAGTTTGGCTTTTAAGAAAAAGTTTTTGGCATTGACACCCGTCTTCTTTTTTTACCAAACCCAAGGAATTTTAACTTAAAATGACTGTTTTTTAATGAATATACATGTATGCAAAATTATGTAACAAAAGTTCTACATATTAGCATTTTCTATATTTTTTGTATATATTATATATATCTCCGCCCACTTTTGTTGGCATGGCTCAGAAAAAAGTGATTTTTTTTGTTAAAATGACGGGGCTTTAGTCCAAAATGTATGCCACCACCTAGCGTTAAGCATTCAAGAGTTATATTTTTACATCCCGCCCACTTTTTGGAGGCGTGGCAGGTTTTTTTTGGCAGGATCGGGTATTTTGTAATCCGTCGCAGACGGACTGAAGCAAACGCACTGTTGCACTCTCCCACTTGTTTACTTGATAAGAAAAGAAATACTGCCGTTTTAACACATTTTCGAAACAAAAATCGCAAAAACGCATGAAAAAACGTGGTCATATAATTGGACCGGTGGTCATATAATTGGACCGGTGGTCATATAATTCAACCGGTGGTCATATAATTAAAGAAAAACATTCAATGATAGAGCAAGTAGTTGCGCTATTGAAAAAACGTCTAACGGGAACTGAAAAAAAATTCAAAATAGTTGTTTTGTGGATATGAAATTTAAAAAATAAAGAAAAAAAATCAAAAGAAGGTATGTCTAACCCTCTAGTTCCTAAATGGTAAAAAGGACAGCTATGAAATAAATAGCGGGCATAGTCCATCTTTTGAGATTTAATGCAAAGCTATAAAGCAAACTTGGAATATTCAAAAACTTGACTTGACTCAAGAACGCAAAATATGTTAAGTTTATCTCGTCATCTAGAGGTACGTCTGCTCTACACAAGAGACATACCTCTAGATGACGAGACAGTCGTGGCCACGTTTGCGGACGATACGGCCATCCTGGCAACAAGTGAATCAGTCGAGTCATCAACGAGAAACCTCCAACGAGCATTGGACAGAATTTGTGTCTGGACGAAGACTTGGCGAATCGCTCTTAACGAGAACAAGTCTACGCATGTGAATTTCACTTACAGAAGGGTTAACAATTTGCCTCTGTTCATAAATTCTGCACAAATACCTTATGCAAATGAAGCGAAGTATCTAGGGATGACACTGGACGCTAAACTAAGGTGGAAACCACACGTAAAGAAGAAGCGTGACGAGTTCGAGATTAGGCTCAGGGAAATGTATTGGCTTATTGGAAGATTTTCGAAATTAAGCACATATAACAAACTGCTCTTGTACAGGCAGGTGTTAAAGCCGTCCTGGACATACGGTACACAACTTTGGGGTTGTACCAAGCCGAGCAACATGTCCATGTTGCAGACTTTCCAAAACAAGACACTAAGAGCAATTGTGAATGCTCCATGGTATGTTAGGAATAGCGATATTCACAGAGATTTAGGAATAGCTACCGTGGGCGAAGAAGTAACAAACTTCACTCGAAAGCTAAATGCTCGCCTTCATGTTCATTGCAACAATGAAATGATCCGTACTCTAAACGAGACTCTTAACGATGTTAACAACGAGCGACGACTTCAAGAAACAAGACCCTTCGATCAAGCGACGTAGGGTGAAGCCGCATGAATGAACGGCTTAGTAGGTGCATTCACTGGAAAGCAACCTATCCAATGCGATTATCACTACGGAAGCGTAAACTACTTGTTAACTTAGTTGTAGTCAAGAAGTATTATGAGAGAGCGAAAATTTACTACTATGAAGTGCGTTCTGGCAGTTTCATAGTGTCTCTCATAAATGGGTGGTTTTTTAGCACGTGGAAATCGGGCATAACCAATATCGGCTACTTCGGTATTATGTACCTGCTATAGAGGGCGTATTGGTATCTTTGAAAGATTTTGGAGTTTTAGCCTCCGTCCATCCTAGTATTCAAAAAAAAAAAAAAAAAAGTTTGATGTATACATAGTTTGCAACTCAGTGAAGTAATCACTGTATACTAACCCCTTTAATAGATATGAATGAGACCGGCAGGAGAATCGATTAAGCCATGTCCGTCCGTCCATCCGTATTTAAACAACTTTTAGGCCTTACATTTTAAGCTAAAGAGCTGAAAATAGGTAAGTTGGCTAGAAGTCCATTGCACCAGAACAAGTTTGAAAAGTAGTTGAATCCGCCTACAGACACGCCCAGTAGATACAGGCCTGCTGTATGTGCAACCATCTCTTATTTTAAAAAAAATATTTTTTCACACTTAAGCTATGTTAAAATGGTGGTAGCACACTGATTTCTGGTATGTACCACTGCTTTGTAACTATCTTTGAGGCAGAAGAAAAGGTTTAGTGACCACATTGACCACGCCCACTTTTTAAGGATTTTTAACTTAAAATGACTGTTTATACCCCATCCCATAGGATAGGAGGTATATTAAGTTTGATTAGTAGTCATAGTTTGTAACATAGAGAAATAATCACCGTAGACCCTCAAGACCTTAAGATCGAGACCGAATTGTAAGTCGAATGATATATGCAAAAATTCAAACTAAAAGATGATGGTTTCTACAACTTCTTTTAGTTTGAATTTTTAATTGCTGTTATTTTAACTACTCTACTACCTACTCAACTTAACTCAACCATCCTCTGTTTGTGCTGAGAACCCTTTGTCGAAATTTCAACTCTCACCTTTTGCATATAAACGGGGCTTCTGTTGTAAGCTGCAGTAATGTAATTTCAGTCAAATGAAACACAAATTAAACGACAAGCAGTTTTTACTTTATTTTATAAATGTTTAATAAAAATTATGAATGAGTGGAATTTAAAGATAGAACCATGACAGCATGAACCTAGTTAAATAAAAAAAATACATGACATAACAAAAAATAAAGCTTTAAGGTAAAGCCATATAAGATGAAATAAAATTTAATGGATTAAAAACTTTTTAGAAAAAAATAAAATACCTAACGGAAAAGCAAAAAATATGTGTACCTACAAGATAATTTTCGCGGTATACTGATTATGAAAATTTTATTAGTTAGGTAGGAATGACATGAAAATTTCGTTATTATAAAGAGCAGTAGTATCGATAACAAAGGAAGCATTCCTATTATTTGTATCCCTACCTTACAATAGCTTAAATGCGGCAAACATTTATTCAATATATTTGGATTTCTTTAACATGTTGTTAAAATGTTTCCTGTACCTTCACTTTATAACTGTTCAATAATGATATGTTAGATGCATTCTGTTGGCGGTGAAGAGGGATTATTTTTCGGACAACGAAGGAAAGGAGAAGAGAATTGAAGTTTTTTTTACTGCTCGTTTTGCACGTAAGGAAAGGAGTGTTAGCATGTGTGAGTGTGGTTGTAAAATTTCAAGAGCCATGATGAGAGAGAGATCCATAAATAGATTTTCAGTAAATTTGTTTTGTTGCTCGCTTTGCATTCGCAGTGGCAGCTATTCTGATTCTCTGCTATGTAGTCGGCTGCTGATGTTGAAGGAGAAAAAGAACGGGAAAATTATTCGTGTGGTTCTCATTTAAGTTGAAACAGGTACATAGGTAGGTATAGACAGGTGTGCTCGATCGTGAAATGTGATTATTTCAAATATTTGAAGTGAATCCAGCATTGATTTCCAGCATTAAGCTGGCTATAATTATTTAACATAGTATACCTCCGGCGGCCGATAACAGATATTTCTATCTTAGCTCGCGGACGTTTAAGCTCTTGGCGCTACTTGTTTAGTGTCCTCGGATTTTTAACGACAGTGTTTTTTTCAGTCCCTGCTGGAGTCTAACCATGAAAAACATAACCAGTTGATTAGTTGGCGCAAGAGACAGAAAAAATTTTCCTAATTCAAATCTGTAAACTATTATTACCTACCTATACTCTGTCCAACATAAATTGGCAGTACAGGCCTTATGGAGGAGCTTTTAAAAATCAGTAGCGTGTCACATTTTTGCACCATACTAATTTGAAAGAAACCCCCCATAAGAAGTGTTTGCCCCCAGTGACTTCCAGTTGCATCTGACACAGAGCCCACGTCTTACTCAGAGCACATCATGCTTGAAATCAACCCCCATTAAATTAATGTGTATTCAGAGTTACCAATGCACGTTTGGTAGCTCGTTAATTTTTTTTTTTCTTGCGTTTCTGTAGATGAACTTTTGGTATTAAAGCTTTGAAAAAGTTCTTAATGATGAGTGTTGTCGTGGAGATCTTGTTTTGTATTTCTTTCAATGTGTGAAAAATACGTTAAAATGCTGTTACAAAATTGTAAGCCGCTTTTTTTCAGGAAAATATTTTTTTACGTAGGTTTTCGCCGCGCGCGGTCGGTTTTTGACGTTGTGAGTATTATTCTGAATTAGAATTGTGATAATAAGGTGAAGTTTAGTGTTTTTATGAAAATTGTATAATTGATTATATTTATGTGTTTTGTGCAATTGCGTTTTAAGACGGGTAGTTTTTTAAGAAGTGTGTGAAATTGTCTTTTGAGGACGTGTTTTTGAATTTAAAAGAATTAAAAATTTATTTAAAAGGGATTAGGCCTACTGGGGATACCCTTCAAAAACGCGCCTTTCAACTTACCTCTGTGTGGTGTTTATTTTTATTCAAAATAAATAAATTAAATCACATAAATCAAATTTTCAATTAAAAAAAATGACGGCAACCCTATAAACTACTCTTTTGGGTTTTTGGGTACTTAAAATGCGCCATACGGATACATAGAGCTTTTGTAAGAATAGCACCTTACGGAAAACAAAGGAGTGGGAAAGAGAGGCAAACATCCCTATCCTTCGCTGTACTGCCAATTTATGTTGGACAGAGTATAGTCAAGAAAAAAGTAGTTTTGCGTAATAAAACTACTTTTTATTTAATAGTAATTTTTTTGCTGGGCGCGGTGAATTGTTGGGCAATAGATTTCGAGCTCAACTTGGCTCGCGGCCGATTGGCTGTCAGAGTGAATGGCGATGGTGCGCTAGCTCCGTCGTCCGTCTGAAAGAGACTGCAATCGTTTTTCCAAAAAGATTTGCTTGTCCCAGATCTTCAGAGATGATTCTTGCGCCTGTTCCGCCGTCAATTTTAGAGCTATCAATATACAAAAATTGGCGCTAATCAAGCTTACTAACCTACCTACCTACCCCAATTTGTTTCTTGAATGCGGGCTTGTGACTGCTGAAAAAAATTAATCAAGACCTTCATCTTATTTTAAAGGTCTTTTTATGAAACTGCTGTATGTAAAATTTTTTGATACACGGTAGGTATAGGTCACGTGAAATAAATAATTTTGTTTTGGAAATGAAAATAAGACCCAAATTTCGATTGGGCTTGTTTCGCTTTTCAAAACTAAATTAGGCCGAGTGGGCTTTATTTCGTTGAGCTTTATTTATTTCAACTTCTACGGGGGGCATGTGGCCTCCCTGCAATCCCTCTGCCTAGTCTTTTGTTTACCTTCCTTTACTTTAAACCGATTTTTTTAAAGCTAGTTCACATATACTTGGATAAAATATTTAAAAAAAAATAACTGATCAAAGTGAAGAGAGGCAAAAGAAAAAGCAGGCGGGAGGGTTGCAGGGAGCGGCACGACGCCCAACAAATTATATTGCTTTTAGCGATCCGTCCAAAAATGGAAAAAGGACCTCTACCACCATATATCGCTATGTTGTCCAGCCGTCTGTCCGTGCGTCCGGCCGTCTGTCCGTCCGTCCGTCCGATCGGACTTCTGAATGGTAAGTCGTAGAAAGACAAAGTTTTATGCGCTTTTAAACTGCGGAGATAGTCAGAGAATCCAACGAGGGCAATTTTTTAAGCAGAAATAACAGTTTAATTACAGTTTGAAATCTCATGGGATAATGTATAAAGTGATTTTCACTACTTTTTTTAAGAAGTTCAGCAGGAAATCCAATTTTTTGAAAATATTGAAAGATTTTTGAGAAATGAAGAGTTGAAAATGTATGACGTTATTTAAACTAAGAAAAAGTTGTAATACCCGACCCAGGGTATATTTAGTTTGCTGTATAGTTTGTAACGCGGTGAAATAATCACCGTAGCCTACTAAGACCTTTTAGAGATATGAATGAGATTGACAGGAGAATCGTTTAAGCCATGTCCGTCCGTCCGTCCGTCCATCCGTAAACAACTTTTAGGCCTTAAATTTTAAGCTAGAGAGCTGAAAATTTGTAAGTGGATTGAAAGTCCATTGGACCAGATCAAGTTTGAAAATTAGTTGAATCCGTCCACAGACATCATCAATCAAGACCATCTCCAATTTAAAGAAATGTTATGTTATAGCTATGTTAAAATGTTGCTAGCTTACTGATTTTTAGTATGTGACACTGTATTTGTCTTTGAGGCAACAGAAAAAGTTTGGCGTTTTCCTTCCAGTCAAAAGTTTCTCTCGTTCTCTTGATAGGAACGAGAGAAACTCTTTAACCACGGAGAAATAGTGCTTAGCGGTTCTGTGGGCTATTGAGAAGTTGCAACAGTATATCGACGGCGTTCGTTTTAAAGTTGGGACGGATCATTACTCACTGATCTGGTTGAGCGATCTCAAGGATCCGTATGGTAGGCTAGCTAGGTGGGCGGTTAGATTGCAGCAGTTCGACTGCTTTGTAATTGTCTTTGAGGCAGCAGAAACATTTTTGCGTTCGAGAAAAAGTTTTGACATTGACACCCGTCCTCTTTTTTTACCACACCCAAGGACTTAAAATGACTGTTTTTTAATGAAGCACACGCACTGTTGCACTCTCCCACTTGTTTTCTTGATAAGAAAAGAAATACTGCCGTTTTAACACATTTTTGAAACAAAAATCGCAAAAACGCATGAAAAAACGTGGTCATATAATTAGACCGGTGGTCATATAATTCAACCGGTGGTCATATAATTAAAGAAAAACATTCAATAATAGTGCAAGTAGTTGCGCTGTTGAAAAAACGTCTAACGGGAACTGAAAAACAATTCAAAATAGTTGTTTTGTGGATATGAAATTTAAAAAAATTAGAAAAAAATTCAAAAGAAGGTATGTCTAACCCTCTAGTTCCTAAATGGTAAAAAGTACAGCTTTGAAATAAATAGCGGGCATAGGCGGGCATAGTCCATCTTTTGAAATTTAATGCAAAGCTATATAGCAAACTTGGAATATTCAAAAACTTCAAAGATTTGACTCAAGAACGTAAAATATATTAAGTTTGATGTATACATAGTTTGCAACTCAGTGAAATAATCACTGTAATACTAACCCCTTTAATAGATATGAATGAGACCGGCAGGAGAATCGATTAAGCCATGTCCGTCCGTCCGTCCGTATGTAAACATCTATTAGGCCTTAAATTTTAAGCTAAAGAGCTGAAGAGTTTGAAAGAGTTTGAAAAGTAGTTGAGTCCGCCTACAGACACGCCCAGTAGATACAGGCCTGCTGTATGTGCAACCATCTCTTATTTTAAAAAAATTATTTTTTCACACTTAAGCTATGCTAAAATGGTGGTAGCACACTGATTTCTGGTATGTACCACTGCTTTGTAACTATCTTTGAGGCAGAAGAAAAGGTTTAGTGACCACATTGACCATGCCCACTTTTTAAGGTTTTTTAACCTAAAATGACTGTTTATACCCCATCCCATAGGATAGGAGGTATAATAAAGTTTGATTCATAGTTTGTAACATAGAGAAATAATAACCGTAGACCCCCAAGACCTTACGGGCATATGATCGAGACCGAATTGTAAGTCGAATGATATATGCAAAAATTCAAACTAAAAGAAGTTGGTTTCTACAACTTCTTTTAGTTTCAATTTTTAATTGCTATTATTTCAACTACTCTACTACCTACTCAACTCAACTCAACCCTCCTGTTTGTGCTGAAAACTCTTTGTCGAAATTCCAACTCAAACTCTCACCTTTTGCATATAAACGGGGCTTTTGTTGTAAGCTGCAGTGATGTAATATCAGTCAAATGAAACACAAATTTAACGACAAGCAGTTTTTACTTTATTTTATAAATGTTTAATAAAATTATGAATGAGTGGAATTTAGAGATAGAACCATGACAGCATAAACCGAGTTAAATAAAAAAAAAAAGCTGTAAGGTAAAGCCATACAAGATGAAATAAAATTTAATGGATTAAAAAAAATATGTGTACTTACAAGATAATTTACGCGATATACTGATTATGAAAATTTTATTAGTTCGGTAGGTATGACATGAAAATTTCGCTATTATAAAGAGCAGTAGTATTGATAACAAAGGAAGCATTCCTACTTTTTGTATGAATGAGGACTTAAAAGCAATCAATGACTGGACAATTAAAAATGGACTTCATTTGAATGCAAATAAATGTTTGGTTTTGCCAATTTCTAATCGGAGCCTTGAACTCAACACGCTTCCTGATATTTAGTTAGCCCATAGCAAATTGAAGGTTGTTAAATCCGCGACCTGCTTGGGGTTCGTTCTGAACCGCAATCTTTCGTGCTACAACAACATAAACCTTGTCATCGGTCGAATCTATGGTTGCTTGAGAAAGGTTTGGCGTGCTGCTAGTTCTAGTCCGCGGTCTCATTTTGCCTATAGTGACCTATTCTGAGGTTGTGTATCCTAACCCTGATTCGCTCTCTCTACGTAAGCTTCAGGTTGCATTCAATGATGCAGTTCGATACATCCACGGGCTTCGTAGGTATGATAGGATATCTCTACATGCTAAACGCTTTCTAGAACGCACTCTAATTCAACACATCAATGCAAGAAATTGCATTTTTCTGCACAAGGTCATAGTTTCCAAATAACCTCGATACCTATATGATAAACTAGTCTTCTCGCAATCAGAACGAACGAGAAACATCAGTGTTCCCATCGCCAAATATCTTGCCTCATCCCGCTTATTTTTCGCCCATGCAGTTAAGCTTTGGAACTCATTACCTCCGCATATCAAAGTTATAAACAGAACTACCATCTTCAAGTCAGCCATTTACCATTATTTTACAACACCTCAATAGCAGATTTATTACAACTTATTCTACTCTTATAACTATTTATGCTCTCTAAAAAAATCTCTTTTCTATCTCTGTTTAATCTACTTTTCTCTTTTCTTCATTTCTTGGTAGTTTTAAGATTTAGTTTTGTAATTTAATATTAGTCTTTGTATTAAGAACATTCCATGTAATACATTCCTTGCCTATGTACTACAAAAGACTGTGTCTTAATGTACGCCCGTTATGTTGAATAATAAATTGAAAATTGAAATTTGTAACCCTACCTTACAATAGCTTAAATGCGGCGAACATTTATTCAATAAATTTGGATTTCTTTAACATGTTAGTAAAATGTTTCCTGTACCTTCACTTTATAACTGTTCAATAATGATATGTTAGATGCATTCTGTTGACGGTGAAGAGGGATTCTTTTTCGGACAACGAAGGAAAGGAGAAGAGAATTGAAGTTTTTTTTACTGCTCGTTTTGCACGTAAGGAAAGGAGTGTTAGCATGTGTGAGTGTGGTTGTAAAATTTCAGGAGCCATGATGAGAGAGAGATCCATAAATAGATTTTCAGTAAATTTCTTTTGTTGCTCGCTTTGCATTCTCAGTGGCATACTGTTACTGTTAATCACAAAAGTAAGTAAGCGCCCCTTTATTTCCAGAAAGATCTTCAAAAACGCATTAAAATGAAGAATTTTTTTTTTCTATTATTTTTATATGTTGAACTCATTTATTTTTCTTCAAAATGTTGAAATCATAATAGGTATGTAACGCAATAAAAAAAAATGTGAACTTAATGTTAAAAACAATGAAAAATTTACGTAACAGAAATAAGTAAGCAATATTTCAATTGCCTGCAATTAATGAAAATATTTAATTAATACGTTTTTTCAACGTTGGAAGCCGTTTGGATTTAGTACTTCGTTGGGTACCCTTTGGCTTTTATAACAGCCCTTATTCGTGAAGGCATTGAGTTCACCAGGTTTTGTGTAACGTTTTGCCCGATCTTGGACCACTCCTCCCAAAGAGCTTGTTTCAAATCATCCTTGGTGTTAATCCTATGTGATCGTATTTTTCGTTCCAGATGCTCCCACAAATGTTCGATAACATTTAGATCGGGAGATTGTGGCGGTGGTTTTAGCTGGTTTCGAACATTATAAAGTAACCATTCTTTGACAACAAGGGAAGTATGTTTAGGGTCATTATCTTGTTGGAAGATAAATGAGCGCTTCATTCCCAACTTTCTGGCACTTTCCTGCAGGTTGTTTTTTAAAATGTTTAAATAGCCATATCGATCCATCGTAGATTCAATAAACACTAAATTTCCTACACCAGATGCTGCCATGCATCCCCACACCATCACATTTCCACCACCGTGCTTCACAGTTCCTGACATGTTTATGGGACTGAGCTCTGTATTTGGTTTTCTCCAAACTTTTTCGCGTCCGTCTGAGCCGTAAATGTTAAATTTACTCTCGTGTGAAAATATCACCGTGTTCCAGAAATCTTCTCGATAATGCTGATGGTTTTTAGCGAATTCCAGTCACTTTTTTCGATTCACTTTGCTTATATACGGTTTCTTCCGGACGTTTCGGCCATGATATCCGGCTTCGTAGAGCACACGACGAATCGTTTGAGCATTACATGTCTTACCTGTGTCAGCATTTATTTCACTCAAAATTTTCGGCGCACTAAGTTTAGGATTTTGTTTCACCTTCCTCACTATAAGCCGTCTTTCCTGTGCATTAAACTTACGAGGACGTCCAGACCGGTTTAAATTTTCAACATTTGCGGTGGTTTTATATTTTGTTATAATTTTGTGAATGGTGGAAGGGCTTTTGTTCAAAATTTTACTTATTTCACGCTCCGACTTATTATTTAGAAAATGTTGTATTATTACATCTCTTAAATCCTTGCTTAGCTCTTTTCCTCGAGGCGCCATTTTCTTGAGGTATACCCAATTTTTTTTTAACTAAAAAAATATCAACAATAAACGATAAGTAAATAATTCAAAACATTTGAATACCGAAATTAACAGCATACGATAGCACGCGTTCGTAGCCAACCTCCAAATGTAAATAGTGCTTACTTTCTTTTGTGACATTAAAAAGGAATGTTGGTAGAAATATTAACAGTTATCGACTGTGTGGTGGATGATTTATATATTTTTTTTCCTGCCGGAAATCGCAAACGTCGGAGATTCTTCCGTTTATAAAGCATTTGCAATATTCCTAACGGTATGTTTTTTTTTTCATGGTGCTTGCGTTGTGCACTAGTGCTTACTTTCTTTTGTGATTGACTGTACATTCTCTGCTATGTAGTCGGCTGCTGGTGTTGAAGGAGGATGGCTTTCTTTTAAGAGCCAGGAAGAAAAGGAGAAAGTGATTGGGAAAATTATTCGTGTGGTTTTCATTTAAGTTGAAACAGGTACATAGGTAGGTATACACAGGTGTGATCGTGGAATGTGATTATTCCAAATATTTGAAGTGAATCCAGCATTGATTTCCAGCATTAAGCTGGCTATAATTATTCAACATAGCATACCTCCGGCGGCCGATAACAGATATTTCTATCTTAGCTCGCGGCCGTTTAAGCTCTTGGCGCTACTTGTTTAGTGTCCTCGGATTTTTAACGATAGTGTTTTGCAGTCCCTGCTGCAGTCTAATAATGAAAAACATAACCAGCTGATTAGTTGGCGCAAGTGACTGAAAAAATTTTCCTAAGTCAAATCTGTAAACTATTACTACCTACCTAGTCAAGAAAAAAGTAGTTTTGCGTTATAATGGGCTAAATGGTGGGCGTGGTGAATTGTTGGGCAATAGATTTCGAGCTCAGCTTGGCTGTCGGGCGATTGGCTGTCAGATTGAATGGTGATGGCCTTGTTTTTGAGTCTGCGCCCTTTCAGTTCCTTGGCAGTTGGATTATGTGCGCTAGTTCCGTCGTCCGTCTGAAACAGACTGCAATCGTTTTTCCAAAAAGATTTGCTTAGTACCAGAGCTTTATAGATGATGCTTGCGCCTGTTCCGCCGTCAATTTTAGAGCTATCAATATACACGATTTGGCGCTAATCAAGCTTACTAACCTACCTACATACCCCAATTTGTTTCTTGAATTTTTGTGAGTGCTGAAAAAATTAATCAAGACCTTCATCTTATTTTAAAGGTCTTTTTGTGTAACTGCTGTAAGTAAAATTTTTTGATACACGGTAGGTATAGGTCACGTGAAATAAATAATTTTGTTTTGGAAATGAAAATAAAACCCAATTTTCGATTGGGCTTGTTTCGCTTTTCAAAACTAAATAAGGCCGAGTGGGCTTTATTTCGTTGAACTTTATCTATTTCAACTTCTACGGGGGCATGTGGCCCCCCTGCAATCTCTCTGCCTAGTCTTTTGTTTACCTTCCTTTACTTTAAACCGATTTTTTTTAAAGCTAGTTCACATATACTTGGATAAAATATTTAAAAAAAAAATAACTGATCAAAGTGAAGAGAGGCAAAAGAAAAAGCAGGCGGGAGGGTTGCAGGGAGCGGCACGACGCCACAGAAATTATCTTGCTTTTAGCGGTCCGTCCAAAAATGGAAAAAGGACCTCTTATGGTATCGCTATGTTGTCCGGCCGTCTGTCCGTCCGTCCGTCCGATCGCGTTTTGACTTCTGAATGGTAAGTCGTAGAAAGACAAAATTGTATGTGCTTTTAAACTGCGGAGATAGTCAGAGAATCCAACGAGGGCAATTTTTTAAGCAGAAATAACAGTTTAATTACAGTTTGAAATTTCATGGGATAATGTATAAAGTGATTTTCACTACTTTTTTTAAGAAGTTCAGCAGGAAATCCAATTTTTTGAAAATATTGAAAGATTTTTGAGAAATGAAGAGTTGAAAATGTATGACGTTATTTAAACTGTTTAAGGCCAAAACTTTTAAACTGCTTACTGCATGAAGCCAATTTTGAACGTACGTATAAAGCAACACAAAGTGAACCAAGTGCTTAAGTCATACACATATTGCAGAAAAAGTTGTAGTAACCGACCCAGGGTATATCAAGTTTGTAACGCGGTGAAATAATCACCGTAGACTACTAAGACCTTTTAGAGATATGAATGGGACTGACAGGAGAATCGTTTAAGCCATGTCCGTCCGTCTGTCCGTCCGTAAACAACTTAAGGGCCTTAAATTTTAAGCTAGAAAGCTGAAAATTTGTAAGTGGATTGAAAGTCCATTGGACCAGATCAAGTTTGAAAATTAGTTGAATCCGTCTACAGACACGCCCATTACAGGCCTGTATGAGCGACCATCTCCAATTTTAAAAAATACTTTTTTCACACTTTAGCTATGTTAAAATGTTGCTAGCACACTGATTTTTAGTATGTGACACTGCATTTGTCTTTGAGGCAGCAGAAAGAGTTTGGCGTTTTCCTTCCAGTCAAAAGTTTCTCTCGTTCTTTTGATAGGAAATTCAAAAGAAGGTAGCTATGTCTAAGCCTCTAGTTCCTAAATGGTTAAAAGTACACCTTTGAAATAAATTGGGGACATAGTCCATCTTTTGAGATTTAATGCAAAGTTGTATAGCAAACTTGGAATATTCAAAAACTTCAAGGATTTGACTCAAGAACGTAGAATATATTAAGTTTGATGTATACATAGTTTGCAACTCAGTGAAATAATCACCGTAATATTAACCCCTTTAATAGATATGAATGTGACCGGCAGGAGAATCGATTAAGCCATGTCCGTCCGTCCGTAACAACTTTTAGGCCTTAAATTTTAAGCTAAGGAGCTAAAAATAGGTAAGTTTGCTAGAAGCCCATTGCACCAGATCAAGTTTGAAAAGCAGTTACCACTCTGCACTCGTTCGCTCCGCTATCGGTTCTTGTTTTTTGCAAATAAAAATTATGTACATAATCGAAAGTGCAGTGCCAAATTGAAATAGTTTATTCTTAGTTTACCAATAAAAACCTTGTGCTCCGCCCAAATTAAAAATAAAAAAATAAATAAATAAATTAAAGTTTCTTAACAAAATAGTGTAAAAACACGCATGGACCTAAAATCAAAAAATCCATTCAGTGCTTGTACAGTGATAAGATTTAACCACCGCATCGTATAAGCAAAAAAAAAAACAATCAATCGAACATCACTCATCAAGTGTCACTCGCGCCGCTGAGCTACAGCCTTCATCTCGCGTGCATCACCCCTCCCCCCCATCCTCTAGATAAAACTCATAGCCCAGTCCACATTATCAATTTTCTTGTCTTCTTCTACTGTTTCCTTTTGCCTGTCGCTGCTGGTATCAACATTCCCCTGCACGGTTGGAGTGCCGCTGCCAGCAGTGGCAATGAGCGTATAGCGGATTGTTGTTGATTTTTTTTTTGCTTGAATTTACCACACAATGCTATGTACAGGCATAGTACTTGCAAAGTATTGTTGTGGTGTTTCTTTGCGAGGATTTTCACGCAACAATCCAGCTTAGTGTTTGTCGTTTATTTATTTTTTCCGAGCAGTTGTATTGTCTTGCGCAGATGAGTGGGCTGCGGAAAAACCTCATTGCCGCGTACGTCCATGTCTGTACTTACAGCCCAGCTGTTTTGGCTCTAAGTGAAACTCAGGTATTAGGCAAAGATCCTGTAACAGGTCAACCCGATCCGGGTTTTAACCTCCCTGTTTATCGCTTAGCGCCATAATTCTTTCCACATCGTGGCCTCGCCATTTATATTCGTGTTGATATTGTCTACCATATTCCTCCACAACTAAACACCTGTTCCAACCCGGAATTCAATTTCATGTGGATAGATTTCACCGTCCGTAGACAAACAATTCATTACGGTTTTGTGTACAGAAGCCCTAACTTGGGCAGTGCATTAACTTGTAATGAGCTTGATGCTCTGTCCGATTCCATCTTAAGAATTGTTTCGTTGAATCCTAATAATGAAATCGTGATTACGGGCGATTTCAATATTCACAATTCTAAGTGGCTTCGACATTCTGGTATATGATCTCAACATACCACCCGAAGGACGGTATCTTGAGATCTTTGCTGCGTTAAATAACCTAACGCAACTTGTTAACGAGCCTACACAGATACCCGACATTAACAATCACTCCGCCAACACTCTGGATTTGTTTCTTACCTCCCATCCCGATAAGTACTCAGTGAATGTACTGTCTCCTCTAGGCTCGTCAGACCACTGCGTCATATCAGCCACGTTCCTATTGGGTAGTCAACCTAATAAGGAAATAACTCCAAAAAGAACAGTGTGGCGGTACGAGAAAGCCAACTGGGACGGCCTTAATAACTTCTTCGGTCGTTTTAACTGGTCTTTGCGCTTTCTCGATGATAACGTAGATGCTGCTGCTGATATGATAACTAACACCATTCTCCTTGGTATGAGATCCTTTATCCCTTACAGGATTAAGAGCATCAAACCAAAGGAGAACTCGTGGTTCGACTCGAGCTGTAAAGAGGCGATTAGGTTAAAGGAGTTATGTTTTCGGTCCTACAAGGCCAACCCATCACAGGTAAACCGAAAAAAGTTTAAACAAGCCAGAAATGATTGTAATGCTCATATTCGCCGTGTTAAATTCCAATACGACCAAAAGCTGAGGCAGAAAATACTACATTGTCCCAAGGGTAGTAAAAACTTTTGGTCTTTCGTCCAAAATGTCAAAAACTGTGCCTCATCTTCCATCCCAACACTCGTTTACAATGACATTCCAGCTGACACCTCTCTAGACAATGCGAATCTACTTGCAGCGCATTTCGCTGCTATGTCCATGCTCCCTGCTTATGCAATGTCCCCGCCTACACTTGAGCGCGTCGAATATGCCATGGGACAAATTCACTTTCGCGCTCGTGCAGTCAAAAGAGTACTTCGAGATCTAAACCTTCACAAATCCGCTGGTCCAGATGGAATATCCCCGATTGTTCTGAAGAGGTGTTCTTCCGCGCTGGCAAAACCATTGTGTAAGCTTTTTCATCGGTCCTACTCCTCAGGTCTCTTTCCGAGTAGATGGAAAACAGCATTTGTCCAGCCCGTCCCTAAAAAAGGCGATTCTTCTTCTCCCTCTAGCTATCGTCCTATTGCACTTACTTCCCTTCTTTTTAAGGACATGGAAACGCTGATTAATTATCAGCTTATGAAATATCTTGAAACACGAAAACTTCTTAATGACCGGCAATACGGGTTTCGTAGCAAACGGTCCACTGGTGATTTGATGGCATATCTCACTGAAAAGTGGAATCATTCCTTGCATTTTCTAGGTGAAAGCAAGATTGTTGCGCTTGATATTTCAAAACCGTTTGACAGAGCTTGGCACCAAGCTCTCTTGTCGAAAATGCGTGCATTTGGAATCGACGAATCCCTTATTCAGTGGATTAGTAATAACCTTTCGAAGCGTTCAATTCAAGTTGTTTTGGATATCTTCAAATCCGCAGTCCATAAAATTAACGCTGGGTTCCTCAGGGCTCTGTTTTGTCTCCGACACTCTTTCTCATTTTCTTTAATGATCTCCTGTCTGCTACAACTAATCCAATCCACTACTTTGCTGATAACAGTAACCTCAGTTTCTCATATTCGTTCTCGGTTCCGCGCCCCTGCTCTTCGGACGTTGATTTGGAACGGCAACGTATGGCAAACTCATTAAACTCTGACCTTTACAGCATTGTATCATGCGGATCTCGTAACAGAGTAGAGTTTAATGCTTCTAAAACTCAATGCTATCTTCAGTCATTGAAGCAAAACCGAATCACGCAGCCATTATCCATGAATGGCACTTGCATCGACGAAACCGAAACGCTTTCCATTCTCGATATGTGTGTCAATAACAACCTTAGTTGGTATGACCACATTTGACGTCGCCAAGAACGCTGCGAAATGCCTAGGTTTCCTTAAAAGATGTAAGAAGTATTTCACCCCCTTTGATTTGGCTATTTTATATAAGGCATATATTCACCTTAAGTTGGAATATAATTCCCATGTCTGGGCTGGTGCTCCAAAAACAGCACTGCACTTGCTAGATAGGATACAAAAACGCGCGTTAAAACTTGTTGGAGACAAAAACATTGCGAAGTCTTTTGACTCATTAGAGCATCGTCGTAATGTATCTTGTCTATCACTGTTTTATCGCTTTTTTCCCAAACAATGCTCCATCGAAATAGCCAATTGCATTCCGCCCCTAAAGACGTTCCACCGTAATACTCGCCAAAGATCGAATGCACATCAGTTTACCCTCGAGCCCACCTTCGGACGTACAGTAAAGTTAAGAGGTTCTTTCATAAGCCGTACAACGCGAATGTGGAATGTTCTCCCACGGCCAATCTTTCCTGCGCAATACAACTTGCAACTGTTCAAAACAAGAGTGCACCGGTACCTCTCCTCCTTTTGCTCTTCTTCTAATCCTTTCCGCTCGTGAGATGTGTAACATTAAAAAGTTTATCCAATCCCTTATATTCGCGAGTGCATCAAAAAAAAAAAGTTGTTGAATCCGCCTACAGACACGCCCAGTAGATACAGGCCTGCTGTATGTGCAACCATCTCTTATTTTAAAAAAAATATTTTTTCACACTTCAGCTATGCTAAGGTGGTATACTATGGTGGTAGCACACTGATTTCTGGTATGTACCACTGCTTTGTAACTATCTTTGAGGTAGAAGAAAAGGTTTAGTGACCACATTGACCATGCCCACTTTTTAAGGATTTTTAACCTAAAATGACTGTTTATACCCCATCCCATAGGATAGGAGGTATATAAAGTTTGATTCATAGTTTGCAACATAGAGAAATAATCACCGTAGACCTTAAGGGCATATGATCGAGACCGAATTGTAAGTCTAATGATATATGCAAAAATTCAAACTAAAATAAGTTGGTTTCTACAACTCACCTTTTGTATATAAACGGGGCTTCTGTTGTAAGCTCCAGTGATGTAATTTCAGTCAAATGAAACACAAATTTAACGACAAGCAGTTTTTACTTTATTTTATAAATGTTTAATAAAAATTATGAATGAGTGGAATTTAAAGATAGAACCATGACAGCATGAAGCTAGTTAAATAAAAAAAATACATAACATAACAAAAAATAAAGCTGCAAGGTAAAGCCATATAAGATGAAATAAAATTTAATGGATTAAAAACTTTTTAGAAAAAAATAAAATACCTAACGGAAAAGCAAAAAATATGTGTACTTACAAGATAATTTTCGCGGTATACTGATTATGAAAATTTTATTAGTTCGGTAGGCATGACATGAAAATTTCGCTATTATAAAGAGCAGTAGTATCGATAACAAAAGAAACATTCTTACTGTTTGTATACCTACCTTACAATAGCTTAAATGCGGCAAACATTTATTCTATATATTTGGATATCTTTAACATGTTGTTAAAATGTTTCCTGTACCTTCACTTTGTAACTGTTCAATAATGATATGTTATATATACTAATAATAAGAAACACTACATTACTACACAATGACCGCACTTTTTGTTTTTGAAAGGCTCCAGCAATTAAACGCAGTCGCTATGTGCACAATCATCTTTTAAGTAAAAGATTACATGATCATCTGAATCTAGCGTTAATCTATAAATATTTTTTTGTGTGGTTATTTTTTTAGAGACACTGCAAAATTGTGCTAAGAAACTGTTTGAAGCATCTGCAGGTAATACAGGTATATTATGGTAGCATCTCTTGCATTCGTTTATGTACAATGGCGTTCTCCTAAAAAGCAGTTTGTATTCTACACCAACGAGATCAGCATGCAACATTATGGGATGCGTTTCTTTCGATTCGGCGTCAATATTTTAAGCATTGTCACGACGGGTGCTTCAAAGGAGAGAGATACAAGAAATGATAAAAGCCACGAACAAACCACAAGGCCAAAGAAAGTCACAACCTATAATAGAAATAAAATAATGTTTCATTAATATTAATATATATATATATAAATATATATACCGGTATATATCGTTTAAATAAAAAAAAAATAAGGTCAGTCCAATACGGATATAAGAAACAACTAAAATAAACAAAATCTGTTTCTTATATCCGAGTTGTTTTTATATTAAAACATGGATGGGAGATAAAGTTTCTTATATGATAAATAAAAAATATTGGAAAACAAAATTTCCTATATAAAAGGTCTACAAAACGCAAACGCAATTTGTCAGTCATCGTTTAAGAGGTATGTTTGCATCGTTTTTATACCCCATCCCATAGGATAGGAAGTATATTATTAAGTTGGATTCATAGTTTGTAACATAGAGAAATAATCACCGTAGACCTCAAAGACCTTAAGGGCATATGATCGAGACCGAATTGTAAGTCGAATGAGCCATGTCCGTCCGTTCGTCTGTCGGTAGTTTTCAGGCCTTACATTTTGAGCTAGGAGTTTGAGAGTTGATATCTGTGCTTTTTAGGTCTCGAAGCAGTACAAGTGTAAAAAGTTTTGAAATCCGCTCACTGACACGCCCACTTTACTTAATAGCATGAAAAATCAAAGTTGTCGTAGGAAGCTGAAATTGGATTTGCGAAATCCTCGCTTAAGTTTATTGTGATTGGCATTTAAAAAAAAAGTCAAAACCGCCCCATTGTAGGCGTGGTCATATATAGTATGCACTATAATATTTGCTTGAAGTCCAAAAAACTTGCACTGTAAAATGTTCAGATACGTGCGTAAGCTATCAACTAAAATTGATTAGTTTTTGTCACGAACAACTGACCAATTCTCAACACAATTAAAGTTAATAGAAACTGAAATTTAACAACCAAGATTTTTGATGCATTTTGGAGCTTGACAGTGGTTAATTGGGATGGAGTATCCAACGATTCGCCTAGGCGGATTGTAACCCTCCCACTAGTTCATTACTACCTTAACTGAGCCGTTTACATTTGTAGGGAATAGCGCCAGTGTACGCTTCTACTTCCCTTTGCATTCCTTTTCCACGATGCTCGATAGCAGGCACCCATTAACCTTCATAATAAATATTCATAATCCATATTCACTAATAGGCCACTTAGGCCCAAAATCATTCAAGACCAACAGTTCGTCAGTCACCCCAGCACAGGTACCATATTATAATTCGGTACCCACACACCACAAGCGATCGTACATTCCCAACAGAATGTATGGGATCACATATCAACAGGCAAAGCCGGCAGCATAGTGCCAAAGATTTTGTTTACGTAGTACGATACATGCCTTGTGTATTTATGAATGAGTGAATAAATACACAAGGGCAAATATCCGAAATGGTACGACGAGTGCATGAGGGCATGTGTGACCAAATGGGGAACACTGAAAGGTGGCGCCGATGTGCTGACTCCGCAAATATAGGTCAAGTGCTAGGAATATGGCAAGCACTGGTAAGGCATAGCCAATGCTTTATGCTGACGACGCGATACTGCGAGTTCGAATCGAAGGATGCAAATCGATGACAGTGCAGCAATCGAGTATCGTGAAGGGGTTCGGACTTGGAAGTAGATCCACTTGAAGTAGATCAGATTTTGTATAAATACTCAAGTAAAGCAAGAATATATGTCTCTTTTGCTACTAGCTCCTAAAGAAGCCACACTCTTTCAATACAGCCCCTAGAGCCTTGCTCTGGCCACCGTTTTCTTGCAGCTCTCCGAAACCATTTCAACTTACCGACATAGCAGGTCACTGCTGGTGAGTAAAGCAAACGGCATTCAGAAGCCAAGCCGGAAATGGAAATCTAACTCCGTTGATCTCGTTCTCTTTGTGGTTAGGTTTACTTACAGGTAACCACCCTAGCAACAAGGAACATTACATGGCGACCGTGACAGGACAGGTCGAGAAGACGAGAAACTGTCCCAAAGAAAAAAAAAGTGTTTTTCAACAGAAGAACGAGAGAATATGACCAGAAGATTTACTGAAGGAAGACCAACAACAAGAATCCCAAGCGACGACTAGCAGCATGGACTACAGTCACAGACAACAGAAAACGACAGAAAACGAAACGCATCAATATCGTTATTTCAGAAACGAAAAATTTTGGAAGAAAGACTTTGATAGAAGTATATGTAATAGACAAGAACACGACATGCTAAAGAAGTAATGCCACGAGCAACAAGGAACGTCAAAACTGTGTCATCAAAAAGTAGGGCCGTATATTTTTTTTAGCCAAATTGATTTTATGCTGTTTCCTTCACGTCATAGTTCAATAACAGATATAATTTTTAAGCAAATTTCAATTGTCAATGCAGGCATAAAGTAATCTAATTTATATCAATAGGCACACGAATTTTTAACTCATATTTAAGTCTGTGAATCGAATTAAATACCTACCTAACAATAAAATTCTTGACGCACGCTTTTATTCTGAATAAAACACTGCATGCATAACATTGATTAATGATATATATAAAACAATGCATATATATGTAAAAATTCTTTAGATAGCAACGTGTTTCTTACAATACTTTGTGTCTTGAAATACACGTACATAGATAGAAAAAAAAACAATTTTAGATACGGATCCCAAAATAAGTTCTTATCGGAAGATGTTATACGCCTATCATGCAAATCCAAAGCGTATAGGAACCGAGTAAAAAAACATTGAGAATATGACGGACGAATTCAGTTTCAATACTGCCCAGAAACTTCCGATACTGACGTGTGACCAAGACAACACACGATCAGAAAATTTGAGAGATTTCCTCAACAACGTAGAATTTCATTATGACACGCTTGCGACTGCTGCTAAAGTAACTTTTATTAAATTTATCCTCCAATGTAAGATTCAAGGTAAGGCTCGTACCGAGCTAGGGACAAGTAAGGCCAAAAATTTTGACGATCTCAATAGAACTCTTTTGGAAAAATGCGGACCAAGAGAAAACTTCGAGGCAATAAAATCAAAGCTGAGCCAAGCATATCAAGGAAATCGCCCCGTAAAGGAATTTGTGAGCGAAATTCAAACTCTTGTCCTAAAGATGACAGAACTAGAAATAGCGGTCCATGGCGAAGCTACTCGTGAAACTCTTACTGCCGTCAATGATCGAAGAGGTTTAGCATTTTTAAAAAGAGGACTAAACGACCGATTAAGGATTATACTCGATAGCGGACGCCATACCAATCTTCAAGACGCTATCAATCACTTACTCGAAATTGATCCAGGTCCAGATAGGACCTCCGAAAAAATTTAATCTATTCAATTTGAAGCCAACAATGATAAATACTTGATCAATTTATTGACCAGGAAAGCGAAAACCAACTGTATTTATCTTCCTGCTTTACACCACAGAAAATCGGTTTGCTATATTGGCAATTTAGATGAAGACCTTATCCAACCAGACATCTTATGGGACAATGATCCTATGGATACTGGGATTGAAGAGTCAAAAGCCAAAAAAGCAAAGATTCTTAAGATATCAACTTCACTTTCTAATAAGCCCTCTGATAAATTTTCAATGCAAAAGGAGCGTGAATTCAACAGGCATGCAGCTATTAAGCGCATCGCACGCAGGTTGTCAGTAGGTTGTGTATACCAGGCTCGATTTATTTTTAATCTTCCTCTTTTGCAGCCAAGAATTATAAATAAAATACCAGCAGTGACTTGGGGAGTCGATTGGGCAAGACGTGAATCCATGGACATAATTCAATTCACGATATATGCTCATTTAAATCGGATCCCACTGCCAGAAATCGCGGCTACAGTTGTTACCGCAGTATACGATATGCAAGCTAAACCACCCCCTGACGATATTTTGAAATCATTTCAACGTCTTTATAATACCGGCTATGCCGAGGCATGTGCAAACCGTCACAATAAAGAGGTTCACGCACTTAATGGTAATATTTTCTACAACTAAGCAAGAAATAATAACTAGACTCTAGTACTATTTATGTATATACCACTGGACATCTCCCACAATGGCACTACAGCCCGTTTGGCCTCAATTGTCAAATTGTTGTCAAGGGACGTGAATAAACTTTTGCATTCCTCTGGCCATTGAAAAGTAAAAAAAAAATAATTACAAAATATATAGGATCAAGCGAACTGTTATCAGAACAAGGTAATTATTTGACCTGCGACATAAAATATGATTGATTAAATACATAAAGCAGTCTTAAGAAGTTTTACGTAAATATGAATAAGCACAAAAAAAAAATACATCCAAAAATAAAGTGAACAGGCTTCCGAACAGGCACACGAAATAAAATATTTTTGTACGTACTAGAAAAAATAAAGAATATAAAGATCAAAAAATAAAAGATAACTATTCAAAAAAATATTAAAAAATTATGTTTTCTAAGGAGCTAATAGCATTAAGACTAACTTAATTAAGATTGTTAAGATAGTTAAGGTAATTAAGTTACAAAAATTGTGATACTAAGATTATAATATCTCAGAATAGTTCGCACTAATATAAAAAAAAATTTACACTAAGATCGGTATGGTATTTTTATTAAAATTTAGTATATCAACAATTAAATATAAATATTGGAACGAACTTAAATTAATTGTAGTGTTGATAAAGCTTTATATATCTTAAGAATTATTAATGTAAATTTTTGCAAATTTAATTGTATTGTCACAAAATTTAATCTACAATTCAATATGGATAACACACTTAAGTTAATTGTACTGTTAGTAAGACTTTATATTAATACAAAACCAAATTAAAATGCATGGTATCTAATCTTTAAGTAATTAAGATAAATTGTACTTCTAACAATGACTCCCATTGTAAAAATAAGTAAGAATCAACTGTTTATAATAAGTTTTAAAAGAAAAACTAAAATTGTATCCAGTATTCAAATTTAAAATAACAAGAGTTAATTAATTTTACTTTTACACACTAGGATTTAGAATTTGGAATAACAGCGTTACTATTAGTTAGTTAAGTAATTTTTTTAATTGTTGCTATTATTTAACGAGTATTTAATTTAAGTGATAACTATGGTTAGATAACTTTGAATAAATTGGTTCAATCAATTATAAGTACTTGAGTTATAATATTGGATAATGCATAAAAGAGATATAAAAGAAATCTTAGTACGTAGAAAATTAATTGTTAAGCTACTAAAATTTATTAGGAAATAAGAAAATAAGTAAGGAAGAAAATATTAATATCTATCAATATTGTTTAAAAGTGAGCAAGTTAATCAGAATTAAAATGTAAAATTATCGCTAGAAATTGAGACAACCATAATTTATCCAGAAACTAAAAACCATGTAAAAAAAAAACAACAATAGATTCCTAATGTTAATGTAAACCTAAAAGAAGAAATCAAATATGTAAGTTGAAAACATTATTTTATTCCCAATTGTACAAGCGGCAAAGAAAAAGCAGAATTCTCTCTACTCCGAGAATTCTCCTTTTCCTCCCAGAAGGGTAGTGTAGGGAATAGCGCCAGTGTACGCTTCTACTTCCCTTTGCATTCCTCTTCCACGATGCTCGATAGAAGGCACCCATTAACCTTCATAATAAATATTCATAATCCACATTCACTAATAGGCCACTTAGGCACAAAGTCGTTCAAGACCAACAATTCGTCAGTCACCCCAGCACAGGTACCATATTATAATTCGGTACCCACTCACCACAAGCTATCGTACATTCCCAACAGAATGTATGGGATCACATATCAACAGGCAAAGCCGGCAGCATAGTGCCAAAGGTTTTGTTTACGTAGTACGATACATGCATTGTGTATTTATGAATGAGTGAAGGTCGAACATCCGAAATGGTACGACGAGTTCATGAGGGTATGTATGAGCAAATGGTTAATACTGAACGGTGGCGCCGATGCGCTGACTCGACAAATATAGGTCAAGTGCTAGGAATATGGCAAGCACTGGTAAAGTATAGCCAATGCTTTATGCTGACGACGCGATACTGCGAGTTCGAATCGAAGGGTGCAAATCGATGACAGTGCAGTAGTCGAGTTTCGTGGAGGGGTTCGGACTTGGAAGTAGATCCACTTGAAGTAGATCAGATTTTGTATAAATACCCAAGTAAAGCCACCATTTTCTTTCAGCTCTCCGAAACCATTTCAACTTACTGACATAGCAGGTCACTGCTGGTGGGTAAAGCAAACGGCATTCAGAAGCCAAGCTGGAAATGGAAATATAACTCCGTTGGTCTCGTTCTCTTTGTGGTTAGGTTTACTTACAGGTAACCACTCTAGCAACAAGGAACATTACACATTCATACTTGAACTGAGGAAAAAATTTATATTAGCGGTCCTTCCAAAACGGACAAAGAACTTCATGGTATCATTCCGATGTCCGTCCGTCTGTCTGTCCGTGCGCACCTGTAACTTTTTATTTTTTTATTTTTTTCATTCATTTGTCAATTTGAGGTAATGGTAACCCCATTTAGACAACAAACTATGTTTTAATATAAATCATTCATTACTACATATTATTATCAAACATTAATAAATGATACAGCAGTAAATGATTTTTAAATTAAGTTCTGGTACAATGTTTAAACACACCAATGTGATCAATGACAATATTCACCCCAATTACGCAAGTCGTATTCGAGAGTCACAAACGAGCTTGCTCGTATTTTGTTATTATGAAACTGAGAGTCATTACGAACATACTCGTACCCTAATGAGTTTCATGTCAATAAGAAAAACGCATACCATCCCGTGCGGTATTCGGTTCACATCGGTAATTATGCAAGTCGAATTTAGTCGTTTTTTCAACGGATCTATCGGATCGTGTTTTTTTCACTTGACATTTTAAAAGTGACTTCAAGTGAACCTTATCAGAAACATGAAAACCAACAGATTTTTTTAAATGTTTTTATATTCATATGTTACTGGAGATTTCCTTTAAAATATTTGAAAACATTGGCTGTGGTATTGTTAAAGTAAAATAGTTTTCAGTGCTTGTTTGGTATGCTCCTTTAGCGAAGAAATGGAGCACAGCTAGCAACTTCAAAATTGGTGCCACTGACGTTGTGTGTACTCTTTTCAAAATGGTCTTATTTTTTCCAAAAGTTGTTTTATTATAGTTTTGGGAAGTCGAAAGAAATTAATAAGACTGCAATTAATTTCTTGAGTTGGAAATTGGTTTGAAATTTTAACTTTAAAAACACACCATGCATTCAACACACCGGCAAATTCATTGAATTAAACTATCATTCGTGGCTCTGCGGATATCTGCCAACCGGTGTGTTGGTTCATCCACATCAATGCGATCATCGAAAAATTGATCGATTAAATTGATTCTCCTTTTTCGTTTTTCAATTTGATTTCTTACAAAATCCCCGAACCTTTCAAGCTTGCTTTGATTTTTTTCGTCCGAAATTTTGACAATACTTGTGCATTTGAAGTGCGGTGAAACGCGTTGCTGCCCGACTGCATCTGTGATGGAGTCGTATTCAACGCATACGACTTGCATAATTACAAAGCAAATACAATACGATACGAGTACCAGTCGAGGTGACTTTTTGTATTCGCCTTGCGTAATTGGGCTGATTTATTTCCTTAATGCAATGCTCAATTGGTTCATTACTGCTATAATTGGTTCTATGAAAGCTGAGCTCGAAAATCAAATCTTATACGCAGATTTCTTGCGGGGCAATAAAAGTTTATCCGCCTAAGTAAATCAGGTTATTTTATGCGGTAGTAAATAATATCTCTTATGAACATTATACTAAAATATTTGCATCTAAGTTCAAGAGTGGGTATTTCAAAAAGAAGGCATCTAGTCAAATACGGAGGAGTTTCTATGTCCCACCTCAGCTTTAAAAAAATAAACCTCGTGAAGAATTTTTGAACTCTTTCTATTCTGTAGGAGTGGGTTTGGTAGTAAGGGTTCCTTATAACGCTACAATAATCAAGTCACGATAACAAGGGCAAAATATAGCGCTTTTAGAGCATAAGGATCAGAAAATTCTTTCGTATTGCGTCTAATGAACACCAACATCCTAAAAGCATTACTTACAACAAAGTCTACATGCCAGTTAAAGGCATTGTTAAGAGTGAGCTGAGTGTCTAGCAAGACACCCATGTCCTTTTTACACAAACATTTTCTAACCCAGAATTATTAATCTGGTACTTAAATGATATTGGATTCAAGCATCTCGCGCAGGTTAAGCTTTAACATTTTGAGACATTTAAGTCAAGAAGGTTATTATCATACAATATAGCTAGATTGTTGAGATCATCTTGTAAAGCAAACAATCTTCGTTAGTTTTTATAGACGAAAATATTTTTTAGTCGTCTGCGAATAAGATACAACATGAATTACGAATACATGATGGGATATCGTTAACAAAGAGGACAAAAATGGGCCAATGTGACTTCCTTGTGGAACACCCGAGGTAACATCAATAGGATCAGACAGAATACCACCGATTTTGGCAACCTGAGTTCGGTTCCGGAGATGCGATCACAGCCAGTCCATAGATTTTAGTTTATGAATCAACACAGCGTGGCTTATTCTGTCAAATGCTTTGGCGAAATCGGTGAAAACAATAGACAGATACAGAAGCCTCGTTCAAAATTTGTTACAACTTTTTCACACAAGATTGCTAAGTTAGTAACTGTAGACCTGCCTTGAACAAAACCCTGTTGAGAATCTGATATGATTTCCTTGAAAAGGAAGTTTAGTTTTTGACACACAATCTTTTCAAATATCTTTGGGATAACTAACAGTTTGCATATGGGCCTATAGTTTGTGACTTCCCGCCTAGAACCAGCCTTAAATATCGGCGTAATAAAGGATAACTTCCACTCACTAAGAAAGTTACCAGTCCTGAGGGAAGTGTTAAATATCATACTTAATGGCATTGCAAGTGATAACGCACACTCTTTCAAAAATATGGGAGATATTCCATCTGGGCCAGCACCTTTTTTAACATTCAAGTTTTTCAAGGCATAAAAAACATCTAATGGGGTTAGCTGTTTCCTACGTTGACATGATTGGAAATGCAAACACTTTCAAGATTTTTTGGGGAAGAAGAACAATAAACGGATTTAAAGTAATAACGGATTAAGAAATTTCAAATATTCGCGGTATCACTTGATGACTCCTGTTTATACTGCATATGTTTTCAGAGGCCCTTACACTTTTTTATTTATAAAGGAACAAAAATTTTGCTGTCTATTTTTTACTTTAGCCTCAGATCACAAGGATGATCTACAGAATCAAACTCTTTTAAAGATTGCAAGTCTTTTAGGTATATAGACCCTATCAAAGGCGGATGAAAACACTTAAGGCTGCTTCAAGAGTAACGGACGATTAACGGTCCCGTCTGCATAGACGGAGAGTGGAGGAGGAGATATAACATCGAACTGTACGGGCTGTACAGCGATACCGACCTAGCCAAAAGAGTCAAAACACAACGTCTACGATGGCTGGGTTATCTAGAGCGGATGGACACTAACGCCCCGGCCCGGAAAATCTTCGAATCCACACCGCAGGGACGGCGCGGTAGAGGAGCACCGAGACTCAGGGGGCGCACGCAAGTGGAAGGGGACCTCAGCCAACAACTTCGCGTGCGAAACTGGAGACGGCTAGCTCGAGACAGAGCTGGCTGGCGAAGCTTGTTGGCTGAGGCCCAGGTCCACCCCGGACTGTAGCGCCACCTTAAGTAAGTAAGTAAGTAAGTATTTTAGATGAAGGAAATAACTAGAAGGCTGATATTCGGCATTTAGCATTTCCTGATGAATGTAAGACACAAAAAAGAAAAATTAATTCGGTAAACCTCCTTCACTTAACTCAATATTTTTGATCAAAATTGAAAAAAAAATTACATAATATATAATGTAGAAAACGTTTAGTTCTACATTTTGTTCATAGAAAGCTTTGGGCCACGCCCATATTTGGAGGCAGAATCGAAGAGAAACCTAAAATTTTCCAAAAAAACGTAATTTTGACTGGCCTTAAGCCTAATTTAGGAAAGCATGAAACAAAAAAATTAGCAGGTTAGATAAATGAGACTTTATATAAAATTTCTTTTTTTTATTTAGTTATTTATTTATTCATCGAACAAAGCTTACAAATCCTTAGTGATGACTTGACTAAACAAAAATTAATTATTTTAAAATTAAACAATTGCAATGAAAATTAAACATTACCACCATAATAATTTAAAATTGATAAGAGATTACATTTAAATATATATCTGCTAAAATTAAAATCGATCATGTCGCATGATCACATCGAACAGTGTTTGCTTCTCTTAAACACCTTGTGACAGGCTCAATGGCAGCATAAACAGTTCTGTGAAATGGAATATTAGAAAAAAATGGTTTCTAAGCATTCTCGCAGGAACATTGACTCCGATTAAGGCTAATATTTGCGAACAATCAATATGATCTGTTAATATGTCAAACATAACCGCGGTTAACTTTCTTCGAATGTTAAGAGGCAAAATACCAAGTAATTTGCATCTAGTTTCATAAGAAGGCAAATCAATGCCCAAGTTCAACCTTTTCACAACAACTCTCGTAAATTGTTTTTGTATTCCTTCAATTATTCTAAATGAGTAAACTGTATATGAGGGGTTCCAGATAAGATTGCAGTACTCTAGAAGGGACCTTACAAACGCAAAAAAAGGCATTTCAATGTATGTGGATCAATGAACACTTTAGAGTTACGCAAGATAAAACCTAGCATTGAATTGCCCTTAGCAGCTAAGAAATCTATATGTCTTACAAAGTCTAGCTTTTTGTCGAAAATAACACCAACATCTTTTTTAAATGTAATGATGGACAGTTCTTTATTGTTTATCATGTAAGTAAACTCAATGGGCGATCTTTTGCGACAAAACGTTAGACTTTGGCATTTAGAAATGTTTAAATGTAGGGAGTTCGGACACACCAATCCGATTAACTGTCAAGATCATTCAAGTTACTTCAGGCGTCCCACAGGGAAGCCACCTCGGCCCTGTGGGACTCCTGAAGTAACCTGAATGATCTTGAAGTAACATTTATCGGTGCAGAAAATGTATTATTTATACGAACGTACTGAATACGATCCCTTAAGTATGAACTTATCCATTTTAAGAAATTCGAGTGAAAACCAACTTCAAACAACTTCATTAGTAAGACATCATGAATGACTCGGTCAAAAGCCTTAGAAAAATCCGTGTAGATAACGTCTTACTGAAAGCCCTTCTCGAGTCCATTTAAAACAAGATTAGAGAAAAAAATAAGGTTAGTTGCAGTAGATATTCCAGTTACAAAACCATGTTGGTAAGGTGAAATTATACGTTTAAGAAAGGGAGCTAGTTTATCATACACAAGCTTTTCAAATAATTTGGGAATCGTAGAAATTTTACAAATTGGACGATAGTTTGAGATTTCTTTTTTGCTACCCGACTTGTAAATTGGTGTTATTGTAGAACGCTTCCATGAGTGAAGAAACTCGCCAGTTACCAGTGAGCGGTTAAAATAATATATAATGGAAAAGCGACAGCTTGAGCATACATTTGTAAAAGTTTTGGGGAGATTCCATCTCCATCTGTTCGTTTATCGGTCTTGAGCCTAGACAAAGAAAGCTCAATTTCGGGGGTAGACAGACTAAGGTTGCCAATATTCAGAGAACTTATTGAAGAATTTGTCCTAGGAGAATAAGGTAATTCAGAAAAACTACCCAAATACACGGATTGAAAATGTTTGCCAAACATGTCATAAACAACTGAAAGATCAGGCGAAGAAATGCCATCGTGGCGCATAAGATTGGGAATTCCATTGGATTGCCTTCTACTATTTACAAATTTCCAAAAACTCTTGCTATTAACCTTTAAGTTAGTCTCGATAGAAAACAGATATTGATTGTACAGAAATTTATTTACAGTATCGAATTGTCTTTGGAGTAGTCTATATTATTTATATAGTTATCTGTCATTGTTAGATTTGCGAAAATGCTTATACACCTTATTTTTCTTATTATTAAGATTAATATTTCGGTTGTTGAACCACACAGGTTTGGAGCCACCTGTTTTTTTTTTTTAATTTTAGGTACATACAATTCAGTGGCTTTATCAGTAACTTTTAAAAATAAATTGTAGCATTCATTCAAATCTAAGTTGACGAACGATTTCGTTCATACAAAGTTTTTTGCCATGTCCACGGGTCGATTTTTAAAAAATATTGAATTTAAAGCAAAAAATTGCGTTTTTACATACATTTAAGCGTAACTTGGAAGTAAATGTGTTATAATTAAAAATAAATAAATAAATAAATAGAGTGGCGCAACAGCTCGAGGTGAACCAGGGCCAACTTCTCAACAATGTATGCTGGTGTGTTAATTTCTTTACATACAAGGGGACCTACAATTTTTTGCCGAATCCGAACGGCACTTTGAGAAGTTTTTCAAGACAATTAATACTCTCGGAGGGCTTGTCAAACTCTCGCGGAGGTGGGGACCGTGAAAAAGAACAAGTCTTTTTTTTCAGGTGACGATGGCAGGATGTGTTATAATTGATAGTTTGTAATTAGGGGCGATTGAACCACGCCCCTTTTCGAAGTTTTCACTACCCAGTGAAATAATCACTGGGCTAAGGCATGTCCGTCCGTCCCTCTGTCCGTCTGTCCGTATGTGTGAAGTTTTTAATTCTTTAAAATTAAGCTAGGAAGCTGAAACTTGGAGTGTATGACAAAGTATGAAATTGTTAACATCGGCCCACAACCACGCCCACAATTGAATCAATGTGGGACTACCTCTAATTCACATTTTATTTCAAATCCGAATATGGGATTTTCAAAAAAAACATGTAACAACATTAAAAAAAGATCGTCAAGTACGAAGTCACACACGGAGCGGTAGACGCCGTGTTGACGGTAAAACTCATCTTTACTTTATGTTTACTCATCCTTTCTACAGTTTTTGTAAAATACTGTTTTAAGCGGCCCGTCCGAAATTGGAAAGAGGACCTCTTATGGTATCACTACGTTGTCCGTCATATAGATTTTAAACGTTACGGTTTAACGGCACACAACGGTTTAATTACAGTTTGGTAATTGATGGTTAAAAAGACAAAAAAGTGTTTTGGCCTTATCTTTAAAAATTTTTTAGACAGAAAGAAGAAAATTAAAATTTACACTAAACAAATATCGAGTTTTAATAATACAATCAAATTAATGCAAAATATTGAAAGGTTTTTGAGAAATAAGGAATTTAAAATAGGTACCCATTTACAATGTATTTAAATTCATAATTTTTTAACCACTTAATTCAAAAAGCCGACACTGGGCAAACATATGCATAAAGCAACCATAGTTGAAGCAAAGTCTAACATCAAATTTTGGTTAAACGGTTTTAAAACTTCGGTTTTGACGTATTTTCGAAAATAAAATGGTGAAAAAAGTTTTGTCCCGACCACTACCTCCGAAGCCATGCGGCCAAATGATTTGAAAAAATCACACATATCAAGAAATATTTGTTATTTATCAGGAAAACTATAAAAAAAGCTTTGAATATTAAGCAGATTCTGAGATTGGGTTCGAAAACTTCAACTAAAAAGCTTCGGACTGAAAATTAAAATCAATTGATTCTAATCTCGGTATAATCATGAGAAAATGCGTTAAAAACGAAAATTATTGCTTAAGAAAACCGTTTTTTCCTAATAACGCCCCTAAAAATGGGCGGAGCTCAATACTTTGTATGCAACAAACTTAGCAAATGGCAATACCTTTTATATTTGCTTGTATTATATATTTTTTTTGATTTTGAGCGAATTTTCTGAGAAATCAGGTTTTTACACATTTAATATGTTAAAGGTGGGCATGGTCAATGGTACCGAATTTTTGTCTATTTAAAGCCTACTGGACAATTTTGCTCTGCACCGAAATTTGAGCTCCTACGCCTGTCTAACTCGATCAAAAGAGATATTGAAATAAAATGATATTTTGAGATTGGCTGACACCCAAGACAATTGTGGGCGTGGCTGTGGGCGGATCGCATCGAATTTTAGACTTTGTGCAAAATGAGAGCCAAGCTACGCTCCAAGTTTCAGCTCTCTAGCTCAATTTTTAAGACCTAAAAAATCATACATACGGACGGACGGACGGACATGGCTTAATCGATTCTCCTGACGATCCCATTCACATCATGGTCATCATTATTTTCGGATGCTGTCTATCCGTTAAAAGGGTCGCGGAGCGAGGGTGGCTACATGGTCCTTCCATCTTTCTCGGTCCTCCGCCACCAACTCAAGAGACTCCGGCGCAATCCCCAGGCGGGACTCGGAGAGGTTCTTTACCTAATCCCACCACCTGTTCCTTGGCCTACCAGGGGGCGACGCGCTCGCATCTATGACAGCATGACCTGTCTAGGAAGTGTGTCAGGGGGCATGCGAACAACGTGTCCAAACCATCGAAGAATCGATCGTTCCAACCGGAGAAGTAGCTGCTCAACATTAAGATTCCCACGAATACTGACGTTTCTCACTCTATCCCTAAGAGTAACACCAGCAACGCACCTCAGGAATCTTATTTCGGCAGCTTGTACCCGCGATCTAATTCTTTCGGTCATTACCCAAATTTCATGACCATAGATGAGGGTCGGAACGAACACTGAATTAAAAACTGAGATCTTTGCTTTCACTCCAAGCTCAGATTTCCTGATGACCGGCCGGCGCAGTTCCTTTACCATTGCTCCAGCTTGGCCAATTCTACAGGACAACTCAGAATCACTCCTCCCAACTCTCGTGAAAAAGACCCCGAGATACTTAAACTTCTCCACCTGTTTTAATGGAACTCCATTTATGTGCAGGGTGCACTGCACAGGAGTTCGGGAAACAACCGATTTGTTCACGTTTACTTTCATCCCAGCATCACCACAGACGGCTGCAAACCTATCCGTTCGAAACATTGCTCGCCAAGACTGCGCTTCACCATCCAGACCATATATGCTATGAAAAGGAGCGGGGACAGAACACAGCCCTGGCGAAGTCCAACGCGCAAATCAAAAGAACGGGATTTGACGCCATTTATCCGTACACAGCTTCTGCAGTTTCCATACAACGACTGGATGGCTCTTAGAAGAGAACCACTCAGCGCATAGTCCTGCAAAACTCTCCACAGAGTATCCCGGGGGACTCGGTCATACGCCTTTTCCAGATCTACACAACACGCATAGACCGGTTTGGCATATTCCCAGGCCTTCTCAAGACCAGCAAAAAAAAAAGCTGGTCGGTTGTGCCTCTGCTAGGCCAAAAGCCGCACTGTTCTTCCCGTAACAAAGGGAAGTATGGTATAAAGTATGGTATGGTCGAATCAACGTTGCAGTAGCTCCCAATGAATTTCATGTGTCTGAATTTAAGTTATGAAATCAAAGTTGGCGTAACGCAGCTTTGTGACATAGCCTTTAATGTTCTTGGGTGACGCAAACGTGTGCAAAAGCCCACCACACCTTCATCATCAACGGCACAATTCATGGTGTCGGGGCAGAACCTTATACCTCCCCCGTTACCGATCGCGCTTAAGAAATTTTAACATGTTTCGGGAATTAGCCCGATGCAGTAAAGGCTGGAACTCCAGCTGCTAAAAGCCGTGAAGGAAATTTTAGCGCTTGGCTTTGAAGGGAGTCCCAGTAACGGAGTGGCACATGGCTATTTTATTAACAGTGTCGGGGAGAACCTGTTATATCTCGCCACCTACTATCAACACTGAAGTACACCTGTAAACCATGAATCAAATACCAAAGATTACGCCTTCCCGCGTTTCTATAGTGAACGCTTCTGCGCATGATGACGTCACATGAGCGCTGGGTACTTGATGGTAAAGTAGAAAATTCTCGATATCGACTTTGCTTTCTGAAAGGCTATTGTCAGAGTAAATTAAATCAAATGAGATCGTACTTTATGCTGTAATCTTCTTATATTTTACTTTTTTATTATTTATTATTTTGTTTTTTATTTTATTATTTATTATTTTTTTATTTCTTAAATTAGTGTTTTCATACATTTCGCGGCTAAGTTTCCTAATACAGAAATACATACGGGTTTTAAAGAACAATTTTTTGATGTTAAAATCACAATCAATTGACTCAAATCTTTTTTAAAGCATCAATTTTCGTAATTAATTTGCCCTGTTCAAGTTTGTCGTTTGAATGCGACTCATCCTGACAAACTTCTTCGTTCCTATTTTCTGTGCAAGAATCATCGTTTATAACGCTTTCTACTTGATTCATGCCTGTAAACAGCTACTCTTCAACGTGAGTCTTGTCATAACATGTGATTCCGGTGGATGCCAATAAATTTGTCGCATCAAGTCGAAGTGTGTAATATTTATAAAGTGAAAACTAATTGAGCGTAGCTGTACCAGTCTCTATAAGCTTTTCAGCAGGAAGGAAGACAGACTTATGAGTCTAAAACTTTTGGCTAGGCTATAGTATAACCTACCAGGTTTTGGTATGAAAACGTAGGCACTGACCTAAACCTTGCTTCAGCATATCTGGGTAGATTTCATCTGGACCAGCTGACTTAAGCTCTCAAGAGATGCAATAGCATATTTTATAGCGTGCCGGTAAAGCCGCGTTGCGTTCGCTGATTCTGCAGTGACCACCGTTGCCAGTACCACTGAAGAGCACGTAGTGATCTGATTTCCCGGGAAATGAGTCTCAAGGAGAAGAATGAAGGTTTCCGCCTTGGTACCATTAGGTTTGAGTATTGAAGCGAGTTTGCTTGGTCTGCTCCAACTTTAAAAGGCGCAAACCCAAACACTTACTCATGCGACTTTATAATTTTTTTAGGGTCTACCACGATATTTCGAAAACTATAATCTCGAAAGCAAATATCTCGAAAACAAAAATCTAGAATACCGAAAATCTAGAAAAATTAGATCTCGAACAAAAAAATCTAGAATTACAAAAATCTCGAATTAATGTAACTACATTGGGTCACGTACGAATGACCGACAAAAAAATTGCCGATTAAGCAAAATATCTTTTTTTACCGATTTTTTGTAACGTTGAAATGTCGACAATTTTTTTTAACGATTGCTAAAATGTCGTCAGTTTTGTAGGTCGACTAAGCAAAAAGTCGATTGAATTAAAAAGAAGTCGGTAAAAATGTCGAAAGTCGACTTTAGTTCCAGAAGAAATTTTGAATTAGGAAAGGCTAGTTTTTATGTTTTTATGAAGTACTGTGATGTCAATATTCAATATAGAATCAATGCTACTGTTAATGCCTACATGCTTTATGGAGTCCAAGGTTTCGGATTTACAGTTCTCGAAGCATTTGAATAAGTTCACAGGCGGTTTTGCAAGTTTTCCGACGTCCAAACTCAACACCGAATTACACTATTAACATCGATTTAGGTATAGGTCCTATCTACGCATTCAACATTTGAAGTAAACACGGAAAAATTCCATCGTGCTGAAATTTCTTTGTAGTAATGCCAGGCCGTTCTAAGAATGGAAGCCGATCGCACCTTCCCATATAAAATGAACAACAATAATACATTGTTAAATCGTAAACCTTACACGAATGTTCAGTTCGAGTTTTTCTGCCGTGACCAGCATATTGGTGAAAATTAATTAAAATTAAGCCGCGTTGTCACAAGCAACGTAAAACAGGAACAGAAACAGAATCCCATACATTTGCAACTGAAACCTAAATTCGCTGAATGCTTTTAGCGTTGCTAATGAATTAAATTCTGTTTCTGTTCCTTGTGATTACGTGGCTTTTACTAGTCTTCCTGATTCAATATTTCTTCTAGAACTAAAGTAGACTTGTCGACATTTTAACCGACTTTTTCTTTAAATCAATAGACGTTTCGCCTACACATTATCTTGATCAACAATATTTTATGATCATACCGCTATTAAGATAATGGTTTAACATCATTCCCTAAACCATTATTTTATCAAAATACCGATTATTAAAATATCGACTGGTAAAATTTCGACTATCAAAATGTAGATCACTGACGACATTTTGATATTCGATATTTTAGAAATCGACATTTTGAAAAATCGATAATGGTTTTTTCTAGATTTTGATGTGTCGCTATTTTAACCAATCGACATTTTAAAATTCGACATTTTAAAAATCGACATTTTAAAAATCGGTCTTTTGTGATCGGTATTTTTAAAATCGATTTATCGTACCCAACCCACATTGGGTCACGTACGAATGACCGACAAAAAAATTGCCGATTGAGCAAAATATCGTTTTTTACCGATTTTTTGTAACGTTGAAATGTCGACAATTTTTTTTAACGATTGCTAAAATGTCGTCAGTTTTGTAGGTCGACTAAGTAAAAAGTCGATTGAATTAAAAAGAAGTCGGTAAAAATGTCGAAAGTCGACTTTAGTTCTAGACGAAATTTTGAATTAGGAAAGGCTAGTTTTTATATTTTTATGAAGTACTGTGATGTCAATATTCAATATAGAATCAATGCTTCTGTTAATGCCTACATGCTTTATGGAGTCCAAGGTTTCGGATTTACAGTTCTCGAAGCATTTGAATAAGTTCACAGGCGGTTTTGCAAGTTTTCCGACGTCCAAACTCAACACCGAATTACACTATTAACATCGATTTAGGTATAGGTCCTATCTACGTATTCAACATTTGAAGTAAACACGGAAAAATTCCATCGTGCTGAAATTTCTTTGTAGTAATGCCAGGCCGTTCTAAGAATGGAAGCCGATCGCACCTTCCCATATAAAATGAACAACAATAATACATTGTTAAATCGTAAACCTTACACGAATGTTCAGTTCGAGTTTTTCTGCCGTGACCAGCATATTGGTGAAAATTAATCAAAATTAAGCCGCGTTGTCACAAGAAACAGAATCCCATACATTTGCAACTGAAACCTAAATTCGCTGAATGCTTTTAGCGTTGCTAATGAATTAAATTCTGTTTCTGTTCCTTGTGATTACGTGGCTTTCACTAGTCTTCCTGATTCAATATTTTTTCTAGAACTAAAGTTGACTTGTCGACATTTTAACCGACTTTTTCTTTAAATCAATAGACGTTTTGCCTACACATTATCTTGATCAACAATATTTTATGATCATACCGCTATTAAGATAATGGTTTAGGGAATGATGTTCACAAGCGCGCGCTTGTTAACATCATTCCCTAAACCATTATTTTATCAAAATACCGATTATTAAAATATCGACTGGTAAAATTTCGACTATCAAAATGTAGATCACTGACGACATTTTGATATTCGATATTTTAGAAATCGACATTTTGAAAAATCGATAATGGTTTTTTCTAGATTTTGATGTGTCGCTATTTTAACCAATCAAAATTTTAAAAATCGACATTTTAAAAATCGGTCTTTTGTGATCGGTATTTTTAAAATCGATTTATCGTACCCAACCCTTAAATTGCCCAATATAATGGTATTTCAAGTACATTTATGAAAAAACTAGCCGAACGTATTGTGCTTATTTTGCGTATCGGCCGTCATGGCAAAAACTTTTCAATATTTACGCCTTTTCAAATGTAATCACCCCGTTATGTGCGAATAAAAAAATTATCCCGTATGCGTTCTCATTAAAAAAATTTCGCTAGTTATACGAATCTAAGGTATGTAGGTACGCTTTTATTGAAATATTAATCTTCTTTTTTCATACATAATAGTCTCCCTCGAAAAGTGGACAATTCCTTTACTTTTCGTACAAAAATTAAAAAAGGGTAGACATTCTTATGTAAGATTGGCGATTTTCAGAGTGAAGCCATGTCTATAGGTAGTAGCAAAATAGAAATTCGAATTCAGCATCTCGAAAACCATGTATAGAATCCCCTGCAAGGTCGGGGTTAGAATAGCCTTGAGGTAAGGTATGCCTGTCGTAAGAGCCGACTAAAATCCACCGGAAGAAATATTCTTTAATGTTTCAACGGATGCTGTCGATGCTGCTCCATTTGGGGCAACTTTTGGCAGTAAGGTTTTAACTTATAGATGAATCTGAAGGTTAAATTAAAATCCAGAAGCGTCTGTCACACATTGTGCGGCTCACTGGACGGCGTCTGTCTTCAAAGGGGCGGCTGTATTTAAAAATGAAAATAGAAGTGACTTACCTATTTCTCATAAAAACGAAAAGTTAAAAAAAAAATGGCAATGAGCAAAACGAAAGATTTGATTACCCCAGGTGTCAGCCCAGCTATGCTGGAAAATCCACCCTCTTCGGAGGCAGGCTCTACGGATTCTGGAGAGAGCCTTTTATTGCTTATAAATCCTTTTGAGAAAAGGACAAAACTAAATCGATCACCACCACCTAGATCGAACATATCCGGAAAAAGCAGTCCACCGGTAAACCACGACTCTGTGAAAATTAAGAGCTTAGAAAAGGAGAACAATGAACTCCGAGCTAAGCTTACTGAAATGGAGCGGCTCTTCCAAGATCTAAAAATGGAAGTTGACTCTCTGCGAAAAGAAAACGAGGATATTAAAAATACTCGTTTAACGAAAGACTGTGAGGTAACGAAAGAGTGTGTAACACCGAACCGACCAGCAGTCGAATACTTCACGGACAAGGACGAACTTGCACTTGAGACCGATTCAGTCTCAAGGAAAAGGTCTAGCAAGAAGCGAAAGGCGAATTCCTCTCGCGAAGTAATACAAAAAGAAGATAAGCCCTCTGGCTCAAACAAGGCTAAGCCAGAGGCGAAAATTCGTCCACCTCCCGCAATAAACACGGTGAGAACAGAAAACTATAAGCTTACTTCGCACCGAAATAACGTGTGGAAAGTAAATGTTGACAACGCCGATTCCTATCGCGCACTGTCTCTTAGACTGAATGCAGAAAGAATCGAGTGGTATACTTATCAAAATAAGTACGAAAAACCACTGCGAGTCATTGTAAGAGGGCTCCACCCTTCATGCACAAAAGAAGACGTCGTAAAAGACGTAAAAAATAAAGGCCTTAAAATTATTGATGCCGTCAATATCATTAAAAAGGAAAAGCAACGCACGGAAGGAGAAAGAGACACTGTGATCAGACGCGGCCTTCCAATTTGTATGCTCTCCTTTGAAAGAACTGAGAGCATAAACGATGTTTATAAAATAAAAGTGATACTTAACATCAGGGTTAAAATCGAACCCATGCAAAAGGGCAATAGACTGATACCACAGTGTAAGCGATGCCAAGAATTCAGGCACACAAGTGCCTACTGCCAAAAAGAACAACGTTGCGTGAAATGTGCCGGAAAACACCTCTCAACAGAGTGCAAAATTGACATAAAGGCTCCAGCAGTTTGCGCCAATTGCCACGGAAACCACCCCACAAACTATCGAGGATGCGAAGTAGCCATAGAGCTGCAAAAGGGACGGGAACCTCTTAAGGAAAGTACTAGAGGTCAAAATCAAAGCCTAGGACGTCCAAAAACTGCTAAAACTCCTAAGCCAAAGACTCCAAAGACGCCAAAGCCGATCAAAAGTGCGAGATTGGCAAAGGAGGCGTCGACAAAAGGCGTAAAAGCTTCAAAAAAAAAAAAAAAAGAGCGGCGCCAGCTCAAGTGCAGCGGAGAAACCACCACTGGTGGGACCGAAATCATACGCACAGGTTGTGGCAAACGAAAACAAGGCAAGATCGCCCACAACAGATGCAGTGTCACAGATCCTCGCTGTAATCTTGGAGAAACTTGAGGATCAGACTAAAATCAACAAAGTTATATTTGACAAACTGAGCAAGCTCGAGCTTAAGCCTCGAAAAAATTACAAGAGAACATGAATATGAAACAGTTATTTAAAATACTAACATGGAATGCAAACGGCCTTCTGAATAAAATAGACGAACTAGAAGTATTTCTACGGAAAAACAATATTGATATTTGCATGATTACGGAAACTCACCTTAAAAACGGGTCTACACCCAAACTTAAAGGTTACAATGACTATCACGCACATCACCCTTCGCAAAATTCGAGAGGAGGATCCTCCCTCTACATTTAGAACTGCATAAAGCACTTCAAGAATACAGAAGTTGAGCTAGACTCTATGCAGATCAGTTCAGTTTCTATAAAAATTGACTGCTTAGATTATAACATTGCATCTTGTTATTTCCCGCCAGGATATAGACTGGTGGAAGACGATCTTGATCGTATGTATGACTTCATTGGGTCCAATTTCATCATTGGGGTGACTTTAACGCGAAGCATACTTTTTGGGGCTCACGATGCAATTCAACAAGAGGCAGATTACTGTACAAAAATAGTATGAAGCGTGGGGTGGACTTTTTCTCCACGGGTAAGCCAACATATTGGCCAACCGGTAGGAATAAAAAGCCTGACCTTGTCGATTTTTTCATCGCTAAAGGGTACCCCAAATACCTTACGCGAACTGAGAGATCTTTGCTCAGACCACTCAGGAGTAATCTTGAAGATTGGTGGAAGACTGGCGAAAATAGAAAGAGCTCCTATATTAGCTAGCAAAAACATGAACTGGGACGCCTTCAGAAAGGACTGTAAGGAGGGTGTTGGCTTGAATGTGCCATTGAAAACTCCTTTCGAGTTAGAAACCGCAGTTGATAAATTCATTGAAGCAATTCAGAGCGCTGCTTGGAACAACAATTCGTCCCAAAAGAACGCAGTTAGCGCCGACGGGCATGTACGTAAAACATATCCGCTCGAAATCGAAGAATTGATTCGTGAAAAGAGAAGAGCGCGTAGGAGATGGCAAGGCACGAGGGCTCCCCCAGACAAAACCCTCTTGAACCACCTCTCTAATAAACTGAAAGGAATGTTGCAAGATCTTAAGAATCGTGAGACCACTGAATACCTTGAAGGCTTGTAAGCGGATAGGAGCTCAAACTACTCGCTGTGGAAAGCAGTTTAGTCTATCAAGAAACCTATAATCCACTCGGCACCAATAAAAAAAACTAACGGCGAATGGGCAAAAGAAGACAAAGCGAAAGCGAATTTGTTTGCTGAACATTTAGAAGAAACATTCAAGCCTTTCGACGGTCCGCCGTTGGCTGACGTTCTTAACAACAACGCGGAACCTGATAGCTTTAGAATTTTTTTTTTTTTTTTTTGAATTTTTTTAGAATGAAAAAAGTTTCGTTAGTTGAACTCCGACAGACAATTAGCAAACTTAAAAATAATTTTTTTTTTTTTTTTTTTTTTTTTTTTTTTCCGTGGGTAGGAAAAACTTTCATAGGCACTACGAGGACCGGCCGCGCGTGCTCATAGTAGTGTGAGATTCTTACTCACTAAAAAACCTCCCATTTTCCGTCAGACTACGACTAAGTTTCCTTAACAAGTAGTTCAAGCTTCTGTAGTAATCGCGTGTGACAGGCTGCCTTCCAACGAAGGCACCTACAATACCGTCAATTTATGCGGTTTCATCTTATGCTGCTAGATCTAACGGTCTCATTCGTTGTAGTCGGCGCGTAAGATTTGTCTGATCCAAAGTTCGGATAATTTCATTGTTGCAGTGTCCGCGAAGACGAGTACTAAGTTTGCGAGCAAAGTTTGTTACCTCGTCAGACACGGTTGCGATTCCTAGATCTCGGTGTGGATCGCTATTTCTTATATACCATGGAGCATTAACGATTGCTCTGAGTGTCTTATTTTGAAAAGTTTCTAAAATAGATATATTGCTTGGTTTAGTACAACCCCAGAGTTGTATACCGTACGTCCAAGATGTTTTTAGCACTTGCTTATACAAAAGCAGTTTGTTATATATGCTTAGTTTCGAAAATCTTCCGATAAGCCAATTCATTTCTCTTAACTTGATTTCGAGCTCGTCGCGTTTCTTTTTAACGTGCGGCTTCCATTTAAGTTTTGCGTCTAGAGTCATTCCTAGATATTTCGCTTCATTTGAGTACGGGATTTGTACCGAGTTAATGAATAAAGGTTTGTTGTTTATCTTTTTATAAGTAAAGTTAACATGCGTTGACTTAGTCTCGTTAAGGACAACTCGCCAGCTCTTCGTCCAGTCGCATATTTTGTCTAAAGCGCGCTGGAGTTTCCCTGTTGATAATTCAACTGTCGTATCAATAGCGAGAATAGCAGTGTCGTCTGCGAACGTAGCTAAAATTGTTCCCTCATCGTGGGGTATGTCTCTTGTATAGAGCAAAAATAATATTGGGCCGAGAACGCTTCCTTGCGGGACACCGGCATTTATCTCTTTGAATTCCGAGTACTCATTTTCGTACCTTACGCGAAAGATTCTGTCTTTAAGGTAAGACTCTAAGATTCTATAGAGTTTTTCTGGTAAGCAAAGCCTTAATTTGTACTTCAGGCCTTCGTGCCATACCTTGTCGAAGGCTTGCGATACGTCGAGAAAAGCGCTAGTACATATCTTTTTCGCTTCCAGAGCTTTTTCGATTTCGTTTGTTATACGATAGACCTGGTCGATTGTTGAATGTTTTTTTCTAAATCCGAATTGGTGATCCGGAATCAATCGTCTTTCTTCAATGATTGGTTGCAACCTTTTAAGCAATAGTTTCTCGAACACCTTAGCTATTATCGGCAGTAGCGAAATAGGTCTGTATGACTTTTTGTCGTTCGGACATTTTCCTGGTTTCGGAACCATTATGACCTCGGCCACTTTCCATTGCCTTGGAACGTATAAAACTCTCATGGAAGCGTTAATGATATAGAGTAGCTTGACCAAAGCTTTTTTCGGTAGTTCCTTTAGAATTTCGCTAGTAATTAAGTCGTAGCCAGGGGCTTTGTTGTTTTTCAGATTATTTATCAATTGACGAAGCTCAGCCAATGACACGGTTTTTATTCTATAATTATCTTGTACCGCATAAGGATTGAGCTCCTCGACCAACGGTTCCCCGTCAAACGGTTTAAATGTTTCTTCTAGGTAATCTGCAAATAAATCCGCTTTTTCTTTGTCTTCTCTTGCCCATTCGCCGTTGGCTTTTCTTAATGGCGCAGAGTGTGCTATAGGCTTCTTAACGGACTTGACTGCTTTCCAAAGAGAGTAGTTCGAACTTTTATTGGCAGTCAAACTTTCGAGGTAAGCAGTAGTCTCGCGACTTTTAAAATCTTGAAGTTCGTGCTTTAGTTTGTTAGAAAGGTGGTTCAAGATTGTCTTATCAGGGGGTGCTCGCGAACGTTGCCATCTCTTGCGCGCTCTCCTCTTCTCGCATATTAGCTCTTCTATTTCTCGCGGATATATTGTTCCGCTGTTCGATAATTCGGACCTCCGAAAAGAAGTGTTATTCCACGCAGCGCTCTGAATAACTCTCACGAGTTTATCTAATTCTTCTTCTATTTCAAGTGGCGTTTTGAGCGGTACATTTAAAGCTATGTTTTCTTTGCAGTATTTTCTAAAGCCGTCCCAGTCGGTGTTGTTGTTAGTTAATCTAGGCGCTCTATTCTTTTTCGCTAGGCTTCCGCCGATTTTCAAAAGAACTGCCGAGTGATCTGAACAGAGATCAAAGCGTTCTTCTACGTTCGTAAGGTAACGAGGTACCCCCTTGGCGATAAAGAAGTCGACGAGATCAGGTATTTTATTTCTGTCGGTTGGCCAATATGTTGGCTTTCCCGTCGATAAGAAGATCACGCCGCGTTTTGTACTTGCTTTAAAGAGGGCTCAGCCTCTTGTTGAATTGCACCGTGAGCCCCAAAAAGTATTTTTCGCGTTTGACCCAAGTGAATCAAAGAGCAGAGTAAGATCTTTACCTGCCAGCCGATACTGCGGAGGAAAATAGATCGTCGCGATGTTGTAATTTATGTGACTTAATTTTACTGAGACTGAGGTTATTTGCATAGAGCCAAGTTCTATTTCTTCGTTTTTGGAGTGCTTAATGCAGTCTTTAATGTAGAGAGAGGATCAACCTCTCGAATTTTCTGAAGGATGATGCGCGTGATAGTCAATGTAACCTTTTATTTTGCGTGCTGAACCCTTTTTAAAGTGGGTTTCCGAAATCAGGTATATGTCTACATTATTCTTCCGTAGGAATACTTCTAGTTCGTAAATTTTTTGCAAAAGGCCGTTTGCAGTCCATGTAATTATTTTGGTTGACTTTCCCATATTCATGATTTTTTATTAAATGCTTTTCGAGATTTAAACTCGAGCTCGCTCAATTTGTTGAATATTACTTGATTAAGTTTCGCCTGTTGCTCAAACTTTTCTAAAATCATGCCTAGAATTTGAGAGACCGAATCTGATGCGGCCGATTGTGGCTTACTTTCACGTGACGCGACTTGAGCGTACGATCTTGGACCAACAAGTGTGGATTCTCCCTTTTGACTCCGGTGGGAACTAGGACCAGCGACGTTTTCTTGCGCTATTTGAATTTTGCCTTTAATCAAACCCTTATCCCTAGTCGACTTAGGGGTTTTTGGCTTATCTACTTTAGGAGGTTTTAGGCTTGGGCCCTTATTTTCAGTATTTTTCTTCGGAGCTTCATGTCGTTTTTGCAACTCAATGGCAATTTCGCAACCTCGGTAGCTCGCTGGGTGACTTCCCCTGCAATTGGCACAAACCGCGGGTGCCTGACTGCTGACATTGCAATCCGTCGAGAGATGTTCGCCGGCGCATTTTACGCATCTCGGCTTTTTCTGGCAGTACGCTTGCGTATGTCGGAAACCCTGGCATCGCTTACATTGGGGAACTAGCCTGTTGCCCTTCCGCTTGGGCTCGATTTTTACCTTGATGTTAAGGATTGATTTAATTTTGTAGATTTCGTTAATATTTTCAGTTCTATCAAAAGAAAGCATAAAAATTTGCAGGCCGCGTCGGACAACAGCGGAATTTTTGCCTTCGTCCGTACGTTGCTTCTCTTTCTTTATTATGTTCACGGCGTCAAGAATTTTAAAGCCTTGGGCTTGAACGTCTTGCATTATTTCGTCCTTGGTACAGGATGGGTGAAGTCCCCTCGCTATAACCCGCAGCGGCTTTTCGAGGTGATTTTCATAAGTAAACCATTGGATTTTCTCTAAATTCAACTTTTGTGACAGTGACCGATAGGCATCAGAGTCATCGACGTTAACTTTCCATACGTTGTTTCGAAGTGATGTTATATTTCGTCCCAAGAGTATTTTTAAGGATGTTTCGCAGCTTTCCGTAGTCCGCGATCCCAACGACATTTATTGCAGGTGGTCGGCGGTTTTTTTTTTTTTGGGGTATTCCTGTCGCTTTGTTTGATACGACTGGTGTTTCTTCTTTTTGCTGCACGGTTTCTACTTCGGGTGAAGAACCGGCCTTTCGTTTCTTGGTAAGCCTTTTCCTAAAGACCGGATTCGTTTCGCGTGCAAGTTCTTCCTCGTCCGTCTGGTATTCACATTGACGTTTCGGCGTTTCCTCGCATACTATAGTACCACGGGGGTTCCTTAAGGCTTCATTTTCTTTACGTCTACTTCGCTTTTAAGCTCATGGTAGAGACGTTCCATTTCATTAAGCTTTCATTAAGCTTAAAAATAATAAGGCCCTGGGTTACGACCTGATCACTGGCGAAATATTGAAAGAGCTACCAAAAAAGGCATTAGTCAAGCTTCTTTATATGATAAACGCTTCTCTTAGACTTCTATACGGTTCAAGACAATGGAAAGTTGCTGAAGTCATAATGGTTCCGAAACCGGGGAAATGCGCAAATGATATAAAATCTTATAGGCCCATATCGCTTCTGCCGATAATATCGAAAGTATTCGAGAAACTTCTGCTGAAGCGATTACAACCAATAATTGCAGAAAGACGCTTGATCCCGGATCATCAATTCGGTTTCAGACCTAACCATTCCACAATGGATCAAGTCTACAGAATAACGCATGAAATTAAAAAAGCCTTAGAAGGGGAAAAAATATGTTCAAGTGCTTTCCTCGACGTATCGCAAGCCTTCGACAAGGTATGGCACGAGGGCTTGAAATATAAGCTACGGCAAAACTTGCCGGAAGACATGTTTAAAATATTTAAAAATTATCTTGAAAGCAGACTCTTTTGTGTTAGGTGTAGCAGTGAATACTCGAGTTTCAAGCAAATTCGAGCTGGCGTACCCCAGGGAAGCGTCCTTGGTCCGACCCTGTTCCTGCTCTACACAAGAGACATACCTCTAGATGACGAGACAGTCGTGGCCACGTTTGCGGACGATACGGCCATCCTGGCAACAGGTGAATCAGTCGAGTCATCAACTAGAAACCTCCAACGAGCATTGGACAGAATTTGTGTCTGGACGAAGACTTGGCGAATCGCTCTTAACGAGAACAAGTCTACGCATGTGAATTTCACTTACAGAAGGGTTAACAATTTACCTCTGTTCATAAATTCTGCACAAATACCTAATGCAAATGAAGCGAAGTATCTAGGGATGACACTGGACGCTAAACTAAGCTGGAAAGCACACGTAAAGAAGAAGCGTGATGAGCTCGAGATTAGGCACAGGGAAATGTATTGGCTTATTGGAAGATTTTCGAAATTAAGCACATATAACAAAATGCTCTTTTACAGGCAGGTGTTAAAGCCGTCCTGGACATACGGTAAACAACTTTGGGGTTGTACCAAGCCGAGCAACATGTCCATGTTGCAGACTTTCCAAAACAAGACACTAGGAGCAATTGTGAATGCTCCATGGTATATTAGGAATAGCGATATTCACAGAGATTTAGGAATAGCTACCGTGGGCGAAGAAGTAACAAACTTCGCTCGAAAGCTAAATGCTCGCCTTCATGTACATTGCAACAATGAAATGATCCGTACTCTAAACGAGACTCTTAACGATGTTAACAACGAGCGACTACAAAAAACAAGACTCTTCGATCTAGCGACGTAGGGTGAAGCCGCATGAATGAACGGCTTAGTAGGTGCATTCACTGGAAAGCAACCTATCCAATGCGATTAACACTACGGAAGCGTAAACTACTTGTTAAGTCAACTTAGTTGTAGTCAAGAAGTATTATGAGAGAGCGAAAATTTACTACTATGAAGTGCGTTCTGGCAGTTTCATAGTATCTCTCATAAATGGGTGGTTTTTTAGCACGTGGAAATCGGGCATAACCAATACCGGCCACTTCGGTATTATGTACCTGCTATGGAGGGCGTATTGGTATCTTTGAAAGATTTTGGAGTTTTAGCCTCCGTCCATCCTAGTATTCAAAAAAAAAAAAAAAATAAATGTATAGTATGAGTAAAAATAAAACTTCTCTATTTTTTCCCTGCAACTGGCACGTCAGAATTGATTTGACTGCAAAAGACATTACATTTCAAAGTGGAATAATTCTTACAAGGCTCAACAAAAATAATTGGCATAGAAGTGCGATTTGTAGAAAATTAAAGCGGATTTAATAAAATGAAGTTCTTTTCCCCGCTTTCGGCATGGCTTCTGCGTTGCAAGCAAAAAAGCAACGGGAAAACTGCGTTTTTAAAATTTGTGTCGTTTTCAGCGCGCTCAAGGGGCCAAACTTATGAACCGAAAAACCCACCTAAAGTAGATATGCTTTTATTAAAAATTTAAACGTGTTTATTTGACTTATTGTGGTCTACCTCGATAACTGGGCATTTATATACCTTTTTGGCAAGGGACTAAAAAAAGTCGAGTTGAAGCCAATGGCTTCAAGCTATGTCTGTGGGAAGTAGCGAAGTTGAAAATCGTATTCAGCATTCCGAAAACCATATAGAACCAGCGAAAAAATACTTTTGCCGAAAAACCATTTGACCGGACTAAAAGGTTTAAGTAAGTACTTTGTTTATTACTGTGTCACAAATTGTCGCAAAAAATATTTTGTAGAAATTGTCAGAATATTTTTTTTTCATAATTTCACTTCAATTTGAACGGCCTATATTTAGGTAGGAAGGTATAAACTATGTGTTTGCACCTACGAAATCAAAAGCAAACATTTTCAAAATCAAAAGCAGACATCTGAATTCAAAATCTTCAAAATCGCCATAACCGTGCATTTTTGCCTGCATGCATACTGGACAACTATTCAAATATTCAACTTGATGGAATTTATCCCACTGCACTGTCGAGGATCGAGAAATAGAAAAGAAATCGGCAGACGAAAAAAAAAATAAAAACAAGATCCCTAGCAAGCACACAACCAACAACCGGTTTTGTTCCATAGACGTAAGCAATGATTTCTTTGCGTATGGTTTGTAAATGGTAAGTGTACATGCACTTCACACACATGACCGCGCACCACCCTGAAAGCTCAAAATGATGAAAAATAAAACAAATTGCATATAATGAAGAGAGCGCATTGATTATTTTGCAGTTGGCCTCAGAGTCAGCAGAATCAGATTCAGAATAGTGTTATGTGGCGACAAGAAATAAAACAACACGCAGGACTCGCTGAATGCACCCATCGATTCACTAAACGAACATACGCAACTGCCATTCAAGTCATCTGACAGCAGCTGTCATATTCGAAGTTCGAATTTCGATTTCCCCTCCTTGGAATTCAGCGGAAGAGTACCAATGGAAAATTACCAAAGGGGAAGTATGGAACGTACTAGAAGGTGCTTAATTTGTTATAAATACACGGGTGACAGGCTCGTACGGGACAGTTACAGTTATATTTTAAACGTGGACTTGTGAAAATCGGTAATAAAGTAAAAAGTGATTGAATTGAAATAAAGTGTAGAATTCTAAGAAGTAAAGTTGAATAACAGTGTGATTTGAATTTAAATAAAGTAGTTTGATAAATAAAGTGTTTCATTGTGAAATTATAAAAATAAAAATGAGTTTTATTCGACGAACCCCAGGCGAAAAAATTACATTGGTGTCAGAAAGTTCTACAGTGGAATTTTCTGAAACAGTGTTAGTGTGTCAAACAGTTTTAAGTGGAGAAAAAAAGTGCGCATAAATAACGTCGGGACTAAAACGGTTTATTTTTGTAGTGGAATTTTCCAGAGATATCGTGTGTGTAAACAGTGTCGGTGTCGATATCCCCCAAATTTGATTGGGGAATATTCCGGATATAGTGAAACTGATTGATTAATGAACTGAAACGATAAATTTGTTTATTCGCGAGTGAATTTTCTGGAACAGATATAAAACATAAACTGATTGTGTTGTGAAAATTGTATGAAGACAATTCAAAATGGGTTGGAAAATTGAACAATTGACAACAGCTGAGATGAAAGCAGAAGTGGGTAAGAGAAACCTCGAGACTTCGGGGCTCAAAATTTTTGTTGCTCCGATTCCAAAACGCTATTACCGAGGAAGCTGGAGACCCAAACACTATGCTTTTCGAAGTTCAAGAAGGACAGCAACAAAGCACAGTAAGTACTACCGATGAAATGCCCGCTTTCATGAAGTTGCTTCTGGGGAAATTCGAAAAGATGGAGAGGAGCCAAAAGAATGCTCTCGAAGAACAAAAGAACGCTCTCGAAGGGAAATTCGAGAAACTGGAGAACGGCCAGAAGGATCAAAAGAACGTTCTCGAAAGCAAATTTGATGAACAAAAGAATGCTCTAGAGCAGCAACTCGAAAGTTTTGACGCTAAACTCGAAATGAAGCTCAATGCCCAAAGTTCGAATTTTAAAGATCAAATCGAGACAATGGGGCATATGCATAAACTGTAGTAAATACTTTTACTAGCAAAATTTCAAGTATTTACTTGATTTTGTATGCATAAAATCGAAGTATTTGCTGAGAAAAAAAGTATTTTCTACAAAAAATAGTATTTACTAGTTCCGGATGAATTTAGCTAATAAATGCTTATAATTATATGCATAAAAACCTAGTAAATAGTATTTTTATCTAGTATTTACTGGGAATTGTGCAAGTTGCTACACAGCAACTTGAAAATGTACTAGTATTTACTTGTTATATTAAATGCTAGGATCAGGAGCCAATTTTCAAAGTTCATGGGTTGCATTTATATACAATGGCTAGTTTCCGATAATGGTCAATAGTTGGGTAGCTTTTTCGGTTTCTGAGTTTTTAATCAGGAGTCAATTGAGGAATAGAGTTTAGTCTGTTTTAAAGACTATTTAACAGTTTTGGGTCTAGTGCTATTTTCACTACCGTGTGGCAAAAAAGTGTTTTTTTATACTGAAAACGAAAAATAGTTACAAATACGCACAAATTACTATTTTAAAAACAAAAGCGTTTTTAGCAAAAAAATGCACTTTTTTGCCACTTGATTTGAGAAAGGGAAAATCTGTTGTCTTACGTGCCCTGCTTCAGGTATAGAATATATTGATATTTTGAATATATTAATCCAAAACACCAAGTAAAGAAAGGCCTTACATGTGTTATAAGAACATGATTACCATCTTAAATGGATAAATGCAAACAAGGAGACAACAGCTTCAGAACGCTTTTACGACGCCGACGCTATTACGCACTCATTTAAGCACACTCGTTTAAATAAATGGCTTATACTGGCAATAATGCTTCTGCTATGATTAAATCTTTAAAAATCCACAGTTATATCCTATAAGTTTTAACCGTTTGTGCCATTAAGTGCAGTGATTTTTGGCACTTAATGGTACAAACAGTCCTTAGCAAGCCTTTAAGGGATTTAATTTAGTGTTAGGATTTGATTTAGGTTTAAGACTTTATTTGTTCCTTGCCCCTAAAATTTTGCTTAAGTAACTTTCTACATTTTGTTTTTGAAACTACAACTTTACCTTGTGCAGTGAACTGGTTTGGCCCTTAACAAAGCTGTTTTGAGCTTTCAGCAAAAAAAATATATGTAAGAAGAATCTTAAAGAAAAATTAAATTCAATACACATAAAATCATTTTTCTATAGTAAATACTATCGATTTCCAATAAATTCCTAGCATTTGCTTGAGAAAAATCATTTTCTCTACTAGCATATGCTTACAGGTAAATACTTTGTTTTATGCATACGGAAAGCAGTAAATACTACAAATTCAAGCCTTTACTAGAAGTCAAAGTATTTTCTAAAATTCTTTACTGGTGGTAAGTACTAGTTTTTTATACATACGACGAAATAGATCACAAGTTCGAAGCGAAATTCGATAAAGTAGAATCTCAAGTGGAAAAGGTGGAGCAACAGTACGAACAGCTAGCTAAAGAGCTCGACTACGTCAAGAAGCAGAAAGTTCGGGATTATTCCATCGACAGCCCACGACGCAAAGAAATGCAATCATGGCCGATTTACAAGAGGCAGTTCGAGGCCGCCGCGTTGACAAACAACTGGGACAACGAAGATAAGTCGATTGCTCGTACGTTTGCGCTCAGGGGAACAGCTGCCGAATTGCTGCAAACCATTCCTGAAGAAAAACAGAAGGATTATGATGCCATGGTGAAGGCCATCGAAATGAGGCTTGGCGACGACCACATGTAGCAAGTTTACCGGGTCCAGTTGCGCCGAAGAGTTCAGACAAGGGGTGAGACGCTTCAACAGTTGCAAGCCGACATCGAGCGATTGGCGAATTTGTCCTATCCCAACGCCAGCAGGGAAATTATAAACGAGTTGGCAACCGATGCGTTTACTTATGCCATTGCGGATGGAAAGCTACAAATGGCTGTAAAAACGGCAGGTTAGAAGACACTCACCTTGCCCCGACAATGGAAGCAGGCGACCAAGCTTCACAAGGTTGCCATCACATAAGGGAAATGACTGCTCTAGAGTGCATATGTCAACGCATCGACATCGAAAGGCAAAACACGACCGCCACTCGGGACAAATGAGATGCTGGAATTGTAACAAACTGGGACACCTACAGCGACAGTGCCGAGCCTCAGCTAGACAAGCAAGCTGCCTGATCTAGAAGGAGACAAAATGAAGAAGCATCTGGCAGGATGTCGGGGCAGAAGTTGGTTGATGGAATCGACGCTCCCAGCACCATCATCCAAGTCTCGCTAACAAAACGCTGCAACAAGGGTCTGACAGTAGAGGCAATCATCGCTTACAGAAAATGTGTGGCCACTATTGACACAGGTGCCACATCATACGAAGAGATCTTGTTCAGACGTCCTGGCTACATAACACCAGCTGCTACAGTCTGAAGACAGCTACAGGAGAAGCGGCCAAAGTGTACGGGGAGGTGCAGCTACAGATACAACTAGAGGGATTGACCTTTTCACATGCATTCCTGGTAGCCGACATATGCGACGAATGCATCATTGGAGTGGACATGAAGGCACACGAGGTAATTCTTGACCTTCGAATGCAGGTGCTAAGGTATCGAATCGTCGAGATCCTTATGGTATACGGAAAAGACAACGCTGTGAATCTTCGAGCAATACTGGGAGGCGATGAAGTTCTGCGACCCTCTTCAGAGACATTTCTTTGAACACGTTTTCAGGGTGATCCTGGGAACCACCGATTCTATCTCATTGAGCCAGATAACAAAAGTGAATTTAAGAGTTACGTCGTGGGAAAAATTATTGCAGAGCCCAAGAACATTATGGTGCCGGTAAGACTGATGAACCCAAATAAGCGCACCGTTAAGCTCAGACAAGGAGAGCTGATCGGAAGATGTGTGCCCGTTGCAGCCATTTCGACAATAACTGAGAGTCAGCCTGCGAGTCCTGTCTCTCCATCAAAATTGGCCGAGGTATGTAAGACTATACTCTGAAACTGTGAGCTATAGTCAGAAGCTATAATCAGGAGCAGCAAACCATAGCGGAAAATCTCATTGGCGAGTTTGCTGATATATTTGCCTCACAGGATGGAGACTATGGTCGAACACACTTAGTACAACACCGCATAGACACCGGAGATGCTAATCCGCCAACCTGCCAGACGACTTCCGTTGGCTAAACAGGATGAGGCCGCCGAGATGATATCGACCATGGAAAAAGAAGGTTTGGTCGAAAGCTCGAAAAGTCCGTGGGCGTCGCCTGTTGTACTGGTGAAAAAAAAGGACGGCAGCACTCGATTCTGCGTGGATTATAAATAAATAAATAGAGTGGCGCAACAGATCGAGGTGAACCAGGGCCAACTTCTCAACAATATATGCTGGTGTGTTAATTTCTTTATATTCAAGGGGACCTACAATTTTTTGCCGAATCCAAACTGCAGTTTGAGAAGTTTTTCAAGACAAATTATACTCTCGGAGGGCTTGTCAGGCCCTCGCGGAGGTGGGGACCGTGAAATAGAACAAGTCTTTTTATTTCAGGTGACGATGGCAGGATTCGAACCCAGACCTCCGGCGTAGTAAGCACACACACTAACCACTACGCCACGGCACCCCACGATTCTGTGTGGATTACCGGAGGCTTAACGATGTCACAAAGGACAGCTACCCTTTACCTCGAATCGGTGACACACTGGACACACTCTCTGGAGCGAAATGACTTTCCACCCGTGACCTGAAAAGTGGCTACTGGCAGGTACAGATCTATCCAGAAGACAAAGAGAAGACCGCTTTCATAACTGGCAATGGATTATGGCAGTTTACAGTAATGCCATTTGGTCTGTGTAACGCTCCGGCCAACTTTGAGCGTCTTGTGGAACGTGTCTATCATGGTCTGACGTGGAAAACCTGCCTGGTATATTTGGATGACGTCATCGTTTTGGGAAAGACATGCGCTGAACATCGCGACTACTTGAGGGAAGTGTTTTCACGACTTTGTTCAGCACACTTGAAGCTCAATCCGAAGAAGTGTGCGCTCTTCAGAACAGAAGTAAAATATCTGGGACATGTGATATCGACGGATGGAGTGAAGACGCATCCAGAGAAAATCGAAGCTGTGAAAAGTTGTCCAGTTCCCAAAGACAAACACCAGCTAAGGAGCTTTCTCGGTCTTGCTACGTACTACAGAAGGTTCGTCAAAGATTTCGCCGGGATCGCAAAGTGTCTGCACCAGCTGGCTGAGAAGGGAAGACAATTCAAATGGTCAGGTGAGTGCGAAAGAAGCTTTCAGCATCTGAAGCAGCGACTTTGCGAAGCACCAAAACTAGCTTACCCCATCCCCGGCAAGACATTTATTGTGTACGCAGACGCTAGCAATATGGGTGTTGGCGCAGTATTGTCGCAGTTACACGATGGGCATGAGAAAGTCGTAGCATACTTCAGCAAAGTTCTTACCCTACCATAAAGAAATTATTGTGTTACCAGGCGAGAACTCCTTGCTTTAATATTGGTAACGAAACATTTCCAGAAGTACCTGAGTGGCCAGAAGTTCATCTCGCGTACAGACCACGCCGCGCTCAAATGGTTACTGCAGTTTAAAAATCTTGAGGGCCAAGTCGCAGGATAGATCGAGCGATTTGTACCATTCTCCTTTGAGACAGTTGATTTAATTACAACGCCTTCTTTGCTGACCGTAAATTCAACGGTGCCCAAAATATCACTCACGATAATCATGTCATATTTCATTCAACTACTGTCTCGATAAAGCAACTTCTGTTCTTAAAGTTAACCTGGTCGATTGAAACGTGCGTCGACATAAAGGGAGTGCATAAAGTTATGCACTCCTTTAGTGCATAAAGTTATGCACTCCTTTAGTGCATAAAGTTATGCACTCCTTTAGTGCATAAAGTTATGCACTCCTTTAGTGCATAACTTGCTTCCCAAACCCGTGAATGGTACCTGTTGTGTGTTAACTTCCCTTGATATAATTTTTCCAACAATTTGATATTTTATTAAAGTTATTTCACTGCCTTTAGCAACCAGGGCTACCTGTATGTCTTATCTTAATTACTTTGCACATTTTGTTTTTGTTGACCAGGTGAGCATTCGGTTCTTTTTTGTCAATAGTTTTCCCGCACTCGAAACTTTTATTCAGTCACATTTAAAGTATTAGGGGCCGCGATTTTTATTGGGCAACTTGGAACTCGGGTTCCTTACTTCCACAGTTAAAACAACTCCAATTTTTTTCGTTTGCGAGATTTTTATCCACGCGGTCATTTTTTGCACGTGTACTTGACGCATATTTTTCCTTTTGTCGCTCTTTCATTTTTTCGTTAATTTTCAACATTTCTTTAAGCTCTCTTCCTTTTTTGGTCTCATAAAGCACTTGTTTCTTTATTTCAGAGTCTTCAATTCCATCAATCGCGTAATCAATTAAAGCGGAGTCCGTTACATCGCCTTGGTTCGCTATTTCCATTAAGCCGTATAAAAGCTTCGCGACAACTTTCGTTGCATACATTTTTTTCCGCGCGCGCAACTGTTTATGAATATAGGTCGAACTTATTTCTTATAGAAATTCAGAAATTAGACCTTTTAGGAGATCGACGTATGATTTGGGCTTTGACTCATAATCAACGAACAATTTTGCAGAACTACACAACAACTTTTTACACCAAGAGCTATTTTTTAATTTATCCCAACCGAAAATTTCTGCCTGCTCTTCGGAATTATCGATCCACTTTTTTATTTGGCAATTACCATCTCCATCGAGTAGAGACGCACTTACATGATTTTCAAAATCTGTGGCATTCGTATTATAATGATGGCCTGCCCGATACTGTTCTTCTTATACTTCTTAAATAGGCACGACTACCTATTTTACCACCTTACCGCAACAAACCGCAACAACAACCACTGAGTAGGTACAGAACACTGACAAATGTTCTTTTTTGCCGACGAAAACTAAGTCCACGAGTCTTATCCACTTTTAATTGTCCACTCTTCGTAAGGTTTACCTTCGCTCACTGATCCACTTTTCTTGGCGCAACTTCACCAAATTCGCAGAATTGAATAGTTAATAGTAAACATAGATTAGCAGTTCCTCATCTCAAAAACTCTACTGTACTTTATGTTAAACTGGGTTCGAATCCTGCCTCTACCACCTGAAAAAAAGACTTGTTTTTTCTCACGGCTCCCACCTCCGCGAGGGTCTGACAAACCCTCCGAGAGTAACATTTGTCTTGAAAAACTTCTCAAAGTGCCGTTCGGATTCGGCAGAAAATTGTAGGTCCCCTTGTATGTGAAAAAATATAGCACACACAGCATACATGGTTGAGAAGTTGGCCCTGGTTCACCTCAAGCTGTTGCGCCACTCTATTTATTTATATAATAATAACAAACCCCCCCTGCAAGGTCGGGGTCAGAATAGCCTTGAGGTAAGGTATGCCTGTCGTAAGAGCCGACTAAAATCTCCTGGAAGAAGTAGTCTTCAGCATGTTATACCTAAGTGATGCTGTCAGGAGTACATACTCCTAGTGGAGCCACCCTTGGCAGTAAATTTATAGCTGAGAGATGAACCTAAAGGTCTAAATAAAACCCAGTAGTATCTGATACATTGTGTGCGGCAAATTGATCAGCGTCTGATTCCAGAGAGCGTCTATCTTGGGATGAACGGTTTCTTTGTCGGCGTTTGTTGTCCTTTTTAGGATTGGCCGGATAGAAACATGGCAGCTAGGTATAAAATGCAACCCCCCCACCATGAAGAGAATAAAGAAGAAGCCTCGGATATTTGCCGATCATCGTATCGCAGTTACACGATGGGCAGGAGAAAGTCGTAGCATACTTCAGCAAAGCTCTTACCCGACCATAGAGAAATTATTGTGTTACCAGGCGAAAACTCCTTGCTTTAATATTGGCAACGAAACATTTCCAGAAGTACCTGAGTGGCCAGAAGTTCATCTCGCGTACAGACCACGCCGCGCTCAAATAGTTACTGCAGTTTAAAAATCCTGAGGGCCAAGTCGCAAGATGGATCGAGCGATTTGTACCATTCTCCTTTGAGACAGTTGATTTAATTACAACGCCTTCTTTGCTGGCCGTAAATTCAACGGTGCCCAAAATATCCCTCACGATAATCATGTCATATTTCATTCAACTATTGTCTCAATAAAGTAGCTTCTGTTCTTAAAGTTAACCTGGTCGATTGAAACGTGCGTCGAAATAAACGGAGTGCATAAAGTTATGCACTCCTTTAGTGCATAAAGTTATGCACTCCTTTAGTGCATAACTTGCTTCCCAAACCCGTGATTGGTACCTGCTGTGGGTTAACTTTCCTTGATATAATTTTTCCAACAATTTGATATTTAATTAAAGTTATTTCACTGCCTGTAGCAACCAGGGCTACCTGAATGTCACACATCTTAATTACTGTGCACATTTTGTTTTTGTGGACCAGATGAGCATTCGGTTCTTTTTTGTCAATAGTTTTCTCGCACTCGAAACTTTTATTCAGTCACATTTAAAGTATTAGGGGCCGCGATTTTTATCGGGCAACTTGAAACTCGGGTTCCTTACTTCCACAGTTAAAACAACTCCAATTTTTTTCGTTTGCGAGATTTTTATCCACGCGGTCATTTTTTGCACGTGTGCTTGACGCATCTTTTTCCTTTTGTCGCTCTTTCATTTTTTCGTTAATTTTCAACATTTCAACAAAACCGAGTCTTATCCACTTTTTATTGTCCACTCTTCGTAAGGTTTACCTTCGCTCACTGATCCACTTTTCTTGGCGCAACTTCACCAAACTCGCAGAATTGAATAGTTAACCCTTTTTTTCATTCTAAGCCAAGCCACTAGCTACAACCACTGACCACTTCTTATCTACCGTAAACACAGATTAGCAGTTCCTCATCTCAAAAACTCTACTGTACTTTATGTTAAACTGGTTATTAGATTAATTGATTTTTAGTGTATTTTTTTCGCCGAATGATCGCCGATTTTTGGGTTAAGCACGTGAATTATAATTCATTGTTTTATTGAACTCCAGTTGAGAAGAAAAATTTATTCAAAATAAATAACATAAGTAAATATAACAAACCGTGGGTGCCGTGGCGCAGTGGTTAGTGTGTGTGCCTCTGACGCCGGAGGTCTGGGTTCGAATCCTGTCTCTACCACCTGAAAAAAAAGACTTGTTCTTTCTCACGGCTCCTACCTCCGCGAGGGTCTGACAAACCCTCCGAGAGTAACATTTGTCTTGAAAAACTTCTCAAAGAGGTCCCCTTGTATGTGAAAAAATATAGCACACACAGCATACATATAGAAACCAGGAATAATACGCACAATTCCGTAAAATGTACAGCAATGGTTTTTATTACGAATGAGAAAATATTAGACGATTATTACATGTGACAAAATAATATAAACCCTGACTACCGAATACAACTGAAAACACGCCGAATCGACAACAACCGCCAGATAGTCCAGACTGCCACGACCGCACCCCAATGAAGCTAGAACCCAACTCCCCGTTCATCCGCCAGACCACGCCGTTCATGCTTTCCTCATACCAGCGACCACACGTTAAGCTTACTTAGCATACTGTACCAACTCCAAGCCCTAGCCAGCCACGAGCACATGAACTCCGCTCCGCACACCCCAGCCAACAAAAGTATCCATCACCTCCAGTCCATTTCTTGGAATTGTTCCTTTCATCGCTGCGTACTTTCGCTTTTATTGGTTTGCATAATTGGGTCGGCTAGTGGACTGCAATATGACCACAGACCCATGCTCCCTGCTGTATTCGTCGCTCAGAGTCTTGTCTCATGCACCTGCGGCAACTTGATCGTGTTCGTATTCGATGTAGACAGGGCAATGAATCGGCCGGCATCGAGCGTCGTATTTCGTCGTTGGCAGTCTGAAAATCTGAGCGTCTTATCTTTTGTCAATTATTCATTTTTTCTACTTGTCTTTCGGCTGCATTCCTACATTCGGCCATCCTGTTAAATCGACTGCCCTCAGTCGATGCTGTCTCCGCTTTCATGTTCATCTTCTTCTTCGGTGTGGTCCTCCGCCTCATCTTCATCTACCCACGGCTTCATACAATCGGCGGCCGTCGATGTCGTATTTAGCCCCTCATGCTGCCCCACCTTCCGGACGTCGTATCTGTCCTTACCTTTTATTTTCACCACCTCGTACGGCCCAAAATACTTGGCGTACAGCTTCAGGCCCGCGCCAAACTGCGTCTTCATGACAGCCACAAGGTCATGTACCCTATACTGCATCGCCGCCTTTCGTTTCCAGTCGTAGGTTCGTCGGTTTTCCTCCTGTACCTTCGCTATCTCGCCCTTCGCTGCTTCCCTTAATTCGTCTCGGTTGTGCTCGAAGTCATCCCGCATCGCCTCTTCCAGTAGCTCCCTTAACTGATCGTCCTTTCCTCGCTTCATAACCACTCCGAACATCAGCTGGAATGGACTCCGCTTGGTGCTTCGTGATACGGTCGCATTCATCACCTGCTGAACTCGGCTAACGTACTTGTACCACTTTTTTGGGTCGTCTAGTGACAGTTTTGAGAGTACCGCAATGATGATTTGGTTCATCCGCTCCACCTGTCCGTTTCCGCGCGGCACTCCCGTTGTGGTTAAAATGTGCTGTATGTTGTTCGAATCGCAAAACTCCTTGATCGCATTAGCTGTGAACGCCGGTCCTCGGTCTGCTACAATGCGCACCGGCTGCCCAAACACCTTACTCTGCAGCTCCAGCTTCTCGATGGCCTCTTCACTTTTTGTGGTCCTGACCGGATAGATCCAGACGAACTTCGTAAACGCATCCACTACTACAAATAGAAACTTATAAGATTTGTTAGTGGATGGCAGTGGCCCTAAATGGTTCACATGGTAGGTGTGTAATGGTACGTTGCTCTTCTCGATCGGGTTCAGGAGACCTTCTGCCTTCCCCCCTTTCCTTGAGGTCAAGATACACGCGACGCAGTTAGACAGTACACTTTCAACGCAGCTTGCTAGCTTGGGTATACAGTAGTCCTGTTTGCAGATAGCCTCTACTTTTCTCGCTCCGAAATGGCCTTGCTCGTGGATGTTTCTGATTATCTCCCTCTGCATTGCTCTAGGCACTACCAGCAGATGGGCTCCTTCCTCAAACTTGTAGAGTATACCATTCCTCAACTCATAGTCCTTATACTGTCCGGCGGCTGCAATCATATTAATTATTAACTGACAACACTCATCTTTACCTTGCGCTGCTCGTATCCGATGTAAGATGCTATCCTCCACTCGCAATACCGCCGGGTATCGGCTTAGTGCATCGACATGTCTCATGGCCGTCCCTGAACGATGTACCACCATCATGTTGTACTCCTGTAGCATAATGGCCCATCTGGCCACTCGTGGGCATAACTCCTTCTTCCTCATCGTCGCCTGGAACGCTTTGCAATCCGTAACTATCGTGAATTCCATACCGAGCAGATACACTCTCAGCTTACACAGACACTTCATAATCGCCAGCACCTCCAGCTCGTAACTTGTGTAATTCCTTTCCGCTGCTGAAGTCTTAAAGCTCAGGTAGAAAACTGGGTGAAAATGTCCGTCGTCATGCTTCTGCAATAATACCCCTCCGTATCCAATAAGACTGGCGTCGGTGTGTAGCTCGGTTGGTAGCTTGTTGCTGAACAACTTCAGCACCGGATCCTTACACAAACAGGCTTTCAACGTCTCCACTGCCGTAGTCTGCTCCTCTCCCATATGAAACCTCGCGTCTTTCCTCAGCAAATCGGATAGCGGCTTCGCGATCTGAGAGTAGCACGGCACAAAATTCCGGAAAAATCCCGTCAGCCCCAGGAAGCTCTGGATGTGCCTCACGTTGCGTGGCATCGGGAACCCTTGAACCGCTTTCACTTTCTCCGTCGATGGCCTGACGCTTCCGCCCTCCACGATGTGACCAAGAAAATCCACTGTCGTACCCAGAAATTGGCACTTCTTCCAATTTATTATAAGCCCATGTTCCGCTGCAACATTCAGGACCTCTCGTAGCTTCTCTAGCACCTCTTCATTGCTCCTTCCGGAAATGATGATGTCATCCACGTATATCAATAAATACCCCTTCACTATCAGGTCCCGGAAAATCTTGTTTATAAATCGCTGGGACGTAGCCGGCGAATTACATTGACCAAACGGCACCTTCAGAAATTCATAGTGCCCTTCCGGTGTGACAAACGCTGTGTATTTTCTACTGCAGACGGCCACATCCACATGGAAAAATCCGTTCTTCAGGTCCAATGTTATGAAAGCTCTCGCGTCCGCCAGCTTCTCTATCACCTCCTCCATTACGGTCATGGGATGTGGATCCTTGATCATCTTTGCGTTGAGGGGTCGGCAAAAACGCATGTAGTGTACGGACTGTAAGATTCTGCAGCTCGTCCATCCACTTTTCGTAACTCACTCGCTTTCCCCACAGTACACAACGGTTATGCAAACAGGTTTCAAGATTTTTTTGGGATAAGTCCCGGTTGAGCCCCCAAGTGTAGAAACCAGGAATAATACGCACAATACCGTAAAATGTACAGCAATGGTTTTTATTACGAATGAGAAAATATTAGACGATTATTACATGTGACAAAATAATATAAACCCTGACTACCGAATACAACTGAAAACACGCCGAATCGACAACGACCGCCAGATAGTCCAGACTGCCACGACCGCACCCCAATGAAGCTAGAACCCAACTCCCCGTTCATCCGCCAGACCACGCCGTTCATGCTTTCCTCATACCAGCGACCACACGTTAAGCTTACTCAGCATACTGTACCAACTCCAAGCCCTAGCCAGCCACGAGCACATGAACCCCGCTCCGCACACCCCAGCCAACAAAAGTATCCATCGCCTCCAGTCCCTTTCTTGGAATTGTTCCTTTCATCGCTGCGTACTTTCGCTTTTATTGGTTTGCATAATTGGGTCGGCTAGTGGACTGCAATATGACCACAGACCCATGCTCCCTGCTGTATTCGTCGCTCAGAGTCATGTCTCATGCACCTGCGGCAACTTGATCGTGTTGGTATTCGATGTAGACAGGGCAATGAATCGGCCGGCATCGAGCGTCGTATTTCGTCATTTTTTCTACTTATCTTTCGGCTGCATTCCTACATACATGGTTGAGAAGTTGGCCCTGGTTCACCTCGAGCTGTTGCGCCACTCTATTTATTTATATAAATATAACAAACCCCCCTGCAAGGTCGGGGTCAGAATAGCCTTGAGGTAAGGTATGCCTGTCGTAAGAGCCGACTAAAATCTCCTGGAAGAAGTAGTCTTCAGCATGTTATACCTAAGTGATGCTGTCAGGATTACATACTCCTAGTGGAGCCACCCTTGGCAGTAAATTTATAGCTGAGAGATGAACCTAAAGGTCTAAATAAAACGCAGTAGTATCTGATACATAGTGTGCGACAAATTGACCAGCGTCTGATCCCAGAGAGCGTCTATCTTGGGATGAGCGGTTTCTTTGTCGGCGTCTGTTGTCCTTTTTAGGATTGGCCGGATCCTAAACCTGGCAGCTAGGTATAAAATGCAACCCCCCCACCAAGAAGAGAATAAAGAAGAAGCCTCGGATATTTGCCGATCCTCGTATCCCAGGACATGCGAGTGCTTGCTGCTCGGAATGTCCCACTCGGCATCCGACCGGGTTCAACTCGAAGAAGCTACGAGCAGCGCCAATGGCGACGCTATCCATTACGGGGGCTTAAATGGTAAGTCTTCAAATCGACAATATCGCGGTTGTGGGGATACTCACAAGCTTTCGGCTGTCAGAAAACGTATTGCAGTTTATTCCATTAGGAGGGAGGGTTTTCATCTTAAAGCTTAGGTGTACGCACCCATCCTAGATTCAGAGTATCCGGCCTTCTTGAATGAAGTTGATGCTGCGCTGGATAGATTGGACTTCTTTCTCCTGATAGGTGACTTCAATGCTTATGTGGGTAGGGTACGGACGACAGTCCTTGGAGAAATGTGATTGGGAGGCACGGTGACCCGGATCAAAACAGGAACGGAGGGAACTTGTTGAATTTTTGGTGTGATTATGGCTTGTTCATCATGAACATTTTTTCTCATACAAAGACATTCACAAATACACTTGGAACCGGCACAGTTTAAATCAGAGAAATTTGATTGATTTCTTTGTGGTACCATCGTGTGTTCAAAAAATTATTTGTGATGTCCGCATTTTGAGAGAAGGTGGGGTGTCAAACAATCACAGACTAGCAGACTAGATTGCTCTAGACACAGACTAGATTGCTCTTTAGCAACAGTATTCCTTTGCCACTCAGTCGAAATCCAAGACGGATGAACCGCATACGTTGAGAAAGGTTACAGAATGCTGAATCTGATTACATGGAGCGATTTGCACGGCACGTTTTGGAGAAGTTTGAACCAATTCCAACTGACCTTTTAAATGAAGAGGAGAAATGGCAGCTGTTTTCATCGGCAGTCATTGCCTCTGCAGGAAATGTTTGTGGAGTGAAGCGGCCTGGTGTGGCGGTGGGTGGTGAGAAAAAAACTTTGTGGTTAAAGACTCCCGGAGTGCAAAAAACTATACACTTCTTTCAAAAAAGAACGATGTCTTACGCAGTTGGAGCGAACACTTTTTAGAGCTGCTCAATCCCCAACAGGGCACTGAACATGACAATCCCATTCCTGACGAGATTAGGGCGGAGTATAGTCCTACTGAAGTCGCTGCAGTCTGCTGGAGTTTTTTTTTCTTTTCGTGAGTAGGAAAAACCTTCACAGGCACTACGAGGACCGGCCGTGCGTGCTCATAGTAGTGTGAGATTCTTACTCACTAAAAAACCTCCCATTTTCCGTTAGACTACAACTAAGTTTCCTTAACAAGTAGTTCAAGCTTCTGTAGTAATCGCGTGTGGCAGGCTGCCTTCCAACGAAAGCACCTACAATACCGTCAATTTATGCGGTTTCATCTTATGCTGCTAGATCCAACGGTTCCCAACGGCTGCGTTGTAGTCGGCGCGTAAGATTTGTCTGATCCAAAGCTCGGATAATTTCATTATTGCAATGTCCGCTAAGACGAATACCAAGATTGCGAGCAAAGTTTATTACCTCGTCAGTCACGGTTGCGATTCCTAGATCTCAGTGTAGATCGCTATTTCTTATGTACCATGGAGCATTAACGATTGCTCTGAGTGTCTTATTTTGAAAAGTTTCTAAAATAGATATATTGCTTTGTTTAGTACAACTTCACAGTTGTATACCGTGCGTCAAAGATGTTTTCAGCCCTTGCTATACAAAAGCAGTTTGTTATATATGCTTAGTTTCAAAAATCTTTCGATAAGCCAATTCTTAACTTGATTTCGAGCTCGTCGCGTTTCTTGTTAACGTGCGGCTTCCATTTAAGTCTTGCGTCTAGAGTCATTCCTAGATATTTCGCTTCATTTGAACAATGGATTTGGACTGAGTTAATGAATAAAGGTTTGTTGTTAATCTTTTTATAAGTAAAGTTAACATGCGTTGACTTAGTCTCGTTAAGGACGACTCGCCAGCTCTTCGTCCAGTCGCATATTTTGCCTAAAGCTCGCTGAAGTTTTCCTGCTAATAATTCAATTGTCGTATCAATAGCGAGAAAAGCAGTGTAGTCAGCGAACGTAGCTAAAATTGTTCCCTCATCGTGGGGTATGTCTCTAGTATGAAGCAAAAATAATATTGGGTCGAGAACGCTTCCTTGCGACACCGGCATTTATCTCTTTGAATTCCTAGTAATCATTTTTGTACCTTACGCGGAAGATTCTGTCTACAAGGTAAGACTCTAAGATTCTATAGAGTTTCTCTGGTAAGCTAAACCTTAACTTGTACCTCAGGCCTTCGTGCCATACCTTGTCGAAGGCTTGCGATACGTCGAGAAAAGCGCTAGTACATATCTTTTTCAATCCAGGGCTCTTTCGATTTCGTATGTTCTTCGATAGACCTGCTCGATTGTTGAATGCTTTTTCCTAAATCCGAATTGGTGATCCGGAATCAATCGTCTTTCTTCAATTATTGGTTGCAACCTTTTAAGCAACAGTTTCTGGAAAACCTTAGATATTATCGGCAGTAGCCAAATAGGTCTGCATGACTTTTTATCGTTCGGACATTTTCCGGTTTCGGAACCATTATAACCTCGGCCACTTTCCATTGCCTTGGAACATATAAAATTCTCATGGGCGCGTTAATGATATAGATTAGCTTGACCAACGACTTTTCGGCAGCTCCTTCAGAATTTCGCTAGTAATTAAGACGTAGCCCGGAGCTTTGTTGTTCTTCGGATTATTTATCATTTGAAGAAGTTCAGCCAATGACACGGTTTTAGTTCTTTAAATATAGGGACTGAGCTCCTCGACCAACGGTTCCCCGTTAAACGGTTTGAATGTTTCTTCTAGGTAATCTGCAAATAAATTCGGTTTTTCTTTTTCTCATCTTGCCCATTCGCCGTTGGCTTTACTTAATGGCGCTATAGGCTTCTTAACGGACTTCACAGCTGTCCAAAGAGAGTAATTCGAACCTTTATCGGCAGTCAAACTTTCGAGGTAAGCAGTAGTGTCGCGACTTTTAAAGTCTTGAAGTTCGTGCTCTAGTTTGTAAGAGATTTGTTTCAAGACGGTCTTATCCGGGGGTGCTCGCGAACGTTGCCATTTCTTGCGCACTTTCATCTTTTCGCATATTAGCTCTTCTATTTCTTGTGGATATACATATTGTTCTGCTGTTCGATAATTCGGATGTCCGAAAAGAAGTGTTATTCCACGCAGCGCTCTGAATAAATTTCACGAGTTTTTCTATTTCGCTGTCTATTTCAAGTAGTGCTGGAGTGGTCTGCTGGAGTTGATGAAATCCGGCCAGAAATGCTCAAGGCAATGGGTGAAGAAGGTATTAAATGGCGAACACATGTCATTAAGGTGGCCTGAGAAAGCGGGAAAGTACCTAGCGATTGGCAAACAGGAGTTATAATGCCCATTTGGAAAAAAGGGGACAAGAGAGATTGGTCTAACTATAGGGGTTTATCTCTCTTAAGTTTTCCGGGAAAAGTATTCGAAGGTGTTGGAAACTTGTTCCAGAGCTAGAATTGGGTCTTTGTTGCGGGGAGAGCAATGCGGCTTTCGGCCTGGCAGAGGCAAAACCGACCAGCTTTTTACTCTGAAGGTCATTCTTGAGAAGGCTTGGGAGTATGCCAAACAAGTCTACGCGTGTTTTATAGATTTGGAAAAGGCCTAACACCGGGTTCGTCGGTATAAATTCTGAAGAGTTTTGTGGGACTATGCACTGAGTAGGCCTCTTCTTAAAGCCATCCAGTCTTTGTATGGGAACTGCAGAAGCTGTGTTTGGATAAATGGCGTCAAATCCCAACCTTTTGATGTGTGCGTTGGACTTCGCAAGGGCTGTGCTCTATCGCCTCTTCTTTTCATAGCATGTATTGATGAATGGTGAACCGCAGGCGTCAGGGAAAGCCATTTGTTTTTCGCAGATGATTAAGTTAACCAGGCATCGTCCGAGGAGGAATTTCAGCGAACACTGGATGGGTTTACAGCCATATGTGCTAGGGGTGGGATGAACATAAACGTGAGCAAAAAAAAAAAAGGATTGGCCATGCTGGAGCAATAGTAAAAAAACTGCGCCTCATCAGGAAAGCTGTCATCAAAAAAAGCCATTTGTTTTTCGCAGATGATTTAGTTAACCAGGCATCGTCCGAGGAGGAATTTCAGCGAACACTGGATGGGTTTACAGCCATATGTGCTGGGGGTGGGATGAACATAAACGTGAGCAAATCCGAAGTGATGATTGTTTTCCGAAGAACTCCTGTGTAGTTTACCCTGCACATAAATGGAGTCCCATTGAAACAGGTAGAGAAGTTCAAGTATCTCGCGGCTTTTTCTTGAAAGATGGAAGGAGTGATACTTAGTTATCCTGTAGGATTGGCCATGCTGGAGCAATAGTAAAAAAACTGCGCCTCATCAGGAAAGCTGAGCCTGGAGTGAAAGCAAAGATCTTAGTTTTTAATTCAGTGTTTGTTCCAACCCTCATCTATGATCATGAAATTTGGGTAATGACCGAAAGAATTAGATCGTGGGTACAAGCTGCCGAAATGAGATTTCTGAGGTGCGTTGCTGGTGTTTCTCTGAGGGATAGAGCGAGAAACGTCAGTATTCGTGGGATTCATAAAGTTGAGCAGCTACTTCCCCGAGTGGAACGATTAATTCTTCGATGGCTAAGACAAGTTACAGGCTGGCATGTAAGTCAAGATTCGAGCGCGTCACCCGCCTGGTAGGCCAAGAAACAGGTGCGGTGGGATCAGAAAAAGCACATCTCTTCAATCTCCTCAATCTTTTAAGGATAAGCGGTCATCGAAAATGATGATGATGATGACATAATATAAAAAAGTATCTTCCTTACGCCTGTTTGTTTTCTTTCTTCATTGGATACGAACTCAGGGGAATGCAAGTTAGAATTCCACATTTATATATGTATGTACATATTTCGAACAAATAAAAATATTTTTCCAATTTAAATATGTTGCTTGTTTAATTCTACCCCATCCCTTAGGATAGGAGGTATATTAAGTTTGATTCATAGTTTGTACCCCCAAGACCTTAAGAGCATATGATTGAGACCGAATTGTAAGACGAATGAGCCATGTCCGTCCGTCCGTCCGTCCGTCTTTCGGTAGTTTTTAGGCCTTAAATTTTGAGCTAGGAACTTGAGACGTGATATCAGCTCTTTCTAGGTCCCGAAGCAGTACAAGAGTACAAATTTTTGGAATCCGCCCATTGACACGCTGAAATTTGGTATGCGATATCCTCGCTTACGTGCATTGTGTTTGGCATTTAAAAAAAAAGCGAAAACCGACCCCTTGTAGACGTGGTCATATTTAATATGAATTCTAATAAACCGTTTTTATACCCGACCCAGGGTATATTAAGCTTGATGTATAGTTTGTAACGCAGTGAAATAATCACCGTAGACTCCTAAGACCTTTTAGAGATATGAATGGGACCGACAGGAGAATCGATTAAGCCATGTCCGTCTGTCCGTCCGAATGTAAACAACTTTAAGGACTTAAATTTTAAGGCAGAGAGCTGAAATTTTGTGGGTTGGTTGGAAGTCCAGTCTTGCAGATCGAGTTTAAAAATAAGCTGAATCCGCAAACAGACACGCCCACTACAAGCCTGTATGTGCGACCATCTCTAATTTAAAAAAATACATATTGCAAATTTTAGCTATGTAACAATGGCGCTAGCGCAATAATTTTTGGTACGTACCATTGCCTTATAATTGTCTTTAAGGTAGCCAAAAAATTTTAGCTTTTTCATTGACCACGCCCACTTTTTAAGGGAATTTAGCTTAAAATGACTGTTTTTCAATAAATATATATGAAATTTGACAAAAAATTATATGACAAAGCTGTAGATATTAGCATTTTCTAACTTTTATGTATGTATTGTATGTGCCCACTTTTGTGGGCGTGGCGTTAAAAAAAGTGATTTTTTTAGTTAAAAAGGCGGAGTCCCGCCCACTTTTTGGAGGCGTGGCAGTTTTGCGAACAACAAGCAGCTCACTGGTCGGCGTCTGTCTCCAAATGGGTGGCAGCCCAGCTATGGTGGAAAATCCACCCTTTTCCGAGGCAGGCTCTACGGATTCTGGGGAGAGCCTTTTATTGCTTATAAATCCTTTTGAGAAAACACAAAACTTAATCGAGCACCACCACCTAGATCGAACATAACCGGAAAAAGCAGTCCACCGGTAAACCAGGAATCACTGAACATTAAAAGCTTAGAAAAGGAGTATAATGAACTCCAAGCTAAGCTTCCTGACATGGAGCGACTCTTCCTTGATCTTAAAATGGACGTTGACTCTCTGCGAAAAGAAAACGAGGATATTAAAAATACTCGTATAACGAAAGGCTGTGAGGTAACGAAAGAGTGTGTAACACCGAACCCACCAGCAGTCATAAACTTCACGGACGAGGACGAACTTGCACTTGAGACCGATTTAGTTTTAAGGAAAAGGTCTAGCAAGAAGCGTAAGGCAAATTGCTCTCCCGAAGAAATACAAAAAGAATATAAGCCCTCTGGCTCAAACAAGGCTAAACCAGAATCGAAAGTTCGTCCACCTCCTGCAATAAACATCGTCGTGATAGCAGACTCCGGGAGATTGCGCAACCTTCTTGCCAACACGGTGAGAACAGAAAACTATAAGCTTACTTCGCACCGAAATTACGTGTGGAAAGTAAATGTTCACAACGCCGATTCCTATCGCGCGCTGTCTCCTAGACTGAATGCAGAAAGAATCGAGTGGTATAATTACCAAAATTATTACGAAAAACCACTGCGAGTCATTGTAAGGGGGCTCCACCTATCATGCCCAAAAGAAGACGTAAGACGTAAAGGCCTTAAAATTAATAATGCCGTCAATATCATTAACAAGGAAAAGCAATGCACAGAAGGAGAAAGAGACACTGTGATCAGACACGGCCTTCCAATTTTTATGCTCTCCTTTGCAAGAACTAAGAGCATAAACGGTATTTATAAAATAAATATGATACTTAACATCAGGGTTAAAATCGAGCACATGCGAAAGGGCAATAGACTGATACCCAGAAATGTGCCGGAAAACACCTCTCAACAGAGTGCAAAGTTGACATAAAGGCTCCAGCAGTTTGCGCCAATTGCCGCGGAAACCACCCCACAAACTATCGAGGATGCGAGGTAGCCATAGAGCTGCAAAAGGGACGAGAACCTCTTAAGGAAAATACTCGAGGTCAGAATCCAAGCCTAGTACGTCCAAAAACTGCTGAAACTATTAAGCCAAAAACTATAAAAACGCCAAAGCCGATCAAAAATCCGAGATTGGCAAAGGTGGCGTCAACAAAAGGCGTAAAAGCTCCACAAAAGAGCGGCGCCAATTCAAGTGCAGCGGAGAAACCGCCACTGGTCGGACAGAAATCATACGCACAGGTTGCGGCAAACAAAAACAAGGCAAGATGGCCCACAACAGATGCAGTGTCTCAGATCCTCGCTGTAGTCTTGGAAAAACTTGAGGATCCGACTAAAATCAACAAACTTATATTTGAAAAACTGAGCAAGCTCGAGTTTAAGCCTCGAAAAAATTACAAGAGCACATGAATATGAAACAGTTATTTAAAATACCAACATGGAATATAAACGGCCTTATGAATAAAATAGACGAACTAGAAGTATTTCTACGGAAAAATAATATTGATATTTGCATGATTACGGAAATTCACCTTAAAAACGGGTCTAGACCCAAACTTAAAGGTAACAATGACTATCACGCACATCACCCTTCGCAAAATCCTAGAGAACGATCCTCCCTCTACATTAAGAACTACTTAAAGCACTACAAGAACACAGAAGTTGAGCTAGACTCCATGCAGATCAGTTCAGTTTTTGTAAAAATTGACTGCTTAGATTACACCATTGCGTCTTGTTATTTCCCGCCAGGATATAGACTGGTGGAAGACGATCTTGATCGTATGTATGACTTCATTGGGTCCAATTTTATCATTGGAGGTGACTTTATCGCGAAGCATACTTTTTGGGGTTCACGATGCAATTCAAAAAGAGGCAGATTACTGTACAAAAACAGTATGAAACGTGGGGTGGACTTTTCTCCACGGGTAAGCCAACATATTGGCCAACCGATAGGAATAAAAAGCCTGACCTTGTCGACTTTTTCATCGCTAAAGGGTACCCCAAATACCTTACGCGAATCGAAGAGTGTAATGACCTTTGCTCAGCAGTAATCTTGAAGATGGGTGGAAGACTGGCGAAAATAGAAAGTGCTCATAGATTAGCTAGCAAAAACATGAACTGGGACGCCTTCAGAAGGGACTGTAAGGAGGGTGCTGGTTTGTATGCTCCATTGAAAACTCCTTTCGAGTAAAAAACCGCAGTTGACAAATTCATTGAAGCAATTCAGAGTCTAACAAACTGAAAGGAATGTTGCAAGATTTTAAAAATCGTGAGACCACTGAATACCTTGAAGGCTTGTCGGCGGATAGGAGCTCAAACTACTCGCTGTGGAAAGCAGTTAAGTCTATCAAGAAACCTATAATCCACTCGGCACCAATAAAAAAAGCTATCGGCGAATGGGCAAGAGAAGACAAAGAGAAAGCGAATTTATTTGCTGAACATTTAGAAGAAACATTTAAGCTTTCGACGGTCCGCCGTTGGCTGATGTTCAAAACAACAACGCGGAACCTGAAAGCTTTAGAATGAAAAAAGTTTCGTTAGTTGAACTCCGATAGACAGTAAGCAAACTAAAAAATAATAAGGCCCCGGGTTACGACCTGATCACTGGCGAAGTATTGAAAGAACTACCACAAAGGCATTAGTCAAGCTACTTTATATGATAAACGCTTCTCTTAGACTTCTATACGTTCCAAGGCAATGGAAAGTTGCTGAAGTCATTATGATTCCAAAACCGGGGAAATGTGCAAATGATAAAAAATCTTATATATATTATATATATCTATTATATAATATATTATAAATCTATATATATTAATCTATTATGTATATTATTTCAGTTTGTTAAAGAGGTGGTTCAAGAGGGGTTTGTCTGGGGGAGCCATCGTGCCTTGCGCTTCTACGCGCTCCTGTGTTTTCACGAATCAAAAGAGCGCGTAGAAATTCAAAGTTTCTAGAAATTCAAAGTTTCTAGGTCTTATATTCAAGTCAGTCAAAAAATACAAAGCTTCAAAATTAGAAAATAAATTAATAACAGTAGGCTAAAACTAGGCAATAACAATAAATAGTATCTGCGTCCACCTCACTGAAATAATTCCATATGGAACTTGTTTTATGTTTTATTGTTTTGGTTAATTTTCCTTAATGTTTTGCTTTTTTCACTTTATTTTCGCAACACAGTTATCACTGTCACACACAAATATTCCTAGCCACTTCAATCACAACTTACTGTCTTCAAATAAGAAAGAAAAACATCACACCCTTTGCGAACTACCTACGGCTACGAGTCAAACGAAAACCACTGCATCCGCGTTTCCTGCACACACACACACACTTGACTTAAAAGCAGAATCTATGGGTACACAATTAGCGTGAGGACAAGACAGGAGACATCCCTTGGTCCCTTGTACGATTAACCGTTACTTGTATCTACACTTTGCATTTGCATGCAGACACGCTTCTACGTTCACTAAAACAAATGAATTTGCGGTTGCCATGAGCGCGACGGACAGTACCTCCTGAAAAAAAAAACTTCGATTGGCTTATCGGAACTGAAATCGGAATCTGAGGTATAAATCCAATCGGAAGTTCCGACATATCGGAATCGGAATCGAAGCTCCGTAACATCCGTAGTTATGATGCTTGCTACTATTGATGACTTATAATAATCATTCTTAACCATAGGGTATTTTATCTTGACCACCGCCTTTTTATACCCCATCCCATAGGATAAGAGGTATATTAAGTTTGATTCATAACGGGTGATTTTTTAAGAGGTTGAGAACTTTTTTAAAAAAAAAAACACAAAAAATTCGAAAAAATTAATGAAATATTTATTTGAATCAATAGTTTGAACCTTGCAATTTAATGTTTAAAGATAATTTCATACAAATGTTGACCGCGGCTGCGTCTCAGGTAGCCCTTCCGCTGAGTCCAATTTTGACATACTCTTTCACACATATCGCCCGGTATCTCACGAATGAATGCATGGATGTTGGCTTCCAGTGCGTCAATCGAAGCGGGCTTGTCCCTATAGAACTATTAGCCTTGACATACCCCCAGAAAAAAAATTCTAATGGTGTCAAATCGCACGATCTAGGCGCCAATTGACCGGCCCGAAACGTGAAATAAACTGTTCACCAAACTCGCCGACCATAAAATGGAAGCAGCGCGCGATGACCATTTCGAACCGAGCACGAATTTTGATAGTAAAATTCAATAATTTGCAAGCGTTGTTCATTTGTAAGACGATCCATGGTTAAATTGCAAACCAAACTGAAGCTGTTTGACAGTGACACAAGGTACTAAACACACGTCAGCTGTCAAAACCAGTGTTGCCAAAACCAAACCAGCTAAAAAATCACCCTTTAGTTTGTAACATCGAGAAATAATCACCGTGGACCCTCAAGACCTTAAGGGCATATGATCGAGACCGAATTGTAAGTCGAAGGAGTTATGTCCGTCCGTCCGTCCGTCCATCTGTCGGTAGTTTTTAGGCCTTAAATTTTGAGCTAGGAACTTGAAACTTGGTATCTTTTTCATTCGGAGGCTAAAACTCCAAAACATTTCAAAGATACCAATACGCCCACTGTAGCAGGTATATAATACCGAAGTAGCCGATATTGCTTATGCCCGATGTCCACGTGCTAAGAAACCACCCATTTATGAGAGACACTATGAAACTGCCAGAACGCACTTCATAGTAGTAAATTTTCGCTCTCTCATAATACTTCTTGACTACAACTAAGTTAACTTAACAAGTAGTTTACGCTTCCGTAGTGTTTATCGCATTGGGTAGGTTGCTATCCACTGAATGCACCTACTAAAGCCGTTCATTCGCGCGGCTTCACCCTACGTCGCTAGATGGAAGGGTCTTGTTCTTTGTAGTCGTCGCTCGTTTTTTTCATCGTTGAGACTACGGATCATTTCATTGTTGCAATGAACATGAAGGCGAGCATTTAGCTTTCGAGCAAAAATTGTTACTTCTTCGCTCACGGTAGCTTTTCCTAAATCTCTGTGAATATCACTATTCGTAATATACCATGGAGCATTCACAATTGCTTTTAGTGTCTTGTTTTGGAAAGTCTGCAACATGGAAATGTTGCTCGGCTTGGTACAACCCCCAAAGTTGTATACCGTATGTGCAGGACGGCCTTACTACCTGCCTGTACAAGAGCAGGTTGTTATATATGCTTAATTTCGAAAATCTTCCGATAAGCCAATACATTTTCCTGAGCCTAATCTCGAGCTCTTCACGTTTCTTCTTTACGTGTGGTTTCCACCTTAGTTTAGCGTCCAGTGTCATCCCTAGGTATTTCTCTTCACTTGCGGTAAATTGTTAACCCTTATGTAAGTGAAATTCATATGCGTAGACTTGTTCTCGTTAAGAGCGATTCGCCAAGTCTTCGTCCAGACACAAATTCTGTCCAATGCTCGTTGAAGGTTTCTCGTTGATAAATCGACTGATTCACCTGTTGCCAGGATGGCCGTATCGTCCGCAAACGGGGCCACGACTGTCTCGTCATCTAGATGTGTCTCTTGTGTAGAGCAGAATTAGGGTCGGACTGAGGACGCTTCCCTGGGGTACGCCAGCCCGAATTTGCTTGAAACTCGAGTATTCATTACTACACCTAACACGAGAGAGTCTGCTTTCAGTTTTGCCGTAGCTTATATTTCAAGCCTTCGTGCCATACCTTGTCGAAGGCTTGCGATATGTCGAGGAAAGCACTTGAACATATTTTTTCTCTTCTAAGCATTTTTTAATTTCATGCGTTATTCTGTAGACTTGATCTATTGTGGAACGGTTAGCTCTGAAACCGAATTGATGATCTGGGATCAAACGTCTTTCTGCAATTATTGGTTGTAATCGCTTCAGCAGAAGTTTCTCGAATACTTTCGATATTACCGGCAGCAGCGATATGGGCCTATAAGACTTTTTATCATTTGCACATTTCCCCGGTTTTGGAATCATAATGACTTCAGCAACTTTCCATTGCCTTGGAACGTATAGAAGTCTAAAAGAAGCGTTTATCATATAAAGTATCTTGACAAGTGCTTTTTTGGCAGTCCTTTCAATATTTCGCCAGTGATCAGGTTGTAACCCGGAGCCTTATTATTTTTAAGTTTGCTTATTGTCTGTCGGAGTTAAACTAACGAAACTTTTTTCTTTCTAAAGCTATCAGGTTCCGCGTTGTTGTTTTGAACGTCATCCAACGGCGGACTGTTGAAAGGCTTGAATGTTTCTTCTAAATGTTCAGCAAACAAATTCGCTTTCTCTTTGTTTTCTCTTGCCCATTCGCCGTTAGGTTTTTTTATTGGTGCCGAGTGGATTATAGGTTTCTTGATAGACTTAACTGCTTTCCACAGCAAGTAGTTTGAGCTCCTATCCACCGACAAGCCTTCAAGGTATTCAGTGGTCTCACGATTGTTAAAATCTTGCAACATTTCTTTCATTTTGTAAGAGAGGTGGTTCAAGAGGGTTTTGTCTGGGGGAGCCCTCATGCCTTGCCATCTTCTACGCGCTCTTCTCTTTTCACGAATCAATTCTTCGATTTCGAGTGGATATGTTGTGCAAACATGCCCGTCTGTGCTAACTACGTTCTTTTGGGACGCAGGTGTGTTCCAAGCAGCGCTCTGAATTGCTTCAATGAATTCGTCAACTGCGGTTTCTAACTCGAAAGGAGTTCTCAATGGCACATTCAAGCAAACACCCTCCTTACAGTCCTTTCTGAAGTCGTCCCAGTTCATGTTTTTGCTAGCTAATCTAGGAGCTCTTTCTATTTTCGCCAGTCTTCCACCCATCTTCAAGATTACTCCTGAGTGGTCTGAGCAAAGATCATAACACTTTTCAATTCGCGTAATGTATTTGGGGTACCCTTTAGCGATGAAAAACTCGATAAGTTCAGGCTTTTTATTCCTGTCGGTTGGCCAATATGTTAGCTTACCCATGGAGAAAAAGTCCACCCCACGTTATATACTGTTTTTGTACAGTAATCTATCTCTTTTTGAATTGCATCGTGAACCCCAAAAAGTATGCTTCGCGATAAAGTCACCCCCAATGATAAAATTGGACCCAATGAAGTCATACATACGATCAAGATCGTCTTCCACCAGTCTATATCCTGGCGGGAAATAACAAGGTGCAATGTTGTAATCTAAGCAGTCATTTTTTACAGAAACTGAACTGATCTGCATAGAGTCTAGCTCAACTTCTGTGTTCTTCAAGTGCTTTATGCAGTTCTTAATGTAGAGGGAGGATCGTTCTCTAGGATTTTGCGAAGGGTGATGTGCGTGATAGTCATTGTAACCTTTAAGTTTGAGTGAGTTTCCGTAATCATGCAATCATATCAATAATCATGCATCATATCAATATTATTTTTCCGTAGAAATACTTCTAGTTCGTCTTTTTTATTCAGAAGGCCGTTTGCATTCCATGTTAGTATTTTAAATAACTGTTTCATATTCATGTTCTCTTGTAATTTTTTCGAGGCTTAAACTCGAGCTTGCTCAGTTTGTCAAATATAAGTTTGTTGATTTTAGTCTGATCCTCAAGTTTTTCCAAGACTACAGCGAGGATCTGAGACGCTGCATCTGTTGTGGGCGATCTTGCCTTGTTTTCGTTTGCCGCAACCTGTGTTTATGATTTCTGTCCGACCAGTGGCGGTTTCTCCGCTGCACTTGAACTGGCGCCGCTCTTTTGTGGAGCTTTTACGCCTCTTGTCGACGCCTCCTTTGTCAGTATCGCACTTTTGATCGGCTTTGGGGTCTCTGGCTTAGAAGTTTCAGCAGTTTTTGGACGTCCAGGGCTTGGTTTCTGACCTCGAATATTTTCCTTAACAGGTTCTCGTCCCTTTTGCAGCTCTATGGCTACTTCCCATCCTCGATAGTTTGCGGGGTAATTTCCGTTGGGATATGTTGTACAAGCTCCTGGACAAAACTTATAAGCAGTGTCCTAGCTACGATATTAAGATTGCCCCCCGATAACGTATTCAGGCTGATCGACTTTGCTGCGGGGCGACACGACACGTTGTGGTAGCTAGTACACAGTTCCCGCATCTCAATATCCACAAAAAGACATGGAGATCTCCCGATGAATCAACCGTCAACCAGATTGACCACACTGCGATCGACGCAAGGCACTCCTCCAGTATCATGGATGTCCGAACTTTCCGAGGGGCCAACATTGACTCGGATCACTACCTTGTTGTTGCCAAGGTACGGCTGCGGATATCACGTAATGGAAATACTGTGAGGAAGCTTGACGTCGGCCGACTACAATCGCAAGAGATCGTCAGGTCTTTCTCCAACCAAGTCTCTCAAAACCTTCTACGAAGTCCTATGCAGCCAGCATCAAGTATCGATAGCCAGTGGCAACATTTTCAAAATGCCATCAGAGACGCCGCAACGAAACCCTTGGTTTGACGATGAATGCCGGCAAGCACATGCAGCTAAACAGGAAGCGTACAAAGCGGCTCTGCACAGGAGGACTAAAGCTGCTCGCGAACTCTACGAGCAGAGAAGGAGAGAGGAAGACCGGCTTCTCCGAAGGAAAGAGAGAGAGCACGAGAAGCGCGCGGTTGAAGAGATAGAGAGATGTTACAACAGGAATGAGGTTAGAAAGTTTTATCAAAGGATCAAAAGGTACTGCCAAGGGTATAAACCTCGAACTGAAGCCTGTAAGGACCATCAAGGGAACATCGTTGTAGAATCGCATCGGTCTTTCCAAATCCTCAGCACCGACAGGAGCTGCGTTTTAGTTAGAGTGAGTGATAGCATCGGTTTTAGGAAAGACCGAAGCGATCACTTCTGCAGACTGGATAACGGCGAGGACGAACCAAATACCGCTGTCAGGCAGATCGAACCATTCAACCCGGATGAAGAAGTTACCGACAAAGCACACGAACGTTACCGCCAACCCGACCTGGAGGACGTGAAAGTAGCTGTGTCTAAGCTCAAGTGCAACCAAGCAGCCGGAGCAGACGGCCTAGCTACCGAACTTTTTAAATCCACTGGCGATGAGCTGGTTAGGAGCATGCACCAGCTCATCTGTAAGATATGGTCGGAAGAAAGCATGCCCGACGATTGGAACCTCAGCATTATTTGCCCGATCCTGAAGAAAAGAGACCCTCTGAGTTGTGCCAACTATAGAGGCATCAGTCTTCGTAACATCGCCTGTATCCGTTTGTCAACAATCTGATAGGCACTTATCAGTGTGGTCTAAGGAAAGGAAAGTCCTCCATCGATCAAATATTCACACTGCGGCAGATTTTGGAGAAAAGCCAGAATTTCCAAATCGATACTCATCACCTCTTCATCGATTTAAAGGCCGCATATGACAGCAATGTCTAGTTGTGGCATCCCTGCCAAACTCGTCAGTCTATGCAGGATAACGATGGAAAATTCACGCTGTTGCGTCAAGGTCGGCAAAGACCTCACCGACCCAATTAATGTCAAAAAAGGATTTAGACAAAGCGACACGCTGTCATGCGACTTCCTTAACATCATACTTAAGAGAATTCTGCAGAACTCTTGCGCCAACACCAAAGGTACAATCTTTCAAAAGTTCGTTCAACTACTCGCATACGCAGACGACATTGACATAATCCGCAGAACAAAGCGTGATGTCAGTGAAGCCTTCGTGAGTATTGGGACGGAAGCGGTGAATATGGGTTTAGCAGTCAAAGAGGGCAAAACCAAGTATATGCTGTTATCAAGAAAAAACACCCAACACCGACGACTTGGACAAAACATCACCATCAACAGCTATAACTTTGAAGTAATTAGGGATTTTGTCTACCTGTGTTCCGCTTTCAATTCAGACAACGACACCATCACTGAAATCAAACGAAGCATAACTCTTGCCAATCGCTGTTTCTTTGGGCTAAGAAGGCAATTGAGTAGCAAAGCCCTCTCTCGAGCAACTAAAGTATCCATTTATAAGACCCTCATCATCCCAGTCCTGCTTTACGGTGCAGAAGCATGGACCCTGTCAAAGGAGGATGAAAACACTTTAGGCTGCTTCGAGAGGGAAATTCTTCGGACGATTTACGGTCCCGTCTGCATAGACGGAGAATGGAGGAGGAGATATAACATCGAACTGTACGGGCTGTACAGCGATACCGACCTAGCCAGAGTCAAAACACAACGTCTACGATGGCTGGGTCATCTAGAGCGGATGGACACCAACGCCCCGGTGTTGGTGTCCATCTTCGAATCCACACCGCAGGGACGGCGCGGTAGAGGAGCACCGAGACTCAAGTAGCGGACTCAAGTAGCGGACGCAAGTGGAAGGGGACCTCAGCCAACTTCGCATGCGAAACTGGAGATGGCAAGCTAGAGATGGCTGGCGAAGCTTGTTGGCTGAGGCCCAGGTCCATCCCGGACTGTAGCGCCACCTTAAGTAAGCAGGTTCCGTTGCAATTGGCGCAAACTGCTGGAGCCTTCATGTCAACTTTGCAGTCTGTTGAGAGTTGTTTTCCGGCATATTTCACGCAACGTGGTTCTTTTCGGCAGTAGGCACTTGTGTGCCTGAATTCTGGGCATCGCTTACACTGTGGTATCAGTCTATTGCCCTTTTGCATGGGTTCGATTTTAACCCTGATGTTAAGTATCATTTTTATTTTATAAACATCGTTTATGCTCTCAGTTCTTTCAAAGGAGAGCATACAAATTGGAAGGCCGCGTCTGATCACAGTGTCTCTTTCTCCTTCCGTGCGTTGCTTTTCCTTTTTAATGATATTGATGGCAGAGGGCTTATTTTCTTTTTGTATTACTTCGGGAGAGGAGTTTGCCTCACGCTCCTTGCTAGACCTTTTCTTTAAAAAAGAATCGGTCTCAAGTGCAAGTTCGTCCTCATCCGTAAAGTATTCGACTGCTGGTCGGTTCGGTGTTACACACTCTTTCGTTACCTCACAGTCTTTCGATAAACGAGTATTTTTAATATCCTCGTTTTCTTTTCGCAGAGAGTCAACTTCCATTTTTAGATCGTAGAAGTGTCGCTCCATTTCAGTAAGCTTAGCTATGAGTTCATTATTCTCCTTTTCTAAGCTCTTAATTTTCACAGAGTAATGGTTTACCGGTAGACTGCTTTTTCCGGATATGTTCGATCTAGATGGTGGTGATTGATTAAGTTTTGTCCTTTTTTCAAAAGGATTTATAAGCAATAAAAGGCTCTCCCTAGAATCCGTAGAGCCTGTCTCCGAAGAGGGTGGATTTTCCAGCATATCTGGGCTGCCACCTGGGGTAATCAAATCTGTCGTTTTGTTCATTGCCATTTTTTTTTAACTTGTCGTTTTTATGAGAAATAGGTCAGCCACTTCTACTTTCATTTTTAAATACAGCCGCCCCTTTGGAGACAGACGCTTACTTTTCACCGATGCTTCGAAGACTGAATACTGCACCACTTTTGCGATTGTTGACTAGTGCGCCGCACAATGTGTGACAGACGCTTCTGGATTTTAATTTAACCTTCAGAGAACGTTGATCTCTGAAAGTTATATAAGTTATAAGTTATATGGGGTTGTTTTGTACTTTCAGTACAATAGACATAAGGGTGTTTTGTGTTTACGTGTGTGTAAGTGACTTACGGATTGCAACACCGCTAAGCTCCCGTAACACGATCATTGATTCAACAATCAACATTTTCAAAAAGGCAAGGCAGCAAGAAACGAGAAACCAAATCGAGCTACTGAATTCCATCGTAACAAAACTTAGCGATGAAAAGGACAAATACACAAATATGAAGCTGTTTTCTTCAACATCTATCAATGCGATCCTAATTATGTTGAATTATCAGGCAACTTGGAACATGCTGTTGAATGTTTGACACCCACTGATCCTTATAGTGCAGCAGTTCAAGGATGAACTAACCAGTGTCTGCGAAAACATCCCACGCTTCTTGATGCTACCTGGGGAAAGATACCATGAGTAAATTCTCCAGCTGTTTACAATTTTAAGCCGTAGAGGAAGAGTTACTGGCAGAAACATCATCATCAAAATCACTCTTCCACTTCTGTATAAGGTTCTACCCATCCCAACCTACAAAAATGGAAACTTCACATCTATAATTCCATCTTCGGACTACTTGCTAGTGAATCTTCAGGGAGGTCACTTTTACCCTATCGACAAAAGCGAATTTTCACAATGCGGAAAACCGCCGTCTGATACTTACTGGTGTAACCTTCAGCATCCGATATACACATCCGGAACATCTGTAAGATCGTACGAAATGAGTTTAATTCAGCACAGCGAACAACTAATGGATTCGTGCTTGTGCTAAGTATATCGAGATGTTTCACCAAAACGCGTGGATATACATCGTTCCGTACATAACCATTATCAAAATCGACTGCGACTTTAAGCCGATCCCTACCATTCTTAACGGGAGCGGAATATTGAAGTTGCCAGTAAGCTGCATGATCAATGATAGATGGCTTCTTGATCCTAATTATCATAACTAACACCATCAGTCTGAAGCTGAAGAAGGTGTCCAATAAACCATTGAAGACAAAGAAGAGAAGCATTCAACCGTTAAAGGCTACCATCAAAAGGCGTAACAGTGAGACATCGTTCCAAGATGTCGATTTCTGTTTTTCTGAATCTTGAGGAGGCCCAGCATGCTGTGATTACAACATAATATGAAGTTTCGACAACTACAACGTTTGGAGTCAGCATACAGGGCATTATATTTATAATAATTATTTTATTTTATTTTCCGTTGTGTTCAGTATGCCTACGCAATCTCCCGATCGAAAAAGACCAGAAAGTTCTATAAAACGGCTAAGCAACTGGCTGCTGGCTTTAGAACTGGAACGCAGGCTCTTCGAATTAGCGAAGGAAACCTAGTCACCGAAGCACAGGGAATAGTTGAAGTGTTTAAGCAGCATTTCCAGCAGCTGCTTAATGGGCATCATGCGAAAAGAGTGGAAGAGGTACAAGAGGGAGAAGATACTGTACCAGGAAAGAACGGGAGCCCAGTCCCAGGGGCTTCCAGCCCCACTGGTCGACCATAGACCAGATTTTCACACAAAGGCAAGTCCTGGAAAAGACCAATAAATTTCAAGTCGAGACACACTATCTTTTCGTCGACTTTAAGGCGGCCGCATATGGCAGCATTCATCATCAGGAGCTCTACCTGGCGATGGCCGAATTCAAGATCCCGCCAAAAACTGACTAAACTGTGCCGTGTTAGAAAACACACGGTGCAACGTGCAGTTTGGAAACAGATCCTCGGAGCTGTTCCAAACATGTACTGGGTTTCGGCAAGGAGTCTTGGAGTCTCTCTTCAATCTTGTTCTCGAGATGATAGTGCGCAGGGCAAAGGTCAACAAGGAAGGCACTTTCTTCAACAGATCCTTGCAAATACTGGGGTACGCGGACGATATCGACATCATCGCCCGCTCCAGTCATGCCGTGATAGAGGCTTTTACGGCAATTGAAGAACAGGTGAATTTGGACAAAGAAACATCCGTCAAAACAAAGAAACATCTGTCCGCCGCTTAGGACAAAACTTTGCTGCACCCTTGGTAGCAGCAACTTTGAGGTCGTTAAGCAGTTCATACACCTTGGAGTCAACATCAACTCCACAAACGACACTCTAGTGGATATTCGCTGAAGAATAACCCTAGCAAACCGCTGTTTGGCAAAACAAATGTTCAAAGCTCCTCTCGCGAAAAACAAAGTGTAAGCTCTACAAAACCCTTATTCTGCCAGTTCTGCTTTATGGCGTCAAGTGCTGGACGATAAGCAGAGAAGGTGAAATTATACTTGGCTCTTTCGAGAGAAAAATTCTGCTGCGAATTTACGGTCTTGTGTGCGACGAGGCCGAATGGAGAAGAAGATAAAACCGTGAACTCTATGTGCTGTACCAAGATGTGGATGTAGTTCAAAAAGCCAAAACACGAAGACTATATTGGCTCGGTCACATCAAGCGAATGGACAACAACGCTCCAGCCAAGAGGGTCTTCGAATCCAAGCCCCCAGGCTTGAGACGACCAGGAAGACCGAATCTCCGTTTTAAGGACCAAGCCATCGCGAATGCCAGAGCGCTTGGTCTGGACAATTGGAAGCAGCGTGCCCAGGATCGCAGAGGATGGAAGGCTTATGTGAACTAGCTAATGACCTTCCATGGGTCCGGAGCCCTATAAGAAAGTGAGTAAGTTCAGTATGTGTTCAGTGTAACTCAAATGCATCCAATTAATGTATTCATTTGCATTGTTATGAACTAAGTTTGTAAAATAATGTTAATAAATTTTGTAGCTAAGCATATTATTTTAATGTTAAAGACCTATAGAAAGAAAAAATAAACACTTGTGTATAGCACGTCAATAAACTGGTATCTTTTTATGACTTCCCCCATCAGCGGTAAGGGGTCTGTTTAGTTTCTACTTGACTCGTCAAAAAATATTTTGACTACTATAACCAATATCATATTGGTTTAAAAAATCATCTTAACATTAATAAATTTACGCGTAAACATCTCTTGACATTGAATTTAAGATCGTCGCTAAGGCTTGATAAATTTGTTTTTAAGCTAAATTCAAAGGAATCGCCAAAGGAAAACTCGCGTTAATGCTCAAAACAATTTTATGAGCTTTCGCTCATTTTTGACATGAAACAAATTTTTAAGCTCAAATATTTTTTTGTAAACAAGCATCGAACGTGAACACACATACATAAATTACTTTTATAAATTATGAAAGTCACCGAACGTTTTTATACCCCATCCCATAGGATAGGAGGTATATATTAAGTTTGTCACATAGTTTGTAACACGGTGAAATAATAATGGTACACCACAAGACCTTAAGAGCATATGATCGAGACCGAATTCCAAATCGAATTCCGAGTCCGTCCGTCCGTCCGTCCGTCTGTCCGTCTATCTGTGTGTCATACGTTTTTAGGGCTTGAGTTTTGAGCTAGAGATCTGAAATTTTGTGCATGAGCTTCTTGTCATCCGAAGCAGTACACGTGTTAAAATTTTTCGAATCCGAGCACAGACACGCCCACAATCGGTGTAAATGTGCAACAACTTCCAGTGCTTTCAAGACTACAGTCTTGACGTCGTGAAAAGCTGAAATTTATTATTTAGCATTAAATCTCTTTGTAATGAGTTCGATGCACTGTCTGATTCCATCCAAAGAATTGTCACCCTGAATCCCAATAATTAAATCGTGATTACGGGTGATTTAAAGACAAAGACAGCGCCTATTTGGATGTGGTTTCGTTGTTGGAGGCAGACTTAGGCAAAAAGTCTTGAGCTTCAACCCTGTAAGCGAGCGCCTCGCGACGATCCGCATCATTCGCCAACATTAGCCTGATATGCGCACATGCCCCCACAGAGGAGAAAGATGACGAGACCAAAGATATGTTCTACGAGCTCCTGGACAAAACTTATGAGCAGTGCCCTAGCTACGACATTAAAATTGTCCTAGGCGATTTTAATGCCAAGCTAGGAAGGGAGGGCATCTTTGGTCGTACTGTCGGAAAGTATAGCTTGCACGACACGACCTCCGACAACGGATTCAGGCTGATCGACTTTGCTGCGGGGCGACACGTTGTGGTAGCTAGTACACAGTTCCCGCATCTCAATATCCACAAAGGGACATGGAGATCTCCCGATCAATCAACCGTCAACCAGATTGACCATATTGCGATCGACGCAAGGCACTCCTCCAGTATCATGGATGTCCGAACTTTCCGAAGGGCCAACATTGACTCGGATCACTACCTTGTTGTAGCCAAGGTACGGCTGCGGATATCCCGACCAGCGCCAAGTAATGGAAATACTGTGAGGAAGTTTGACGTCGGCCGACTACAATCGCAAGAGATCGCCAGGTCCTTCTCCAACCGAGTCTCTCAAAACCTTCTACGAAGTCCTATGCAACCAGCATCAAGTATTGATAGCCAGTGGCAACATTGCCAAAATGCCATCAGAGACGCCGCCTCTGAAGTGCTGGGTTTCACACGGCGACCACAACGAAACCCCTGGTTTGACGATGAATGCTGGCAAGCACATGCAGCTAAACAGGAAGCATACAAAGCGGCGCTGCACAGAAGGACTAGAGCTGCTCGCGAGCTCTACGAGCAGAGGAGGAGAGAGGAGCACCGGCTTCTCCGAAGGAAAAAGAGAGAGCACGAGAAGCGCGCGGTTGAAGAGATAGAGAGATGTTACAACAGGAATGAGGTTAGAAAGTTTTACCAAAGGATCAAAAGGTCCTGCCAAGGGTATAAACTTCGAACTGAAGCCTGTAAGGACCATCAAGGGAACATCGTTGTAGAATCGCAGTCGGTGCTGAGGATTTGGAAAGACCACTTCTGCAGACTGTATAACGGCGAGGAAGAACCAAATACCGCTGTCAGGCAGAACGAACCATTCAACCCGGGCGAAGATGTTACCGACGAAGCATACGAACGATACCGCCCACCCGACCTGGAGGAGGTGAAAGTAGCTGTGTCTAAGCTCAAGTGCAACAAAGCAGCCGGAGCAGACGGCCTAGCTGCCGAACTTTTTAAATCCGCTGGCGATGAGCTGGTTAGGAGCATGCACCAGCTCATCTGCAAGATATGGTCGGAAGAAAGCATGCCCGACGAATGGAACCTCAGCATTGTTTGCCCGATCCTGAAGAAAGGAGACCCTCTGAGTTGTGCCAACTACAGAGGCATAAGTCTTCTTAACATCGCATACAAGATCTTTTCTGCTGTACTGTGTGAACGCCTGAAGCCGTTTGTCAACAATCTGATTGGCACATATCAGTGTGGCTTTAGGCCAGGAAAGTCCACCATCGATCAAATATTCACACTGCGGCAGATCTTGGAGAAAACCCAGGAATTCCAAATCGATACACACCACCTCTTCATCGATTTCAAGGCCGCGTATGACAGCATCTATAGAGACGAGCTATATAGCGCAATGTCTAGTTTTGGCATCCCTGCCAAACTCGTCAGTCTGTGCAGGATGACGATGGAAAACTCACGCTGTTCCGTCAAGGTCGGCAAAGACCTCACCGACCCCTTTGATGTCAAAAAAGGATTTAGACAAGGCGACGCGCTGTCATGCGACTTCTTTAACATCATACTTGAGAGAATTGTGCAGAACTCTCGCGCCAACACCAGAGGTACAATCTTTCAAAAGTCCGTTCAACTACTTGCATACGCAGACGACATTGACATAATCGGTAGAACAAAGCGTGATGTCAGTGAAGCCTTCGTGAGTATTGGGACGGAAGCGGCGAATATGGGTTTAGCAGTCAATGAGGGCAAAACCAAGTATATGCTGTCATCAAGAAAAGACACCCAACACCGACGTCTTGGACAAAACATCACCATCGACAGCTATAACTTTGAGGTAGTTAGGGACTTTGTCTACCTGGGTTCCGCTATCAATTCAGACAATGACACCAGCGCTGAAATCAAACGAAGGATAACTCTTGCCAATCGCTGTTTCTTTGGGCTAAGAAGGCAATTGAGTAGCAAAGCCCTCTCTCGAGCAACTAAAGTGTCCATGTATAAGACCCTCATCATCCCAGTCCTGCTTTACGGTGCAGAAGCATGGACCCTGTCAAAGGCGGATGAAAACACTTTAGGCTGCTTCGAGAGGAAAATTCTTCGGACGATTTACGGTCCCGTCTGCATAGACGGAGAGTGGAGGAGGAGATATAACATCGAACTGTACGGGCTGTACAGCGATACCGACCTAGCCAAAAGAGTCAAAACACAACGTCTACGATGGCTGGGTCATCTAGAGCGGATGGACACCAACGCCCCGGCCCGGAAAATCTTCGAATCCACACCGCAGGGACGACGCGGTAGAGGAGCACTGAGACTCAGGTGGCGCACGCAAGTGGAAGGGGACCTCAGCCAACTTCGCGTGCGAAACTGGAGACGGCTAGCTAGAGACAGAGCTGGCTGGCGAAGCTTGTTGGCTGAGGCCCAGGTCCACCCCGGACTGTAGCGCCACCTTAAGTAAGTAAGTAAGTAAGATTACGGGTGATTTCAATATTCACAATTCTAGTTGGCTTCGACATTCTGGTCAGACAACACCCGAAGGAAGGTATGTTCAAGTCTTTAGTGCTCTTAACAATCTGACCCAACTTGTAGACGAGCCCACACGGATACCTGACATTGCCGATCATACCGCCATCACACTGGACTTGTTTTTAACCTCCAATCCTGACAAATACACCGTCGATGTTTTATCTCCTCTAGGCTCGTCAGACCATTGTGTCATTTCGGCAAACTTTTTCGTTGGCAACCAACCCACCAAAGTTTCAATTCCCAAGAGAATTGTTTGGCGATACGAGGAAGCAAATTGGGACGGCCTTAACAACTTTTTCGAAAGTTTTAACTGGTCGCTTTACTTTCTCGACAACAATGTAAACGCCGCTGCCGATATGATCACAAATATAATTCTCCTATGAATGAGATCTTATATCCCCTACAGGGTTAAGAGTATCAAACCGAAGGAGAACTCGTGGTTTGACTTGAGCTGTAAAGAGGCGATAAATTTGAAGGAATCTTACTTTCGGTCTTACAAGGACAATCCCTCTCTAGTAAACCGAAATAAGTTCAAACAAGCCAGAAATGCCTGTAATGCTCATATCCGTCGTGTGAAATATATGTACGACCAAAAGTTGAGGCAGAAAATACTACATTGTCCCAAAGGTAGTAAAAACTTTTGGTCTTTCGTCAAAAATGTGGAAAAGTGGAACCATTCCTTGCATCTTCTTGGTGAAAGCAATATTATTGCGCTTGATTTCAAAAGCATTTGACAGAGTTTGGCATCAAGCTCTTTTGTAGAAAATGCGTGCATTTGGAATTGACGAATCTCTTATTCAGTGGATTAGTAATTACCTTTCGAACCGTTCAATTCAAGTTGTTTTGGACGGCTTCAAGTCTGCAGTTCAAAAAATAAATGCTGGGATTCCCCAGGGCTCTGTTTTGTCTCCGACTCTCTTCCTCGTTTTCATAAACGATCTCTTGTCTGCTACTACTAATCCAATCCACTCCTTTGCCGAGAGTAACCTTAGTTTCTCATATTCGTTATCGGTTCCTCGCTCCTGCTCTTCAGACGTAGAACTGGAACGGCAGCGTATGTCAAACTCATTAAACTCTGACCTTAACAGTATTGTATCATGGGGATCTCGAAATAGAGTAGAGTTTAATGCTTCTAAAACTCAATGCTGACTTTTGTCATTGACGCAAAACCGAAACACTCAGCCATTATCCATGAATGGCACTGGCATCGCTGCGAAATGCCTGGGTTTCCTCAAAAGATGTAAGAAATATTTCACCCCTTCTGATTTGGCTATCTTATATAAAGCCTACATCCGCCCCAAGCTGGAATATAATTCCCACGTCTGGGCTGGTGCTCCAAAAACAGCATTGCACCTGCTAGATAGGATACAAAAACGGGCGATAGAACTGATTGGAGCCAGAAATATTGCGCAGGCAATTGACTCATTAGAACCTCGACGTAATGTCTCTTGCCTTTCACTGTTCTACCGCTTTTTCCACAAACAGTGTTCCATCGAAATAGCCAATTGCATTCCGCCCCTTAAGACTTTCAACCGTGATACTCGCCAAAGTTCGAATGCACATCAGTTTACCCTCGAGCCCACTTTCTGACGTACAGTCAAGTTTAGAAGTTCCTTCATAAGCCGCTCAACGCGAATGTGGAATGTTCTCCCACGTTTAGTCTTTCCGTCACGTTACAACCCGCAACTGTTCAAAACAAGAGTGCATCGGTACCTCTCCTCCTTTTCCTCTATTTCTAATCTTTTCCGCTCGTGAGATGTGTAACATTAAAAGGGTAGCCAATCCCTTAATTCGCGAGTAAATTATATAAAAAAAAGCATCTTCTAGTGATTTCAAGTCATAAAAAATAAAAATAAGGTCCGCAGACAGCGGACTTGTGGGCGTGGCATCGATTGAAAGTGTAATCTTTCAAATGCAATTTAGTCAATATTTTTGTTCCAAATCGAAAATTTTTTACTATATATATTACTATTATATTATGTAGAAAGCACTTTTTTTAGCGGTCCGTCCAAAAATGGAAAAAGTACCTCTTATAGTATCGCTACGTTGTTGGTCCGTCCAATCGCTTTAAAAATTCTGAACAGTAAGTCGTAGGAAGACAAAATTTGGTGTGCGTATAAACTGCGGAAATAGTCAGAAAATCCAAAGAGGGCAATTTTTTTCAAGTGCAATAACGGTTTGATTACAGTTTGAAATTTCATGTGAAAATTGACTTAATGTTTTGACAAGAACTAGAAAAACGACACTTAGGTTTAAGAAATACTAAACTTTTTTTAAAAAATAAAACTTTTCGAAAATATCAAAACGTTTGTGAGAAATAGTCGAAAATGCATGACGTTTTTCAAAGTGTTGGAGGCCATAACTTTTGAACGGCTTATCGCTCAAAATCAATATTGAACACACCTATAAAGCAACTCAAAGTTAACCAAGTGCTTAGGTCATATTTTTCAAAAACAGTTTGAGTACTGCAGTTTTAACGCATTTTCAAAAAAAAATCGCAAAAATGCATGAAAAAACTTGTTCTCCCTCCCCCCCTCTTATCTCCGGTAGTGTTTGGTGGAATTCCATGAAAAAAATCACACGTATCAGAAATAATTTATAAATTTTATACACGTATCAGCTACACGTATCAGCTATAATTTTCCTTAAAATTTAAACATTTATTAAAATAAATTTTAAGGAAAATTATAGCGGATTTTGAAATTTCAAAATCTTTTGAGATTTAACTCAAAAATATAAAAGCATTTTCAAAAACAATTTTTTTAAGTCTTCTAGTAGCTTAACGGTATAGGTGATCTTTTTCAGATTCGGTTAAAGTACAAAGCTTACAAAATGAAGGAAGGCTGCGCTTAATTTTTTTTAATTTCCGTTTTTAACCGAAGTTTTCAGAAGCCTATTTAAAAAACGAAATAAAAAAGGAGCTTGTTTTACCGTAAGCCGGTGGCCATAGAATTAAAAAAAAAACATCCAAGGCTAGTGCTGGTGGTTGTGCTATTGGAAAGAAGTCTAATGGGAACTGGAAAAAACTTCAACTTATTTGTTTTATGGATTTGAAATTAAAAAAAATTATAAATTAGGTCAAAAGAACGCATGTCTCCCCCTCTATCTCCCAAACGGTATAAAGTATAATTTTTAAATTAACACCGGGCATAGTTCATCTTCTTAAATTTTATACAATACTATAGCAGACTTCGAGTATTCAACAACTTCGAAGATTTAACTGAAAAACGTGAAAACATTTTCGAAAACTATTTTTTAAAGATTTCGAGATCCTTAACGGTTGTGACGACCTTGTTTAAATTTGGCTGAAGCATGAAATGTTTAAAAGGCAAGCGAACTGCATCAAAAACGTTTCCAAATTTGCCGTTTTCGACCCTAAGTTCTTAAGCCCATTCAAACAAGCGAAATAAAAAACAGCATATTTTTACCGTTTTCTCAGAAATCCATGTCCACCGAATTTGAGAAAAGTGGCAAACGCTAGCTCAGGTGGTTGTAAAATTGAACAAAAAGTCTAACGGTAATTAGAAATAATCGAAATCGCTGTTATATGGGTCTTGAATTATAAAAATCCTAAAAAAGGCCAAGAGTATGTCCTTCCCTCTATTTGCGCAACGGTAAAGCTTTTTGCCAGCCTTTTTTTTAGAGTAACGAAACCCAATATAAAATCACCCAATATAAGAACAGTAGACAGCACTACGAAAAAAGTATATTACAGACTGTAAAATATATCCAGAATTAATTTTAATAAATAAAAAGAATGTTACACAAACTGCGCGATATAGATGACCATAACCTTCAACAAAAGCAGACGGACCGCTCCGCGTATGTCTTCATACTTGACAGTCTTTTTTTAAATTTCTTTCACACAAAGTTTTGGAAGTTTTGCCAACTATAGGGGCATATCTCTCTTAAGTCTTCCGAGAAAAGTATTCGCGAAAGTGTTGGAAACGCGTTCCAGAGCTGTAATCGAGCCTTTGTTACGGGAAGAACAGTGCGGCTTTCGGCCTGGCAGAGGCACAACCGACCAGCTTTTTACCCTGAAGGTTATTCTTGAGAAGGCCTGGGAATATGGCAAACCGGTCTATGCGTGCTTTGTAGATCTGGAAAAGGCGTATGACCGAGTCCCTCGGGATACACTGTGGAGAGTTTTGCAGGACTATGCGCTGAGTGGGCCTCTTCTGAGAGCCCTCTAGTCTTTGTATGGAAACTGCAGAAGCTGTGTACGGATAAATGGCGTCAAATCCTGTCCTTTTGATGTGCGCGTTGGACTTCGCCAGGGCTGTGTTCTGTCGCCGTTTCTTTTCATAGCATATATGGACTGGATGGTGAAGTCTTGGCGAGCAATGTTTCGAATTGGCTGGCATCAGGATGAGCCATCTGCTTTTCCCAGATGATTTGGCCATCCTTGCATCATTCAAAGAGGAACTTCAACGAGCACTGGATAGGTTTGCAGCCGTCTGTGGTGACGCTGGGATGAAAGTAAACGTGAACAAATCGGAAGTGATGGTTGTTTCCCGAACTGCTGTGCAGTGTACCCTGCACATAAATGGAGTTCCATTAAAACAGGTGGAGAAGTTTAAGTATCTCGGGGTCTTTTTCACAAAAGATGGAAGGAGTGATACTGAGTTGTCCTGTAGAATTGGCCAAGCTGAGCCATAGTAAAGGAACTGCGCCGGCCGGTCATCAGGAAAGCTGAGCTTGGAGTGAAAGCAAAGATCTCAGTTCTTAATTCAGTGTTCGTTACGACCCTCATCTATGGTCATGAAATTTGGGTAATGACCGAAAGAATTAGATCGCGGGTACAAGCTGCCGAAATGAGATTCCTGAGGTGCGTTGCTGGTGTTACTCTAAGGGATAGAAAGAGAAACGTCAGTATTCGTGGGAATCTTAATGTTGAGCAGCTAATTCTCCGAGTGGAGCGATCGATTCTACGATGGTTTGGACACGTTGTTCGTATGCCCCATGACAGACTTCCTAGACAGGTCATGCTAGCCGAGATGCGAGAGCGTCGCCCCCCTGGTAGGCCAAGAAACAGGTCGTGGAATCAGGTAAAAAACCTCTCTGAGTCCCGCCTGGGGATTGCGCCGGAGTCTCTTGAGTTGGTGGCTGAGGATCGAGAAAGATGGTAGGACCATCTAGCCGCCCTCGCTCCGTGACCCTTTTAAAGGATAAGCGGCATCCGAAAATGATGATGATGATGATGACAAAGTTTTGGGCTACGCCCACATTTGCAGGCAAAACTTAAGAAAAACGAAAGATTTCGACTAATTTTTAGCCTAACTTAAGTAAGAATAAGAAATAAAATTTATCACATTAGCTTTAATGTGTTCTATACTCGATTTTGTTCCTACAAAATTTTTGGCCACGCCCATGTTTGGAGGTATTGTTGAATTCTAACCAAAAAATTGCATTTTTGGCATCGAATTAAAGAAATACAAATTATTCAATATTTTTGTTTCAGATCGAAAAAATTTTACTCAATATATTATGTAGAAAATACTCTACATTTTATTCGAACAAAGTTTTGGGCCACGCCTACATTTAGAGGCAGAATTCCACAAAAACCTGTAAATTTCAAGAAAAACTTGGATTTCGACTGCTCTTAGCTTTACTAAGGATAGAATAAGAAATTAAATTTAGCATATGAAGTACACCTGATACTCTTTCAGATTTTGTTCAAACAAAGTTTTTGGCCACGCCCATCCTTAGAGGTGGCTTTTACAAAATTATTGAATTTAAACCAAAAATTTACAGTTTTGCATACATTTTAGCCGCAAACTTGGATATTTCTATGGTAATATTGATTTTCAGTTAAAGGGGTTGGGCATGCCACGCCCCTTTAAAAAAAAAGTAAACAAAGACTTATAAGGAATATTTTTTTTTTTATATGATGCAAATGGTAACGGGACGGGGATGGAAAACAAGAAAATAAACGAATGTAAAGAAGAATAGGGATGGAGAGGAGAAAAAGAATGGAAAGGAGAATAGGAATGGAGAGGAGAATAGGAATGGAAAGGAGATGTGATTTTTGTGATCTTTTCACTCAAGACAACAAATTTATGAATGTTAGAAAGTTGTTGAAATCAGTAAAAAGAAGTGGGAAAGTGCAACAGTGCGTATGCAAAAGCTTCAGTCCCTCTACGACGGATTGCAAAATACCCGACCATACCAAAAAAAAAAAAAAACTGCCACGCCTACAAAAAGTGGGCGGGATACAAAAATATAACTGTTGAATGCTTTATACTAGGTGGTTGCATACATTTCGGCCTAAAACTCCGCTTTTTTGGCTTAAAAAATCACTTTTTTTAACGCCACACCCACAAAAGTGGGCGGAGGCACATACTACATGAAAGTTAAAAAATACTAGTATCTAAAACTTTTGTCATAGAATATTTAGTCAATCATAGAATATTTAGTCAAATTTCAAATATATTTATTGAAAAACATTCATTTTAATCTAAAATCGTCGTGGTCAAAGAAAAGGCTAAGCTTTTTTAGTCACTTCAAAGACAATCACAAGGCAATGTTACACACAAAAAAAAATTGCGTTAGCACTATTGTAACATAGCTAAAATTTAGAAAAAATATTTTTTATAATTAGAGATGGTCGCACATACAGGCCTGTAGTGGGCGTGTCTGTGAGCGGATTCGGCTGATTTTCAAGCTTGGTCTGGTCCAATGGACTTTCAGCCAACCCACAAAATTTCAGCTCTCTACCTTAAAATTTAAGACCTAGAAGTTTTAACATACGAACGGATGGACGGACATGGTTTAATCGATTCTCCTGTCGGTCCCATTCATAACTCCAAAAGGTCTGAGGGGTCTACGTTGATTATTTCACTGCGTTACAAACTATACATCAAACTTATCGGGCATAAAAATGTTCATCATCTCTTAGACTAACAGATATATCAATTTGTAAAAACCACGCCTACGAGAGGAACAGAAATAACACAACTAGACATAAACATATTAAGATTGTTTTTGGTTCAGAAAAAATTCGTTAAATAATCCAACATCCTGGTTTTCATGCAAAAATTATTTAAGTATACAATTGGTTCTGTTTCAGTGCAATCCGAAAAATATTTTCAGTACAACTAAGAAAAATCGTTTTCTCTCACATTCTTAAACTTTACAAATAAAAAAGACAACTTACCATTGAGTCAGTTCCCAAATGTAGTGGAGCATCCGAGTTGAGCGCCATTGCTCTTATCACAATAGGATGCACTAAATATGCGCAGTATGTTACTCTCGAAAACGGGTAAATACATGGGGCTGACAAAATTGTATTCACAAATCCACCATACCCAGTTGAGCATGCTATGGTTATCCAAGCCAGCGACATAGCCCATGCTGAGTGGCTTAAGGAACTATATGCCGCTGCTGTGAGTTGTGACAATTCCGTGTTATAAAGTCCAAATACAAGTACAAAGAGATTTGTCATTGCCAGGGTCCAAGCAATAAAAACTGTAAATTTCGATAGACGTATTTTACAGTTTGTTTTGAAAAGTATCCACCCTACGGCCATGCCAATTAGATAAGGCCCTAGTCTGGTCCATGGTTTGTCGTAGATCTTATCAAATAATGCTAGAGGATCATCTGTGTTCGGTTTGTGATTGTTTTTGTAAGCGATAATCGCCGTTGTAATCCAGGACGAGACTAAGAATATCGCCATTGTACTAGCTGCAAGCTTAAAGTGACGAACAGCGACAATAAGAATGATGGCGCCAATAATATAAAATTGCGTGTCATTGGCCAGGTACCAGCTCCAAAGCATGCACTACATAGAAAACATGATATAGGTAAGTATTGCCGTAAAAGTACTTTTGGGCTAACTTACCATCTGCTCAACAGGAAATAATGTGTTGATGTACAGCAAATTCCTCCACCAGTACTGAGTGCACGTTTCATGATCCATTGTTGGCGGATCAAAGATGGAGGAACTTTCAAGATACTTCATTGTAACTTGAACTACACCCAGCACATACATGTATGGAGCAGTTAATCTAAAAATATTATTTAAAAACATTTTACCATTGAAATGTAAACGATTTCTTACCTCATAAATCTATACGCAATTAACCCAAAGAAATGGAATAAGCCGGCAGTAAACTCATTAGAGCCTTTGTTTAATTTATTTAATTTTCCCTTGGCATTCGTCCTGAAGTAAATATAAGCCACCAGAATGCCACTCAAAAAAAAGAACGTATCTACACTAAAAGGACCATTTGTAATAGCTTGAAAAAAGAAGTTCTTTTCTACGTCCTTTCGCATTTCCATATTGTCTGAATACTTAAAGACGACAATGCATGTGTGGCCTAAAATTACCCAAGCCATAGAGAATGCACGCAAACCGTGAATGGATGGAATAGTATCGGCACCTACGCTACGTTCGCAGATTGCATTGAAGTTTGTTATAACTGAAAACGACAAAAGCAATTCCGAATAAACACTAAGCTTGTCCGGTTCATGAAGATGTCCTTCAAGATGCTCATCCAAATTATTGGCATTTGTTGTGTTGACAGTATGCGGCAGAGTAAGGGCTATCTTAAAATCCTTGAGGTCTTTCTTAAGCTCATTTGTTCCTGAGTCACTGTAGTCTGAAGCGGCACAGCCAATACCTGAAGATGTTTCGCTGTTATTCATCATTTCCTTGTCTTGTTCACGTAAAGCTTTTTGTAGTCGTTTTCGTAAATATACTTCGTAAAATGTTCCGAAAAACATAAGGGTAAAGACACATCCTGATACAATCCTAAAAAGCGAAATATTAAGATTAATGAAAATTATAAGGAAATTTAAGAGTGGCTTACGCAAGTATACAGAACGTAGTGTCATCTTGAAAATTGTAACGCTTGGTAGTTGGAACTCTGATGTCAATTAAAAGGATTTGGCGATATTGATTTTTAGTTTGTGAGGCAATAGTAATTTCGCGGACATCATTCACGGAACAAGAAGATGGAAGACATAATCCAACATAAATTGTTCGTGTCTAAAAAGAAAAGAGAAACCAGTGAGTAAGTGCAATAGTGCTTATGTAATAGCTTCGGTCCGCCTGTAACGGACCGCGGTATACCCTATTCGTATTGTTCTTTCCATTACTTTCTTTTAATTTAAGTGCATAGTTTGTAATACAGTGGAATAATCATCGTAGACATCTAGAACCTTTTAGAGCTTTATCGAGACCGACAATTGAATCGATTAAGCCATGTCCGTCCGTATGTATGTGTCAAGGTTTTAGGTCATCAAAATAAGGCTAGAGAGCTGAAACTTGATACACGGCTTGGTTCTTCTGTTGCACAGACAAAAGGTGAAAACTTGCTCAATCCGTTAACGACCACGCCCACCACTGGATTCAATGTGACCAATATTGGCCCAAGACCTTAAACGAGGCAAAAATTGGACCTCCCATGATAAACCATGATGATAAATATTTAAGATATTACTGTTTGCTAAGTTTGTTCCATACAAAGTTTTGAGATCCACGATTCTAACGAAATTACAATGAATTGATTTTAAATTTAAGCCCATGCCCACTTTTGGAGGCGTGGCCTATACAAATAGACCACGCCTGTTGAGTTCGGACCAGAAAAGTTTAATATTTGGTGTTTCACGGTATATAGGGTCGGGTATATCATTTTTTATAAACTATTTCACTGGAATGGAGTATATATGTTCGATACAGGCAAAAATGTAACATAGAGAAATAATAACGATAGACCACCAAGACCTTAAGGGCATATGATCGAGACCGAATTCTTAATCGAACAATTGAGAAAAAGCAACAGTGCGTATGTTAAAGCTTCAGTCTGTCTGTGACGGATTGCAAAATACCCTACCGTACCAGAAAAGAAAACTGCCACGCCGCCACGAACAAATTATTTTACTTTTTTAGTTATTTAATGACTCATGAGACTAAGTATGGGCGTGAAGTTGGCACCTCACTGTGCTATTATGTACCGTATTGGGTTTTTTTTTGGTCAAAAAGTACGAATTTTATAGGGTATTGTTTTTTTTTAGTGTGAAGTTGGCACCACACTTTTTTTTAAACAAAACTTGGAGAAGGAACTTGAACTGGTTGAAAAGGCTAAAAAGAATCATCTCGATGCTACTGGATAATACGTTAAACCACTGTCTCAATTTTATTATCTACTCCATTTATTATATCTTAAGTTATAATTTAAATCTAAATGTTAGTTGTATATTGAAGTTAGTTTTGCAATCTTTGCGACTGTCCGCGAGAGATTGAGCCGTTCTTCCACTTGTTCTTCCGGATAGGTATTATCTTGTCAAGAGTGTTGCCAATGATACACTTCATCTTCCCGGGCTTAATAAAATATTGTCTTAATCGCTAATGGTTGTTATGATTCAATACAATTCAATAATTCATTGGAAACATAGTTTATACATTATAAAAAGTAAGCTTATTTTGTAAATGATTTGCTTACAAAAACACATTATATAATAGAGTTATATTGATTCCCATTATACTTTTACTTTTTTTGGTATGTAAGTTTAACACATTTCGTTTTCTTTTTCGTTCTTTTTCCGTTCATAAACTGTGACTAAAGAATTTTTGAATGCCAAAAAATATACTTAGTTTTTGAGACAATCTTTTTTAACTGGTTGACATGTACTATTCTATTTTGTGAGCCTATCTCAATTATTTACCTAATTGTGCTTATAACTTTTACTACTGTACATGGTAGCCATCTTTTATATTCTTTTGCATGATTTCTGTATAGACATTCCTCTCCCACTTTATATAAAACATTAACTAATTTCTTATGAGCAATAACTATACAATTTCTATTCTTTTCTGATTTATTCTTGGTCTCATTTCTGTTTTGCTATTGACTTTTAATTGATTTCTATTATTTCTGTTGTCCAGATGGAGTTCTGTCAGATAAGGAATTCAAAGAGTTACGATGAACGACTAAAAGTTTATTAACTCTTTCTTGAAGTGATAGACACTTTGTGCTAAGCGAAAACTTTTTCAATACATTTTTAACCGTGCGAACGTTAAGCTCAGGTAGCACACCCGTTGGATTGAGTATGATATACCAGGCTGTGGGATAATTTAATCGTGTTTAGTGCAAAAGTTTTTAAATTCGTATGAAGCGTAGGGTAAAACCCCCAGTAACGAGCCTCTTTAAGGAAAGTTTGGAGTTCGTTGCTCTTCCAAAATTTATTACTTAGATATACGGAAACAAGTTTATGATTTTAATAATGCTTGATGTATTACTATTTAAAATAATTAATAACTTTTAAAGAAAGAATGACTTGAATTTAATAAATTTAAATAAAGTAGAAGATTAGACATGAACCAGTACCGAGCCCCCTCTGTTCCTGATTCGAGCCCTTAGCGTTCCAGTAACGAGCCCCCCATATAAATCATAGAATGACAGGGGAAAAAGCGCAAAAGTGCGTATAAAAAGCTTCAATTTGTCTTTGATGTATTAACAAAATACCTTAAATGAAATTGCCACGCCTCCAAACAATTGGCCGGGTTGAAAAATATATGCAACGTGCTTTATTCATATTTTGGGCTGAAGCCCTCTTTTTAACTAAAAGCATCACTTTTCTTTCACGGGGTCTCATGTACGCGAAAGTTTAAAACATTCATCATCATCATTCATATCAACATTCATATCATCACGATTGAAGTTTGGGTGGCGTTTTATTTCAACAGACCTTTTACCACTTCTGTCAAAATCTGACGTCTTTCACATTTTTCGACCGGGGGATGCCAAGCAAATCGCGTTTTTATATAGAAAAATTTAATAGTTTCTGTACAAGTGCAAATTATTAAAGCCAATAAGGAAAGAAGTTTTTATGCTTATTCCGTTCTTTGAATTGACCCAAAAATTTTTAATAAAATAATTGGAAAGTATCGAAAAAGTGTTCCGAAGATATGATTTCATTGAATCCATGTACACTTTTGTGCTCATATACACTGTTTCGACAACACAAACAACACTTTTTTAATCCTTTCCGTGTTTTACATTTACAATATTTTTAGCTTTACCTAGGAAGGCTGATCAAGTCTACAACTTTCTCGTTCATCGAATTACAGGGTATATTGAGGTATATTAAGTTCATATCATATATTAAGTGTCACATAGTTTGTAACACGGCGAAATTATAAAGGTAGACCCCCAAGACCTTAAGGGCATATGATCGAGACCGAATTCTGAATCGAATGAGCCATGTCCGTCCGTCCGTCCGTCCGTCTGTATGTCACATGCTTTTAGGCCTTAAATTTTGAGCTAGGGTGCTGAAACTTCGTAGGTCAGTTACACGTCATGCGAAGCAGTACAAGTGTAAAACTTTTTTAAATCCGCCCAAAGACACGCCCACAATCGGTCTATATATGCAACTACCTCCAGATTTTTCAAAACTGTAAGACGTTCTAAAAGGCTGAAATTTGACATTTAGCATCTCTTAGTGAATATAAGACACAAAAAAGACAAATTTATCTGATAAACCTCCTCTAGTGGGCGTGGCATCTATTTTAAGGGTAAATTTTCAAATGCAGTTAACTCAGTATTTTTGCTCGAAATTGAAAAAAAAAATTGCTTAGTATTTTATGTAGAAAATGCTTATTTCCACATTTTGTTCATACAAGACTTTGGGCCTTGCCCACATTTGGAGGCAGAATTGAAGAAAAACCTAAAATTTTCCAGAAAAACTTAATTTCGACTGCCCTTGAGCCTAATTTAGGAAAGCATGAAACAAAAAAAGTAGCAGGTTAGGTAAACAATACTTCCGTCCAGATTTCGTTCAGATAAAGTTTTTAGCCACGCCTCTTTTAGGGGTCGATTTTTCAAAAATATTGAATTAGAACCAAAAAATTGCATTTTAACGTACAATTAGGTGTAACTTGGAAATATCTGTTTAAATATCTTATAATTAATTAGTGGCGGTTGGACCACGCCCCTTTTCGAAGTTTGCATTACTTATAAAATGTCAAAAAATAACTATGCCATCAACATTTTACAATGTGGGATAGGATGGGGTATTCAACGGTCCGTTTTACGGAATGTAACTTCTGCGTACACACTGTAGCACGTACTCACTGGTTTAAATAGTAATTTACGTTTATGTGTAATTATACCCCATCCCACAGGATAGGAGGTATATTTAGTTTGATTCATAGTTTGTAACATAGAGAAATAATCACCGTAGACCCCGAAGACCTTAAGAACATATGATCGTGACCGAATTGTTAGTCGAATGAGGCATGTCCGTCCGTCCGTCCGTTTGTCGGTAGTTTTTAGGTCTCAAATTTTGAGCTAGGAGCTTGAAACTACTACCTGTTCTTTCTAGTTCCCGAAGCAGTACAAGTGTAAATTTTTTTAAAATCCGCCCACTGACTTGTTAGCATGAAAATTCAAAGTTGTCGTAGGAAGCTGAGATTTGGTACGCGTTATCCTCGCTTAAGTGTATTGTGATTGGCATTTCAAGAAAAGGCAAAAACCGCCCCCTTTTGGGCGTGGTCATATTTCATTTGCATTTTAATAAACGGTTTTTATTCGATATATTTTCTTTGAACCCAAAAAACTTGCGCTATAAAATGTTCAGATATGTGTGAAAGCTAACAACTGAAATGAATAAATTTTTTCCACGCCCACTTTTGGGGGCGTTTTTAAGTATAAACCAAATTTTTAATATGAAAATGCAATCAACACGAGTATACCACTTCTGATAAAAAATATACAAAAAAACGATGTTATTGAAAAGGGGTGGATGCCACGCCCCTTTTTAAAAGAGAAGATTCTTTAACTGAGAAGTTCTAGATACAGTTTAAGTTAATAGAAACTGAAATTTAACAACCAAGATTTATGACACAATTCGGAGCTTGAAAGTGGTCAATTGGGATGGGGTATCCAACGTTTCGCCTAAGCGGATTGTAACCCTCCCACTAGTTTTTGTTCGTTTTCCATATAAAAAGGAACTTTGTTTGGCATCCCGCACTCGAAAATACCAGTAGACGTAAAACTGTTAAAAGCTTTATCGCTTCGCGGACCAATCGAGGGATGTAATGCGTTTCACGAGATTGGTAAGATCTTGGCTTGATCAAAATTGATCCAGTGGTGTTCATCTGGATTATCCAAGATATGCTCGCATATTGCAGATTTTTCCCGTTGTTTTTAAGTCACCGCACTGATGTGTTCTTTCAAACGGGTTGCAATAGTCCTTCTGGTTTGCCCTAAATAAGACGACCTACAGCTACAGGGGACTGCATAAACGCCCGGCGTTTGAAGAGGAAAGTAATCTTTCGGTGACGTTAGGGAACTTCTCACCTTTTTTGGTGGTGGAAATATGGATTTTATCCCATATTTCTTGAGTACTTTTCCTACTCGGTCTGTAACACCTTTGAAGTATGGTAAGAAAGGTTTCTTGTCTAAATTGCTTTCGTCCCTAACTCTTGGCAAATCTAACTTCCATATTCTTTGCCTTTTCGCATAGCCGTTAAGCCGTAATAACCAGCGGAAAGATGGTCGTTATCACAAATTTTGTGGACGCGCTGAACCAGTGTCGAGATGGTGGTGGTGATGAGTTTGCCGGGTGCTGGTGAGAAGTAGCATGTAAGTACCTGTTTGTGTGTGTGTTTTTGCGAAAAACTGTGTGTCCCAAAGTCCCGTCGGGTTTCCTTAAAACTCTCACATCCAAAAACGCGATTAAATTTCCCTTTTCTTTTTCCATCGTAGACTTGATTTTTGGATGTTGCGAGTTCAGATGTTCCTTCATACCTCAGCCAGATTTTCGGCAAAGCGATTGAAATAAAACGCCACCAAAACTTTAATCATGATGATAGTTTTAAACTTTCGCGTACATGGGACCCCGTGATTAACATCACACGCCCACTCCCAATCGTCCTAGAAACACCCGGTGATGAAGTTAGTACAGTTTGCTCTCAACCACCTTTATCCCAACTACAACAACAAGATGAGTCAGAACCATCTACGCACCTCTACAATCTACGCAGCCGATCTCAGCGATAACACTTTCATAGCAGTTTCCCGGTGACTACGCTCAATGCAACTTGAGCGAAACGTTCGGTGTGAGTCTAGTATTGTACTCTTTAGAAATAGTTATTAGCGCGGTTAATCCGAAAAGTTTCTTGTCATGTAAATTAACAACCGCGAAAGCCTTAAAACTTTTAAAACCATTCTGAACGGGCTATCTAACGAATTAAAGCACTTACTTCAAGATTTTAAATGTGCGAGATTACCAATTACATAGAAAACTTGACTGCCGAAATAGGTTCAAACTATTCTCTTTGGAAAGCCGTGAAGTCCATTAAAAAGCCCATAGTACGCTCGGCGCCAAAAAGAAAAGATAACGGTGAATGGGTAAAAGGCGACAAAAAGAAAGCAGATGTATTTGCTGAACATCTAGAAGAAACGTTCAAACCGTTTGACGGGGAGCCGTTGGTCGATGATCTGTATCTCAATGCGGAACTAGACAATTATCGAATAAAAACCGTGCCACTATCTAAACTTCGTAAAGATAAAGTTTGGCACGAAGGCATAAAATATAAGCTACGGAAAGTTTTGCCGGAAAAAATGTATGAACTCTTAGAGTCTTATCTTGACAACAGACTATTTCGAGTGAGATACGGGAGCGAATACTCAGAATTCAAAGAAATACAAGCCGGCGTTCCACAAGGTAGCGTCCTCGGTCCAACACTGTTTTTACTTTTTACAAGAGATGTACCTCAAGTAGAGACAACGACTATAGCCACGTTCGCTGACGACACGGCTATCCTCGCTACGGATAAGACAGTCGAACGAACTATCAACGGGATTACTCCAACGCGTAAAAATCAACGCTTGTAAATTTTACTTACAAGAGGGTAATCAACTTACCTCTATCTATTAACTCGGTACCAATTCCGTACGAAAACGAGGCGAAATATTTAGGCATGACCCTAGACGCAAAACTTCAGTGGAAGCCACACGTTTAAGAGAAACGAAACGAACTTGAAATTAAGCTACGAGAACTGAATTGGCTTTTCGGACGTCATTCGAAACTAAGCGTATATAACAAACTGCTATTGTATAAGCAAGTGCTTAAACCATCTTGGACGTACGGTATATAACTTTGGGGTTGTAGCAAACCAAGCAACATATCTATTTTAGAAACTTTTCAGAACAAGACACTAAGAGCAATCGTAAATGCTCCATTGTACATAAGAAATAGCGATTTACATCGAGATCTAGGCATCGCAACCATGTCCGACGAGGTAAGAAACTTTGCTCGCAAACTTCACACTAGCCTTTACGGCCATTGCAACCACGAAATAATCCGAGCTCTGGATCAGACAAATCTTGCACGCCGACTACACCGAACAAGACCAAGACGCACGTTCGATCCTCATAGTGCCTATGAAGGTTTTTACCTACCCAGGGGGGGGAAATGTTTACCGTTTTTCATTAAAAAAATAAAAATAAATGACTGACTCGGTAAAAATTTTGAGAAGGTAATGCCCAAAATATTTTACACTTTGAAAATGCCGAATACATTATAGGTATCTAGTTGCAGCTAGCACTTTAAAAATGAAAATAAATGAAATAAATGTACAACTCGGTAAAAATTAAAGGTAGGTAATTTCTGGTAACTTCTGGTAGGTAGCATTAGCAATAGCAACCAACGAAAGTTGTGCCAATGAAAAAACATGAAACTTTATTCAATGATAAAAATTGCATGCATTTTTCATTAGGTACCATTGAAAAGTGTTTTAGTTTTAGTTTTTATACCCCATCCCATAGGATAGGAGGTATATTAAGTTTGTCACATAGTTTGTAACACGGTGAAATAATAATGGTAGACCCCCAAGACCTTAAGGGCAAATGATCGGGACCGAATTCTGAATCGAATAAGCCATGTCCGCCCGTCCGTCCGCCTATATGTCACATGTTTTTAGGCCTTGAATTTTGAGATAGGGTGCTGAAATTTCGTAGGCTAGGTCCACGTCAAAGCAGTACAAGTGTAAAAATTTTTTAAATCTGCCCAAAGACACGCCCACAATCGGTCTAAATGTGCAACTACCTCCAGAGATTTAAAAACTGTAAGACGTCCTAAAAGGCTAAAATTTGACACTAAGCATCTCCTAATGAATGTAAGATACAAAAAAGAAAAATTTAATTGGTAAACCTCCTCCAGTCGGCTTTGCATCTATTTTAAGGGTAAATGTTCAAATGCAGTTTACTCAATATTTTTGCCGAAAATTGAAAAAATTTTCGTCGAAAAGCACAATTGAAGAAAAACCTAAAATTTTCCAGAAAAACGTAATTTCGACTGGTCTCGAGCCTTATTTAGGAAAGCATGAAACAAAAAAAGTAGCAGGTTAGGTAAACGAGACCTCAGTCCAGATTTGAGGGGTGTGGCTTAAAACTTTATGTGAACGAAAAATTCAGCATTTTTCAAAAATACTGAATTTGAACCAAAAAATTGCATTTTTACGTACATTTAAGCGTAACTTGGATATATCCGTAGAAATATCTTATTATTGATAGTTAGTAATTAGGGGCGATTGGACCACGCCCCTTTTCGAAGCTTGGGTTACTTATAAAATGTGAAAAAATAATAATGCGTTCAGAATTTTACAATGTGGGATAGTGTAGCATTAGTAAATAAATGCACACTCGTCACTTGAAACCCCACTCACCTGAGATTCCGTTGACCAAGCGAATTCCTGGTCACCGATCGTCTGGAATCGGAAACCACTCTCAGGCGCGTGGGAATGATTAAGTTAGCGAAAATCGCATAAGATAGATAAGGTAGCGACATGGTCGCATAAGATTAATTAATTAATAAAGAACTGACTTTCAAGCCGAACGGTTGAAACGGTAATGTGTTTACTTATATATTCACTACATGGCGATCCTGCCAGTTTACTTATATATATTCACTACAATAGGATGGGGTATTCAACGGTCCGTTTTACGGACTGTAACTTCTGCGTACACACTGTAGCACTTACTCACTGGTTTACATTAGCATTGTCTTTTTATGAGTGTAATGGCAATAAAAAAAAAGTGTTTAGCGGTCCGCCAAAAAATCGAAAAATGACCTCTTATGCCTTCAACCCAATGAATCCGTTGCGTCCGTCACGTCAAAGTACACAACTGATCACCCAGTGAAATACACACGTTCTTATGGGAAGCGACGTACGTCACGCATTTTTTCTATGGGCCGCTTCCCATAAAAAACGTGTATTCAATGTAGTTGTCAGTTGTGTACTTTAACGTGACGGATGCAACGGATTCATTGGGCTGAAAGCTTTATGGTCACTCCGTTGTCTATCCGTCCGTCCGCACCTGTAACTGTTGAACGGTGAGTCGTAGAAAGATAAAATTAACTATAATAAAGTTCGTGAAAGAAAAGGTTCTTTCGCATAAAAAGGGCAAATTTTTTTTTACGCACATAACGCCTTAATTACGGTTGAAATTTTGAAAGTAAGAGACAAGAAGTGTTTTGACCCTGATCTTGAAAAGTTTTACAGCTAGAAAGTAGGAAATTTGAACCGATACACTAAAATGATATAGAACTTTATAATAAAATCAAATTTTTAAAAAATTTTAAAAAATTTTGAGAAATAAGAATGATTTTTATATATACGAGTATATGTTCCCGTCAGGAACGTGTTTAAGGTCTTAACCTTTTAATCACTTTAACGAAAAAGCCGATGTTGGGCAAACATAGAAAGCAACCACAGCTTAAACAAAAACTAAAATAAAATTTTATATATTTTTATAATATGTAAAGAAATTAACACACCAGCATACATTGTTGAGAAGTTGTCCCTGGTTCACCTCGAGCGCCACTCTATTTATTTATTTATTTATTTTAAAATAAAATTTTGGTTAAACAGTTTTAAAACTGCATTAATTTATAAGACTGCGTTATTTTACAATTTAACTGCGTGCGTTGGGCTTATAGCAAAAAAGGGCTTTTTAGGAAAAAATCGTGATGCTATAAGCTCAAATGATTTAAAAAAATAATATCAAAAATTATTTATCCACGGATGATGTCTGCTAAGATTTGTTCAGTGGAGTTAACAAAATCCATTCTACTAAAGCTCTTTTCATCGATATGACCAAAGCATTCGATATGGTGGGCCTTAATATAATAAAAGAAATCTTAAGAAAACTAAACAAGGCTGATTTCAGAGGAGCGTCATATAATTGGTTTAGATCTTATTTATTGGAAAGGGTATTGGTTAATGGTTTAAACAGTAGTTGACTTAAGCTAGGTCCTATACTGTTCCTTGTATATGTAGTGCCTTGTAACACATTTTATTAATAGACAAAAATATAATAAATTTAAAGTAATTTCTTATAACACTTTTTATCGTATATGTAGTGCATGATGTGGCATCGGCGCCATCAACATGCGTTTTACGAAGCTCGTTGTCCTCCGTATCGATGTGATCTGCGGATCACAGATCGAAGACGAAAATATTGCTCTTGCGTCGGATTCTGCAGTACCATTTTCTAAAGGCACGGTCTCGGGGAAATGCGTAAACCTGTCAATTATGCTAAGGCAATGATTGAAACCCCTTGACGGCGAAAGTGCTATCATTTCAATGTGAATATGTTCAAAACTCTGCGAAGGAGGTGTGATATTAGCTATTTCAGAAACTGTGTGGCGCGTAATTTTGTTAGCTTGACATGGGATGAAGCATTTGGCCCATTTTGCACAGTCCCTGTTCATCAGCGGCCACACATATCGTTGAGCGACGAGTTTTCGTGATGCGCGCTGCCCCTGGTGCGCAAAGGAGTGTAACAAATCAAACACCTGCTTCCTTAGTTGTTGGGGAACGAACGGTCGAACTGCATCCGAAGAGATATCGCAGTATAATTAAATTTTCTGGTTAGGCAATTTCAAACGTCGCAGTTGAAGAGACGAGTCTGAGTTCCCGAGAGTTTCTCGCAGTTGTTCGTCGTTGACCTGCGCTTCTGCTAGTGCTTCCGTAGTAACTCCAGTGGAGATTTCGTCGACGCGCGAGAGAGTATCTGCGACAATATAATCTGTACCAGTTACATGTTGGATGTCCGTTGTGAACTGGCCGATGAAACCCAACGTCCTGAACTGCCAAGGGGAAGCACGCTCCGGCTGCCGTTTGCATGCATGGATGAGGAGCTTGTGGTCGTGTAAATTGTTAGGTGTCGGCCTTCAAAAATATGCCGAAAATGTTGGACGATCTCGTAAACTGCGCTCAACTCCCGATCATACGTAAAAAGCTTCATAGCAGACGGGGAAAACTTATGCCTGAAGAAAGCGAGGCTGACAAGGCCCGTGCCACTGTTGTTGCAAAACAGCTCCACCAGCTTTTTCAGATGCGTCTGTCAAAATAGCTCAAGGGTCGTTGGCGTTTGGGTGGGCGAAGAGGGTTGCAGATGCAAGGGTTTTTTTTTGCAGTTTTCGAACGACTTTTCTAAGTAGGACGTCCAACTAACGGAATGAGAGCCTTTTACCTTCGGGCCCTTTAGCAATTTATTCAATGGGGTAGTAGATTTGCTGCATCCTTAACGAATCTCCGGTAGAAGTTAATGGTCCCTAGGAATCCCCGAAGTTTTTTTTACAGTTTGTCTGAGAGGAAAATTTACAATGGCAGAAACCCTCTCAGCGAGAGGAAAAACTCCGCTTGGCTTTACCTTATGTCCCAGTCCGGTTACTTCGGTTTTACCGAACAGGGATTTCGCATTTTCCCAGGCGTTTAAACAAAGTTTCAATGTCTTTAAGGTGTTCGGCGATGTTTACAGACGCGACTAAAATCGCCTATAGTCGCCGCAAGGATGCCATTCGCCAGACTTCTTAGGTGCCAGGTGGAGGGGCAAGGACCATGGGCTATCTGAACGGCGCGCGATTCCATTTTAACCATTTTGTCAAACTCAGCTTTTGCTATTTTTAGTCGAGAGACTGTGGGGCCATGCGTAGTTTTTATGTGATGTTCAGGGAGAAATTCTTTCTGCCTATACGCGCAACCAGGAGTGCTGCGAACGGTTGCTCAAGAGGAGGTTGCTCCGTTCGGACAGATTCTATTTGGGCTCTGGAGAGTTTTCCTGGTGCTGACAATCTTGTGGTCACGTCGACGAGTCGGCGCTGTTTGAGGTCAACTAACAACCCAAAATGGCTCAAAAAGTCAGCAGTGATCGGATGAGAGACATCTGCTATAATAAAATGCCATTTAAACTCCCTGAGCATCCCAAGGGTAAGAATGAGTGTCGTTATACCGTAGGCTTTTATATGCGAACCGTTTGCAGCGTAAGGCTGGTACGCATGCGGAGTGCTCACTTGTTTATTGCCTTGTCGTGGATAGACTGAGACTTCCGACCCAGTGTCTACGAGAAACTTGCCACAAGATGACTTATCTGAGACAAATAGGCGGGAGGATGCTAGGCGAGAGTCGTGTACCGCCATTAACGGCTCTCGGAGTCGTTTTCCGGGAAGGTACATCCTGCTTGGCACTTTCGCGCATTTACCCCGAATTTAGGTAGTTAGTTTTTACTCTTGGTCTTTTAGTCTTGGTCTTCTCCAGTGTAGTTGGACTTGAGTCTTTGAGGTCGGCAAATGCTGAAGACAATGCAGCTACTTGCGGTCTCCTAAAGTCTCTTTGTCAAGGAGCTGTTAAATTTTTGCCTCCTTTGATTTTAGAAAACGTGCTCTTAAAGTGTTTTTTAGGGTCTGATACGGTGAGATTGACGGTGGGTTTATAATAAGATCCTCCACCTCAGATGCGGAACGCGTGTCGATCAGGGGAATGGCACGGAAGAATTTATCGGTTTCGGAAGTGATACCGTGGTTTATAAATTGAGCTTCCAAAGCGCTGATTTATCAGCACTAAACGGTGGGGCTCTCCACCAATGGGGCAACGTAGGTTGTGTGGGTGCGGTTGGCTGGGTCGACGCGGACGGTTGGTCTTGGTTCAAAGAGTCGGGAATTTTGTACACACTACGCACTGCCGAAAAGAGTTTTTTTTTTTTTTTCTTGAAACTGTAGAGCCGAAAACTGGATAGGATATGAAAAACGCGCACTCTAGAGGACAAAACTTTTTATTTTACTTACACACTGGAATGCGGAAAAAAAGGAACACGCGACGGGGTTGAAAAGAAATTTTAAGATAAAATGTTTTCGCGGTCGGGGTCACCAATGTAGTGCTTTGTAACACATTTAGCATATAATAAATTTAAAGTTGTTTCTTGTGCAATATCTTATCGTATGTATGTAGTGCAGCTTGCCGTTTGGATGAAGACTGAAGACTGACTAAGCGGTTGCCCGCATCGGTTTTTATTTTCTCCACCTGTTTTCTTTCTTCCTCTAATAGATATGGCTGGTCTTCGGATGATTTAGGTGACGTCACTACTGATCTTGCATTTTCTCTTTTAAAGAACGGCTGTCGATAGGTGGCTTGTATATCGCATGACTTGGGTGATGATGATGACTAGCGTTATGTGGTGGGTGATCTGTAAATAGTGTCATCACATATACTTAAACTCACTTTTCATCCAAAACAAGCTTCCTAATAATTACGCTCTTTTTATACCCTATCCCATAGGACAGGAGGTTAAATTTATCACATAGTTTGTAACACGGTGAAATAATAATAGTAGACCCCCAAGACCATGAGAGTATATGATCGAGACCGAATTCTGAATCGAATAAGCCATGTCCGTCCGTCCGTCCCTCTGTGTGTATCATATGTTTTTAGGGCTTAAATTTAGGGCATTAGATCTGAAATTTGTCGCTGTTTCTTTGGGCTAAGAAGGCAATTGAGTAGCAAAGCCTTCTCTCGAGCAACTAAAGTGTCCATGTATAAGACCCTCATCATCCCAGTCCTGCTTTACGGTGCAGAAGCATGGACCCTGTCAAAGGAAGATGAAAACACTTTAGGCTGCTTCGAGAGGAAAATTCTTCGGACGATTTACGGTCCCGTCTGCATAGACGCATAGTGGAGGAGGAGATATAACATCGAACTGTACGGGCTGTACAGCGATACCGACCTAGCCAAAATAGTCAAAACACAACGTCTACGATGGCTGGGTCATCTAGAGCGGATGGACACCAACGCCCCGGCCCGAAAAAGCTTCGAATCCACACCGCAGGGACGACGCGGTAGAGGAGCACCGAGACTCAGGTGGCGCACGCAAGTGGAAGGGGACCTCAGCCAACTTCGCGTGCGAAACTGGAGACGGTTAGCTAGAGACAGAGCTGGCTGGCGAAGCTTGTTGGCTGAGGCCCAGGTCCACCCCGGACTGTAGCGCCACCTTAAGTAAGTAAGTAAGTAAGATCTGAAATTTTTTATATGGGCTCCTTGTCATCCGAAGCAGTACAAGTGTTAAATATTTTAAAATCCGCCAACAGACACGCCCACAATCGGTTTATATGTGTAACTTCCTCCAGTGCTCGCACAACTTTAAGACTTTGTAAGAGTCTAATATTTGACGCTTGTCATCTCCTAATCATTGTAAAAAATAGAAAATAAAAATGAAATCGACTGACCGCCTCTACTGCGCGTGGCATGGATATTAAGGGTAAATTGTCAAATGCATTTTTTTCAATATTTTTGTTCCAAATTAAAAATATGTCGGTTAATATATTATTTAGAAAACATATAGTTCTACATTTGTTTCATATGAAGAATGAAACAAATAATATTCAATTCAAGTAAAATTGAGCGAGCTCGAGTTTAAACCTCGATAAGCACTTAATAAAAAATCATGAATATTGGAAAGTCAATCAAAATATTTACATGGTATCCAAAGGCCCTTTTCCAAAAATTTTCGAACTAAAAGTATTCGTACGGAAGAATAATGTAGACATATGCCTGATTTCGGAAACCCACTTTAAAAAGGGTTCGGCACGCAAAATAAAAAGTTACATTGACTATCACGCGCATCGTTCTTCAGAAAATTCGATAGGTGGATCCTCTCTCTACATTAAAGACTGCATTAAGCACTCCAAAAACGAAGAAATAGAACTTGACTCTATGGAAATAGCTGACAGATGAAGATCTTGCACTGCTCTTTGATTCACTTAAGTCAAACTATATCATCAGCGGGGACTTTAACGCAAAAAATACTTTTTGGGGCTCACGGTGCAATTCAACAAGAGGCAGAGTCCTCTTAAAAGCAAGTACAAAACACGGCGTGGTCTTCTTATCGACGGGAAAGCCAACATATTGGCCAACCGACAGAAATAAAATACCTGATCTCGTCGACTTCTTTATCGCCAAGGGGATACCTCGTAAAATTACGAACGTAAAAGATCGCTTTGATCTCTGTTCAGATCACTCGGCAGTTCTTTTGAAAATCGGTGGAAGCCTAGCGAAAAAGAAAAGAGCCCCTAGATTAACTAACAACAACACCGACTGGGACGGCTTTAGAAAACACTGCAGAGAAAACATAGCTTTAAATGTACCACTTAAAACGCCACTTGAAATAGAAGACGAACTAGATAAACTCGTGAGAATTATTTAGAGCGCTGCGTGTAATAACACTTTTTTTCGGATCGCCGAATTATAGAACAGCGGAACAATATATCGGCGAGAAATAGAAGAGCTAATATGCAAAAAGAGGAGAGCGCGCAAGAGATGGCAACGTTCGCAAGTACCCCCGGATAAGACCATCTTGAACCACCTTTCTAACAAACTGAAGCACGAACATCAAGACTTTAAAAGTCGGGAGACTACTGCTTACCTCGAAAGTTTGACTGCCGAAAAAAGTTCGAACTACTCTTTTTGAAAAGTAGTCAAGTCCGTTAAGAAGCCTATAGCACACTCTGCGCCATTAAGAAAATCCAACGGCGAATGGGCAATAGAAAACAAAGAAAAAGCGGATTTATTTGCAAATTACCTAGAAGAAACATTCAAACCGTTTGACGGGGAACCGTTGGTCGAGGAGCTCAATCCTTATGCGGTACAAGATAATTATAGAATAAAAACCGTGTCATTGGCTAAACTTCGTCAAACGATAAATAATCTGAAAAACAACAAAGCCCCTGGCTACGAATTAGTTACTAGCGAAATTATAAAGGAGCTACCGAAAAAAACTTTGGTAAAGCTACTCTATATCATTAACGCCTCTATGAGAATTTTATACGTTCCAAGGCAATGGAAAGTGGCCGAGGTTATACTGGTTCCGAAACCAAAAAGGCATACAGACCTATTTCGCTACTGCCGATAATATCTAAGGTATTCGAGAAACTGTTGCGTAAAAGGTTGCAACCAATCATTTAAGAAAGACGATTAATTTCGGATCACCAATTCGGATTTAGAAAAAAACATTCAACAATCAACCAGGTCGGTCGAATAACAAACGAAATCGAAAAGGCTCTGGAAGCGAAAAGGTTATGTACTAGCGCTTTTCTCGACGTATCGCAAGCCTTCGACAAGGTGTGGCACGAAGGCCTGAAGTACAAGTTAAGGCTTAGCTTACCAGAAAAACTCTATAGAATCTTAGAGTATTCTATCTTATACCTTGAAGACAGAATCTTTCGCGTACGAAAGGTACGAAAATGATTACTAGGAATTCAAAGAGATAAATGCCAGTGTCCCGCAAGGAAGCGTTCTCAGCCCAATATTATTTTTGCCTTATACAAGTGACATACCCCACGATAAGCGAACAGTTTTAGCTACGTTCGCTGACGACACTGCTATTCTCGCTATTGATACGACAGTTGAATTATCAACAAGGAAACTTCAGCGCGCTTTACACAAAATATGCGACTGGACGAAGAGCTGGCGAGTCGTCCTTAACGAGACTAAGTCAACGCATGTTAACTTTACTTATAAAAAGCTAAGCAACAAACCTTTATTCATTAACTCGGTGCAAATCCCGTACTCAAATGAAGCGAAATATCTTGGAATGACTCTAGACGCATGGAAGCCGCACGTTAAAAAGAAACGCGACGAGCTCGAAATCAAGTTAAGAGAAATGAATTGGCTTATCGGAAGATTTTCAAAACTAAGCATATATAACAAACTGCTTTTGTATAAGCAAGTGCTAAAACCATCTTGGACGTACGGTATACAACTCTGGGGTTGTACTGAACCAAGTAATATATCTATTTTAGAAACTTTTCAAAACAAGACAGCAATCGTCAATGCTCCATGGTATAAAAGAAAAAGTGAAACACCGAGATCTTGGAATCGCAAACGTGACCGACGAGGTAACAAACTTTGCTCGCAAACTTAGTACTCGTCTTCGCGGACATTGCAATAATGAAATTATCCGAACTTTGGATCAGACAAATCTTACGCACTTACAACGAATGAGACCGTAAGGCCTAGCAGCATAAGATGAAACCGCATAAATTGACGGTATGGTAGGTGCCTTCGTTGGAAGGCAGCCTGCCACACGCGATTACTAAAGAAGCTTGAGCTACTTGATAAGGAAATTTAGTCGTAGTCTGACGGAAAATTGGAGGTTTTTTAGTGAGTGAGTGTACACTACTATGAGCACGCGCGGCTGCCTATGAAGGTTTATTATTGTTGTTATAGCCCGTGGCCTGGCCTTGACAAATCAAAGGTTTTTTCAATATGAATATAAAGCGACAAAAGTTGCTTTGCTTTCACATTTATGTGGAGTTCAAAATCATTTTTGGTAATACCCACTGAAGAGCATCTGCCAAGAATTCTGCCGAGAACGCTTTTTCAATAATTATTCTGTACGAATTATTCTTATCCTCATTAAAAATCAAAAATGGTTTTGAACTCCACATAAATGTGAAAACAAAGCAAGTTTTGTTTCTTTGTATTCATATTGAAAAAACCTTTGATTTGTCAAAGCCAGGCCACGGGCTATAACAACAACAATTAACGTTGTGAGTTTGCGCAGAACATCGCGCCACACTCAGTTTTTGTATCAATTGTTCTTATGAGTCGGGAACCATCGACCAAGGACAACATAGCGTATGGGTAGGCAAATCTTGGTAATACCCACTGAAGAGCATCTGCCAAGATTTCTGTCGAGCGAAACGCTTTTCCAATAATTATTCTTTACGAACGGACTTGAGGCCACTATCCTCATTAAAAATCAGAAATAATTAAAGCTAAGTTGATGATATTAGACCAGTGAGTAAGTGCTACAGTGTGTATCCAGAAGTTAAAAATAAAATAAATAAATGAATAGAGTGGCGCAACAGCTCGAGGTGAACCAGGGCCAACTTCTCAGCAATGTATGCTGGTGTGTTAATTTCTTTACAAACAAGGGGACCTACAATTTTTTGAATCCGAACGGCATTTAGAGAAGTTTTTTCAAGACAAATAATACTCTCGGAGGGCTTGTCAGACCCTCGTGGAGGTGGGGATTTCAATTTCAATTTCAATAGATATCACGCCCACTCGAGAAGGTTTACCAATTAAATTTGTCTTTTTTGTGTCTTACATTCATTGGGAGATGCTAAATGTCAAATTTCAACCTTTTAGAATGTCTTGCAGTTTTGAAAACTCTGGAGGTAGTTGCACATTCAGACCGATTGTGGGTCTTCGCATGACGTGGACCTTACGTACGAAGTTTCAGCACCCTAGCTCCAAAATTAATGCCTAAAAACATGTAACATACAGACCGACGGACGGACATGGCTCATTCGATTCAGAGTTCGGTCTCGATCATATGCCCTTAAGATCTTAGGGGTCTACCATTATTATTTCACCGTGTTACAAACTATGTCACAAACTTAATATACCTCCTATCGTATGGGATGGGGCATAATTAAGTAAAACACACATGAAGCGATTGTGAGAAAAATGTATGTCTACAAAGTTACAAACTTCATTGAAAGAAACAATAACTCTAGACATAGGTTCATTAGTTCTATACTTGGTTCTGTGGGGAGGTCGAAAAAGAAGATTTCTTTCTCTTAATCGTCTTGACGGGGCATATATTGGTACAAGGGCTAAGAGAGGAGGACATTTAATGTGGTTACATAATAAATCCCTAACCAGCATTATGTCATTAACTTTTCTTCTCTCTTTTAGAGATCAAATTCCCAACAACCGACACCTTGTTGAATAAGGAACTTGGAAAACCCAGCGCATTTTCTGGAAAATGTATTCTGTGAAGCGTCCCTGGATTTTTTTTCGAGGCAAAAATGGGTTCCAAATTACGTAAGCATATTCAAGCTGAGATCTAACTAAAGAAATGTAAAAAGAAACCAGGATATGAGGATCAGAAAATTCCTTGCTGTTTCTTTTTATCAATCCAGACAATTGATTTGCTTTCTCAATAATGGGATTTAAAGGCTTTCTCAACATGGGATTTGAACGTAAACCTCGAATCAATTAAGATTCCAAGATCTTTAATTTTGTCGACTCTCTGGATTTCAATACTCTCTATTTCGTACTGCAACTGGAGGCCAAAAGATCTTCTATGAAATGATCTTGTTTCTATTTTTACTCTATTTCTCGATTCTCGACAGCTTAGTTCCATCAAGTTGGATATTTGAATAGTTGTCCAGTATGCATGCAGGCAAAAATGCATGGTTATGGCGATTGTGAATTCAGGTGTCTGCTTTTGATTGTGAAAATGTTTGCTTTTGATTTCGTAGGTGCAAACACTAAGTTTATACCTACCTACCTACATATAAGCCGTTCAAATTCAATTGAACTTAAAGGGAAGTTTTTTTTCTCACAATTTCTACAAAATATTTGACAATTTGTGACAATTTGTGACAAAGTACTATAAAGCCTTAAAGGCTTTCGGGTAGGGGTTAGAATATACCCGAGGTAAGGCATGCCTGTCGTAAGAGGCGACTAAAATATACCCTTCGTATGCCGAGCGCGTGGCGCATACAAACTATGCAATGGACAAAACAAAAGATATTATTACCCCAGGTGGCAATCAAGTTTCACTGGCAAATCCACCCTCTTCAGAGGTAGGCTCTACGGATTCTGAGGAGAGCCATATATTGCTTATAAATCCCTTCTTGAAAAGATCAAGGGTACCTCGATCTCCACCAGCTGGATCGAACGTCTCCGGGAAAGGAAGTTCCCCGGTTAATCAGGACTCAGGGAAAATTAAATGCTTTGAAGCGGAAAACAACGAACTCCTTGCTAAGCTTAATGAAATGGAACATCTCTACCATGAGCTTAAAAGCAAAGTAGATTCATTACGTAAAGAAAATGAAGCCTTAAGGAACCCCCGTGGTACTATAGTATGCGAGGAAACGCCGGAACGTCAATTGGAATACCAGACGGACGAGGAAGAGCTTGCACGCGAAACGAATCCGGTCTTTAGGAAAAGGCTTACCAAGAAACGAAAGGCCGGTTCTTCACCCGAAATAGAAACCGTGCAGCAAAAAGAAGAAACACCAGTCGTATCAAACAAAGCGACAGGAATACCCCAAGAAAAAAACCGCCGACCACCTGCAATAAATGTCGTTGGGATCGCGGACTACGGAAAGTTGCGAAACATCCTTAAAAATACTCTTGGGACGAAATATAACTTAACATCACTTCGAAACAACGTATGGAAAGCTAACGTCGATGACTCTGATGCCTATCGGTCACTGTCATAAAAGTTAAATTTAGAGAAAATCCAATGGTTTACTTATGAAAATCACCTCGAAAAGCCACTGCGGGCTATCGCGAGGGGACTACACCCATCCTGTATCAAGGACGAAATAATACAAGACGTTCGAGCCCAAGGCCTTTAAATTCTTGACGCCGTGAACATAATAAAGAAAGAGAAGCAACGTACGGACGAAGGCAAAGATTCCGCTGTTGTCCGACGCGGCCTGCAAATTTTTATGTTTTCTTTTGATAGGATTGAAAATATTAACGAAATCTACAAAATTAAATCAATCCTTAAAATGAAGGTAAAAATCGAGCCGAAATGGAAGGGCAACAGGCTAGTTCCCCAATGTAAGCGATGCCAAGGTTCCCGACACACACGCAAGCGTACTGCCAGAAAAAGCCGCGATGCGTAAAATGCGCCGGCGAACATCTCTCGACGGATTGCAATGTCAGCAGTCAGGCCCCCGCGGTTTGCGCCAATTGCAGGGGAAGTCACCCAGCGAGCTATGTTGCGAAACTACCATTGAGTTGCAAAAACGACATGAAGCACTCCAAAAATAGTAAAAATAAGTGCTCAAGCCTAAAACCTCCTAAAGTAGATAAGCCAAAACCCCCTTAGTTGACAAGGGATAAGAGTTTGATTAAAGGCAAAATTCCAAATGCGCAAGAAAACTTCGCTGGTCCTAGTTCCCACCGGAGTCAAAAGCGAGAATCCACACTTGTTGGTCCAAGATCGTACGCTCAAGTCGCGTAACGTGAAAGTAAGCCACAATCGGCCGCATCAGATTCGGTCTCTCAAATTCTAGGCATGATTTTAGAAAAGTTTGAACAACAGGCGAAACTGAACCAAGTAATATTCAACGAATTGAGCGAGCTCGAGTTTAAATCTCGAAAAGCATTTAATAAAAAATCATGAATATGGGAAAGTCAACCAAAATAATTACATGGACTGCAAACGGCCTTTTGCAAAAAATTTACGAACTAGAAGTATTCCTACGGAAGAATAATGTAGACATATACCTGATTTCGGAAACCCACTTTAAAAAGGGTTCAGCACGCAAAATAAAAGGTTACATTGACTATCACGCGCATCATCCTTCAGAAAATTCGAGAGGTTGATCCTCTCTCTACATTAAAGACTGCATTAAGCACTCCAAAAACGAAGAAATAGAACTTGGCTCTATGCAAATAACCTCAGTCTCAGTAAAATTAAGTCACATAAATTACAACATCGCGACGATCTATTTTCCTCCGCAGTATCGGCTGGCAGGTAAAGATCTTGCTCTGCTCTTTGATTCACTTGGGTCAAACGCGAAAAATACTTTTTGGGGCTCACGGTGCAATTCAACAAGAGGCAGAGCCCTCTTTAAAGCAAGTACAAAACGCGGCGTGATCTTTTTATCGACGGGAAAGCCAACATATTGGCCAACCGACAGAAATAAAATACCTGATCTCGTCGACTTCTTTATCGCCAAGGGGGTACCTCGTTACCTTACAAACGTAGAAGAACGCTTTGATCTCTGTTCAGATCACTCGGCAGTTCTTTTGAAAATCGGCGGAAGCCTAGCGAAAAAGAATAGAGCGCCTAGATTAACTAACAAGAACACCGACTGGGACGGTCGAAATTTAGAAAGTACTGCAAAGAAAACATAGCTTTAAATATACCGCTCAAAAAGCCACTTGAAATAGAAGACGAATTAGATAAACTCGTGAGAGTTATTCAGAGCGCTGCGTGAAATAACACTTCTTTTCGGAGGTCCGAATTATCGAACAGCGGAACCATATATCCACGAAAAATAGAACAGCTATAATGCGAAAAGAGGAGAGCGCGCAAGAGATGGCAACGTTCGCGAGCACCCCCGGATAAGACCATCTTGAAGCACCTTTCTAACAAACTGAAGCACGAACTTCAAGACTTTAAAAGTCGGGAGACTACTGCTTACTTCGAAAGTTTGACTGCCGATAAAGGTTCGAACTACTCTCTTTTGAAAGCAGTCAAGTCCGTTAGGAAGCCTTTGGCACACTCTGCGCCATTAAGAAAACCCAACGGCAAATGTCCTAGAGAAGACTAAGAAAAAGCGGATTTATTTGCAGATTACCTAGAAGAAACATTCAAACCGTTTGACGGGGAACCGTTGGTCGAGGAACTCAATCCTTATGCGGTACAAGATAATTATAGAATAAAAACCGTGTCATTGGCTGAACTTCGTCAAACGATAAATAATCTGAAAAACAACAAAGCCCCTGGCTACGACTTAATTACTAGCGAAATTTTAAAGGAGCTACCGAAAAAAGCTTTGGTCAAGCTACTCTATATCATTAACGCTTCCATGAGAGTTTTATACGTTCCAAGGCAATGGAAAGTGGCCGAGGTTATACTGGTTCCGAAACCAGGAAAATGTCCAAACGACAAAAAGTCATACAGACCTATTTCGATACTGCCGATAATATCTAAGGTATTCGAGAAACTCGTCAGTCTGTGCAGGATGACGATGGAAAACTCACGCTATTCCGTCAAGGTCGGCAAAGACCTCACCGACCCCTTTGATGTCAAAAAAGGATTTAGACAAGGCGACGCCCTGTCATGCGACTTCTTTAACATCATACTTGAGACAATTGTGCAGAACTCTTGCGCCAACACCAGAGGTACAATCTTTCAAAAGTCCGTTCAACTACTCGCATACGCAGACGACATTGACAAAATCGGTAGAACAAAGCGTGATGTCAGTGAAGCCTTCGTGAGTATTGGGACGGAAGCGGGGAATATGGGTTTAGCAGTCAATGAGGGCAAAACCAAGTATATGCTGTCATCAAGAAAAGACACCCAACACCGACGTCTTAGACAAAACATCACCATCGACAGCTATAACTTTGAGGTAGTTAGGGACTTTGTCTACCTGGGTTCCGCTATCAATTCAGACAATGACACCAGCGCTGAAATCAAACGAAGGATAACTCTTGCCAATCGCTGTTTCTTTGGGCTAAGAAGGCAATTGAGTAGCAAAGCCTTCTCTCGAGCAACTAAAGTGTCCATGTATAAGACCCTCATCATCCCAGTCCTGCTTTACGGTGCAGAAGCATGGACCCTGTCAAAGGCGGATGAAAACACTTTAGGCTGCTTCGAGAGGAAAATTCTTCGGACGATTTACGGTCCCGTCTGCATAGACGGAGTGTGGAGGAGGAGATATAACATCGAACTGTACGGGCTGTACAGCGATACCGACCTAGCCAAAAGAGTCAAAACACAACGTCTACTATGGCTGGGTCATCTAGAGCGGATGGACACCAACGCCCCGGCCCGGAAAATCTTCGAATCCACACCGCAGGGACGACGGTAGAGGAGCACCGAGACTCAGGTGGCGCACGCAAGTGGAAGGGGACCTCAGCCAACTTCGCGTGCGAAACTGGAGACGGCTAGCTAGAGACAGAGCTGGCTGGCGAAGCTTGTTGGCTGAGGCCCAGGTCCACCCCGGACTGTAGCGCCACCTTAAGTAAGTCAGTATTCGAGAAACTGTTGCTTAAAAGGTTGCAACCACTAAGTCAACGCATGTTAAGAGACTAAGTCAACGCATGTTAACTTTACTTATAAAAAGATAAACAACAAACCTTTATTTATTAACTCGGTACAAATCCCGTACTCAAATGAAGCGAAATATCTTGGAATGACTCTAGACGCAAAACTTAAATGGAAGCATTTAAGAGAAAGTTAAGGGAAATGAATTGGCTTATCGGAAGATTTTCGAAACTAAGCATATATAACAAACTGTTTTTGTATAAGCAAGTGCTAAAACCATCTTGGACGAACGGTATACAACTCTGGGGTTGTACTAAACCAAGCAATATATCTTTTTTAGAAACTTTTCAAAATAAGACACTCAGAGCAATCGTTAATGCTCCATGGTACATAAGAAATAGCGATCTACACCGAGGTCTAGGAATCGCAACCGTGTCTGACGAGGTAACAAACTTTGCTCGCAAACTAAGTACTCGTCTTCGTGAACACTGCAACAATGAAATTATCCGAACTTTGGATCAGGCTAATCTTACGCGCCGACTACAACGAATGAAACCGTTAGATCAGCAGCATAAGATGAAACCGCATAAATTGACGGTATTGTAGGTGCCTTCGTTGAAAGGCAGCCTGCCACACGCGATTACTACAGAAGCTTGAACTACTTGTTAAGGAAACTTAGTCGTAGTCTGACTGAAAATGGGAGGTTTTTTAGTGAGTAAGAATCTCACACTACTATGAGCACGCGCGGCCGGTCCTCGTAGTGCCTATGAAGGTTTTTCCTACCCATGTGTCCTACAGTGTTCCTACAGTGTGTACGCAGAAGGTCCAACCGCCCCTTATGAGAAACCACATATATATCCAAGTTACACTTAAATGTACGTAAAAATGCAATTTTTTGGTCCAAATTCAATATTTTTGAAAAATCGACCCTTAAAAGGGGGCGTGGCTAAAAACCTTGTATAAACGAAATCTGGACTGAAATCTCGTTTACCTAACCTGCATCTTTTTTTGTTTCATGCTTTCCTAAATTAGGCTCAAGGCTAGTCGAAATTAAGTTCTTTAGGCAAATTTTAGGTTTTTCTTCAATTCTGCCTCCAAATATGGGCGTGGCCCAAAGTTTTGTATGAATAAAATGTAGAACTAAGCGTTTTCTACATAAAATATTAAGCAATTTTTTTTTTAGTTTTGAGCAAAAATATTGAGTAAACTGCATTTGAAAATTTACTATTAAAATAGATGCCACGCCCACTAGAGGAGGTTTACCGAATAAATTTTTCTTTTTTGTGTCTTAAATTTATTAGGAGATGCTAAGTGTTAAATTTCAGCCTTTTAGAACGTCTAACAGTTTTGAAAATTCTCGAGGTAGTTGCACATTTAGACCGATTGTGGGCGTGTCTTTGGGCGGATTTCAAAAATATTTACACTTGTACTGCTTCGCATGACGCGCACCTTACGTACAAATTTTCAGCATCCTTTCTCAAAATTTAAGGCTTAAAAACATGTGACATACAGACGGTCGGACGGACGGACGGACATGGCTCATTCGATTCAGAATTCGGTCTCGATCATATGCCCTTAAGGTCTTGGGGGTCTACCATTATTATTTCACCGTGTTACAAACTATGTGACAAACTTAATATACCTCCTATCCTATGGGATGGGGTATAAAAAAAAGCCTTTTAGTCCAGTCAAATGGTTTTTCGGCCAGGGAAAAAATACCTGCAGAAGTATTTTTTTTTCGCTGGTTCTATATGTGGTTTTCGGAATGCTGAATCCGATTTTCAACTTCGCTACTTCCCACAGACATAGCTTGAAGCCATTAGCTTCAACTCGACTTTTTTTAGTCCCTTGCCAAAAAGGTATAGAAATGCCCTGTTATCGAGGTAGACCATAATAAGTCGAATAAATTTTTAATAAAAGCATACCTACTTTAGGTGGGTTTTTCTGTTCATAAGTTTGGCCAATAGATCGCGCTGAAAATGACCCAAATTTTAAGAACTCAGTTTTCCCGATACTTTTTTGCTTGTAACGCAAAAGCTATGCCGAAATCGGGGAAAATAACTTCATTTCATTAAATCCGCTTTAATTTTCTACAAATCGCACGTCTATGCCAATAATTTTTTCTGAGCCTTGTAAAAATTATTCCACTTTGAAATGTAATATCTTTTGCAGTCAAATAAATTCTGACGTGCTAGTTGAAGGATAAAAATAGGGACGTTTTATTTTTACTCATTCTATACATGGTTTTTGGGATGCTGAATCCGACTTTCTATTTTGCTACTTCCTATAGACATGGCTTCACCCTGAAAATCGCCAATCTAATATAAGAATGTGAAACTTTTTTTAGCTTTTGTACAAAAGGTAAGGAATTTGCCCACTTTTCGAGGAAGACCATGTATGAAAAATGAATAATAATATTTACAAAAGCGAAGTTACATATGAACCTTAGATTCGTTTTTCAGCTTATTAGTTTGGCGGCTGTTAGAGCGCTCTCTATGACCAACATTTTGCAAATTTCCAAAAACCCTGCTTTTTTGCTACTCTTTCCAACTCAAAAAATATGCATGTTTTAAAAAATATCTTGAGGTGCCGTGGCGTAGTGGTTAGTGTGTGTGCTTACTACGCCGGAGGCATGGGCTCGAATCCTGCCGTCGTCACCTGAAAAATAAAAGACTTGTTCTTTTTCACGGTCCCCACCTCCGCGAGGGACTGACAAGCCCTCCGAGAGTATCATTTGTCTTGAAAAACTTCTCAAAGTGCCGTTCGGATTCGGCAAAAAATTGTAGGTCCCTTTGTATGTAAAAGAAATTAACACACCAGCATACATTGTTGAGAAGTTGGCCCTGGTTCACCTCGAGCTGTTGCGCCACTCTATTTATTTTTTTTTTTTAAAAATATCTTACATTTAGCCAAAACTACAGTAAATTTTATTGTGGCCAAACCGGATAGGTAGCACATTGAAATTTTGAAATCATCTAATAAATTTATTTTTGTGAAGCTATACCTACAAACATTTTGTGCCGGATGATTATATAAATTTAAATGTGGTGTAGTTGCTACATTTTTTTAATGAGAACGCCTACGGGATCATTTTTTTATGCGGAATTACAGTTGAAAAGGCGTAAAGGTGCCTGGTGATGTTCTTCTGGCAGCTTTTCAAATGATTAAAGTTCCAGCCATTACTATAATATTTGTAGAATGGCTAATTGTTATAATTTTTTACTTTTCAATATTAAATATAATTTTGTAGGGCTTTGGTGTAGGGGCATATAAGCAATGACACGTTGGGTTAGGTATTTCATTACTTCTATTAATAGAAAATTTTACAGCCAGAAAGAAGAAAATCTAAAAATTTTTTTTTATGAAATATAGGGAGACAATAGAACATAGGAATGGAAACATGTGCCCTTATGCAACGCGCAACGTGTTTTACACCATAGCTTTTTAAACACGTTATTCAAAAAGCCGATATTGGGCACACATGTAGAACAACCATAGCTTAATGGAAAGGCAATTTCAAATTTTGATCAAATAGTTTAAAAACTCCTGTTTTGACGTATTTTCGAAAAAACAACATAGTGAAAAATGTTTGTGCCAAAAAAGAAAAATACGAAGCTATACGATTTGAGGGGCAAACGATTTAAATAAAAAAACAAAAAAAAAAAAAACAGTGAGTAAGTGCTACAGTGTGTACGCAGAAGTTACAGTCCGTAAAACGGACCGTTGAATACCCCATCCTATCCCACATTGTAAAATGCTGATGGCGTGGTTTTTTGACATTTTATAATCAATGCAAACTTCGAAAAGGGGCGTGGTCCAATCGCCCCCAATTACAAACTATCAATAATAAGATATTTCCACAGATATTTCCAAGTTACGCTTAAATGTACGTAAAAATGCAATTTTTTGCTTAAAATGCAATATTTTTTAAAAATCTAAATCTAAAATATAAAGTAGCTAAAAACTTTATATGAACGAAATCTGAACTGAAGTCTCGTTTACCTAGCGTGCTGCTTTTTTGTTTCATGCTTTCCTAAATTAGGCTCAAGGCCAGTCGAAATTACGTTTTTCTGGAAAATTTTAGGGTTTTCTTCAATTCTGCCTACAAATTTAGGCGTGGCCCAAAGTCTTGTATAAACAAGATGTAGAACTAAGGGTAAGCAACTTAGGGCAAAAATATTGAGTAAACTGCATTTGAAAATTTACCCTTAAAATAGATGCCACGCCCACTGGAGGAGGTTTACCAATTAAATTTTTTTTTTGTATCTGACATTTATAAGAAGATACTAAAATGTAAAATTTCAGCCTTTTGGAACGTTTTATAGTTCTGAAATCTCTGGAGGTAGTTGTACATTTAGACCGATTGTGGGCGTATCTTTGGGCGATTACAAAAATGTTTACACTTCGGATAACAATTAACCAATGTACCAAATTTCAGCTCCCTAGCTTGAAATTTAAGGCATAAAAACGTGTGACATGCAGACAGAAGGACGGACAGACGGACATGGCTTATTCAATTCAGAATTCGGTCCCGATCATTTGCCCTTGAAGTCGTGGGGGTCTACTATTATAATTTCACCGTGTTGCAGACTATGTGACAAACTTAATATACCTCCTATCCTATGGGATGGGGTATGAACAGCTATAGAAATCTATATGAATAAAATAGTATAGTTTTTAAGCTATGTGAATAAGCTTAAAGACTATAAAAGCATTTCAAAAATTTTTTTTCAACATATTCTGGTATCTTTCCGTCTCAATTTGGTTAAACGCATTGTAATGAAACCAAGTTTGTGTATAAAACGTGTGAAGAAATTTGTAATTTATAAGACTATTCTCTATATTAAAAAATAACTTAAATTTTTCTTGTAGGGCTCGTAGGAAAAATATTACCACATACAAAATGGAAATCTGGATTAGACGATTTTGACATAACAACTATTCGGCGCATTGTATACATTTTTCACATTAAAGAAAAAAATGATGATAACATTAAAAATGTTGAGACAAAGGGTCCAGGACGATTTGGAGCTTAACCTTAGCGCTATGTCACTTCACAGGATCTTAAAAAGAAATTGATTTTCTTATAGAAAAACAAATCGCACGTCTATGCCAATAATTTTTTCTGAGCCTTGTAAAAATTATTCCACTTTGAAATGTAATATCTTTTGCAGTCAAATAAATTCTGACGTGCTAGTTGAAGGATAAAAATAGGGACGTTTTATTTTTACTCATTCTATACATGGTTTTTGGGATGCTGAATCCGACTTTCTATTTTGCTACTTCCTATAGACATGGCTTCACCCTGAAAATCGCCAATCTAATATAAGAATGTGAAACTTTTTTTAGCTTTTGTACAAAAGGTAAGGAATTTGCCCACTTTTCGAGGAAGACCATGTATGAAAAATGAATAATAATATTTACAAAAGCGAAGTTACATATGAACCTTAGATTCGTTTTTCAGCTTATTAGTTTGGCGGCTGTTAGAGCGCTCTCTATGACCAACATTTTGCAAATTTCCAAAAACCCTGCTTTTTTGCTACTCTTTCCAACTCAAAAAATATGCATGTTTTAAAAAATATCTTGAGGTGCCGTGGCGTAGTGGTTAGTGTGTGTGCTTACTACGCCGGAGGCATGGGCTCGAATCCTGCCGTCGTCACCTGAAAAATAAAAGACTTGTTCTTTTTCACGGTCCCCACCTCCGCGAGGGACTGACAAGCCCTCCGAGAGTATCATTTGTCTTGAAAAACTTCTCAAAGTGCCGTTCGGATTCGGCAAAAAATTGTAGGTCCCTTTGTATGTAAAAGAAATTAACACACCAGCATACATTGTTGAGAAGTTGGCCCTGGTTCACCTCGAGCTGTTGCGCCACTCTATTTATTTTTTTTTTTTAAAAATATTTTACATTTAGCCAAAACTACAGTAAATTTTATTGTGGCCAAACCGGATAGGTAGCACATTGAAATTTTGAAATCATCTAATAAATTTATTTTTGTGAAGCTATACCTACAAACATTTTGTGTCGGATGATTATATAAATTTAAATGTGGTGTAGTTGCTACATTTTTTTAATGAGAACGCCTACGGGATCATTTTTTTATGCGGAATTACAGTTGAAAAGGCGTAAAGGTGCCTGGTGATGTTCTTCTGGCAGCTTTTCAAATGATTAAAGTTCCAGCCATTACTATAATATTCGTAGAATGGCTAATTGTTATAATTTTTTACTTTTCAATATTAAATATAATTTTGTAGGGCTTTGGTGTAGGGGCATATAAGCAATGACACGTTGGGTTAGGTATTTCATTACTTCTATTAATAGAAAATTTTACAGCCAGAAAGAAGAAAATCTAAAAATTTTTTTTTATGAAATATAGGGAGACAATAGAACATAGGAATGGAAACATGTGCCCTTATGCAACGCGCAACGTGTTTTACACCATAGCTTTTTAAACACGTTATTCAAAAAGCCGATATTGGGCACACATGTAGAACAACCATAGCTTAATGGAAAGGCAATTTCAAATTTTGATCAAATAGTTTAAAAACTCCTGTTTTGACGTATTTTCGAAAAAACAACATAGTGAAAAATGTTTGTGCCAAAAAAGAAAAATACGAAGCTATACGATTTGAGGGGCAAACGATTTAAATAAAAAAACAAAAAAAAAAACAGTGAGTAAGTGCTACAGTGTGTACGCAGAAGTTACAGTCCGTAAAACGGACCGTTGAATACCCCATCCTATCCCACATTGTAAAATGCTGATGGCGTGGTTTTTTTGACATTTTATAATCAATGCAAACTTCGAAAAGGGGCGTGGTCCAATCGCCCCCAATTACAAACTATCAATAATAAGATATTTCCACAGATATTTCCAAGTTACGCTTAAATGTACGTAAAAATGCAATTTTTTGCTTAAAATGCAATATTTTTTAAAAATCTAAATCTAAAATATAAAGTAGCTAAAAACTTTATATGAACGAAATCTGAACTGAAGTCTCGTTTACCTAGCGTGCTGCTTTTTTGTTTCATGCTTTCCTAAATTAGGCTCAAGGCCAGTCGAAATTACGTTTTTCTGGAAAATTTTAGGGTTTTCTTCAATTCTGCCTACAAATTTAGGCGTGGCCCAAAGTCTTGTATAAACAAGATGTAGAACTAAGGGTAAGCAACTTAGGGCAAAAATATTGAGTAAACTGCATTTGAAAATTTACCCTTAAAATAGATGCCACGCCCACTGGAGGAGGTTTACCAATTAAATTTTTTTTTTGTATCTGACATTTATAAGAAGATACTAAAATGTAAAATTTCAGCCTTTTGGAACGTTTTATAGTTCTGAAATCTCTGGAGGTAGTTGTACATTTAGACCGATTGTGGGCGTATCTTTGGGCGATTACAAAAATGTTTACACTTCGGATAACAATTAACCAATGTACCAAATTTCAGCTCCCTAGCTTGAAATTTAAGGCATAAAAACGTGTGACATGCAGACAGAAGGACGGACAGACGGACATGGCTTATTCAATTCAGAATTCGGTCCCGATCATTTGCCCTTGAAGTCTTGGGGGTCTACTATTATAATTTCACCGTGTTGCAAACTATGTGACAAACTTAATATACCTCCTATCCTATGGGATGGGGTATGAACAGCTATAGAAATCTATATGAATAAAATAGTATAGTTTTTAAGCTATGTGAATAAGCTTAAAGACTATAAAAGCATTTCAAAAATTTTTTTTCAACATATTCTGGTATCTTTCCGTCTCAATTTGGTTAAACGCATTGTAATGAAACCAAGTTTGTGTATAAAACGTGTGAAGAAATTTGTAATTTATAAGACTATTCTCTATATTAAAAAATAACTTAAATTTTTCTTGTAGGGCTCGTAGGAAAAATATTACCACATACAAAATGGAAATCTGGATTAGACGATTTTGACATAACAACTATTCGGCGCATTGTATACATTTTTCACATTAAAGAAAAAAATGATGATAACATTAAAAATGTTGAGACAAAGGGTCCAGGACGATTTGGAGCTTAACCTTAGCGCTATGTCACTTCACAGGATCTTAAAAAGAAATTGATTTTCTTATAGAAAAACGGAGAACAACCATAAATTTCTCTGCGAAAGGAACGAAATCAAGCTTTTGCGCCTGAAATATCTGAGGAAGGTGCGGGAGTACAGATCCAATAGATACGAGATCATTTATTTGGACGAAAGCTATGTTCACAGCTCACACACAAGGCCAATGGCATGGACTGACGGGACCAGCCAAGGATTAAAGGCTCCAATTTAAAAAGGCCAGAGGCTGATAATGGCGCATGCAGGTGGCGAGAAGGGCTACCATGCCAAGCACAAAATTGACGAGATGATTCACGCCGCATGAGACGAAGTACTACGATTGCCACCCTATCATCCAGATCTCAATCCAATTGAAAAGATCTGGGCAACCGTCAAGAGAAGAGTCGGAAGCCGTAACACAACGTTTAAATTATTGGATGTTCATAAACTAGCTGAGGAAGAATTTTCTAATATAACAGTTGAAGATTGGCGCAAAGCTTGTGCAAAAGTAATAAGGACAGAGGAGGAATACTTTTCCCACGAGCTGATGTGGGACACAATGACGGATGCAATCATTATCGAATCTTCAACAGATTATGAAAATGAAAGTTCTTCAAACTGACAGTTATTCACATTGAATTTGATGTACATTATAGTAACTTTTTCATATAGCTAAATCAATAAATATTTGTATTTGTACCTCCAGTTAGTAATTAAACGTGTGTTTTTATTTTTTACTTGAAACCGAAACTAACTACACATTTGTTATGCTGGTGTTTTTTGTTGATGCTTGCATTAAATGTGTTTGATATTTTCAAATCATCGTCAGTTCTCGCACTATAATTTACAGTTTTAATCAAGGTTGCTAATTTTAAAGTGGTGGGTAGTTCAATAAGTGCTAAGCTCTCTGTAAGGAACCGTTAAATACGTGACCCTCCTTGTATTATGACACGAAATCATACCTTCAGTTACTGGGTAGGATATACAAATTGTTTCCTTTAAAAAAATTTTATTTTTTTTATTACGCGCAAATCAAACCCAATAAATAAAAAAAATTTACTGTGACACTGCGACTCTCTTATTGCATTAGTTCTCTAAAATTGCCTACCTATGCCAATACCTAATCATGCAAGTTAACGTGAAATAATCTATCACGTAACAAACACATGCCATCGTCACCTTGCAGAATATTCCCACGGAGCGACAGCCCGAAATCAGGGCACCCAGCTATGAGACTTGCAACGCCAACAGATTCGCACGGGCAAATGACACCGACCGGCGACGACGTGCGATTCCAGGAAATTCACCTGTGCAACAAATGTGCAGTGGCTGTAGATTATTAGTATTTAAGGTAGTTGTAAGAATATCATTGTTCTAGAGGCAGAATCGCTGCCGGTTTACTTTCTGAAATAAAAAATGATTTTTTTTTTTAAAAACTTTTTTATTTAAAATTTCTAATTGGCGCCCGAGCAGGGACCGGGAGTGCGGTACGTGTAAAGTGTAAAATCGTTCCAACTCGTCTTTAAACCAAGCGCCCTCAAGTACTGCCGTGTTTTGCCAGTGCCCTAAAGAAGTGCCCGCGTACCTACCAGTGCCCTTAAGAAGTGCCCGCGTAGGAAAGACAGTGAATAAGTGCCGCAAAAGACAAAAAAAACTCTCTCCCGGTCCCACGCGAAAATCAGTGTGCAGTGTGCCCGTTGGAAAAAAATTAAAGGGCCCCCTAGTAAGCTGTGAACGGGTGTAGTGTTAGACTGCTGCCGCCAACGAAGGATTTCTTCAACATGCTGATGATCGTGTACCTAATACACTTGTACCTATACATGACTGACTGCTTAGCTGACGTACAGATACTGGACTATACGAACGCAAGACTTGTGACCATAAATACCGGTACATCTAGACTACAAAGAGGCACCTATAAAATAATTCACGAGATCGACCTCTCAAAGTATTCCGAAGCCATAGAAAGCATAGAGACATCCTTGACGAAAAATATACCAACATCCCACAATAGCTTTCACTTATTATCTGAAGAAATATCAACTATCAAATCCCTCATAAAACGTTTAGTCCCAAACCATCCAAAATCCAAAAGATCAATCGACTTCCTAGGAAGCGCTTGGAAATTTATTACTGGCAACCCAGATAAACACGACTTCCAAATAATTCAAGAAAAAATAAATAATGTTCTAGAAAATAATAATAGACAGATAGTAACAAACAAACTTATAATAGATAAAATAAATGACGTAACAAATAGAACTAATGAAATAAGTAAATATATAAAGGAAAATGGAAACATAAACGAACAATTAGTATTTAATATAAAATATAAATTAGATTTATTAAAAGAAGAAATAACAAAAGTTGCGTATGCTCTACATTGGGCAAGACTAAATATTATAAATTCATATATCCCGTCGAATATTGAAATAAACACTATTGAAAAGATTATAAGTAATAAAGAAATACCATTTAAGAATATAGAAGAGGCCATCGAGTTCTCAGAAATAAAAATAGCAATTAACAATTATGTTTTATTATATATAGTAAGTTTACCAACCGTAAAAGAAGAAATTTGCCAAAAAACTATTGTAAAACCAGTAAGAGAAGAAACAAAAATAATAAAAATTGATTTTAATGAAATTATAAAATGTGAAAACGAAATCTATGGAATTGTAACAGATTGTAAAACAATAAACAAATTATCAATTTGTCCTAGAATTAATATTATAAACATAAGCATTACAACATGTATCCCGAAACTTATAAATAGTATCCCAGCCAACTGTACTGCAGTTAATAGCCAACACATTCCTGCGTTTGAAGAAATATCATCGGACATTATTTTCCTGAATCGTTACGATGGGCAAATCACAATTAACAGCGACACGGTCTCACTCAACGGCACGTTTCTTATAAAGTATCATAACAGCAGCATACAAATTGGGAAGAACACGTTTACCTCTATGGAAACCAGTTACTTCAATCCACACCCGCCAATCCTACAACCAACTTCATCAACTAACATACTAGAAGAAGTACTATCACTAGAAATGGTAAAAGAACTCCACACCAACAATACTCAGTACATCCAGCTTCTCAAAACCAACGTTAAAAATAGTACAATACTAAGTTTTGGAGCGTGGCTACTATTTGCCATAGTCATATTGGTCAACTTCCGTAAATTTTCGAAAAGCAACAACTCAGTAGAAAATACCGTCACCAAACCGGAAGAATCGATAGAAGCTTTGGAAACTGCAAAAAGCGCGCCTTTACCACAACCAAGAGCAACAACATCTCGCATCAGCCAGATACCATTTTTTTAAGTAAACGAGGACGTTCACACTTAAGGGCGGAGGAGTTAACGTGAAATAATCTATCACGTAACAAACACATGCCATCGTCACCTGGCAGAATATTCCCACGGAGCGACGGCCCGAAATCAGGGCACCCAGCTATGAGACTTGCAACGCCAACAGATTCGCACGGGCAAATGACACCGACCGGCGACGACGTGCGATTCCAGGAAATTCACCTGTGCAACAAATGTTAAGTGGCTGCAGATTATTAGTATTTAAGGTAGTTGTAAGAATAATCATTATGCATTCATTGTTCTAGAGGCAGAATCGCTGCCGGTTTACTTTCTGAAATAAAAAATGTTTTTTTTTTAAAAACTTTTATATTTAAAATTTCTTACTTGCGCGAGCACGACACAAACAATGATTAACGAAAGCATAATGAGCAAAAAGGGTCTAAAGATCTAAAAAATTAAACCTTCATACAGACACGGTCACACAATCAATTCATGCGAAATGTTTTGCTCATTTATCCAATCGGCATCAAATCATACGCAAATTCTACACACAACCAACCACACAAAATACGAAGCACGATGACCCTTTATTTATATATTATAAGAATATAATTTTTCCAAGTAAAGTTAACATATGAAGATTAACGTTTTCTCTCGCACCAGGGTTGCTAAATTTTTTTCCGAAAACTGGCTGAAAATGGCCATGCCTGTACTTCCCTCCTTACTTCAGTATAACAAGCCGGGCACAATGGTGTCTGTGTCTGTGTCTGTCGCTGTGTCTCGCCTCATTTTTCACCTAAAATCAGAGACACAGCGAGATACGCATTGTGTCGCTATATACGTGTTCCCGTCCACTCAATTGGCAGATCCTACATTCAACATTCCAGGATTAATCGACATGATTATTGGGGCAGATGCTTATGGTGACATTATCCTCAACGGTTTACGGAGAGAAACCAGTAATATGCTGAAAGCACAAGAGTCACACTTAGGATGGCTTATTTCTGGTCGCACATCTCCAAAACTGGACAGAGTTGGCACAATAAACGGATTCGTGGTACAAACAGCAGCTGATCAGCAACTTCAAAGGTTTTGGGAGCTGGAAGAGTTACCACAGCCAACATTTAAAACGCAAGGTGACAAGGAATGTGAAGATATCTTCAAGAAAACACACCGCAGAGACTTAGATGGCAGATATGTAGTTAAAATCCCCTTTAACCAGAAAAAAAGGGAATCACTGGAGCTGGGACAATCCAAACACAGAGCTGTGGCAAGATTCCGTCAGCTAGAAGCAAGGTTGAGTAAGGACAAACAACTCAAAGCAGACTATACGAAGGTGATAGAAGAGTTTCTGGAACTGGGACATATGATTGAAGCACCTCCCAACACGAAATCAATGAACAACAGTTACTACATACCTCATCATGCTGTTTTGAAACCTGAGAGTACTACAACCAAACTAAGAGTAGTATTTGACGGATCAGCAAAGACTTCGACAGGAGTCAGTTTAAACGAATTAATGCTAGTTGGTCCAAAACTTCAAGAGGACATAACAACAATTTTAATGCGCTGGCGAAAACATAAGTATTTCTACACTGCGGACATAGAAAAAATGTACCGCCAAATAAAGCTGAACGAAGACGACCAGGACTACCAGCGTATTTTATGGCGAAGTTCGATTAATCATCCAATAAGGGAGTACAAGCTCACAACAGTGACCTACGGTACGGCCGCTGCACCTTATTTGGCAGTTAAAACACTTCAACAACTGGCTCTAGATGAGCAGGAGAGGTATCCGCTTGCAGCAGACACTGTCAAAAACGATTTCTATGTTGATGATGTGATGTCTGGACGAGATACCTTAAAAGAATGCGAAGAAACTCAAATGCAATTGACAACAATGCTTAAAGGGGCAGGTTTCAACCTTCGTAAGTGGGCTACCAATGACATTCGGCTGCTTAAGAACGTTCCACAGGAGTCTCAGAGCCTCATCAGCATACAAATCGACAAAGAAGAGACCATTAAAACACTAGGTATCCACTGGAGTCCTTCAAGTGATACCTTTCAGTTTAAAGTCCATATAAGCCCACCAAAAGAAGAAATTGAAACTCTTACGAAGAGAACGACATTGTCAGAAATAGCAAAGCTGTATGACCCGCTGGGATGGTTGGCCCCGGTTACAGTTAGCGCGAAAATCTTAATGCAACAGATCTGGAAAACTGATCTGGATTGGGATCAACCACTCACAACTGAACTAGAAGATCAATGAAATAAGCTGAAGAATAACCTTGTGGTATTGGAAAACATCAGAATTCCAAGATGGCTGGGAGTTGATCAATCCAAAAAAATAGAATTACATGGATTTTGTGACGCGTCTGAAGCCGCTTATTCAGCTGTTGTATATTCGAGGGTGCCTATGCGCGGAGGTAGCTATGCTACAGCATTACTGACTGCGAAGACTAAAGTGGCTCCTATTAAGAAGAGAATTTCGCTTCCTAGACTAGAACTTTGTGGAGCTCATTTGCTGTCCAAAGTCTTGTTGGAAACAATGCGGATATACAACTCGCAAGTAGGCAAGGTATTTGCGTGGACAGACTCTACAATAACATTAGCTTGGATACAGAAGTGCCCATCAACATGGAAGACATTTGTAGCCAACAGAGTTTCGGAGATCCAAGAAGTAACGAGCCCAAGATCATGGAGGCACGTCCAATCATTGGATAATCCAGCTGACTGTGCTTCTAGAGGTATTACACCAGAACAGATTCAACATCATCCGTTATGGTGGAATGGACCTGAGTGGCTACTTCACAACGAAGATAGCTGGCCGAATCAAGTCGTACCTGAAGTTGAAGTCACAGAGGCAAGAGTAGCGAAAGTATTCCTAAACACCGTTGTTTCTGATTCGTTCGATATCTCTGAAGGATTCTCCAGTTACACTTTAATAAAAGCAGTCGCTTATTGCAAAAGATTTAGTGACAACTGTAAATCTCCAAACTCAAAACGACCGGGAAGCTTAGAGTTACAACTAAATGAGTTCAACACAGCACGCAAAAACATCATACGAGCAGTTCAAAAAAAGACGTTCCCAGAAGAAATCAAACACCTCCAAGAAGGAAAAAGCTTAAATTGTAAAAGTAAACTTTTATCGCTTAACCCATACTTGGATGAAGAAGATCTGTTAGTCGTAGGAGGTCGATTGGAAAACGCAAACTTATCGGAAATCGAGAAACATCCTTACATTCTACCACCCAATGACAGATTTACTAAATTATTGGTTGAAAACGTACATCAGCGCACCCTTCATGGAGGCATTCGATTAACACTATCGACGCTGCGCAAATCATACTGGATCCTTCACGCAAAACGTGTGGTGCGGCAGATTATACACAACTGTGTGCGTTGTCATCGGTTTAGAGCACAAGGAAAAACCCAACTTATGGGAATTCTACCAGCCTCAAGAGTAACGAGTTGATTATGCCGGACCTGTTCAAGTCCTTATATCAAAGGGTAGAGGACACCGTACCACAAAGGGTTACATTGCAATTTTCATATGCCTGGCAACCAAGGCTATTCACATTGAACTAGTGAGCGATTTGAGCTCTGCTGCGTTTTTAGCAGCTGTACGGCGCTTTACATCAAGAAGAGGAATTTGTTCGCATTTATACAGCGACAATGGGACCACCTTTGTTGGAGCGAACAAGGAAATTCAAATCCTTCTGCGCAATGCCATAAAACAATCAGAAATAGATGTCTCGAAAAACCTCATCGTGGATGGAACCGAATGGCATTTCATACCACCAGCGGCACCGCACTTTGGAGGGATATGGGAGGCAGCAGTGAAGTCAATGAAATACCATTTAAAACGAGTTATTGGTGACACCTCTCTCACCTTTGAAGAACTTTCCACATTGCTGGCCCAAATCGAAGCATGTCTGAACTCTCGGCCGTTAGTTGCAATCAGTAACGACATCGGCGAATCACCAGCAATCACACCTGGGCACTTCCTCATTGGAGATTCACTCAATGCACTTCCTGGACCAATCGTGAGAGAATCCAAAAGCTATCGCTCCCGTTGGGTACTTACACAAAAAGTGTACCACGATTTTTGGAAAATTTGGTCCTCGGAGTATCTTTCCCAACGCCAACAACGAACAAAGTGGAAACAGAGGGAAGACAACATAGAAGTCGGGGACATCGTGTTGATAAAGGAGGATCGACTTCCACCAACAGCTTGGATGATGGGCAGAGTCTCTGAAGTTCACCCGGGTAAAGATCATGGAGTTAGAGCTGCAATTGTTTTTTGCAACAAAAAAAATGTTAAGAGACCTATTACAAGGTTGTGTCCCTTAAGGATCGAAACGGAGAAAGAAACAGAAACGTCAGAAGATGCTAGCTCCTCAACAGCACCCAGGGCATTTTCTCAGCAAGTTAACATTGCAGTGACTTCGGAAGATATCCAGAAGCCAGCAAGTCTTCATAAAATGGAACGAAACCTTCACAAAAACAGAAATATAAACTCCTTTCTATGGATTTGGTGTTTGTCAGCACTGCTGAACTCCTCAATCGCGATGCCAATGAAACAGGAATTCGAAATTACCCAGTTTAGAAGTCAACCTGGCATCTACTTCGAAGATTCGGGCAGTGCAAATTTGATCGCGAGCTCGTGGAAAACGATAGTGTTTTTTAACATGAGCAACTACTGGTCAGAGTTCTACGCATACAAAAACAGCGTAACAGAAATGAAAAACCTATGTCTACTTACGAATTTGACAGACGTTAAAGATTTGCTTTGTGAAGGCACTTTAAGTCAGTTCAACAAATCGAACTGAATAACGATGTGCTTCTACATGCAAACAACGATAAAATACACCGATCGAAACGCTCTCCGTTTGACTTTATTGGAACTGTCGCAAATGAGTTATTTGGAGTACTGGACCAACGATTCGCCCAGGGTTATGAAGAGACTATAGAACATGTGCGACTGAATGAAAATCATCTTATAGAACTCATGAGAAACCAAACAACTATAATCGAATCTACCGTTAACATTTTCAAACAAGATAAGTTAAAAACTGAAAAACAGCTCAAGTCGCTTAGTAACATCATAAGCCGTCTAAGTAATGAAGTCGACAAGTACAACACGTACAAAATGCTTAGCTCAACAGCTCTTAACGCACTTCTCATGATGATAAACTATCAGAATACTCAGAATGTGCTGTTAGATGTCATCCTGTCAACACACAATGGAAGAATCCATCCTCTCATCCTATCGGTGAAACAGTTGAAGGAAGAACTTACGAGAATTCACGACAACATTCCCCGATCAATGATGATACCTGGAGAACGGCATCACGAGTCAATTCTTCAACTCTACAAGAATCTTCGCCCGAGAGGAAGGGTTACAAGCAGCAACATTATAATAGAGATTTCACTTCCACTTCTCTACAATGAAGACTTCAAGATTTACAAGTTGCTTCCAGTTCCCACATGGACCACTGAAAATTTTACATGCATTGTTCCGTCCTCGGATTATTTATTAGTCAATCATCAAGGAGATCACTTTTACCCGATCAACAAAGAATCAACAAAAGATCAACAAAAAGTTCTTGTGAAATGAACACGTTGCGATACAACCAAAAACAACATCGTGCGTTTTAAGAAATATCCCAGCAAAGGCATACTGGATAGAGATGCACCACATAAATACATGGATATTCAGCATGCTGTAGCAGACAACCATCAACATCATCTGTGATTTGCACCCAACACCAGTAGTCTTGGAAAAAAGCGGGATAATAAAGTTGCCTTCACACTGCATGATTCAAGATCAAACCATGATCATAATCGGCCGGCAGACAATAACCAGCAGAATTGTGTCTTCGTTTCTGCCATCACACAACTTGACCCTCCATTTACCGACACGTAATATGTCAACAGTAAATGAACTCCCAGCAAACGTTCAAGGAAGTGGCAACAAACAAGCCCTTTCCAATATTGAAAAGGCAATTAATTTGCAAAAGAATCAGGAACATATTCTGGAAGAAATACGCATACATAGGATTCATCAATATTCACTTGTTGGTTCAAGTGCAATTATTCTGATGGTCGTTATCGTCATCGCCATTATCATCTTGCGAAAAAGAGGAGGTCAATCCCCGAGAGTTCAACACCTGTATGAAACCAAAAAATCAATCACGCCACCACTACAACCAACGCTTGATGACGCCGACTTCTGCATATCGTCCGTGTGAAGAGGCCCCAGCATGTTGTGTCCAACATTTGATGACGCCGAACAATTCGCAGTTCCCAGCAATGCATGAGAATTATTTCAAAACGCAAAGTTATTTCTATCATTCCCATGCGTTCAATTACAATTATTGTAATTGAACCTCATGATAGCAAAACGTGTAGCGAGTGTAAATAAACCTTAGAATAAGAAATTGTACAGTAAGCATTATTTTAGTATATATAAGGCATTAGAATAGAATAAAGTTTTTATGTTCACATTGGACACCCAGCAATACGGTCATTTTATTTAGTTTCCCCCTCCAGCGGTAAGAACTACAATAAATCCTTATTGCTGCTTAAACACCCAGCTATAAAGGAAGTAAAATGGAGAAACCACCCTCAGTGAGACCGCGACTGCGGTCTTGAACACATCGTTGGGGTATAGATCGTTTTTGTTCATTTTTCGTCTCCCTTTTTTCTCCCTTTTTCGTCTTTCTTTGTTCTTTTTTTGAAATTTAAGCCATGGAAAATAAATTTGATGCGTAGATGCGCAGTAGAATGGCCAACTGATTTGGTACGGGGGCTTGTGATTTTGTACAACCGGGGGCTTGTGATTTGGGACGCCAGACCAGAAGAGCTTCCACCCATCATCGAAGTCTTTGGTTCCAGAACCCTTCCGCTTAGTTGAGGATATGCCAGTTGCATCGAGCTGATACTTTTTGGCCACCTCAACCAGTTCAAGTTCCTTCCTCGTTAGCGACGAGACATTTCACGTACCAATTTTGAGTTGGTGCCGTTGTGACTTGCGTTGCCGTTTTGACTTGGCGCTGTCCCCATCCGCCCCCCGTAATGGATAGTGGCACCATTGACGGGCTGCTCGTAACTTCTAAGGGTTAAACCCGGTCGGATGCCGAGCGGGACCTTCCGACCACCAAGCGCTCGCATGCTGACACCCCTGAGGCCTAGCTCCAAAGGATGCCCTAGATTACCATGATCAGCAAATATAAGAGGCTGTTTTCGTTTTCTTTTCATGGTTGGGGAGGGGGGGTGCATTTCATACCTAGCTGCCAGGCTCGGACAACAGACGCCGACAAGGAAGCCGCTCGTCCCGAGACAGACGCTCCTGGATTTCTGTTATTTGAAGTTCGCGTTTGCGGACGATACGGCCATCCTGGCAACAGGTGAATCAGTCGAGTCATCAACGAGAAACCTCCAACGAGCATTGGACAGAATTTGTGTCTGGACGAAGACTTGGCGAATCGCTCTTAACGAGAACAAGTCTACGCATGTGAATTTCACTTACAGAAGGGTTAACAATTTGCCTCTGTTCATAAATTCTGCACAAATACCTTATGCAAATGAAGCGAAGTATCTAGGGATGACACTGGACGCTAAACTAAGGTGGAAACCACACGTAAAGAAGAAGCGTGACGAGCTCGAGATTAGGCTCAGGGAAATGTATTGGCTTATTGGAAGATTTTCGAAACTAAGCACATATAACAAACTGCTCTTGTACAGGCAGGTGTTAAAGCCGTCCTGGACATACGGTAAACAACTTTGGGGTTGTACCAAGCCGAGCAACATGTCCATGTTGCAGACTTTCCAAAACAAGACACTAAGAGCAATTGTGAATGCTCCATGGTATATTAGGAATAGCGATATTCACAGAGATTTAGGAATAGCTACCGTGGGCGAAGAAGTAACAAACTTCGCTCGAAAGCTAAATGCTCGCCTTCATGTTCATTGCAGCAATGAAATGATCCGTACTCTAAACGAGACTCTTAACGATGTTAACAACGAGCGACGACTACAAAAAACAAGACCCTTCGATCTAGCGACGTAGGGTGAAACCGCATGAATGAACGGCTTAGTAGGTGCATTCACTGGAAAGCAACCTATCCAATGCGATTAACACTATGGAAGCGTAAACTACTTGTTAAGTTAACTTAGTTTAAGTCAAGAAGTATTATGAGAGAGCGAAAATTTACTTATATGAAGTGCGTTCTGGCAGCTTCATAGTGTCTCTCATAAATGGGTGGTTTTTTAGCACGTGGAAATCGGGCATAACCAATATCGGCTACTTCGGTATTATGTACCTGCTATAGAGGGCGTATTGGTATCTTTGAAAGATTTTGGAGTTTTAGCCTCCGTCCATCCTAGTATTCAAAAAAAAAAAAAAAAAATTGAAGTTCAGCCATTCCTCTGGGATCAGACGCTGACCAACGAGCCGCACAATATATATCAGGGTATATGTATTCGGGATCAACTTTTTCAGTTATAACTTTACTGCCAAGGGTGGCCCCACAAGGAGTTTATACTCCTGGACAGCATCACTTATGCCTGAAGACTACTTCCTTGGGCATACCTTAAGGCCTCAAGGCTATTCTTAAGCCCGACCTTGCAGGGTTATATTATAGCAAATGGTAATATCTTTAATATTTGTCATATTTTTTTCGATTTTTTCTCCTTTCTATTCCTATTCTCCTTTAAATTCCTATTCTCCTTTCCATTCCTATTCTCCTTTCCATTCCTATTCTCCTTTCCATTCCTATTCTTCTTTCCCTTCCTATTTTCCTTTCTATTCCTATCTCCCTTCCATTCGAATATTTTCTTGTTTTCCTTCCCCGTCCCGTTACCATTTAACATTTGAAAAAAAAATTTTTCTTTTTAGTTTAAGTTTTATTCCTTTATGTTATTGTTTACTTTTTTTAGAAAAGGTGCGTGGCATGTCCAACCCCTTTAACCGAAAATCAAAATTAGCATAGAAATATCCAAGTTTGCGGCTAAAATGTACGCAAAACTGTAATTTTTTGGTTCAAGTTCAATAATTTTGTGAATTTGACCACTAAAGATGGGCGTGGCCGAAAATGTTGTATGAACGGAATCTGAAATAGTATCCGGTGTACTTTATGTGCTAACTTTTTTTCTAATTCTATCCTTAGTAAGGCTAAAAAGCAGCTAAATCCAGGTTTCTAAGGCTAAATCCAGGTTTTTCTGGAAATTTATATATTAAATGGAATTCTGCCCTTAAATGTGGGCGTGGCCCAAGAGTTTGTGTGAATCAAATGTAGAACCTCGGTCGGGTATAAAAAGGAAAGTAAAGTAAAGTAAATTTTCTACATAACATATTAAGTAAAAAAACTTTCGCTTTGCAGCCAAAATATTGAATAAATTGCATTTGAATTGCTCCACGCCCACTTGGAGCGGTCTGCTGATTTCGTTTTTACTTTTCATATCTTTATTCTTTAGGAGATGCTCGATGTTGAACTTCAGCTTTTCACGACTTCTTACAATTTTAAAAGCACTGGAAGTAGTTGCACATTTAGTCCAATTGTGGGCGTGTCTGTGGGCGAATCCGAAAAATTTTAACACTTGTTAAAAATTTTAACACTCGGATGGCAGAGAGCCTACGTATAAAATTTCAGTTTTATAGCTCAAAATTTTAGGCCTTAAAATTGGTGATATATGGACGTACGGACGGACGGACGGACATAGCTCATTCAAATAAGAATTCAGTCTCGATCATATGCCCTTCAGTTCGTAGGGGTTTATCATTATTATTTCTCTATGTTACATTTTCGCCTGTATACAACTTAACATACTCCATTCCTGTGGAATAGGGTATAAATATCCGAGGTTACTGCAAGCGAAAATGTAACTTTTTGGTTAAAATTAAATGGCGTGGCTTAAGACTTTGTAGAAACAAAATCTGGTACAGAACCCGGTGATGTTAATGTGATAAATTTTATTTCTTATTCTTACCTAAGTTAGGCTAAAAAGTAGAAAAAACCCACATTTTTCTACAAAATAATAGGTTTTTCTTAAATTCTGCCTCCAAATGTGGGCGTAGTTCAAAATTTTGTATGAAAGAAATTTAAATAAAAGTGTTTTCTACACAACATATTAAGGAAAATTTTTTCAATTGGGAACAAAAATATTGAATAAATTGCATTTGAAATATTACACTTTCAATCGATGCCACGCCCACAAGGGGCGGTCTGCGGACTTTATTTTTATCTCTTACGACTTGTAATCATTAGAAGATGCGAAGAATAAATTCCAGCTTTTCACGACGTCTTACAGTCTTGAAAGCACCTGAGGTTGATGCACATATAGAATGATTGTGGGCGTGTCTGTGGGCGGGATTGAAAAATTTTAACACTTGTATTGCTTCGGATAACAGATAGCTTAAGTACGAATTTCAGCGTCCTAGCTTAAAATTTAAGGCCTCAAAATTGGTGACATACGGACGGACGGACGGACGGACGGACGGACATGGCTTATTCGACTCAGAATTCGGCCTCGATCATATGCCCCTAAGGTCTTGGAGGTCTATCGTCATTATTTCTCTATGTTACATTTTCGCCTGTATCAAACTCAATATACATACTCCATTCCTTTGGAATAGGGTATAAACATTATATTGGTGTCAGACATTGGGGATAAAAGTTATAATTGTGCGGGTAAATTATACAGGGAAAGGACCCCGCAGTTCTTGTAGGAAAATTGGGTTTCACTCAATTTCTTTACGTCAATTTCTTTACGTTACGCAAAAAGTTGGTCAAATCATTTGGATCAATAAGATATCGCAATTTTCATACAAAAACTGCGGGGTCCTTTTTCGGAACAGTATTAGTGTTCCAAACAGTTTTCGGTGACTAAAACGTGGTGGAATTCTCTAGAAATAGTGTGTGTAAACAGTGTTGGTGCCTCATACAGATTTGATTGTGGAATTTTCTAGATATATTTAAACTGATTGTGCGGTAAAGTTATAATTAACGAACTTATAAAAACAGTTTCGCTAACTTGTTCGAGAGCGATAAGCGATTTTTTGGAATCGATATAGAACATATAAACTGATTGTGTTGTGAAATGCCGGCTTTCATGAAGTTACTGTTGGAAAAGCTCAAAAAACAGAAGAATGCCGTCGAAAGCAAGTTCGATAAAATATTTATTTACAAAAGCAACTAAGTGAACAAAGAGATGCTCTTGAGGGCAAACTAGATACCTAAAATGTGACCTTCTACGAAAATTATCCAAACAATGGGGCATATGCATAAAAAACTAGTACATTATGCCAGTAAAAACTTAAAGTCAATACTATGACTTCTAGTAAAAGCTTGAATTTGTAGTATTTACTGGTTTTCGTAAGCATAAAACAAAGTATTTACTTGTAAGCATAAGCTAGCAGAAAAAATGATTTTTCTCAAGTAAATGCTACGAATTCATTGGAAATCGATAGTATTTACTATAGAAAAATGTTTTTATGTGTATTGAATTGAGTTTTTCGTTGTTGTTTGAAAAACAAAATGAAGAAAAGTAACATAAACAAAATTTTAAGGGCAAGGAGAAAATAAAGTCTTAAACCTAAATTAAGTCCTAACACTAAATTAAATAATGAATAATTAAAACCTAAAATCAGAGACACAGCGAGATACGCATTGTGTCGCTATATACGTGTTCCCGTAAGCTGAACTTCGAGACATAGCCACAGACACAGACACAGATACTCATTGTGTCCCACCTATAAAGGAAGTAAAATGGAGAAACCACCCTCAGTGAGACCGCGACTGCGGTCTTGAACACATCGTTGGGGTATAGATCGTTTTTGTTCATTTTTCGTCTCCCTTTTTCCCTTTCTTCTCCCTTTTTCGTCTTTCTTTGTTCTTTTTTTGAAATTTAAGCCATGGAAAATAAATTTGATGCGTAGATGCGCAGTAGAATGGCCAACTGATTTGGTACGGGGGCTTGTGATTTTGTACAACCGGGGGCTTGTGATTTGGGACGCCAGACCAGAAGAGCTTCCACCCATCATCGAAGTCTTTGGTTCCAGAACCCTTCCACTTAGTTGAGGATATGCCAGTTGCATCGAGCTGATACTTTTTGGCCACCTCAACCAGTTCAAGTTCCTTCCTCGTTAGCGACGAGACATTTCACGTACCAATTTTGAGTTGGTGCCGTTGTGACTTGCGTTGCCGTTTTGACTTGGCGCTGTCCCCATCCGCCCCCCCCGTAATGGATAGTGGCACCATTGACGGGCTGCTCGTAACTTCTAAGGGTTAAACCCGGTCGGATGCCGAGCGGGACCTTCCGACCACCAAGCGCTCGCATGCTGACACCCCTGAGGCCTAGCTCCAAAGGATGCCCTAGATTACCATGATCAGCAAATATACGAGGCTGTTTTCGTTTTCTTTTCATGGTTGGGGAGGGGAGGTGCATTTCATACCTAGCTGCCAGGCTTAAATACGGCCGATCCTAACCCGGACAACAGACGCCGACAAGGAAGCCGCTCGTCCCGAGACAGACGCTCCTGGATTTCTGTTATTTGAAGTTCGCGTTTGCGGACGATACGGCCATCCTGGCAACAGGTGAATCAGTCGAGTCATCAACGAGAAACCTCCAACGAGCATTGGACAGAATTTGCGTCTGGACGAAGACTTGGCGAATCGCTCTTAACGAGAACAAGTCTACGCATGTGAATTTCACTTACAGAAGGGTTAACAATTTGCCTCTGTTCATAAATTCTGCACAAATACCTTATGCAAATGAAGCGAAGTATCTAGGGATGACACTGGACGCTAAACTAAGGTGGAAACCACACGTAAAGAAGAAGCGCGACGAGCTCGAGATTAGGCTCAGAGAAATGTATTGGCTTATTGGAAGATTTTAGAAATTAAGCACATATAACAAACTGCTCTTGTACAGGCAGGTGTTAAAGCCGTCCTGGACATACGGTATACAACTTTGGGGTTGTACCAAGCCGAGCAACATGTCCATGTTGCAGACTTTCCAAAACAAGACACTAAGAGCAATTGTGAATGCTCCATGGTATATTAGGAATAGCGATATTCACAGAAATTTAGGAATAGCTACCGTGGGCGAAGAAGTAACAAACTTCGCTCGAAAGCTAAATGCTCGCCTTCATGTTCATTGCAGCAATGAAATGATCCGTACTCTAAACGAGACTCTTAACGATGTTAACAACGAGCGACGACTACAAAAAACAAGACCCTTCGATCTAGCGACGTAGGGTGAAACCGCATGAATGAACGGCTTAGTAGGTGCATTCACTGGAAAGCAACCTATCCAATGCGATTAACACTATGGAAGCGTAAACTACTTGTTAAGTTAACTTAGTTGTAGTCAAGAAGTATTATGAGAGAGCGAAAATTTACTTATATGAAGTGCGTTCTGGCAGCTTCATAGTGTCTCTCATAAATGGGTGGTTTTTTAGCACGTGGAAATCGGGCATAACCAATATCGGCTACTTCGGTATTATGTACCTGCTATAGAGGGCGTATTGGTATCTTTGAAAGATTTTGGAGTTTTAGCCTCCGTCCATCCTAGTATTCAAAAAAAAAAAAAAAAAAATTGAAGTTCAGCCATTCCTCTGGGATCAGACGCTGACCAACGAGCCGCACAATATATATCAGGGTATATGTATTCGGGATCAACTTTTTCAGTTATAACTTTACTGCCAAGGGTGGCCCCACAAGGAGTTTATACTCCTGGACAGCATCACTTATGCCTGAAGACTACTTCCTTGGGCATACCTTAAGGCCTCAAGGCTATTCTTAAACCCGACCTTGCAGGGTTATATTATAGCAAATGGTAATATCTTTAATATTTGTCATATTTTTTTCGATTTTTTCTCCTTTCTATTCCTATTCTCCTTTAAATTCCTATTCTCCTTTCCATTCCTATTCTCCTTTCCATTCCTATTCTCCTTTCCATTCCTATTCTTCTTTCCCTTCCTATTTTCCTTTCTATTCCTATCTCCCTTCCATTCGAATATTTTCTTGTTTTCCTTCCCCGTCCCGTTACCATTTAACATTTGAAAAAAAAATTTTTCTTTTTAGTTTAAGTTTTATTCCTTTATGTTATTGTTTACTTTTTTTTAGAAAAGGTGCGTGGCATGTCCAACCCCTTTAACCGAAAATCAAAATTAGCATAGAAATATCCAAGTTTGCGGCTAAAATGTACGCAAAACTGTAATTTTTTGGTTCAAGTTCAATAATTTTGTGAATTTGACCACTAAAGATGGGCGTGGCCGAAAATGTTGTATGAACGGAATCTGAAATAGTATCCGGTGTACTTTATGTGCTAACTTTTTTTCTAATTCTATCCTTAGTAAGGCTAAAAAGCAGCTAAATCCAGGTTTCTAAGGCTAAATCCAGGTTTTTCTGGAAATTTATATATTAAATGGAATTCTGCCCTTAAATGTGGGCGTGGCCCAAGAGTTTGTGTGAATCAAATGTAGAACCTCGGTCGGGTATAAAAAGGAAAGTAAAGTAAAGTAAATTTTCTACATAACATATTAAGTAAAAAAACTTTCGCTTTGCAGCAAAAATATTGAATAAATTGCATTTGAATTGCTCCACGCCCACTTGGAGCGGTCTGCTGATTTCGTTTTTACTTTTCATATCTTATATTCTTTAGGAGATGCTCGATGTTGAACTTCAGCTTTTCACGACTTCTTACAGTTTTAAAAGCACTGGAAGTAGTTGCACATTTAGTCCAATTGTGGGCGTGTCTGTGGGCGAATCCGAAAAATTTTAACACTTGTTAAAAATTTTAACACTCGGATGGCAGAGAGCCTACGTATAAAATTTCAGTTTTATAGCTCAAAATTTTAGGCCTTAAAATTGGTGATATATGGACGTACGGACGGACGGACGGACATAGCTCATTCAAATAAGAATTCAGTCTCGATCATATGCCCTTCAGTTCGTAGGGGTTTATCATTATTATTTCTCTATGTTACATTTTCGCCTGTATACAACTTAACATACTCCATTCCTGTGGAATAGGGTATAAATATCCGAGGTTACTGCAAGCGAAAATGTAACTTTTTGGTTAAAATTAAATGGCGTGGCTTAAGACTTTGTAGAAACAAAATCTGGTACAGAACCCGGTGATGTTAATGCGATAAATTTTATTTCTTATTCTTACCTAAGTTAGGCTAAAAAGTAGAAAAAACCCACATTTTTCTACAAAATAATAGGTTTTTCTTAAATTCTGCCTCCAAATGTGGGCGTAGTTCAAAATTTTGTATGAAAGAAATTTAAATAAAAGTGTTTTCTACACAACATATTAAGAAAAATTTTTTCAATTGGGAACAAAAATATTGAATAAATTGCATTTGAAATATTACACTTTCAATCGATGCCACGCCCACAAGGGGCGGTCTGCGGACTTTATTTTTATCTCTTACGACTTGTAATCATTAGAAGATGCGAAGAATAAATTTCAGCTTTTCACGACGTCTTACAGTCTTGAAAGCACCTGAGGTTGATGCACATATAGAACGATTGTGGGCGTGTCTGTGGGCGGGATTGAAAAATTTTAACACTTGTATTGCTTCGGATAACAGATAGCTTAAGTACGAATTTCAGCGTCCTAGCTTAAAATTTAAGGCCTCAAAATTGGTGACATACGGACGGACGGACGGACGGACATGGCTTATTCGACTCAGAATTCGGTCTCGATCATATGCCCCTAAGGTCTTGGAGGTCTATCGTCATTATTTCTCTATGTTACATTTTCGCCTGTATCAAACTCAATATACATACTCCATTCCTTTGGAATAGGGTATAAACATTATATTGGTGTCAGACATTGGGGATAAAAGTTATAATTGTGCGGGTAAATTATACAGGGAAAGGACCCCGCAGTTCTTGTAGGAAAATTGGGTTTCACTCAATTTCTTTACGTCAATTTCTTTACGTTACGCAAAAAGTTGGTCAAATCATTTGGATCAATAAGATATCGCAATTTTCATACAAAAACTGCGGGGTCCTTTTTCGGAACAGTATTAGTGTTCCAAACAGTTTTTTAGGTGGATTTTTCTAGAGATATTGTGCGTAAATAGTGTCGGTGACTAAAACGTGGTGGAATTCTCTAGAAATAGTGTGTGTAAACAGTGTTGGGGCCTCATACAGATTTGATTGTGGAATTTTCTAGATATATTTAAACTGATTGTGCGGTAAAGTTATAATTAACGAACTTATAAAAACAGTTTCGCTAACTTATTCGAGAGCGATAAGCGATTTTTTGGAATCGATATAGAACATATAAACTGATTGTGTTGTGAAATGCCGGCTTTCATGAAGTTACTGTTGGAAAAGCTCAAATAACAGAAGAATGCCGTCGAAAGCAAGTTCGATAAATTGGATAATCGGTTGGATGAGCAAAATATTTATTTACAAAAGCAACTAAGTGAACAAAGAGATGCTCTTGAGGGCAAACTAGATGCCCAAAATGTGACCTTCTACGAAAATTATCCAAACAATGGGGCATATGCATAAAAAACTAGTACATTATGCCAGTAAAAACTTATAGTTAATACTATGACTTCTAGTAAAAGCTTGAATTTGTAGTATTTACTGGTTTTCGTAAGCATAAAACAAAGTATTTACTTGTAAGCATAAGCTAGCAGAAAAAATGATTTTTCTCAAGTAAATGCTACGAATTCATTGGAAATCGATAGTATTTACTATAGAAAAATGTTTTTATGTGTATTGAATTGAGTTTTTCGTTGTTGTTTGAAAAACAAAATGAAGAAAAGTAACATAAACAAAATTTTAGGGGCAAGGAGAAAATAAAGTCTTAAACCTAAATTAAGTCCTAACACTAAATTAAATAATGAATAATTAAGTAATAAATAATAAATAAATAAATAAATTAAGTTCCTTAAAGGTTTGTGAAGGCCTGTTTGTGCCATTAAGTGTCTAAAAAACTCTGCACCTCCAAGGGGTTAAAACTTAAAAGATATATATACGGTCGACGTGTTCTTATAACACAAGGAAAGTATTACTATACTTGGTGTTTTGGATCATAAATGCATATACTCAATATATTCTATATATTATAATATATAGTCAATATAGGTACAGAATATATTGACTATATATATAATATATATAATTTATTGATAATATAATATATTGAATATAATATAATATATTGACTATATAATATATAGTCAATATATTCTATACCTGAAAAAGGTCGCTTAAGACAGCAGCTTCTCCCTTTATCAAATCAAGTGGCAAAAAAGTGCATTTTTATGCTAAAAACGCTTTTGTTTTTGAAATAGTAAATTGTGCGTATTTGTAACTTTTTTTCGTTGTAAGCATAAAAAACACTTTTTTTGTAACTCTGTAGTGAAAATAGTATTGGACCCAATACTGTTCAAAAGTCTTTAATACAGACTTAACTCTATTCCTCCATTGACTCCTGATTAAAAATTCAGAAATCGAAAAAGCTAACCAACTATTGCACATTTTCGGAAACAACCCATTGCATATAAATGCAACCCATGAACTTTGAAAATTGGCTCCTGATCCTGGCATTCAATATAGAAAGTAAATACTAGTTAATTTTCAAGTTGCTCTATAGCAATTTGAACAATTCCCAGTAAATACTAGATAAAAATAGTATTTACTAGGTTTTTATGCATAATCATTAAAAGTATTTACTAGCTAAATTCATCGGGGACTAGTAAATACTATCCCTTGCAGTAAATACCTTTTTTCCCAGCAATTACTTCGATTTTATGCATACGAAAACAAGTAAACACTAGAAATTTTGCTAGTAAAAGTATTTACTACAGCTTATGCATATGCCCCAGTATATCAGAAAATAGAAAACTTGGAAAAAAAATGTGGGCAAGCAAGTTGAAAGTGCAGAACAGCAGTACGAATATCTGGCTAAGGAACTTGAAAACGTAAAGAAGCAGAACTTTCGGGAATATTCCAACGGAAGCCCATGACGAAAAGGTTTGCAGCCGCCTATGTTCGATGGCCAAATAAGGTGGCCGATTTATAAGAGGCAATTCGAAGCTGCACCGTTAACAAACAACTGGGACAACGTAGATAAATCGATTTCTCTCACGCCTGCGCTCAAGGAAAGAGCTGCCGAATCGCTGCAGACTATTCCTGAAGAAAAACAAAAGATAACGATGCCATGGTAAAGGCCATCGAGATGAGGTTTGGCGACGACCACATGTAACAAGTTTACTGGGTCCAGTTGCGCCGAAGAGTTCAGAGACGCTTTAACAGTTGCAAGCCGATATTGAGCGATTGGCCAATGTGTCCTATCCCAACACCAGCAGGGAAATTTAAAACGAGCTGGCGACCGATGTGTTTACTAATGCTATTACGGATGGAAAGCTACAAATGGTTGTAAGATTGGGAAGTAAGAAGACACTCGCTGAAACACTAGCGTTTTCCCTGACAATGGAAGCAGCAGACTAAGCTTCGCAAGGTAGCCATCGCATGGGGGGAATGGCTACGCTAGAGTGCTCATGTCAACGCATTGACATCGAAAGGCAAAACACGAACACCGCTCAGGGATAAATAAGATGCTGGAATTGTAACAAGCTGGGACACCTACAGCGACAGTGCAGAGATCCAGGTAGACAAGCGAGCTGCCCACATTACGCTAGAAGAAGGTACACTGAAGAAGCAAGTTGTCTTGTAGGGACAACGTTCAACCTGCTGGATTAGCTGGACACCTAAGAACCAACTTTACGGGACAGAAGTTGGTTGATGAAATTGATGCCTCCAGGACCATCATCCAAGTTTCGCAAACAAAACGCTGCAACAAGAGCCTTGCAGTGGAGGCAATCATCGCCAAAAGGAAATGTGTGGCCACTATCGACACATCTTCCACGGCCTCCGTCATCCAAAGGGACCTTGTTCAGGCGGCCTGGCTTCAAAACACCAGCTACTACAGTCTGAAGACAGCTACAGGAGAAGCAGCCAAAGTATACGGGGGGGTGCGTCTACAGATACATCTAGCGGGATTGACCTTCTCAAATGCATTCTTAGTAGCCGACATATGCGATGAATGTATCATTGGAGTAGACTTCATGAAGGCACATGAGGCAATGCTTGACATTCGAATGCAGGTGCTAAGGTATGGAACCTTTGAAGGCCCTATAGTATAAAGAAACGACGACGCTGTGAATCTTCGGGCAATAATTAGAAGCGATGAAGTTTTGTGGCCCTCTTTAGAGACAGTGCTTTGGACACGTTTGGAGGGTGATCCTGGGAACCACCGATTCTATCTCGTTGAGCCAAATAATGAAAGAGAATTCAAAAGTTACTTCGTAGGAAATATACTTGCTGAGACAGAGAACAAAATGGTGGTGAAGGAGAGGTGATCGGAATATGAGTACCCGTTGCAGCCATTTCGACAGCGACTGAGAGTGAGCCTGCGAGTCCTGTTTCTCCATCAAAATTGACCGAGTTATGTAAGACTATACTCGGAGACTGTGAGCTAAATCAAGAGCAGAAAAAAAAACATAGCCGAAAATCTCTTTGTCGAGTTTGCTGATATATTTGCGTCACAGGATGGAGACTTTGGTCGAACACACTTAGTACAACACCGCATAGACACCGGAGGTGCTAGACCAATTCGCCAACCTGCTGGAGGACTTCCATTTGAGGAACAGGATGAGGCCGCCGAGATTATATCGGCCATGGAAAAAAGGTTTGATCGAAAGCTCGAAAAGTCCGTGGGCGTCATCCACTGGGGCGAATGTTGTACTGGTGAAAAAGAAAAACGTCAGCACTCGATTTCGCGTGGATTATCGGGGGCTTCACGATGTCACAAAGAATAGAATAGATGCCTCGAATAGATGAAACAAAAGCTAGGCCAAAGACAAATGACAAAAACCGTCTAAGGGGCCTACTGTTGAATCGGCGAACACCTAAGAATCTGTCCCTAGACCTAAAACAGTATTTATTTCAAGACTGAGACCCGAGACTACACCGGGTGACATTATTCATCATCTGATATCTCAAAGGATTGTCGCTAACGTAAACTCGGTCAATTGTATGAAACTTAGTAAGCCTAATAGTTTCGTATCTTCATTCAAAATAGTGGTTCCGCCTTCTATCTCTGAGTCCACCTGTGACCGTCTAACACTCTAGTCAAAGAGTTAGAATTAGTCAAAGAGTTAGACGGCCACGTCATGCTGTGGCCGTCTACCACTCTAGTCAAAGAGTTTGCATACAGGCCCTCAAAATCTAAGCAACCAAATAATATTTCAAAAAACTAAAAAAATTGCTTAGGCACGACGTAGTAGTAAATCTTTCCCTCTCTTATAATTCTTGTTGACTACAACTAAGTTAACTTTACAATAGTTTACGCTTCGGTAGTGTTTATCGCGTTGGGTAGGTTGCCATCCAGTGATAGCACTTACTAAAACCGTCAGTTCGTGCGGCTTCACCCTACGTCGCTAGATCGAAGGGTCTTATTCTTTGTAGTCGTTGCTTACATCGTTAAGAGTACGTTAAGAGTACGGACGACCACTTAGCTTCTAGCAAAGTTTGTTACTTCTTCGCTCACAGTAGCTATTAAACCTATATCTCTGTGAATATCAATATTCCTAATATACCATACCTTCGAATCCACACCGCAGGTACGGCGAGGTAGAGGAGCACCGAGACTCAGGTGGCGCACGCAAGTGGAAGGGGACCTCAGCCAACTTCGCGTGCGAAACTGGAGAGGGCTAGCTAGAGACAGAGCTGGCTGGCGAAGCTTGTTGGCTGAGACCCAGGTCCACCCCGGACTGTAGCGCCACCTTAAGCTAATATACCATAGAGAATTCACAATTGCTCTAAGGGTCTTGTTTTGGAAAGTCTGCAATATGGACATGTTGCTCGGCTGGGTACAACCCTAAAGTTGTATACCGTATGTCCAGGACAGCTTCAAGATCTGCCTGTACAGGGGCAGTTTGTTATATATGCCTGATTTCGAAAACATTCTGATAAGCCAATACATTTCCCTGAGCACAATCTCAAGCTCGTCACGCTTCTTCTTTACTTGTGGTTTCCACCTAAGTTTAGCGTCTAGTGTCACTCCTTGATATTTCGCTTCATTTGCATAAGGTATTTGTGCAGAATTTGTGAACAGAGGTAAATTGTTAAGCCTTGTGTAAGTAAAATTCACATGCATTGACTTGTTCTCATTAAGAGCGATTCGTAAAGTCTTCGTCCAGACACAAATTCTGTCCAATGCTCGTTGGAGGTTTCTCGTTGATGACTCGACTGATTCACCAGGATTGCCTGGACTGATTGCCAGGATGGCCGCATCGTCTGCAAATGTGGCCACGACTGTCTCGTCAACTAGAGGTATGTCTCTTGTGTAGAGCAGAAACAGGGCGATACGTCGAGGAAAGCACTTGAACATATTTTTTTCTCTTCTAAGGCTTTTTCAATTTCATGAATTGATCTATTGTGTAATGGTTAGGACTGAAACCGAATTGATAATCCGGGATCAAACGTCTCTCTGCAATTATTGGTTGTAATCGCTTCAGCAGAAGTTTCTCGAATAATTTCGATAATATCGGCAGAAGCGATACGCCTAAAAGATTTTTGCATTTGCAAATGTCCCCGGTTTCGGAACCATAATGACTTCAGCAACTTTCCATTGCCTTGGAACGTATAGAAGTCTAAGAGAAGCGATTATCATATAAAGTAGCTTGACTAGTGCTTTGAGTGCTGAGTTTACTTATTGTCTGTCGGAGTTCAACTAACGAAACATTTTTCTTTCTAAACCAACTTTCTAAATGTTCAGCAAACAAATTCGCTTTCTCTTTGTCTTCTCTTGCCCATTCGCCGTTAGCTTTTTTTCTTGTGCCGATTGGATGGTTAGGTTTATTGATAGACTTAACTGCTCTCTACAGCAAGTAGTTTAAGCTCCTATCCGCCGACAAGCCTGCAAGCTATTGTCGGCGGATAGGAGCAGTGGTATCACGATTTAAAAAATCTTGCAACATTTCTTTCAGTTTGTTAGAGAGGTGGTTAAAGAGGGTTTGGCCTCTTCTTTTTTCACGAATCAATTCTTCGATTTCGAGTGGATATGTTGTGCAAACATGCCCGTCGGTGCTGACTGCGTTCTTTTGGGACGTAGTGTTGTTCCAAGCAGCGCTCTGAATTGCTTCAATGAATTCGTCAACTGCGGTTTGTAACTCGAAAGGAGTTCTCAATGGCACATTGAATCCAACACCCTCCTTACAGTTCTCTCGGAAGGCGTCGCAGTTCATATTTTTGTTAGCTAATCTGGCAGCTGTTTCTATTTTCGCCAGTCTTCCACCCATCTTCAAGATTACTCCTGAGTGGTCTGAGCAAAGATCATAATACTCTTCGACTCGCGTAGGGTAGTTGGGATACCCTTTAGCGATGAAGAAGTCGACAAGGTCAGGCTTTTTATTCCTGTCGTTTGGCCAATATGTTGGCTTTTCCGTGGAAGAAAAGTCCACCCCATGTTTCATACTGTTTTTGTACAGTAATCTCCCTCTTGTTGAATTGCATCTTGAACCCCAAAAAGTATGCTTCGCGTTAAAGTCGCCCCAATGAAGTCATACATACGATCAAGATCATCTTCCATCAGTCTATATCCCGGCGGGAAATAACAAAATGCAATGTTGTAATGTAAGAAGTCAATTTCTACAGAAACTGAACTCATCTGCATGGAGTCTAGCTCAACTTCTGTGTTCTTGAAGTGCTTTATGCAGTTCTTAATCTAGAGGGAGGATCCTCCTCTCGAATTTGGCGAAGGGTGGTGTGCGTGATAGTCATTGTAACCTTTAAGTTTGTAATCATGCAAATCATGCAAATATCAATACTATTTTACCGTTTTCTTTTTTATTCAGAAGGCCACTTGCATTCCATATTAGTATTTTAAATAACTGTTTCATATTCATGTTCTCTTTTTTTTCATATTTTCGTATTTTCAATTTTTTTCGAGGCTTAAACTGGAGCTTGCTCAGTTTGTCAAATATAAGTTTGTTGATTTTAGTCTGATCCTCAAGTTTTTCCAAGATTACAGCGAGGATCAGAGACTGCATCTGTTGTGGGCGATCTTGCCTTGTTTTCGTTTGACGCAACCTGTGCGTATGATTTCGGTCCGACCAGTGGCGGTTTCTCCACTGCGATTGAACTAGCGCCGCTCTTTTGGGGAGCTTTTACGCCTTTTGTCATCGCCTCCTTCGCCAATCTCGCCCTTTTGCTCGGCTTTGGCGTTCTTGGAGTCTTTGACTCAGGAGTTTCAGCAGTTATTGGACGTTCAAGGCTTGGATTCTGACCTCGAATATTTTCCTTAAGAGCTACTCGTCACTTTTGCAGCTCTATGGCTACTTCGCATCCTCGATAGTTCGCGGGTTGGTTTCCGTGGCAATTGGCGCAAACTGCTGGAGCCTTTATGTCAACTTTGCACTCTGTTGAGAGGTGTTTTCCGGCACATTTCACGCAACGTGCTTCTTTTTGGCAGTAGGCACTTGTGTGCCTGAATTCTTAGCACCGCTTAGACTGTGGTATCAGCCTATCGCCCTTTCGTTATAATTTTTGTTTTATAAATATCGTTTATGCATTCAGTTCTTTCCAAAGAAAGGATGAAAACTGGAAGGCCGCGTCTGATCAAAGTGTCTCTTTCTCCTTCCGAGCGTTGCTTTTCCTTTTTAATCAAATTGAAGGCATCAATAATTTTAAGGCCTTTAGTTTTTACGTCTTTTACAACGTTTTCTTTTGTGCATGATGGGTGGAGCCCCCTTACAACGATTCGCAGTGGTTTTTCGTACATATTTTGATAAGTATACCACTCGATTCTTTCTGCGTTCAGTCTAAGAGATAGCGCGCGGGAGGAATCTGCGTTGTCAACATTTAATTTCCACACGGTATATTGGCGCGTACTAAGCTTATAATGACGCCAGTAGTGGGCGTGGCCGTTGGCGAATTAACCCAATTTTCACACTTATTACAAACTATCAATATTAACACGGATAGTTCCAAGTTACGCTTAAATGTAGGTATAAATTCAATTTTTTGGTTCGAATTAAATATTTTTGAAAAATCGACCCCTTAAAGGGGTGTCGCTTAAAACTTTGTATGAACGAAATCTGGAATGAAATCTCGTTTACCTTCCCTGCTAATTTTTTTGTTTTCATTTTTTCTAAATTATAAAAAAATAAATAGTGGCGCAACAGCTCGAGGTGAACCAGGGCCAACTTCTCAACAATGTATGCTGGTGTGTTAATTTCTTTACATACAAAGGGACCTACAATTTTTTGCCGAATCCGAACGGCACTTTGAGAAGTTTTTCAAGACAAATGATACTCTCGGAGGGCTGGTCAGACCCTCGCGGAGGTGGGGGCCGTGAAAAAGAACAAGTATTTTTTTTTCAGGTGACAATGGCAGGATTCGAACCCAGACCTTTTTCTAAATTAGGCCGGTCGAAATTACGTTTTTGTAGAGAATTTTGAGTTTTTCTTCAACTCTGCCTACAAATGTGGGCGTGGCCAATAGTCATGCATGAACTAAATTAAAATTGTTTTTTTACATAAAATATTATGTAAATTTTTTTCAATTTGGAGCAAAAATATTGACCAAAATGCATTTGAAAATTTACCCTTAAGATAGGTATCACGCCCACTGGAGGAGGTTTACTAATTAAACTTTTATTTTTTGTGTCTTACATTCATAAGGAGATACTAAATGTCGAATTTAAGCCTTTTAGGATGTCTTACAGTTTTGAAAGCTCTGGAGGTAGTTTTACTCCCTAGCGATTGCTTAGCTCAAAATTTAAGGCCTAAAAACATGTTACATACAGACGGATGGACGCACGGACATGACTTATGCGATTCAGAATTCGGTCTTTGATCATTTGCCCTTAGTGTCTTGGGAGTCTACCATTGTTGTTTCACCGTATTATAAACTATGTGACAAACTTATATACTTCCTATACTATGGGATGGGGTATAAAAAGAGATTTCTTTCTTAAGAGGCCAATCTGATAGAAATGCAAACTCTATGGCTTATTTAAAAAAAGTATTTGCGGAATTAGTTTTGTTAAATAGTGCAAATAAAGTCGCTAAAGATCCATCTACTAATAAAGTGCATATAAATCCTTATATTTCCCCTTCTGGAAACCCCAATAGGTTTTCATTGGCAAAATCTTAAAAAAAACTCGAATCGATGCAGTGAAAAATTATTCGAAAAGTAAAAACAACCAGTGAGTAATTGCAACAGTGTGTTCGCCGAAGTGACAGTCCGTAAAACGGACCGTTGAATACCCCATCCTATCTCACATCGTTTTGTTATTTTTTGACATTTTAAGCTTCGAAAAGGGGCGTGGTCCAACCGCCCCTTTATACAAACCTTGAATATTAATAGATATTTCCAAGTTACGATTAAATGTACGTAAATATGCATTTTTATACACTACCCAGGGTGTAGTGTATAAAAATATAAAAATATATATTATAAACTATTTGTTGTATAGTTTGTAATGCAGTGAAATAATCACGGTAGAATACTAAGACCTTTTAGAGATATGAATGGGACCGACAGGAGAATCGATTAAGCCATGTACATCCATCTGTCCGTCCGTATGTAAACAACTTTTAGGTCTTAAATTTTAAGCTAGAGTGCTGAAATTTAATCTGGTTGGCTGGAAGTCCAGTCTTTAAAATCGAGTTTTAAAGTTAACTAAATCCGCATACAGACACGCCTATTACGGGCCTGTTTGTGCGACCATCTCTAATTTTAACAAATACTTTTTCCAAATTTTAGCTATGTTACAATGGTGCTAGCGCAATCATATTTGGTATGTAACATTGCCTTGTAATTGTCATTGGAGTAGCAGAGCAAGGCCTTTTCATTGACCAGCCCCACTTTTCTAACGGATTTTAGCTTAAAATAACTGTTTTTCAATAAATATGAAATTTGACTAAATATTGTATGACAAAAGTTGTATTTATTAGCATTTTCTAACTTTTTTGTGTATGTAGTATATACCTCCGCCCACTGTGGGCCTGGTGTTAAAAAAAAGTGATTTTTTGGGCTTAAAAGGTAGAGTTGTAGGCCGAAATGTATCTAACCATCTAGTATAAAGCATTCAACAGTTATATTTTTATATCCTTTTTTGGTAGGGTAGGGTATTTTGCAATCCGTCACAGACGGACTGAAGCTTCCACGTACGCACTGTTGCACTTTCCCACTTGTTTTGGCTGAAATTCAATAGTTTTGAAAAATCGACCTCAAAAAGAGGGCGCGGCGTGGCTAAAAAGTTTGTTTGAACAAAATCAAGATTGAAATCTCGTTTACCTTTCCTGTTTATAGTTTTATTTTATGCTTTAATTTAAATAAAAATTAAAGCATAAAATAAAACTATAAACAAGCCTTTAAAATTAGGCTTAAGGACAGTCGAAATTACGCTTTTCTGTAAAAATTTTCGGTTTTTCTTAAATTCTGCCTCCAAATGTGGGCGTGGCTCAAAGTCTTGTATGAACAAAATAGTTCTTCAATTTGTTTAACATTATACATTATATTTTTAATAAGCGGTTTCTACATAAAATAATATGTAAAACTTTTTTCCACTAGAGGGGGTTTACCAATAAAATTTTTCTTTTCTTTGTCTTACAATGATTAGGAGATGTTAAATATCAAATTCCAGCCTTTTAAGACTTCTTAAAAATTTGCAATTTCGGGAGGTAGTTGCTCATTTAGACTAGACCAAATGTGGGCGTGTCTTTGGGCAGATTCAAAAATTTTAAAAACTTGCATTGCTTCGCATGACGTGGAGCTTACTTACGAAATTTCAGCTCCCTAGCTCAAAATTTAAGGCCTAAAATAATGTGATATACAGACGGGCGGACTAACGGTCGGATGGACGGACAAGGCTTATTCGATTCAGAATTCGTCCTCGATCATTTTTTTTTCGTGGGTAGGAAAAACCTTCTTAGGCACTACGAGGACCGGCCGCGCGTGCTCATAGTGGTGTGAGATTCTTACTCACTAAAAAACCTCTTCTGTCAGACTACGACTAAGTTTCCTTAACAAGAAGTCCAAGCTTCTGTATGTTCAAGACTGCATCGCGTGTGGCAGGCTGCCTTCCAACGAAGGCAAATACAATATCGCCAATTTATGCGGTTTCATCTTATGCTGCTAGATCCAACAGGCTCGTTCGTTGTAGTCGGCGCGTAAGACTTGTCTGATCTAAAGTTTGGATAATTTCATTGTTGCAATGTCCATAAAGTCGAATACTTAGTTTCCGAGCAAAGTTTGTTACCTCATCAGTCACGGTTGCGATTCCAAGATCTCGGTGTAGATCGCTATTTCTAATGTACCATGGAGCAGTAACGATTGCTCTGAGTGTCTTATTTTGAAAATTTTCTAAAATAGATATATTGCTTGGTTTAGTACAACCCCGTAGCTGTATACCGCACGTTTAAGATGCTAAAACACTTGCATATACAAAAGCTGTTTGTAATATATGCTTAGTTTCAAAAATCTTCCGATAAGCCAATTAATTTCTCTTAACTTGATTTCGAGCTCGTCGCGTTTCTGTTTAACGTGCGGCTTCCATTTAAGTTTTGCGTCTAGAGTCATTCCTAGATATTTCGCTTCATTTGAGTAAAGGATTTTTACCGAGTTAATGAATAAAGGTTTGTTGTTTATCTTTCTTTAAGTAAAGTTGACATGCGTTGACTTAGTCTTTTTAAGGACGATTCGCCAGCTCTTCGTTCAGTTGCATTTTATGTTTAAAGTGTGTCGGCGAATGGGCAAGAGAAGACAAAGAAAAGCGGATTTATTTGCAGATTACCTAGAAGAAACGTCGAGGAGCTCAATCCCTATGCGGTACAAGATAACTTTAGAATAAGAACCGTGTCATTGGCTGAGCTTTGTCAAACGATAAATAATCTGAAGAACAAGAAAGCCTCGGACTACCACTTTTTTACTAGCGAAATTCTGAAGGAGCTGCCGAAAAAGGCGTCAAGCTACTCTATATCATAAACGCCTCCATAAGAATTTTATATGTTCCAAGGCAATGGTTGACCGAGGTTATAATGGTTCCGAAACCAGGAAAATGTTCGAGCGACAAAAAATCATACAGACCTATTTCGCTACTGCCGATAATATCTAAGGTATTCGAGAAACTGTTGCTTAAAAGGCTGCAACCAATCATTGAAAAAAGACGATTGATTCCGGATCACCACTTCGGATTTAGGAAAAAGCATTCAACAATCGTCCACGTCTATCGAATAAAAAACGAAATCGAGAAAGCTCTGGAGCGAAAAAGATATGTACTAGCGCTTTTCTCGACGTATCGCAAGCCTTCGACAAGGTATAGCACGAAGGCCTGATTTACAAGTTAAGGCTTAGCTTACTAGAAAAACTGTATAGAATCTTAGAGTCTTACCTTGAAGACAGAATCTTTCGCAAACAAACTTTTATTCATTAACTCGGTACAAATCCCGTACTCAAATGAAGCGAAATATCTAGGAATGACTCTAGACGCAAAACTTAAATGGATGCCGGACGTTAAAAAGAAACTCGACGAGCTCGATCGAAATCAGGTTTAGAGAAATGAATTGGTTTATTGGAAAATTTTCGAAACTAAGCATATATAACAAACTGCTTTTGTGTAAGCAAGTGCTAAAACCATCTTGGACGTACGGTATACAACTCTGGGGTTGTGCTGAACTTTTCAAAATAAGACAGCAATCGTCAATGCTCCATGGTACATAAGAAATAGCGATCTACACCGAGATCTTGGAATCGCAACCGTGACTGACGAGGTAACAAACTTTGCTCGCAAACTTAGTACTCGACTTGCGGACAATGCAACAATGAAATTATCCGAACTTTGGATCAGACAAATCTTATGCGCCGACTACAACGAATAAGACCGTTGCATCTAGCAGCATAAGAGGAAACCGCATAAATTGAAGGTATTTTACTGCCACATTCGATTAAGGAAACTTGTTAAGGAAACTTAGTCGTAGGCTGACGGGAAATGGCAGGTTTTTTAGTGAGTAAGAATCTCACACTACTATGAGCACGCGCGGCCAGTCCTCGTAGTGCCTATGAAGGTTTTTCGTACCCACAGGGGAAAAAAAAATGTTTTGCTCTTCGATAATTCGGACCTCCGAAAAGAAGTGTTATTCTACGCAGCGCTCTGAATAACTCTCACGAGTTTATCTAGTTTGTCTTCTATTTTAAGTGGCGTTTTGATCGGTACATTTAAAGCTATGTTTTAATTGCAGTATTTTCTAAAGCAATCCCAGTCGGTGTTGTTGTTAGTTAGTCTAGGCGCTCTTTCCTTTTTCGCTAGGCTTCTGAAGACTTTCAAAAGAACTGCCGAGTGATCTGAACAGAGATCAAAGAATCTTCTACGTTCGCAAGGTAAGGAGGTACCCCCTTGGCGACAAAGAAGTCGACGAGGTCAGATATTTTATTTCTGTCGGTTGAGGACTCGGTTGAGGTCGCAGAGGACTCTGCCTCAAAAGTATTTTTCGCGTTAAAGTCCCAGTTGATGACAGAATTTGACCTAAGTGAATCAAAGAGCGGAGCAAGATTTTCATCTGCCAGCCGAAACTGCGGGAGAAAATAGCTCGTAGCGATGTTGTAATCTATGTGACTTAATTTTACTGTGTTATAATGGTAAAACGTTATAAAATAAACGACCGTACGTTTCGCTTGTTGCAATCAGACTCCCAGAATTCGACTTTCCACGGACCTCATTCGCGTTTGGTTGAGTCAAGGCCAATGGACTTTGTTCGCTCGTTTAAGCTACTCAGCGTAAATCGTTTGCCAGTGGTAAAATATAGATCGCAGCATTTCTGCTGGATCGAATTTTACCACTATATATATATATTAGATATAATTTACGAATTATAATTATACATTAAAATAAGTATAAAAATATTATATAACTACTATTGAATTTTGACTATTTTGAATTTGAAAATCTCAATATTTTAACGTCTTACTAAAATGTAGTTAACATGTTAAGTTATAATATAGCGCGTATCAAAAGAATTCAATGTAAAACTATAATATAAACACTATTATGATTATTACTGATTGCTGTAATGACTATTATTATTTTTTTTTCTTCTTGCTTCGTTTATGATTAAGAAAATGAAAATCGATTGCAAGTTTCAAAAAAAAAGCTTTGAAGAGAAGTTAGTACCATTATCTGTAATAAGTATCTTGGGAATGTGAAATCTTGTAATAATTTCATCATAAAATGCTTTTGCTACCGTGGATGCTTCAGCATCCGGGATACATGCCATATACTTCGTCAGATCGTCTTAAAACGTCAAGATGTATCTATTGCCAGAATAAGTCAAGGGAAGAACACCAACCATGTCCATGTATACCTTATCGAAAGGAAGGCAAGGGGTGTCTGTCAAAACCATTGGCATAGTGGTCAATTTACCTGTATTATTTTTTTTTTGCATTTTCCACAGCTTTTTATATATTTTTCAACATAATTTCGCATGTTGCGCCATCTAAACTGACGACGAATTCGCGTATGAGTTTTGTTAACGCCCTGATATCATCCAAGTGCGGAATCGTGAAAATCGCGCTGAACTGCTTGAATCTCTGCGGCGTTTGTCAAAAACCGAAAGGTTTTATTAAGGTTGTTTCCGCTTGTTGGTTGGGTAACTGTTAATGAATCGTTTGCTTCTTTAGGTCTAATAGTCTTACTCCTGGTCTGAACAATTTTGATTTCTTCGCTTTCCCTATGTATCCTGCTTAATGCATCTGCATTACAATTTATCTTTCCTGACTTATAAATGATTTTATAATCATATTCAGACAACTGATGATGAAAACGAATGAGCCTCGTTGTTGGATCCTTAACATTAAACACTCCAACGAGAGGGCGATGGTCTGTGTAAACTGTAAAAAATCGACCTAGAATGTATGTCCGAAAATGCTTACATGCCCAAACTATAGCGAGAAGTTCTTTTTCAATAGTCGAATACCGCCTTTCTGCATTGTTGAGTATTTGGCTTGCATACGCAATAGGTTTATCTTCACCTACCTTACCCTGAGACAGAACAGCCCCAAACGCTTTATTGCTGGCGTCGGTGGTTGAAATGAATGCCTTTGTCTGAAAGTCTGGGTAGATCAACATAGGTGGCGAAGAAATTGCTTTTTTAAGACTTTCGAATGAATTCTCACAATTGCCAGTCCATTAGAAGAGACTGTCTTTTTTTAGAAGCTTCACTATGGGTGCGGCTAAATGTTAATAATGTTAATAGAGTGGCGCAGCAGCTCGATGCGAACCAGGGCCAACTTCTCAACAATGTATGCCGTGTGTGTTGATTTCTTCACATACATGGGGACCTACATTTTTTTGCCGAATCCAAACGGCACTTTGAGAAGTTTTTCAAGACAATTAATACTCTCGGAGGTCTGTCAAACCCTCGCGGAGGTGGGGAACAAGTCTTTTTTTTAGTAAGCGCACACACTAACCACTACGCCACGGCACCCCACGGTGCGGCTAGATGCCACGGCACCATTGGTGCGGCTATTTTAGATAATTTTAGTATGAACTTCCGATAGTAGTTAGTAAGTCCTAGGGCTAGGAAGGACTGTACTTGCTTCACATTTTTGGGCACGAGAAACTCTGTGTCACGTTGGGTTTTAACTGGGTCGGGTAAAGCTCCGACTTCCAAGCATATGTGTCCCAGGTATGTAACCTCACGACATAGGAAATTACACTTTTCGGTGTTAAGTTTGAGGTTGTGTTGCCTGAGTCTCGCTAAAACTTTTCAGAGCTTTTGATTGTGTTGTTCTAGATTCTTACCAAAAGGCATTCTGTTAAACTCGTAATGTCCTTTGCTTGTACTGAATGCTGTTTTTGGTCGGTCCACAGGATCGAAAAGGACCTGGTGATAGAAACTAGCTAAGTCCAGAGTAGTGAAGTACTGACAGTTACCCAACTGGTCTAGAATTTCTTCAATTCTCGGTAGTGGGAATGCATCTTTAATTGTCACCTCATTTAGTTTCCTAAGATCCACTACAAACCTCCACCGTTTTTCACCATCAACAGACTTTTTGGGAACAATGAGCAATGGAGAATTCCAGGGAGACTTGCTTTCGGAAATTTTATCTTGTTCAAGCATTTTTTTAACTTCTTGTCAATTTCCTTCTTGTGTATCTCTGGAGTTCTGTACTGCTTGGTGTTGATTGGTCCCTGATCCCACTTTATGGGGATGCTATGGGTTAAAACTGGGGTGTATTTGAGCGAATCTCCCTCAACCATGAAGACATCACTATATTTAACACAAAGCTGTTCGATAGTCCTTTTTTCTTCCGGGTTTAAGGCTGAACCTAACTTAAGGGAATTCAGAAGCAACTCGACACGCTCATTATTTTGGTCTTTTGTTGATACACTGAAAATTGTCTGGCACTGTTTTCCCCCTACAAAGTCGTACTCTTTAAAATCAGAATAAATTGGTAAACACTTATTTGGAAGACAGTAATTGCTCGTTGTGGAGTTAATTATTGGTACTCGTACAAAATCATTGTTTGCCTTGACTATAGAATTACCCAAGTAAATACCATTGTCGATTTCCTGAGAATGAATTACAAGTTCTTTCGATCCAGCACTAGGAATTTTGAGCTCGACAAGGGTTTGGGCCCGAGTTGCAATGCTTAAACTGAATGAGTTCCGATTGCGAGATATACATTGCAGGGGTAATGTATTAATTTTCCTCTTGTTCACATCCAAGAAAGTAATTCGCTTCGATACGGTATTAATGATACTACGGTTTCACAGTATATCACGTCCGATTATACCATCTGCTGGTATTTCGTCAGCGTCATTGATTACATTCCAAGTGGTATGTAAAAAGGAAAAAACAAGCGTGTTCTAAATGAGCCCAATGTTGTATTCACCCCACCAAATATGCCTCCCAAGCGTTTCTGCTCTGCTCTATTGATGTCGTTAGCATGTCTAAGACAACTTTCTTTGAGCAGGTTACAATCCGCACCTGTGTCCACGAGTACCAAAATATTTCTACCTTTTGCGGAACGCATTGGTAATTTAACATAAACATCGTGTTTGTTAAGTTTATTAACGTGGAACAATTTATGCTCGCGGGGTCTATTTGTACCCCTTGACCACAGGTACGTCACGATTGTTTTGAAACGTAGAAACAAACGGTAAAAAAACTGAGTGCCAATAAACCTTATACCCTGACCTAGGCAAACGTTTTCACATGAATTCAATGCACTTTTATTATTCCAACCTTTTGATGAGCTAGGTGCTTGCAGTTTCTTTGGTCCACATTTGCGTGGCGATTCACTGCGTTTCCTATTACTCTCAGGTCGGAATTTGCTTGTTATATTTGTTAATTTCTGTTTACAAATAAGTAAAAAGTTGTACATTAGTGACCAGATACCTTTGAGTTTGTCAAGGTACTGCTGATACTGACCTCGAAAAAAATTCGGACTTTATTTGAGTCGGTGGAAATTGAAAAAATTATTCGCTTCCTCTTTTCGTTCCGATTTCTTATTTTTTTTCGAGATCGAATTCATTTTTTCTGTGTTTGGTTTTGTGGGAGAGGGTACAAGCTTGCGATCTTTATTTTTTGCTTGTTTTGTGGCACTTGCTTTACATGGGCGAACTTTTTTATCCACAAAGTCGTGTGGTGGAGATGACGGTGTGATAAGCTGGTTAGTTGTGGTTTGCTCTATTTTCTTGCTACCTTCAGTCTTATGTTTACTTGAGTTTACGAGTAATTCGCTTGAGTTTACCGAATTATTGACCTTCAAATAATTTTGTTTGCTGTAACATTCGTCTTCCGAATCAAAAAGGCATTTTTGCTTTCGTGGTCTTCGGCTTACAGCGAAAACTGCATTTCTGGGACAATTGTCTTGTGGGTGCCCGTACGACTGGCATTTTTCGCAAAAGGGCGTGTTTTGTCTTTGCCGACATTCCGCATAAGTATGTCGTATTATTTTTTTGTGCATGTTTAACGGGTGCATTGGAGTCTGGAATTGCGTACGGTACATTTGATCCATTTGTAGGGGTTGATGAACAGGGTGTGTTAAAAGAATATTGCGGTGTCATGCTAAACTGAGATATGTCACTTGCAATTGAATTGGACCATTGTGGAGTGGTCGGGAAATGCGGTAAAGAGTGGCCTTATGAGGAATAATGTGGTAGAGGATAATTTCCGAAAGGTTGTTGGTAGCTGGGTTGTATGCTTGTCTGCGGTCGAATTATCAGACTAGTTTGAAAAACTAAGTCTGCTAGCTTGGTCAAATCTTGCTCTGCAGACGTTAGCGTAAATTGCCGCAATGCTGCATCAGCAAGGCTCTTTTTTAAAGCTGCCAATACCGAGATCTTAAGTTCTTTTACCAAAGCTATTGATTCGGCAGCAGGGTATCGCGCGTCAAAAATCTCCTTTGCCTTTGTCTGTAGGAACAAAAGACGCCTAGCAAAGAAATGAATGTCCTCAAGTGGTAGCTGTATCGCCTGCCTGATTTCAAAAGTTACGCTGTCTAAAGTCGTCGCTACAAGATATGCTTGCTCAATAAGTTCTTGTAAGCATTTGAGTGTTTTTGGCTGATTAGCCCGTACAAGCTCAAATGCATCGCCCGCCAGTCTAGTTGAAAGCAGCGAGACATACATTTCTTCGTCTGCTTCAAGGCACTTTAAATATCTATATTTAAATCTATATATAAGATAAGATATTTTGGTATCTTTTTTTTATAACTTCCATTCACTGTTAAACACTGTTTTTTTCATACACTTTTTTTTAATTTAGGGAAAAAGGTTCTATTACACGACTTTTAAACTCGCGGGGATATCGGCTGCGCCAGTATGTTATAATGGTAAAACGTTAAAAAATAAACGACCGTACGTTTCGCTTGTTGCAATCAGACTCCCAGAATTCTAGAATTCGACTTTCCACAGACCTCATTCGCGTTCGGTTGAGTCAAGGCCAATGGACTTCGTTCGCTCGTTTGAACTTCTCAGCGTAAATCGTTTGCCAGTGGTAAAATATAGATCACAGCATTTCTGCCGGATCGGTTTACATTCACTGCAGAATATTCACCTGTCGATTTCCGCTGAGTGTTCAACGCACCAAGGTCACACCTGAAACGAGCCGTTGGAAAATGTATTTATGCACATAATGTGCATACAACAACAGAGACTAAGGTTATTTGCATAGAGTCATGTTCTATTTCTTCGTTTTTGGAGTGCTTAATGCAGTCTTTAATGCAGAGAGAGGATTTGCCTCTCGAATTTTCAGAAGGATGATGCGCATGGTAGTCGTTATAACCTTTTATTTTGGGTGCCATACCGTTTTTAAAGTGGGTTCCCGAAATCAGGCATATGTCTATATTATTCTTCTGTAGGAACACTTCTAGTTCGTCAATATTTTTCGAAATGCCAACTTCCATGTAATTGTTTCGACTGACTTTCCCATATTCATGATTTTTTGTTATATATTTTTCGAGGTTTAAACTCGAGCTCGCTCACTTTGTTCAATATGACTTGATTAAGTTTCGTCTGTTGTTTAAGCTTTTCTAGATTCATGTCTAGAGTTTGAGAGACCGAATCATGCGGCCGATTGTGGCTTACATTCACGTGACGCGACTTGAGCGTACGAACTTGAACCATCAAGTGTGGATTCTCCCTACGGACTCTAGTGGGAACTTGGACCAGCGACGATTTCTCGCGCATTTTGAATTTTGCCTTTAATCAATCCCATACCCCTTGTCGACTCAGGGATTTTTGGCTTATCTACTTTAGGAGCTTTTAGGCTTGGGCCATTATTTTAAATATTTTTCTTTGGAGCTTCATGTAGTTTTTGTAACTCAATGGCAATTTCGCAACCTCAGTAGCTCGCTGGTTGACTTCCCCTGCAATTGGCGCGAACCGCGTGGGCCTGACTGCTGGCATTGCAATCCGTCGAGAGATGAACACCGGTGCATTTTATATGTGTCGGATACCTTGCCATCGCTTACATTGGGGAACTAGCCTGTTGCCCTTCCGTTTGATTTCGTTAATATTCTCAGTTCTATCAAAAGAAAGCATACAAATTTGCAGGCCGCGTCGGATAACAGCGGAATCTTTGCCTTCGTCCGTACGTTGCTTTTCTTTCTTTATTATGTTCACGGCGTCAAGAATTTTAAAGCTTCGGGCTTGAACGTCTTGTATTATTTCGTCCTTTGTAAGGATAGGTGTAGACCCCTCGCGATAAACCACAGTGGCTTTTCGAGGTGATTTTCATAAGCAAACCATTGGATTTTCTCCAAATTCAACTTTTGTGGTAGTAACCGATAGGCATCAGAGTCATTGACGTTAACGTTCCGTACCTTATTCCGAAGTGATGTTAAATTATATTTCGTCCCAAGAGTATTTTTAAGGATGTTTCGCAGCTTTCCGTAGTCCGCGATCCCAACGACATTTATTGCAGGTGGTCGGCGTTTTTTTTCTTGGGGTTTCGCTGTCGCTTTTTTTGGTACGACTGGTGGTTTTTCCTTTTGCTGCACGGTTTCTACTTCGGGTGAAGAACCGGCCTTTCGTTTCTTGATAAGCCTTTTCTAAAAGACCGTATTCATTTCGCGCGAAAGCTCTTCCTCGTCCGTCTGGTATTCATATTGACGTTTCGGTGTTTCCTCGCATTCTATTGTACCACGGGTCTTCCTTAAGGCTTCGTTTTCTTATTGTAACGAATATACTTTGCTTTTAAGCTTTAAAGTCGGAGACGTTCGGTCCAGCTGGTGGAGATCGAGTTACCCTTGATTTTTTCAAAAAGGGATTCATAAGCAATAAATGGTTCTCTCCAGAATCCGTAGAGCCTATCTCCGAAGAGGGTGGATTTGCCAGTGAAACTGGATTGCCACCAGTCCGTAAAACGGGCCGTTGAATCACCATCATCATCATCCCACATTGTAAAATGTTGATGTTATAGTATTTTTTTTTACAATTTATAAGATGTGCAAACTTTGATAAGGGGCGTCGTCCAACCGCCCCTAATTACAAACTATCAATTATAACGCTGATATTCCAAGTTACGCTAAAATGTACGTAAAAATGCAATTTTTCGGTTCAAATTCAATATTTTTTAAAATCGACCCCTAAAAGGGGGCTGACTAAATACTTTGTTCCTATGGATGAAATCTGGTGTTTATCTAACCCGCTATTTCATTTTTATCTTTCCTTAATTACGCTTGAGACCAGTTGAAAATATATTTTTCTGGAAACTTTAAGTCTTTTCTTTAATTCTGGCTTCAAATGTGGGCGTGGCTAAAAGTCTGATTTGAACAAAATGTAGAACTATGTGTTTTCTACATAATACATTAAGTAAAGTTTTTGGAATTTGAAACAAAGTTAATAAATAAAATGCATTTGAAAAAATACCTTTAATTCGTGGCGAAAAGCGACGTTGTGAAAAACTACGTGGCGAAAAGCAACGTGGCAAAAAGCAACGTGGCGAAAAGCGACGTCGCGAAAAACAACCCTTCAATAATACGACAACGCACATAGAGTCCTAGATCGATAGTTTTTCGACTTTTTAATCGATATGGCGTTCGGAGTTCTGATAATCCAGCAATCGGCACTAGATACATGCCGAGAAAGTAATCACAGATATCTCCTGTGATTACTTTCCCGCAATCACCCAGCCTGAGAAATCATAAAAACAATGTTCAGTTCAAATGAGTAAGAGCTTTGCTCAGTGTAACATCATTCTTGGATGTTGTGAGCTCAGATGTTCCAAGAAACTCGCAATTATTATTATTATTATTATTATAAATTCTTTATTTCGTTTTAGAGTTTACAGAGCAATTCACAAGAGTAATAGCATGGCAAAAACCTGCCGTCTGCCTGAAGAGACATTTCATTAATAAATAATATAATACATAATATACAATTAAAATAAAATTATTAGCCTAGACGCAAATGGAGAACTAACCTAAAAAGTGGCATAGTGTGGCAATTTTAATGATTTGAAACATAAAATAAATGCATTTGTGTATGACTGGAAGGCATATTATTACAATTAAAGAAGTTATACTACAGTAACTGAGTGAACAACTGATGTTATGACATAAAGCTATTACGGTAGGTAAGAGCTTGCTTGCAATAGTTATACAGGCTTAGCCATCCCTCGGTTCCATTCATAATATCGAAAAAGCGTGGCAAAGAAATCTGACTTTGTTGGAAATTTAACTTTTTTTTTTCCTGTAAAATAGGACAGATAGCAATGAAGTGGTAGACATCTTCATTTTCCCTTCTGTTGCATAAACTACACAATTTTGGCAAATCGTTTCGATGAGGTATAAAGTTCAGGTTCAGAATTTCGACTCTGGTTTTAAAGACAGTACTAATTACTTGGGACGAAAATTCTCTGCGAAAATAGTTAGCAACAGAAAGCTGGTGGTTTAAGTTTTTGTAGACATTCCGAGATGTGGAAGAAGTTGCTTTGGAGAGGTTTTCAATATATAGCTTTTCGTCTACCATTGAAATCAGATCAGAAAACTAGTCTTGCCATTGATCAACATTAGACTCTAACAAAGAAAGCACTGTGTCGTGGGATGCTGCAATCAGGTTCCATTCTTTAAAAGGCAAGGCATTAGTACGGAGAAGTTGTAGCATGATTGATCTATGTAGGCAAATGTTATTCCTTTTCATTACACTTGTTATATAGTTCGCACTTGTTATATAGTTCGTTCGCATGGGTGTAATACCTGACTCAACGTAAATAGCGTAATTCGGTGTTGAGTTAGGGAGCTTGAACAGGCGCTTGAAAAAGTGCCTTTGGACTACTTCAAAGGCTTCAAAGGCTGTAAATCCGAAAACTTGGACTCCATAACACATGCAGGCATTAACAGTCGCACTAAAGACTCGATATTTTGAGGCCAGATCAATATTTTGATTTGCGAAAAACTTAGGCCACATCATGTTCAGAGCAAGTTTGGCCTCATTACTTTTGTTAATAGAGTGCTTAACAAAGTTAAGGTTGTGCGTTAGTAAGACGCCCAGGTACTTAAACTCATGAACAACCTCTATGCTAGCGTTAATAAGAGACCAATTCTCTACTGGTAGTCTACTTCTTTTCCGGGACTCAAAGATAAGAATTTTCGTCTTTTGCGCATTAATCTGAAGTCCCCAAGTATCGCAGAACGAGACGAGTCTGTTAATTTGCAGTTGGAGCGTAGATGGATTGTCAGCGAGCAAAACCAAATCGTCAGCATAGAGCAATGCTTTCACCAATATGCTAGCAAAAGAAACTCCGCCAGGAATTAGTTGACTGATTTCATCAATGAACAGGGCAAAGATAAGAGGACTTGCAAGAGGAAACTCGCAATTTGGGAGGTCTTTAAAATGCAAAATGTATCATCCCCATATTTTAGCCAAATTTTTGCAAGAGGGCCAGGGGTTAACCCATAGCAACGCCATCTACTTGTAAATAAAACTTTTTGTTGTAACAAATATACCCTGATGTAAAGCAAAATTCCAGCAGTTGCATAATCGTGGATAAAATCTTTTCTGTTCATCTCACCTGCATGACATGTGCATATCATAGATCTACATTTATCGTCTTTCACATTGACCTTTCATATTTCAAAAAAATTCAAGGGTTTTCTGCCCAGAGCAAATTTTATGAAAAAAGATTTTTGGCTCAAGTCTCCCGTTTTACTGGGAGACTTGTACACACTCTTGGCGGGACTTGAACATATACGAATTCAATATTATCAAAACAATGAAAAAAGTAACTGAAGCAGTTTGGTTTTCCATAGAATAATATTTGTGTATATTACCTTCGATATTACACCGTTATGTTGGCAGTTTTTCAAAATTGCGGTTGTTCTGTTCAGAACAAAGGTGGCTCTATCAATAACAAATTTATCAGCTCTTACCCTGATAGATTAAGTCTCTCGGGCTCTTTTGAGGGCATTTTCTGACAAAACTTTGTCTTTTGGAATATATTCTTATTTGTGCTACAACAAAGCTTTAATTTAAAGTGAATAAAGAAAAATAATGTGGGCAGAGGTAGGCTTGCACCTCTGTTCAACTCTCCCTTCAGACAGTGGCTCAAGTCTCCCGTTAACACTTTTCAGCACAAAACAACTAAAGGCTTTTTTATTCTTTATGCAACCAGAATTTTATACTGGTATTTATTAAACAGAATATTGGATGAAGAAAATAAACCTATTCACGTTTTTATTTATCGTGCCAAACAAAGGTTTTACGAAAAAAAAACAAATTGTTTTTTTTTCTTTTGCACCTCAAAATCACTTTTCTCTGTTCTGCAGCCAAACTTATCTGTCGATTTCCATTTTTTTTTGCTCACAGGTGAGAGGTGTTTGTCCTCAAAGCTTGCCCTTTTACTTGCAGGATTGTGCAAAAAATGAGTAAAATATGGCGAGTGGTTCAAGTCTCCCATATGTTCAAGTCTTCCGCTTCCCCCCTAAGTAAGCTGTAAGTTGAGGGAAAATTTGAACGGCTTATACGCGCTCATAGTCACTTACGGAGTTCTCAACTAATGGGTGATTTTTTAAGAGGTTGAGAACTTTTTTTAAAAAAAAAACACAAAAAATTCGAAAAAATTAATGAAATATTTATTTGAATTGATAGTTTGAACCTTGCAATTTAATGTTTAAAGATAATTTCATGCAAATGTTGACCGCGGCTGCGTCTCAGGTAGCCCATCCGCTGAGTCCAATTTTGGCATACTCTTTCACACATATCGGCCGGTATCTCACGAATGAATGCATGGATGTTGGCTTCCAGTGCGTCAATCGAAGCGGGCTTGTCCCTATAGACATTAGCCTTGACATACCCCCACAAAAAATAATCTAATGGTGTCAAATCGCACGATCTAGGCGGCAAATTGACCGGCCCGAAACGTGAAATTAACTGTTCACCAAACTCGCCTCACAATTGCGCCATTGTTTCGCGTGCTGTGTGGCATGTGGCACCGTCTTGTTGAAACCACATATCATGCAAGTCAAGAACTTCCATTTCGGGCAAAAAAAAGTTTGTTATCATCGCTCGGTAGCGTTCACCATTGACAGTAACGCTGCGATTCGCATCATCTTTGAAGAAATATGGCCCAATAATGCCGCCGGCCCATAAACCGCACCAAACAGTGGCTTTTTCGGGATGCATTGGTAGCTGTTGCAATGCTTCTGGCTGATCTTCACTCCAAATGCGGCAATTTTGCTTATTCACGTACTCATTCAACCAAAAATGAGCCTCATCGCTGAACACAATTTTTCGATAAAAAAGCGGATCTTCGCCCAGCTTTCCAAGAGCCCATTCACCAAAAATTCGGCGTTGTGGTAGGTCGGCCGGCTTTAGTTCTTGCACCAGCTTTAAAAGGCTTAACGCCCAAATCCTTCCGCAAAATTTTCCACGTAGTGCTGTAACAAAGGCCTAACTGCTGGGAACGGCGCCGAATCGACATTTCGCGGTCTTCTGTCACACTAGCTGTTACGGCCGCAATATTTTCTTCACTACGCACAGTACGTAAACGTGTTGGTGGTTTAATGTCCAAAAAGTAAATTTGGTGCGAAATTTGGTCACAATTTTCCGAATAGACTGCTCAGAAGGTCGAGAATGCCGACCATAAAATGGAAGCAGCGCGCGATGAATATTTCGAACCGAGCACGAATTTTGATAGTAAAATTCAATAATTTGCAAGCGTTGTAAGTCGTTATCGTCTTACAAATATGCATTTGTAAGACGATCCATGGTTAGATTGCAAACCAAACTGAAGCTGTTTGACAGTGACACAAGGTACTAAACACACGTCAGCTGTCAAAACCAGTGTTGCCAAAACCAAACCAGCTAAAAAATCACCCGTTATAAGCTTTCTACAGTTTTCGGAGATCCGACAACTGTAAGTTTTCTAGTGTGTAAAGTTTTCTAGTGTAAATTACACGAGAAGTGTAACTTATGCATGTGTGTGGTACGAGCATTGTATATTTCCGATGGTCAGTTTTCCGATTTTTTTTTTTTTTTTCAATTCAATATGTATTGGTAATGGGAGACGCTGTTCAATTGGGAGAGCAGCTTTTTTCATTTTTCTATTATTCCATAATAACAAAATTTTGGAAATATTAAATATTCTGTATGATCAAATTCTGGGGGGTGCCGTGGCGTAGTGGTTAGTGTGTGTGCTTACTACGCCGGAGGTCTGGGCTCGAATCCTGCCATCGTCTCCTGAAAAAAAAGACTTGTTCTTTTTCGTGGTCCCCACCTCCGCGAGGGTTTGACAAGCCCTCCGAGAGTATTAATTGTCTTGAAAAACTTCTCAAAGTGCAAACTTTGAGAAGTTTTTCAAGACTCGTTTTCAAGTTTTTCAGACTCGGCAAAAAATTGTAGGTCCCCTCGTATGTAAAGAAATTAACACACTAGCATACTTTGTTGAGAAGTTGGCCCTGGTTCACCTCGAGCTGTTGCGCCACTCTATTTATTTATTTATTTATTTTTATGATCAATATTCTGATTTTCCGAAATTCTGTTCTATCTATAATTCTATTTTTCCAAAATTCTGTTTTCCATGATTCTGTTTTCCAAATTTCTGAAAATGTTTTCAGCTGGAAAAAAGATTCCTTCTCAGCATCACAAAAGAGATGTTATACTGAGATTCTGTAAATTAAAAAAATTCTGTTTAAAATTCTGTTCATTAAAACTGAACATTGTTTTTATTATTTTTACATAATTATACCTCATCCCATAGGATAGGAGGTATATTAAGTTTATCACATAGTTTGTAACACGGTGAAATAATAATGGTAGACCCCCAAGACCTTAAGGGACCGTCCGTCTGTATGTCACATGTTTTTAGGCCTTAAATTTTGAGCTAGGGTGCTGAAACTTCGTACCATGCGAAGCAGTACAAGTGTAAATATTTTTGAAATCCGCCCAAAGACACGCCCACAATCGGTCTAAACGTGCAACTACCTCCAAAGTTTTCAAAACTGTAAGACGTTCTAAAAGGCTGAAATTATTTATTTTTCAAAAAGCTCTCAGCTTTTTCCTTTCCCCCCAAACCAAAAACATGCAGAAACAACCACCAAACACAATAAGATCGTACGTTCAACAGTTAAATTTGCTTTGTTCATTGCATACATATCGGCGGAGTTCACATGCAAAAGAGCTTTTCAAAAAGTGGAAAAGTCAAAGTTAGCTATACCTCTAACTTTCAAGTAAGTTACTTTTTTAATAGTTGAGAGAAAACTACAGATTTGTAATGAAGCAAAAAGAGAAAAAGCATTTTGTGCACACACTTTACTTTCTGTCGAATGTAGTTAAGGCTTAACTTGGAAATATCGGTATAAATATCTTATAATAAATAGTTTGAAATCCGACTGGAAATCAGCTTCGAAATCCTTTTCGAAGTTTGCATTACTTATAAAATGTCAAAAAATAACTATGCCATCAGCATTTTACAAAGTGGGATAGGATGGGGTATTCAACGGTCCGTTTTACGGACTGTAAGTTCTGCTTACACACTGTAGCACTTACTCACTGGTTTTTTCATAAGTTAAGTGTAAATGGGTTTGTAAGTACTTAACAAACGTAAGTTCAGCTTATTTTTTACTTACGCAAGTGATTCACATCGTAAGTTCATCTAAAGTGTAAACAGACACGTAAGGTAAGGGGTCCGCCATCAAACTTTTTTTTTTTTTGTAACTAGTGCTTATTTCGTGAATGGTAACACTTAGCTCATGTCTGATTTGACAGATAATTAATGTTATCCTTCCGCTGAACGAATATGGTTATGTATACGCTTGAACAACGCTGGGAAATATTGCGACATTACTTTGAAAATCGTGGTAATGTTGCAGAATGTGTGCGAAAATTGCATACGGGTTGTGGAAAAAGAGAATCCCCGCCAGCTCCGTATGCTCGTTATCTTGTGAAAAAAGTAAACAAGCAAAATTGTCGCATTTGGGGCACAGAAAACCCGCACGCATACATTGAAAAACCGAGACACTTAAAACCAGTTTGGTGCGGATTTTGTCCGGAGGCATAATTGGGCCATTTTTCTTGGAAAATGAGCAAGGAGTGGCCGTTACAGTCAATGGCGATCGTTATCGGGCCATGTTAAACGAATTTTTGTTCACAAAAATTGAAGAGGAGAATACTGGCAACATTTGGTTTCAACAGGCCGGTGCTACTTGCCACACAGCCGAAGCTACACTCTATGTTTTGCGCCCTAATTTTAAAGATCGCATTACCAGCCGCAGAGCTGATATCGTTTGGGCACCTCGGAGCTGCGATTTGACACCGTTGGACTATTATTTGTGGGGTGCCGTAAGAGATGTTTTACGCCGACAAGCCGGATACAATTGACGCTTTAAAGGACAATATTCGTGAAGCCATTTTCCATTATTAACCGGAAGAATTGCACTTTCAAATAAAAGAAGAAATTTGAGAAAACATTCAGCAGTTTTTTTTATAGCATTTTCAAAAAAAAGTTTTTTGGCGGACCTTTACTTCTGTAAGACTTACATAAGTCGTAAGTAAAACTTACAAGTTTACCTAATCCATGCTTAAGTAATATGCAAGCGGAACTTATATAAGCACTTACAAACACACTTACACTTATGTTATGAAAAAATTACGGTGCGTATGATTGTTGTTAATGCGGTATGTGGATCATAGTCTATTGTTTCTATGGATACCTATAAAATTTTCTATAGAAAATAAAAGAATCGACAACGGACTAAAGTCGTGCTGTCAAAAGGAATGAATGAAACAGAATTTCATACTTACATTACCAACACAAAAAGCATTCAGGGAATTTACATAGGCTTGAGTTGTTAATGTGTGGGATTCTGTTTCTGTTTTACGTTGCTTGTGATAACCATAACGCAGCGTACCAAATAATTTAGTTTAGTTGTGCCGAAATCGAGGAGGCACACAACGCCACAAAACAATTTTATCGATGATGGGCGCATACATTCGACTAAGTCGTTGTCGATTGTTTTATTTTCTTTAAAAAAATTTCTAAGTATCCATAGAAACAAGAGACTTGACATAACTTGAACATAGCTAACTTGATTTATTTTACGAAATCATACTGAAAATTCAAAAATAGACTCGATTTTAGTCGATAGTTTGCGCACTTCAATAAGGGAGCGTTGCTTTTCGCCACGTTGGTTTTTGCCACGTTGCTTTTTGCCACGTTGCTTTTCGCCACATTGCTTTTCGCCACCTTGCTCTTCGCCGCCTTGCTTTTCGCCACAATTACTTTGAACTCAAGAGACATTAGAGTTTAAAGACATTAACGGGCAGGAACAAATGTTTCTTAGGCAATCAATTACTTCTCGCATATTGTTGCATACTGTTTGTATGAATATTTATTATTTAATTTTCTTACCTATCAAGTATAAGAACCAACTAGAACCGCTCAACTGAATAAGTTATAAAAATATTATGTGAAAGGTGGTTCTCAATGCGCGGCATTAAATTATACAATTAACTAAAGCACAGTCTCTTACAATATTAAGAGATAAAAAGATTAAGTTTGAATGTTTACAATTAACAATTATTATTAACTATAAATTAGTAAATTTACAAGCATTTTCTTAGTTAACAAAGAAGAAAGTTAGTTGTACAGATAAGGGATGTTGTGCACATATTAGGTTTTATAGCATGCGTTTGATATGCAAAAAAAAAAACATTCCAAAGCCTTACAGAATGAATAAAGAAAAGCTTAAAAAATTACTTATAATTTAATGTTAAATCATTCATATTCAATGTTTAATTCATTCATATTTAATGTTAAATTTTGAACGCAATTTTGTTGTGCTGATTAGACAGATCCAACCTTCGAAAAACTCTGAGAGTCTGTCGTTTGGACATCGTGCGTAAAACTGTTTCACAGCATCGCTTAAGTCTACTTGCAGCTTTCGGAAGGTTAAAAAGCCTTAGTTACTGTAGGCAACTTCTGCATACGAATATAGTCATAACCAATGCATTAACAAGCCTCCGATGGATTTTCAACTGAGTATAAATTGCTAAAATCCTAGAACTTTTGCAAACATCCATATAACCTACCAACAAGGACAACATAATGCTAGTTTTTTCCCGTTTTCATATAAACTTATTGAAATAATGTAAGTTTTTGCTAAAATTTATTAAAAAGTGGGCGTGGCTGGTTTTTGGGTGACATTTTTTTCTATCACCTTAAGGACTTTACTTTTTATTAGAATTTAGGGCACTAACACAACAGGAACATAAATAGGTAAAACCAGTGAGTAAGTGCTACAGTGTGCACGCAGAAGTTACAGTCCGTAAAACGGGCCGTTGAATACCCCATCCTAACCCAGTGGTCAAAATTTTAGCCTTTCATTGACCCACTTTTTTAAGGGATTTTAGTTTAAAATGGCTGTTTTTCAATAAATATATATGAAATTTGACTAAAAATTATATGACAAAAGTTCTAGATATTAGCATTTTCTAATTTTCATGTATGAGCCCACTTTTGTGGGCGTGGCGTTAAAAAAAGTGATTTTTTTAAGTTAACCAGTGAGTAAGTGCTACAGTGTGTACGCAGAAGTTAGAGTCCGTAAAACGCACCGTTGAATACCCCATCCTATTCCACATTGTAAAATGCTGATGGCATAGCTATTTATTGACATTTTATAAGTGTAATTTAATTTCGAAAAGGGGCGTGGTCCAACCGCCCCTTATGACAAACTATTAAATATAAGATATTTCCACAGATAATTCCAGGTTACACTTAAATTCACGTAAAAATGCAATTTTTTGATTCAAATTCAATATTTTTGAAAAATCGACACCTAAAAGAACGAAATCTGGACTGAAGTCTCGTTTACCTAACCTGCACCTTTTTTTGTTTGATGCTTTCCCAAATTAGGCTTAAAGCCAGTCGAAATTAAGTTTTTCTGGAAAATTTGAGGCTTTTCTTCAATTCTGCCTCCAAATGTGGGCGTGGCTAAAAGTCTGATTTGAAGAAAATGTAGAACTATGTGTTTTCTACATAAAACATGAAGCAACATTTTTGGAACAAAAAGATTAAATAAAATGCATTTGAAAAAACACCTTCAAATCGATGCCACGCCCACTAGGGGAGGTAAAGCGATTAAATTTTTATTTTTTGTATGTAACAATAAACAGGAAATAATAAAAAACAAATTTCAGGCTTTTAAGAGGTCTTACAGCTTTGGAAACTCTAAAGGTAGTTGCACAATTGCACCGATGTGGGCGTGGCTGTGAAAGGATTTGAAATTTTTTTAGCTTGTACTGCTTCGGATAACAATGAACCTTTGCACTGAATTTCAGCTTCTTAGTCTCAAATTTAATGCCTAAAAACACGGCTTATTCGATTTAGAATTAGGTCTCGACCACATGCCCTTAAGATCTTGGGATTCTACCATTATTATTTCACCGTGTTACAAACTATGTGATAAACTTAATATACTAAAAACAAATGGCAAATTTTTTTTTCCATCTGTGCAGTGTAAGTCCTTGAAAGGTAAATTAATGAAATAATAAATATTCGTTCCAAATAATTAGTCCTAAAAGAACCGCGAGGTGTCAAATGCGCCGGTGGACATCATTCAAAAAATTGCAACGTAAGCAGTCAGGCCCCAGCGACTTGCGCCAATTGTAATGGAAGTCACCCGGCGAGCTACCGAGGTTACGAAATCGCAATAGAGCTACAACCAGTGAGTAAGTGCTTCAGTGTGTACGCAGAAGTTACAGGCCGTAAAACGGAAATCTTGAAGTAAAGCACTTACTTCAAGATTTTAAAAGTCGCGAGATTACCAACCACCTCGAAAACTTGACTGCCGATAGAGGGTCAAACTATTCACTTTGGAAAGCCGTGAAGTCCATTAAAAAGCCCATAGTACACTCGGCGCATATAAGAAAAGATAACGGTGAATGGGTAAAAGGCGACAAAGAGAAAGCAGATGTATTTGCAGAACATCTAGAAGAAACATTCAAACCGTTTGACGGGGAGCCGTTGGTTGACTATCTGTATCTCATGCGGAACAAGACAATTATCGAATGACAACCGCGTCACTGTCTGAACTTCGTCAAACAATCCGCAATTTGAAGAATAACAAAGTTCCAGGCTACGACCTAATTACTGTGGAAATTTTGAAGGGACTACCGAAAAGAGCGTTAGTCAAGCTTCTCTGCATCATAAACGCATCATGAATTTCATACGTTCCACGGCAATGGAAAGTTGCAGAGGTATTAATGGTTCCTCTGTCGATTATATCTAAAGTCTTCGAGAAACTTTACCAATTCGGCTTTAGGGTCAAACATTCAACAATTGACCAGGTCTTTCGAATAACTAATGAAATTGAGAAAGCCTTAGAAGCGAAAATGATATGTTCTACCGCTTTTCTTGACGTATCCCAAGCATTTGATAAAGTTTGGCACGAAGGCCAAAAATATAACTACGGAGAGCTTTGCCGGAAAAAATGTATGAGCTCTTAGAGTCTTATCTTGACAACAGACTATTTCGAGTGAGATACGGGAGCGAATACTCAGAATTCAAAGAAATACAAGCCGGCGTTCCACAAGTTAGCGTCCTCAGTTAGGGTCCAGCACTGTTTTTACTTTTTACAAGAGATGTACCTCAAGTACAGACAACGAATGTAAAGCCACGTTCGCTGACGACACGGCTATCCTCGCTACGGATAAGACAGTCGAACTATCAACGGGAAAACTCCAACGCGCTTTGAACTAAATAAGCGAATGGGCAAAGGCTTGGCGAATCGTCTTTAATGAGACCAAATCAACGTTTGTAAATTTTACTTACAAGAGGGTAATCAACTTACCTTTATTTTTAAACTCGGTACAGATTCCGTACGCAAACGAGGCGAAAACTTAAGTGGAAGCCACACGTTAAAAAGAAACGCGACGAACTTGAAATCAAGCTACGAGGACTGAATTGGCTTATCGGACGTTATTCGAAACTAAGCAAACATATAGTTACTACTAGTTTGTTATATACAACATATAGTTGTTGTATATAACAAACTGCTATTGTATAAGCAAGTGCTAAAACCATCTTGGACGTACGATATACAACTTTGGGGTTGTACCAAATCAAGCAACATATCTATTTTAGAAACTTTTCAGAATGAGACACTAAGAGCAATCGTAAATGCTGCATGCATCCATAAGAAAGAGCGATTTACATCGAGATCTAGGCATCGCAACCGTGACCGACGAGGTAAGAAACTTTTCTCGCAAACCTCACACTCACAAATCTTGCACGCCGATACCGCACATAATGACGGTATTGCAGGTGCTTTCGTTGGAAGCCTGCCAAACGCGATTACAATACAGAAGCTTGAACTACTTGTTAAGGAAACTTAGTCGTAGTCTTACAAAGATTGGCGCGTTCGTTTCTCACAGAGCCTATAAAGGTTTTTACCTACCCACGAAAAAAAAAAAAATATTCGTTGCGGAGTATGCAATAAAAAGTGGGAAATTAATGGCTTGTTACGCAGTTATGTAACCATGGATACTTGAACTCGATGTTGCCTGAGCTCAAATTAATTCCTGGCGAAAAGCAACGTGGTGAAAAGCAACCGAACCTTTCAATAATACGACAAGGCACATAGAGTCCTAGATCGATAGTTTTTCGACTTTTTAATCGATATGGCGTTCAGAGTTCTGACAATCCAGAAATCGGCACTAGATACACGCGAGGAAGTGTCACGGATATCTTCTGTGATTACTTTCCCGCAATTACCCAGCCTGAGAAATAATAAAAATAATGTTCAATTCAAATGAGTAAGAGCTTAGCAGAATCTCAGTATAACATCATTCTTGGATGTTGTGAGTTCAGATGTTCCAAGAAACTCGCAATTTGGGAGGTCTTTTAGAATTCGAAATGTATCATCTACATATTTTAGCCAAATTTTTAAAAATTCACTTAATGCAAATCTGCAACAAGAGGGCCATTGGTAAACCGAAAGCAACGCCATAGACTTGTAAATAAAACTTTTTGTTGTAACAAAAATACCCTGATGTCAAGCTAAATTCCAGCAATTGCATATATTTTTCGTTTATGCCATAATCTAGGATAAGATTGCGGATCACCCCAATAACTTCCTGAACTGGAACATTTGTGAAAAGGGACTCAAAGTCGAAACTTACCATAACTTCATCAGCGTCAAGTCTCAAGCCACACAAAGTCCATACAAAGTGAGCCGAATCCTTTATGTGGTTCCGATGACTCATTTTATTTCAACACAAACCAAAAATTTGGCTAAGATATGTGGATGATACATTTTGCACTCTAGAGATCTTCCCAACTGCGAGTTTCTTGGAACATCTGAGCTCACAACATCCAAGAACAAGGTTTACAATCGAACAGAAAAAAGATAATTCCTTCGCGTTTTTGGATGTTAAGGTTTTAAGAAAACCCGACGGGACTTTGGGACACACAGTTTATCGCAAAAACACACACACACAAACAGATGCTTACATTGTACTTCACACCACCTCCCGGTAAATTTAAGATCCGTTCTTTCGACACTGGTTCAGCGTGTCCACAAAATTTGTGATAACGACAATTTTCCCGCTGAACTTAAATTAGCCTACGATGTTCTTAAAGCAAACGGTTATTCCAAAACGCAAAAAACATTGAAACAAGTTTTGCCAAAAGAAAGCGATGGCAGCAATTTTGGGAAAACAGCCTTTTTATACCCGACCGAGGGTATATTAATTTTAATGCATAGTTTGTGACACAGTGAAATAATCACCGTTGACCCTTAGGATCTTTAGAGATATGATCGAGACTGTGCTCTCACAGCAGTTTCCCGGCTCGATGCAATTCGGTGCGAAACGTTCGGACGAATTTCAGAATTGTGCTCATTAAAATTAAAAACGCGGCTTATTCGAAAAGCTGGCGCAAAATTTAATGACTAAAAACTACAGACATACAGACGGACGGACATGTCCCATTCGACTTACGATTCGGTCCCGATCATATGCCCTTCTTAAGGTCTTGGGGGTCTACACAGTGATTATTTTTCTATGTTACAATTTTAATAATTCCTCTGGAGTATAAAAAAAAGACCGTCAAGTATGAAGTCATACAAGGAGCGGTCTGTGGGCTTTTTTTTGAAGGCTTAGCGTGCAATTCTTTCTTAATTTGCATATAAAATATTGTTTAGTATATTTGCGACTTTATGTTTATACTACAGCTCCTTCCCTCTCAATTGACCATGTAGCTGCTTAGCATTAAGCGACTCCCTGTCGCCTTAAATCTTATATAATTAATGTTAAATTTTTGTAAATTCAGGGCTAGTGAATTGAGGGGCCCATTATCGCTAACAATGATCTCGGGAAGACCCTCCAACGCAAATATTGATCGAAAAGCTCGAATGGTGGCTGTGGAAGTTGTTTGCTGCATCTGAACGACAAAAGGAAATTTAGAAAGTGCGTCAATGCAAACTAACCACATTTTTCCCCTGCAGAGACCGACAACGTCTAGGTGGATTCGTTGCCAAGGCTTCTCTGGATCAGGCCAAAAGCTGAATTCTTTCGGTGGTGCTGAGCTATGTTGTTGACAAATATTGCATGATTTGATGCTTGCTTCTATTTCCTCATCAATTTTCGGCCACCAACAATGCCTTCTGGAAAGTTGCTTCATCCGGACAACTCCCCAATGACCTTCATGAAGCTGCCGGATGCACTTAGTCTGCAAAGTTGTAGGCAAGACTACTCGAGTAAATTCCGTTTGTAATAAAACCACTCCTCTATGCTGAGTCAGGGATGTGCTCCGATTGAAGTATGGCTTCAGTTCCTTTTCACTTTGCGACAATCGTTTGGGCCACCCCATTTTAATGTATGACAAAACCTTCCTGAGAATCGGATCTGCAGTTGTAGCTAAAGCTATAGCGTCGGGCGTTATAGGAAAATCATCGACTCGCTCTTCATACAGCCGCACTATTTGATGACAAGAAGTTTCGTGTTGACCAAAACTGGTATCAGGGCCCATTGGAAGTCTGGATAACGCGTCTACATTAGAGTGCTTCTCTGTTGGCTTGTATCAGACGTCGTATCTGAAGCTCATCAACGTCATTGCCCATCGTTGTAAGCGGTTAAGAGTGGTTATCGGGAGTGCTTTATCGGGATGAAAAATTGTAAGTAAAGGCTTGTGATCAGTTACCAAAATGAATTTGCGGCCCAACAGAGACTGATGAAACTTGGTGACTCCATAGATAATGGCCAAGGCTTCTTTTTCGATTGCGAACGCTATGCGATGCTCCAACCGACAATATGGCCCCAATGCCATGTGATGATGCATCTGCTATAAGAATTATTGGAAGTTCCGGTCTAAAATGTGATAGGCGGGCTGCTTGAACAATTTTTTGTTTCAACGTCTCAAATGCGTTCTCTTGCGTATTTTCCCAAATGAACGCAACATTTTTCCGACGAAGGGCATTTAAAGGGGCTGCAATTTGTGAAAAATTAGTAACGAATTTATTGTTATAATTAACCTTGCCCAAAAAAGCTTCAAGCTCTTTTAGTTTACGCGGTCTGCGAATTTTTTCTATGGCTGCTAGCTGTGAATCTGATGGGCGCACTCCCTCACGACTAATAATGTGGCCCAAGTATTCCACCTCTTGTTGAAAGAATACACATTTACTTTTGTTAACACGCAAGCCATTTTCAGAAAGGCGCTGAAGTACTGCTTTTATATTAACCAGATGCTGCTCGAATGTTTTGCCGGTCACAACGATGTCATCCAAGTAAATTGCGCAATCAAGTCTGCTTAAAATCATTTCCAGAGCTCTTTGAAAAATGGCAGGTACGCTAGCGACACCAAATGGAAGCCGACGATTTTTAAAAAGTTCCAACGGTGTGTTGACAACAACTAATTGCTGCGATTCTTCGTCCAACTCAAACTGCGAGTACGCCTCGGACATATCAATTTTACCGTACAGTTCTCCTTTTGCCAGTTTCTGGAATAGTTCTTCAGGGCGAGGTATGGGGTGTAGATCAACTTCGAGCGGCGGATGGAAGTCCTTGAAGTCACCACATATGCTAAGCCTATTGTTTTTTTAGGGATTATAACAATGAGGGCTGCCCATTCACTGAATCTTACTGGTTCCCAAATTCCTGCATCAACAAGCCTCTTTGCTTCGAGTTTGAACGCCTCCAACTGAGGAAATGGTGTAGGTCTGGCTTTGAAAAACTTTGGTCTTGCTTGCGACTTGAGGTACAAATGTACTTTGAATGCAGTACAACAACCTAAGGAGTTTTGACAAACCTCAGGAAATAAAGACCAAATTTTGTCGGCTTCTCCTTGCGATGGCACTTTTTTGGAGAGATCGTCACATTTAAGCGAAAATGCTTTATAACTTTTGTTAGCCAACGAAACTTCTAAGCCAAATTTTTTGTCAACGTCTGAAGTGTTTGCTGCTAGCAAGGCGAGCTTACGGGTTTCACCATTAAAATTTACCTCAACTATTGCTTCGCCAAGAATCGGAATTTGGTTTGATCCAAATGCTTTAAGACTGCATGGTGGTGTATATAGCTCTAAACCTTTTAATTGTCTAAATCCAGGGAGACCAACAACAGGCGTACTCGCTCCAGTGTCTAGTAAAAACTCCATTTTCATCTGATTAACAGTGGCACTAAGAAGTATATTGTTTTCCTCACGCGGAAAATCAACGGACATGACGTGTTCTATGTTATAAATACGCTCACCTCTGCTAATAGGGCCCATACACTACACATGCCTGCATGCACAAACACAAAAATGCGCAAACACTCTTTCCCCACACACTACGCATGCAAACTGTACAATATTCAGTCGTGTGTTCACCGCTGAACAGAACACTTTTAAAAATGTCAAGCTCCGACACAAAATTCGACGCAAAAGCAAAAAAAAAGTTTCAACAGGAAACGAAATTTCAATGTTATCTTGTCTCCAGACGTCCGTTCTGTCAGAATCATCCCTCGACTGAGTAAATGTAGCACACACACCACACATGCTTGTATGCACAAACAAGAAAATATTAAAAATTTTTGATATTGCTCATACCGCTTGCACAAACACACAGTTCACACCATACACTGTCAGTTTGCATGCGCAAGCACTATATGCGCAAGCAGGTATGTGTAGTGTATGCGGCCTATAAAAGAACGTTGTTTCTTACTGTTTTTACTTAGGCAAACGGGAGCTAAATGTCCCCCTTTCCGCATTTACGACAGGAGGCATAAAGAAACTTACATTTCTCACGAGAATGATGGACGTGACACCCGGAGCATGACTGAAATTTGTTTTTTACGATTGGTCTTTTTTGCCTGTGCTTTTCCGGCGTTCTGTTGATATTTGATTAACTTGCATCATACTTGGTTCACTTCTCAGTGTCTGCAAAGATCTTTGCGTGGATTCGAATGCTTCGGCGATAAGTATTACATCGGCTAGGGATGCATTCGCCTTTTGTAATGTAGCGGTACGCGCACTTTCGTGTGGTGTGTGTAAGATGATGACGTCACGGATCATATCATCTACATATTCGTTGGTACAGTTTTCCGCTGCACATGTAAATTTGCACTGCCGTGCCAGGCCTCTCAAGTCCGCTATCCAATCTGAACAGCTTTGGCTGCATTCAACATTTAAAAAACTCGTGACGGGCTGTACTAATGTAGACTTGATTGAAAATGCTCAGATAATTTTTTTGTTATTACACTGTACTCAGTCTCTGCTAATTGACTGGACCCAAATAATTTTTGTAAAAGAACATACGTCTCTGCACCTAGCCGTGACAAAAGATATGCTCTTTTCTTCCCACTGGTACTTACACTATATGCATCGAAGTGCTGTTCGAGCTGCTGCAGGTATACTTCCCAGCTGCACTTTTCTTTATCGAAAGATTAAAATGGCGAAATACTATTACTACTAATTGTACGTAAAAATGCAATTTTTTGGTTCAAATTCAATATTTTTGAAAAATCGCCCCTAAAAGGGGGCGTGGCTAAAAACTTTATATGAACGAAATCTGGACGGAAGTATTGTTTACCTAACCTGTTCCTTATTTTTGTTTCATGCTTTCCTAAATTAGGCTCAGGGGCAGTCGAAATTATGTTTTTCTGGAAAATTTTAGGTTTTTCTTCAATTCTGCCTCGAAATGTGGGGCCCAAACTCTTGTATATTCAAAATGTGGAACTAAGCGTTTTCTACATAAAAAATTAAGCAAATTTTTTTCAATTTCGAGCAAAAATACTGAGTAAACTGCATTTGAAAATTTACCCTTAAAATAGATGCCACGCCCACTAGAGGAGGTTTACCAATTTAATTTGTCTATTTTGTGTCTTATATTTACTAAGAGATGCTAAATGTCAAATTTCAGCCTTTTAGAACGTCTTACAGCTTTGAAAAATCTGGAGGTAGTTGCATATTTACACCGATTGTGGGCGTGTCTTTGGGAGGATTTCAAAAATTTTTACACTTGTACTGCCTCGCATGAGGTGCACCTGACGTTCGAAGTTTCAGCACCCTAGCTCAAAATTTTAGGCCTAAAAACATGTGACATACAGACGGACGGGCGGACGGGCGGACGGACGGACGGATCATATATATCTCGATCATATGCCCTTAAGGTCTTGGGGGTCTACCATTATTATTTCACCGTGTTACAAACTATACGACAAACTTAATATACCTCCTATGCTATAGGATGGGGTATAACAATAAATAGAGTGGCGCAACAGCTCGAGGTGAACCAGGGCCAACTTCTTATGTTAATTTCTTAACATACAAAGGGACCTACAATTTTTTGCCAAATCCGAACGGCACTTTGAAAAGTTTTTCAAGACAAATTATACTCTCGGAGGGCTTGTCAGACCCTCGCGGAGGTGGGGGCCGTGAAAAAGAGCAAGTCTTTTTTTTTCGGGTGACGATGGCAGGATTCGAACCCAGACCTCCGGCGTAGTAAGCACACACACTAACCACTACGCCGGGGTGCCGTGGCGTTGGTGTTACACGGTATATAGGGTCGGGTATATAGAAGTTTTTCACAGATGAGCTCTTGCACTTACTCACTTGTATTATTCTTTCATTTATTTTAAAATAGGTAATGTTATAAAAATCCAGAAGCGCCTGCCACTTATTGTGCGGCGTCTTACTTACTGGTCGGCGTCTGTCTCCAAAGGGGCGGCTGAATTTAAAAATGGAAATAGAAGTGACTTTTTTATTGCTCATAAGAAACGACAAGTTAAAAAAATGGCAAATGAACAAAACTAAAGGTATAACTACCCCAGGTGGCAGCCCAGCTATGCTGGAAAATCAAACCTCTTCGGAGGCAGACTCTACGGATTCTGGGGAGAGCCTATTATTGCTTATAAATCCTTTTCAGAAAAGGACAAAACTAAATCGATCACCCCTAACGATCGAATGTATTCCGAAAAAGCAGTCCACCGGTAAACCAGGACTTAGTGAAAATTAAGAGCTTAGAAAAGGAGAATAATGAACTCCGAGCTAAGCTTACTGAAATGGAGCGACTGTTCCACGATCTTAAAATGGAAGTTGACTCTCTTATCTTCAACTCGTATATTAAAAATACTTGTGTAACGAAAGACTCTGAGGTAACGAAAGTGTGTGTAACACCGAACCAACCAGCAAGCAAATATTTTACGGACGAGGATGAACTTGCACGTCAGACCGATTTCACTTTAAAGAAAAGGCCTAGCAAGAAGCATAAGGCGGATTCCTCTCCAGAAGTAATACAAAAAGAAGATAAGCCCTCTGGCTCAAACAAGGCTAAATCACAAGAAGAAAATAAGCTTTCTGTATCAAACAAGGCTAAACCACAACTGAAAATTCGCCAACACGGTAGGAACCAAAAATTATAAGCTTACTTCGCACCGGAATAACGTGTGGAAAGTAGATGTAGACGACGCCGATTCATGTCGTGCGCTGTCTCGTAAGTTAAGCTCAGAAAATATCGGGTGATATACTTGCGAAAATAAGTATGAAAAACCGCTTCGAGTCATTGCTAAGAGGCTCCATCCCTCATGCACGAAAGAAGTCGTTGTTAGGGATGTCAAACCAAAGGCCTTAAAATTATTAATGCCGTCAATATCATTAAAAAGGAAAAGCAACGCACCGAAAGAGAACACCGTGATCAGATGCGGCCTTCCAATTTCTATGCTTTCCTTTGAAAGAACTGAAAGCATAAATGAAATTTATAAAATTAAAATGATACTTAACATCAGGGTTAAAATAGAACCCATACACAAGGGCAATAGCCTTATGCCACAGTGTAAGCGATGCCAAGAATTCAGGAAATGCGCCGAAAAACACCTCTCAGCAGAGTGCAAAGTTGACATAAAGGCTCCAGAAAATTGCCCCAATGGCCAGGGAAACCACCCGCAAAACTATCGAGAATGCGAAGTAGCTATAGAGCTGCAAAAGGGACGAGAACCTCTTAAGGAAAATACTCGAACCCAAGCCTAGGACGTCCAAAAAGTGCTGAAACTCCTAAGCCAAAGACTCTAAAGACGCCAACGCCGATCAAAAGCCGTCCTGGATATACGGTCTACAACTTTGGGGTTGTGCCAAGCCGAGCAACATGTTCATTTTGCAGATTTTCCAAAACAAAACACTAAGAGCAATTGTGAATGCTCCATGGTATATTAGGAATAGTGATATTCACAGAAATTTAGGAATAGCTACCGTGAGCGAAGAAGTAACAAACTTTGCTCGAAAGCTAAATGCTCGCCTTCATGTTCATTGCAACAATGGAATGATCCGTACTCTCAACGAGACTCTTAAGACGCTCGATCTAAACAACGAGCGACGACTACAAGAAACAAGTCCCTTCGATCTAGCAACGTAGGGTGAAGCCGCACAAATGAACAGCTTTAGTAGATGCATTCACTCGATAGCAGCCTACCCAATGCGATTGACACTACGGATGCGTGAACTACTTGTAAAGTTAACTTAGTCGTAGTCAAGAAGTATTATGAGAGAGCGAAAACTTACTACCTGAAGTACTTTCTGGCAGTTTCATAATGTCTCTCATAAATGGGTGGTTTTTTAGCTCGTGGAAATCGGGCATAACCTATTTCGGCTACTTCGGTATTATATACCTGTTATAGTGGGAGTATTGGTATCTTTGAAAGATTTTGGAGTTTTAGCCTCCGTCCACCCTAGTACTACAAAAAAAATGTTCATGTTGCAGACTTTCCGAAACAAGACAAAAAGAGAAATTGTGAATTTCTCCATGGTATATTAGGAATAGTGATACTCACAGATATTTAGGAATAGCTACTCTGAGCGAAAAAGTAACAAACTTTGCTCGAAAGCTAAGTGCTCGTGTTCATGCTCATTGCAACAATGAAATGAACAACGTGCGAGGGCTACAAAGAACAAGACCTTTCGGCCTAACGATGTTGGGTTGAAACGGTTTTTGTAGGTGCATTCATTGAATAGCAACCTACTCAACGCGATAAGCACTACAGAAGCGTAAACTACTTGTTAAGTCAACCTAGTTTTAGTCAAGAGGAATAAGCTTTGAAAGCTCTGGAGGTAGTTGCACAATTGCATCGATTGTGAGCGGTGTGTTGGCGGATTTGCTGCTTCGGATAACAATGAACCTATGTACTAAATTTTTGCTTCCTAGCTTAAGACTTAAGGCCTTAAAACGTGTGACTACAGGCAGAGGGACGGATGGATGGGCATGGCTTATTCGATTCAGAAATCGGTCTCGATCATATGCCCTTAGGTTTTATTTGCTAGCCGACTTCCAGAAGTAACTTCGTACGATTTTGCCCCGAATTTTTCAACATGGACATCGATACACGAATGTCTGCAGTTCGAGATCACAACAATTAGCTACCGCAATGGTAAAAATTGTTTATAATAACTCTGAGTTTAATTTGCGTGCTCTCATTGACCCTACTTCTGAGGTTGCATTCATTTTGGAAGACACCCAGAGTCTTTTTAACTTACCCTTTCTTCCTGTTCATGCACAAATATCTAGTAAGAGCTCAACCATCACCGCCTCTTCTTCCAAATTATGTACGTTTACTCTGCGCTCTAATCACGTAAGCGATTTTGCACTTGACGTTCAAGCGCTGGTCTCAAACGACTTACCTGTCAACCTCCCATTATGTACATTTAGCATTGATGAATTCAAAAACAATATCTATCTTCCTTTAGCTGACCCATACCTTAACAGTAGCTCGCGGATAGATATACTCATCGGAGCGGATCTGTACCCTTCAATTGTTTTAGAAGGCGTGAAAAATAAAGTCGTCAAAAATCTCATGGCCCAAGAGATAGTCTTTGGTTGGATACTTTTGGGACCAATTGACAGAATTGCGAGGCACAACGCTTCTTATTCAACCTTCATATCATATTTTAATGAACAAGCTATCGCTTGATAAGCAATTGGAGAATTTTCGGTAGCTGGAGAGACTACCCCAGCTTCTTCGCTTTTATCTGCAGACCAGTGCTGTCAAGACTTGTACATAAATACAGCATAACGTGATGCTTCAGTGCGTTACGTTGTAAGTCTACCATTCAAAGAAACTTTTCCGAATGAGGTTGCGATTGACACTTCAAAAGATATTGCTGCTCTTGGGCATTTTCTGAGAACTGAAAAGCGTCTTCAATCCAAAGCTGAATCCAAGAATCAATATAACTCACTCATCAGAGAGTACCTTACCCTTGATCATAATATGGAGCCTGCTAGCTTATCGTAAATAAAACAAGTGAGTAAGTACAAGAGTTAATCTGTGACAAACTTCTATATACCCGACCCTATATACCATGTAACACCAAATCTTAGACTTTCTTGGCCCGATTTCATATATTATTTGTAAAGGCCACGCTTTTTCAATTAAATCAGTTTTGCAAATTAAATCAATTAATTGTAATTTCATCAGACTCGAAAATTATTTCAGAAAAAAACAGTTTTTTCCTAAAAACGCCCCTTAAAAGTGGGCGGACCTCAAAACTTTGTATGGAGCAAACTTTGCAAGTAGTAATATCTTTGCAAGTAGTAATATCTTAAAAAATTTAAGTTCCTGTGCTTTGACTCTCCAAAAGGCATTTCGAAAAAAAAAGTGAATTAGAGGTTGTCGCACATTGAAGCCAGTAGTGGGCGTGGCCGTTGACGGATTTAGCCAATTTTTACACTTTGTCGGGACAAATAAGGTTCATTCTGATCATTCTGATCACAGGTTCATTCTGATCACTCACCATACCGTGATCAAACCCCAAAGCACCACAACAAAGGTAAGGTTAGTGTTTAACGCGTCCAACCCCCATCAAATGGAAACAGGCTCAATGAAATTCTTTACCCTGGTCCTGCGCTTTAGTCTGACATAATTCTCCTTCTTCTAAACTGGCGTTTCTTTAAAAATGTTTTTAATTGTGACATCGGGAAGATGTACCCCAACATAGACCTTTTCAAAGAATTATGTTTAAAGATACGCTTGATGAAAGAAAGCATTAAGGATTTTCAACTCAATACGATTGTCTTTGGACATAAATTATTGAAGTACTAGATATTCAACTTCGAAGCTTCAACAAAAAGGTTTGCCAACAAGCTGAAATCGATGAATTTACCCATCCTCCGACATTTATTTACAAACGTGGGTAAATTCATCAATTCGTCATTTCCATGCAATCGTTTTGGAGCTTTTACTTAAGCTGATCGCGTAAGGTAAATTACTGTTGTATCTTCTTACACGTATTCACCGACAAGGTAATTTAAAGCCTTATAAAAGCTTTAAAGGCTTTATGAAAAACGTAAACAAATGGGTGTTGGAGAGAAAGAGGGACGCAAGTTGAATATCTAGTTATTCAGTAATTTATGCTTTGGAGTTTACGAGGATTACTACTTGAGGATATATGCTTGAGGATTTTTCGAAAACCGATCAAACAAGAACAGCAACAACTTTGGGCATCTGTTAAAACGCCATTTCAGATACTTTTTCTTTCTCAGTCGCCCTAGAGTCATTTTGTGTGCTCTGAATCAAAACGATCTGTTCCTTCTGTAATCGCCAAGCTGTATGATCCTGCCGGTTGGCTTGCTCCAATTGTTCTCTCCGCAAAAATCATATTGCAGTAGATTTGCAAAGACAATACAGGATGGAACCAAGACCTCAAACCTGACACACAAGAACGGTGGAATAATTATATAGCCACTCACCCCGCTATAAAAACCGTTTCTATACCCCGATGGATTCAATACGGTCGATGGGCTCCAATCGAAAAACATGAGTTTTGTGACTCATCGGAGAAGGCATATGCTGCGGCGCTCTATTTCCGGGCCCAGCATAGTGAATCTTCTTTCTCTTCTCATTTACTCTGGGCAAAAAGCAAAGAAGCCCCGGTACAATCAATCTTCTTAGCACACCTAGAATTACAAGGCGCTGTCTTATTATCCAATATGGTTCGAGTAGCTTTTGAAAAGTTGCATTTCGTTAAGAAACACGATCTGTTTTTGTAGACGGACTCGACGATTGTTTTGTCATGGCTTCGCAATTGGGCGGAACTCATAACTTTGTATGGACTTTGTATGGTATAGTAATATCTTTATGATTTGTCATATAATTTTTTTTCGATTTGGAGTAATTTTTTAGACCAATATTGCTCAGTATCAAAATTTAATTTCCTGTGCCTTGTCTTACTTGACCAAAAGGCGTTTTGAAAACCAATGTGATATAGAGGTTGTCTCACATTGACGCCAGCAGTGGGCGTGGCTGTTGACGGATTGAGCCAATTTTCACACTTTGTCTGTGGAACAAAAGAACCAAACTGTGTACCAAGCTTCAGCTCCCTAGCTGGATTTTTAGGACCTAAAACCTTCACACATACGGACGGACATGGCTTAATCGATTTACCTGTCGGTCTCGATCATATCTCTAAAAGGTCTTAAGGGTTTACGGTGATTATTTCACTGTGTTACAAACTATGCATTTAAATAAATATACCCTCGGTCGGGTATAAAAAGTTCCATGGAAGGACTTGTCGTTTGGAGAAAGGCTATGCATGCTTGTGTTTGCTTGCTTCTCGACAAGAGCGATTCACCTAGAAGCGGTTAGCCCATTGTCGAATGCCAATCACAATATGTACACTTAAGCGAGGATATCGCATACCCTATTTCAGCTTCCTACGACAACTTTGATCTTTCATGCTTATAAGTAAAGTGGGCGTGTCAGTGGGCGGATTTAAAAAAATTCTACACTTGTACTGCTTCGGGACCTAGAAAGAACAGATATCAAGTTTCAAGTTCCTAGCTCAAAATTTAAGGCCTAGGAGGTATATTAAAAACTACCGACAGACGGACGAACAGACGGACGGGCATGGCTCATTCGACTTACGATTCGGTCTCGATGATATGCCTTAAGGTCTTTGGGGTCTATAGTGATTATTTCTCTATGTTGCAAACTATGAATTTAATTTAATCTTTCATCCTATGGGATGGGGCATAAAAAAACAATACAGGAATGGGATGGAAGATAGGAATAAAGAAGAATATGAATAGGATATACCGCGGTCCGTTACGAAGCTATTACTAACGCATTGCTAACGCTATTACTAACGCATTGTTGCAATTTCTCACGGGTTTGATCAAGAATCCATAAAACGACTATTCAGAATCTTTTTATATCCCATCCCATTGAATACATTAAGTTTGCTTCATGTTTGTAACATAGATAAATAATCACCATAGACCCCCCAAGACCTTAAGGGCATATGATCGAGGCCGAATTGTAGGTCGAACGAGACTTACCGTCCGTTCGTAGCATGAAAAATCAAAATTGTCATAGGACGCTGAAATTTGGTATGCAGTATTCTTGCTTAGATAAGTGTATTAAGATTGGCATTGCAAAAAAATCGAAAAGCGCCCCCATGTGCGCGTGGTCGCATTTCATTTTTATACCCCATCCCATATGATAGGAGGTATATTAAGTTTGATTCATAGCTTAAAACATAGAGAAATAATCACTGTTCTCCCAAGAACTTAAGGGCATATGATCGAGACCGAATTGTAAGTCGAATGAGCCATGTCCGTCCGTCCGTCTGTCGGCAGTTTTTAGGCCTTAAATTTTGAGCTAGGAACTTGAAACTTGATATTTCTTGATTGATGTTCTTTCTAGGTCCCGAAGCAGTACAATTGTAAAATTTTTTGAAATCCGCCCACTGACACGCCTACTTTATTTATTAGCATGAAAAATCAAAGTTGTCGTAGGAAGCTGAAATTTGGTATGCGATATCCTCGCTTAAGTATATTGTGATTGCCATTTAAGAAAAAGGCGAAAACCGCCCCCTCGTAGGCGTGGTCATATTTAATATGCATTCTAATAAACGGTTTTTATTTGATATATTTGCTTTAAATCCAAAAAACTTGCACTATAAAATCTTCAGATATGCGTAATCTATCAACTCAATTTTTTTTTTTTTTTCCGTGGGTAGGAAAAACCTTCACAGGCACTACGAGGACCGGCCGCGCATGCTCATAGTAGTGTGATATTCTTATTCACTAAAAAACCTTCCATTTTCCGTCAGACTACGACTAAGTTTCCTTAACAAGTAGTTCAAGCTTCTGTAGTAATCGCGTGTGGCAAGCTGCCTTCCAACGAAGGCACCTACAATACCGTCAATTAATGCGGTTTCATCTTATGCTGCTAGATCTAACGGTCTCATTCGTTGTAGTCGGCGCGTAAGATTTGTCTGATCCAAAGTTCGGATAATTTCATTGTTGCAGTGTCCGCGAAGACGAGTAATAAGTTTGCGAGCAAAGTTTGTTGCCTTCTGTACCATGGAGCATTAACGATTGCTCTGAGTGTCTTATTTTGAAAAGTTTCTAAAATAGATATATTGCTTGGTTTAGTACAACCCCATAATTGTATACCGTACGTCCAAGATGGTTTTAGCACTAACTTATACAAAAGCAGTTTGTTATATATGCTTAGTTTCGAAAATCTTCCGATAAGCCAATTCATTTCTCTTAACTTGATTTCGAGCTCCTCGAGTTTCTTTTTAACGTGCGGCTTCCATTTAAGTTTTGCGTCTAGAGTCATTCCTAGATATTTCGCTTCATTTGAGTACGGGATTTGTACCGAGTTAATGAATAAAGGTTTGTTGTTTATCTTTTTATAAGTAAAGGCAACATGCGTTGACTTAGTCTCGTTAAGGACGACTCGCCAGCTCTTCGTCCAGTCGCATATTTTGTCTAAAGCGCGCTGGAGTTTCCCTGTTGATAATTCAACTGACGTATCAATAGCGAGAATAGCAGTGTCGTCTGCGAACGTAGCTAAAATTGTTCCCTCATCGTGGGGAATGTCTCTTGTATAAAGCAAAAATAATATTGGGCCGAGAACGCTTCCTTGCGGGACACCGGCATTTATCTCTTTGAATTCCAAGTACTCATTTTCGTACCTTACGCGAAAGATTCTGTCTTTAAGGTAAGACTCTAAGATTCTTTAGAATTTTTCTGGTAAGCTAAGCCTTAACTTGTACTTCAGGCCTTCGTGCCACACCTTGTCGAAGGCTTGCGATACGTGGAGAAAAGCGCTAGTACATATCTTTTTCGCTTCCAGAGCTTTTTCGATTTCGTTTGTTATTCGATAGACCTGGTCGATTGTTGAATGCTTTTTCCTAAATCCGAATTGGTGATCCGGAATCAATCGTCTTTCTTCAATGATTGGTTGCAACCTTTTAAGCAACAGTTTCTCGAATACCTTAGATATTATCGGCAGTAGCGAAATAGGTCTGTATGGCTTTTTGTCGTTTGGACATTTTCCTGGTTTCGGAACCATAATGACCTCGACCACTTTCCATTGCTTTGGAACGTATAAAACTCTCATGGAAGCGTTAATGATATAGAGTAGCTTAACCAAAGCTTTTTTCGGCAGCTCCTTTAGAATTTCGCTAGTAATTAAGTCGTAGCCAGGGGCTTTGTTGTTTTTCAGATTTATCGTTTGACGAAGTTCAGCCAATGACACGGTTTTTGTTCTATAATTATCTTTTACCGCATAAGGATTGAGCTCCTCGACCAACGGTTCCCCGTCAAATGGTTTGAATGTTTCTTCTAGGTAATCTGCAAATAAATCCGCTTTTTCTTTGTCTTCTCTTGCCCATTCGCCGTTGGCTTTTCTTAATGGCGCAGGGTGTGCTATATGCTTCTTAGCGGACTTGACTGCTTTCCAAAGAGAGTAGTTCGAACCTTTATCGGCAGTCAAAATTTTCGAGGTAAGCAGTAGTTGCGCGACTTTTAAAATCTTGAAGTTCGTGCTTCAGTTTGTTAGAAAGGTGGTTCAAGATAGTCTTATCCGGGGGTGCTCGCGAACGTTGCCATCTCTTGCGCGCTCTCCTCTTTTCGCATATTAGCTGTTCTATTTCTCAGGGATATATTGTTCCGCTGTTCGATAATTCGGACCTCCGAAAAGAAGTGTTATTTCACGCAGCGCTCTGAATAACTCTCACGAGTTTATCTAATTCGTCTTCTATTAGATAAACTCGTATATTTAAAGCTATGTTTTCTTTGGAGTATTTTCTAAAGCCGTCCCAGTCGGTGTTATTGTTAGTAAATCTAGGCGCTCTATTCTTTTTCGCTAGGCTTCCGCCGATTTTCAAAAGAACTGCCGGGTGATCTGAATAGAGATCAAAGCGTTGTTCTACGTTCGTAAGGTAACGAGGTACCCCCTTGGCGATAAAGAAGTCGACGAGATCGGATATTTTATTTCTGTCGGTTGGCCAATATGTTGGCTTGCTTCAAAGAGGCCTCTGCCCCTTGTTGAATTGCACCGTGAGCCCCAAAAAGTATCTTTCGCGTTAAAGTCCCCGCCGATGATAAAGTTTGACCTAAGTGAATCAAAAGCAGAGCCAGATCTTCATCTGCCAGCCGATACTGCGGAGGAAAATAGCTCGTCGCGATCTTGTAATTTATGTGACTTAATTTTACTGAGACTGAGGTTATTTGCATAGAGTCAAGTTCTATTTCTTCGTTTTTGGAGTGCTTAATGCAGTCTTTAATGTAGAGAGAGGATCCACCTCTCGAATTTTCTGAAGGATGATGCGCGTGATAGTCAATGTAACCTTTTATTTTGCGTGCTGAACCCTTTTTAAAGTGGGTTTCCGAAATCAGGCATATGTCTACATTATTCTTCCGTAGGAATACTTCTAGTTCGTCAATTTTTTGCAAAAGGCCGTTTGTATATGATTTCATGATTTCATGATTTTTTATTTCCATATTCATGATTTTTTATTAAATGCTTTTCGAGGTTTAAACTCGAGCTCGCTCAATTTGTTGAATATTACTCGATTAAGTTTCGCCTGTTGCTCAAACTTTTCTAAAATCATGCCTAGAATTTGAGAGACCGAATCTGATGCAGCCGATTGTGGCTTACTTTCACGTGACGCGACTTAAGCGTACGATCTTGGACCAACATGTGTGGATTCTCCCTTTTGACTCTGGTGGGAACTAGGACCAGCAACGTTTTCTTGCGCATTTTGAATTTTGCCTTTAATCAAACCCTTACCCCTTGTCGACTTAGGGGTTTTTGGCTTATCTACTTTAGGCGGTTTTAGGCTTGGGCCCATATTGTCACTATTTTCCTTCGGAGCTTCATGTCGTTTTTGCAACTCAATTGCAATTTCGCAACCTCGGTAGCTTGCTGGGTGACCTCCCCTGCAATTGGCGCAAACCGCGGGAGCCTGACTGCTGACATTGCAATCCGTCGAGAGATCTTCGCCGTGGCATTTTTCGTATCGCGGCTTTTTCTGGCAGTACGCTTGCGTGTGTCGAAAACCTTGGTATCGCTTACATTGGGGAACTCGCCTGTTGCCCTTTCGCTTGGACTCGATTTTTACCTTGATGTTAAGGATTGATTTAATTTTGTAGATTTCGTTAATATTTTCAGTTCTATCAAAAGAA